>CM060653.1:13427500-14632500 GCA_030686955.1 Odontamblyopus rebecca | reverse complement strand
TCTGAACATCGGTCTGAATCGCCGTGAACATACCAAAACCATACCAGACCAATACAGAAATTCTACTTTTGCGGTATCAGTTAAAACCAGGCCTAAACCAGGCCTAAACCAGGACTAAACCAGGACTAAGTCTCAGGGGGAGGGTCCAGTACCGTTCGAAGAGTCTGGTTATGATCCTCATGGCCCATTTCTTGCACTTCCACCAGGCGAGTTCCGGCCGGTCATCCTCATCCACCTCCAACGTCTCCTGGAGACCAAAAACCAGGACTGAACCAGGACTGAACCAGGAGTAAACCAGGAGTAAACCAGGACTAAACCAGGACTGAACCAGGACTAAACCAGGACTGAACCAGGATTGAACCAGGACTGAATCAGGACTGAACCAGGACTGAACCAGGACTGAACAAAGACTAAACCAGGTCTAAAGCAGGCCTAAAGCAGGCCTAAAGCAGGCCTAAAGCAGGCCTAAAACAGGACTAAACCAGGTCTAAAGCAGGACTAAAGCAGGACTAAAGCAGGACTGAAGCAGGACTGAAGCAGGACTAAAGCAGGACTAAACCAGGATTAAAGCAGGCCTAAACCAGGCCTAAACCAGGACTAAACCAGGCCTAAACCAGGCCTAAACCAGGAGTAAACCAGGACAACACCAGGACTAAAGCAGGAGTAAAGCAGGCCTAAAGCAGGACTAAAGCAGGACTAAACCAGGCCTAAACCAGGTCTAAAGCAGGCTTAAAGCAGGACTACACCAGGACTAAAGCAGGACTAAAGCAGGACTAAAGCAGGACTAAAGCAGGACTAAAGCAGGACTAAAGCAGGACTAAACCAGGTCTAAAGCAGGCCTAAACAAGGACTAAAGCAGGATTAAACCAGGCCTAAACCAGGTCTAAAGCAGGCCTAAACCAGGACTACACCAGGACTAAAGCAGGCCTAAAGCAGGACTAAAGCAGGACTAAACCAGGCCTAAACCAGGTGTAAACCAGGACTAAACCAGGCCTAAACCAGGACTAAAGCAGGACTAAACCAGGCCTAAAGCAGACTTAAAGTGGGTCTTGGTACCGTGGGCACGTCTCGGTCCATGATCTGTCTGAACACTTCCATCCACTGAGTCATCACAGAGTTTTCAATGAGCCTCAGAGGGAGAGAGTACTGCAAATACACAGAGTACACAGAGTACTGCAAATACACAGAGTACTGCAAATACACAAAGTACTGCAAATACACAGAGTACACAGAGTACTGCAAATACACAGAGTACACAGAGTACTGCAAATACATAGAGTACTGCAAATACACAGAGTACACAGAGTACTAGTAGTAGCAGTAGTAGTGGTACTGTAGTACTCGTACCTGTACGAGTGAGTAGAAGATCTTCAGCACTTGCTTCTGGATGAGCACAGAGAAGATGGTGGCGTCGGGGAGGAGCTGAGCGAGGAGCTGCTGAATTCTGGGTAAAAACAGCGTCATGGCGACCAACAGCGGCTCCCTCTCCTCCGCCTTCCTGTATCTGAAAAGGATTAGTATTATTTTATTATTTTTATTTTGTGTATGTGTTAGTAACTGGACTAAAGTTGAACTCGGGCACGTTTGAAGCTAAAGTCCAGTGCAGTGATGGGGGCAAGTTCTTAACTTCCACGTAAAACGCCAATTTGCTTCACACTGAAGAAGCTTAACACCACTTTAACCCATCTTACAACAGCCACGAGTCTAACAAACAAAACGCTCTGCCTGGTTCACTCAAAGTTGTTTTCTAACATTTCCAGACACTAAGTCTGGAAACGTTAGAAAACAACTTTATAAGCAGCCTTACACTTCCCTCTGTTGAAGTTCAGAACTTGCCCCCATCACTGCACTAGTTTGTTGCCTTGACAGACTCACTGCCACAGTGAGATCTCCGCCGAGGAAACACTGATCTGTGCCGTTTTTTGGCTTCTGACAGAATTCAACCTCTAGAAATGGACTTTAGCTTCAGACGCGCCCAAGTTTAACTTTAAAAGTGGACTATAACTGGACTAAAACTGGACTAGAACTGGACTAAAAGTGGACTAAATGTGGACAGGACTCACTCGTAGGTCTTGACGAGCTGGTACAGGGCCAGCAGGGCGCCGTACCAGCCGCTGCTGTTCTGCGCCCGCAGATAAACCTGAAGTTTATCCACCACAGACGACCAACGGCCCGGAAAATCGTGACGAACAATCGCACGAAGACACATGGTCAACTGAGCCCTGGAAGAGGAGGAGCGTGAGAGGAGGAGGAGGAGAGGAGGAGGAGAGGAGGAGGGGTGTGAGAGGAGGAGAGGAGGAGGAGAGAGGGAAGGAGGAGAGGACAGAGGAGAGGAGGAGAGGAGGAGGGGAGGAGGGGAGAAGGGCAGGAGGGGAGAGGAGGAGGAGAGTGAGAGGAGAAGAGGAAAACAGAGGAGGAGAGGAGGAGGGGAGGAGAGAGGAGAGGAGGAGGAGAGAGGAGAGGAGAGTGAGAGGAGGAGGAGCAAGGAGGAGGGAGAGGAGAGAGGAGGAAAGGAGAGAGGAGGAGAGAGGAGAGGAGAGACGAGAGGAGGAGAGGAGCGAGGAGGAAGGAGAAAGGAGGCGCAGACCGGATAGACTCGGGGCAGCGGATGATTCCCTCGATGATGTTCTCTCGGATTTGTTGCCGGTCGTTCTCGTGGATGTTGAAGGGAAACACGACCTCCCCGACGGCAGGTTCCCGGTCCTGCCAGTACTGACTCACCATGTTCTTCAGGTAGATCGCCGCTGTTAGAAAACCACACGTGAGACTGGGACCAGGACCAGACCAGGACCAGGACCAGACCAGGACCAGGACCAGACCAAGACCGGGACCAGACCAGGACCGGGACCAGATCGGGCCTAGATCCCCCTCTGAGGTCTCGTGACACAAATATGAGCAAAGAATAAAATACTAGGGCTGTCAAACGCTTAATTTTTAAAATCGCGATTAATCTTAGAAATTCCATAGTTAATCGCGATTAATCGCATATTGAATTGCATGTTTAAAATTGTGTTATTTTGCATTTCAAGACAGTTTTAAAGCCATAACGTAAAGCAATTCTATTTATTACTTGTTATTTTCTTTGCCGTGTGTCATCACAGGTCTGAAATGGTTTGTCTGATCTGAGGCTCTTGGCTGTGATGTTCCGGTCGCTGCTCCAGGGGGTTTAGCTTTAACTTAGGGCCTTTTCACACCGATAGTTTGATTATTCCACACCAGGCAATAACATTATTATGAAGCCTATAGGCTCCAGTCTGGTCCTTTCACACCGGCAAACCAACCAAAACTGGTCCGATTGATGTTTCATCAACGCTTATCCATGATCCGACAATTATGGGCCCGACGTTCCCCGAACCTCTGATCCTACAACTTTGTGCACCTGAGCAGGACCAGAAGCTCTGGGTTCAGGCAACAGCGATAAAGACTCGAGCTTCACCGCAGAGCGCAGCCCCTCAGGACCCGGGGCCCCTCAGGACGGGGGATCCTTGGTCTTGTTCCGTCCTTCGAGCGCATTGGTCAGATCGGTCCAGAGGCTCCGTCCTCCATGTGCTGATTCTGGGTCAAGCAGGACCAGTGCTCTGGACTGGGGAAGAGTGGTTCCTCTGTGCGTTGGATCCGTGCAGCGGTGCATATGGACAGAACCCAGTTTGGTTCATTATAATTAGTTCTGAGGTTCGTCCTTTGCACTTGGTTCTTCCGGGAAAAGCACCGAACACTTCCTGCTCCAACCTGAGCCTGAACCAGAGCTGAGCATCGCCTCAGAGACAAAAGGCTGGAGAACTTTAATCAAGACTAAAATAATATCGCATTATGGATTGAATTAATGGCGGCACGGTGGCTGAGTGGCTAGCACTCATGCCTCACAGCAAGAAGGTTGCGGGTTCGATCCCCGGGTCGCCCGGGCCTTTCTGTGTGGAGTTTGCATGTTCTCCCCGTGTCTGGACGGGTTTCCTCCGGGCACTCCGGTTTTCCCCATCAACTCAAAACATGCCCTGTAGGTGTGAAAGTTGTGTGAGTGAGTGTTGGTGGTGGTCGGAGGGACCGTTGGCGCCGCTTGGCTTGGCAGCCGCGCCTCCGTCAGTCTGCCCCAGGGCAACTGTGGCTATAACAGTAGCTTACCACCACCGAGTATGGAGTGAATGAAGAATGCTCTGTAAAGCACTTTGGGGACATGTGTCTGTGTAAAGCGCTATATAAATAAAACCTTACCTTAATCTAATCGTGATTAACGCGTAAACGTTGACAGACCTAATAAAATATATAATTCTCAACCCTAAAACTGGAACTAAACCGGGACTAAACCAAGATCGATTTCGAGACTAAGGAACAGACTCGATACTCGACACCAATTCTGATCCCATGATAATAAAAAAAAAACCTCTGTTTTTTAGATGATCCTGTGATTTTCAGCTGTAAATGGTAAAACTTTCTTTTCTGTTCCCTGTAACAGAGGTCACCACGTTACAGGAGGGTTAATTCCCAATGAACTGTTCCGAATTAAATAGTTTGGAATTCAAATCTTCTCCTTGGAGTTTCCGTGGAAATAATAATTGTGAATTGAGGTTTCCATGGAAATAAATTTAGTTTCACTAATAAACTTGGGAAAAACTGTGTTCAAATAAGTAAAAAGTCAAGTTAAAAGAGTGAAAATAGAAGTAAATGTGCTCCTCACCTGCCTGACGAACAGGAAACTCCACCTGCTCCGACACGATGATCTGCAGCAGCGTCGGGGCGAAGTTTATGATTTTATACGACTGGAAAGAAGAGAAAAGTTTAAGTTAGAGACGAATAAAAGAGAAAGAAAGGAGGAGGAGAGGAGAGGAGGAGGAGGAGAGGAGGAGAGAGGGAGAGGAAGAGGAGGAGGAGGAGGGGGGAAGAGGAGCAGAAGAGGAGGAAAGGATCAGGAAAAGAGGAGGAAGAGGAGAGAAGAAAGGGAGGAGCAGAGGAGGAGAGAAAGAGATGAGGAGAGGAGAGGAAAAGGAGAGAAAAAGAGAGGAGCAGAGGAGGAGAAGAGAAAGAGAAGAGAGGAGCAGAGGAGGAGGAAAGGAGGAGAGGAGGGGTAGAAAACAGGACAAAGAGGAGTGGAGAAGATATGGGGGAGCAGAGGAGGAGCAGAGAAGAAGGAGAGGAGAGGAGAAAGAGGAGGAAAAGACAAGAGAAGAAGGAGCAGGAGAGGAAAGAAGAGAAGAGGAGGAGAAAGGGAGGAGCAGAGGGTCATATTAGAGCAGCACATTGCACAAGGACTAAAGGAAAACAGACCTTTTTAAAAACTCCAACATAAACGTCTCACTAAAGTTTGTATGGAGGATTTTTCAAGTTTCAAATTGTTGATGAAAGTTCAAAAGATCTTTATAGAGATGCAGCGGCTTTGGAAGTGTGACGAACAAAATAAAAAAGAGAAATTTCACGTATTCCACAGACACAAGACGCCGTTTACTCGACCAACGCGGCGATTCTGAGCGGATTTTCCGAACTGGAGCTTCCTCACAGTTCGCACATGTCGCGATGTTGGACGAGAATCCACGACCGGTTCGCTGCAAAAGAAAGTCGGTTTATGAGGTCACGCAAAGAAGAAGAAAAAGGGAAAAGGAGCGAAGACAAAATGAGGTGATTCTTGGAGATTCTTTCCAGCGATGGCGCGACTGATGCAGGCGAAGGGTCTAAAGACGCGACGGTCAATATGTGACTTCTGGACGGGAAACTTCAACAGTGATTCTGAACAGTTATAGTTCGGTTATAGTCCACTTTTAGTCCGGTTATAGTCCAGTTATAGTCCGGTTATAGTCCGGTTATAGTCCACTTTTAGTCCTGTTATAGTCCACTTTTAGTCTGGTTATAGTCCAGTTATAGCCCACTTTTAGTCCGGTTATAGTCCACTTTTAGTCCGGTTATAGTCCACTTTTAGTCCGGTTATAGTCCACTTTTAATCCACATTTAGTCCACTTATAGTCCAGTTATAGTCCACTTTTAGTCCGGTTATAGTCCACTTTTAGTCCGGTTATAGTCCGGTTATAGTCCGGTTATAGTCCACTTTTAGTCCACTTTTAGTCCACTTTTAGTCGGGTTATAGTCCACTTTTAGTCGGGTTATAGTCCACTTTTAGTCGGGTTATAGTCCACTTTTAGTCGGGTTATAGTCCACTTTTAGTCGGGTTAGAGTCCACTTTTAATCCACTTTTAGTCCACTTTTAGTCCAGTTATAGTCCACATTTAGTCCGATTATAGTCCACTTTTAGTCCGGTTACAGTCCACTTTTAGTCCGGTTACAGTCCACTTTTAGTCCGGTTACAATCCACTTTTAGTCCAGTTATAGTCCACTTTTAATCCAGCTATAATCCATTTTTAATCCAGTTATAGTCCACTTTTAATCCAGTTATAGTCCACTTTTAGTCCAGTTTTAGGAGGAGGAGGTGTTTCTACTTAAAGGAGCTGTGGAGGATTTAACAGTAAAAGAAACCTACAAAAAACCTCAAAACTCAAGTAGAACAAATTATAAAAGGAAACATTTCATCGAGACTAAGACCAGGCCGAGACCAATGGGTCCAAGACCAGGACAAGACCGAGACCTCTGAGGGTCGAGAACGAGGCAAGACCGAGACTTTTAAAGGCCGAGACCAGGACAAGACCGAGACTTTTAAAGGCTGAGACAAGACCGAGACTTTTAAAGACCAAGACCAAGACAAGACTGAGACTTTTAAAGGCTGAGACTTTTAAAGACCGAGACAAGACCGAGACTTTTAAAGACCGAGACTTTTAAAGGCCGAGACAAGACCGAGACTTTTAAAGATCGAGACAAGACCGAGACCAAGACAAGACCGAGACTTTTAAAGACTGAGACAAGACCTAAAGGTAAAAGGAGCTGTTCACTTGGAAACTAACACTTGATGACATCACAAGGTGGAGCAGAGCATTTGAAGCTTTGGAGATGTGGACAGACTCATAATAAAGGGTTTGTCGTCGAAGCAGAAACACTTAATTTTACAGAAGAAATAGGATTTTCTTTTTAACCACTTCCTCAGTTTCTTGTAAGGTTTTCTTTGTGTTGAATCATCCGCCTCAGTTTAAGTTTACACTGTGTCCATTTTGTTTCTGTTTAGTTTTGGCTTTAAGTTATACAAAAAATTAAACAAAATAATAAATATATTAAAAGCACTGGAGATGTGGACAGACTAATAACAATAAATAGTTCCTCAAACATGTGTGAATGCAACAAAACACAACTCCAGCTCTGTGTGTGAGGAGGAAACAACATTAGAACATGACTTAAAGCTCACAGGAGTCAGTTTGTGTCAGTTTTGTGTTAGTTTGGGTCAGTTTGCGTCAGTTTTTGGGATATCGAAGCTTTAAACCCAATAAATCCAGAACATAGAACTAGAAGCTGCGCTGTGTGAACTGATCCGGACCGAA
Organism: Odontamblyopus rebecca; assembly: GCA_030686955.1. Lineage (NCBI taxonomy): Eukaryota > Metazoa > Chordata > Actinopteri > Gobiiformes > Gobiidae > Odontamblyopus > Odontamblyopus rebecca. The sequence goes on along the minus strand of CM060653.1, from coordinate 14,625,094 downwards.
GTGCGCTGCTGTCTCCAGCCGGACCAGCCGAGCCTCCCCCCGCTCCATTGCCCTTTACGCGCATTACGCACGACTCTGCGCACCTGGGCCCGGGTCAGCAGAGCCCCGCAGCCCGGGGAAGAGCCTCTGTCCGCGGGTTCTCTCAGTTCCTGGAGCCGGGCCCGCTCTGGATCACCGTGTCCCCGCTCCGCGGAGGCGCAGGAGCCGCGGGTCCCGCCGTACCCACCTGGTTGAGTTCATTTTCGGCCGCCAGGCGCAGGCTCGGGTCGATGGTTCCCTTCAGCGCCTGTACGATCCGGTTTGGGTCCATTGTGCCTCAGAGGAGCAGGACCTGCGCTGTTTTTAGCCTCAGATTCATCAGCAGCAGCGGCGTACGTTGTCCCGGAGCGGTGGAGCGGCGGAGGAGCGCACGGTTCTGTTACGCACGGCGCGGACGCGCTTCCTGCGTTTGGCTTCACAATAAAAGTTCCGCTGCGGTTTTTACTCCGAGAGAATCGGACTGTTTAAAGCAAACGGACCCAGGAACAGCTCTGACACTGCAGAACTTTACGCACTGCCGCTGAGCAGGAGAAAGTGACGTAAAACAAAAGTAAACACTGCACTTTTACGACTTTCCTCTGGAACGCGAGCGCCGCGGTGTGGACGCCCCGGACACGACATGTTCAGAGGCAAACATTAAAGTCATTAAAAAGAATTCTGCATGTGAAGTCCAAACCTTTGTGAAGATCTGAAGCTTTACGCACCGTGTTCCACTTTTGAAAATGTCTCAGAAGTTAAATAAATCCACGGAGCGCGTCTGACTTAAAAAACTCTGTACTGAGTTTACACAGAATTCAGGACAAACAAACAGACAAAAAAACGGAATTTAAACATGTAAAGAGCGACAGCAGGTCAAAAAACTGTTTGGCTCATGGTGCATCTGCATTCGCCTTCATAGACACAAAATAATACAAAAAATAAACAAGAAATAATTAACTGAAAGAAAAATGTAAATAAGTTGAACTATTTTTAAGCAAATAATCAACAAATAATCATGTTAACCATAAAGAATTACCAAAATGACCCAAAATCCTGCATTTGAAGTAAATATTAAATCGAACAAAATAGGAATAATTATCTCATTAAAACTCTACAAAAATGACAAAACTGGGTTTAGGCTCCAGTGCACTTAAAGACTTTCCAATGTACATTATAAAAAATGAGAACAAATAACGTGTCATTTCCAAACGCCCCTAAAGCCAAAGAAACTCATTTTAAAACTGTAAATGATATTTGTCCGTGTAATGATTAATTAATATGGAGACCATTAAGAGTGAAACGGAACCTGCAAGGACGGAAAATACGGTAATTTTGCAAAAACTCAAAAAGGAACTTTTCTATAATTCTTGTTTATTAAAGCCAAACAGTTTATTCATAAATGCAAATTCTCAAATATAAAACTTGTTGCAAAATTTACCTTAATGAACTTTAATTTAAAAATAAAAGGAACAATGTAAACCAGGTCTAAACCAGGACTAAACCAGGACTGAACCAGGACTAAACCAGGTCTAAACCAGGACAAAACCTGATCTAAACCAGGTCTAAATCAGCACTAAACCAGGTCTAAACCAGGACTAAACCAGGACTAAATCAGGTCTAAACCAGATCTAAACCCGGACTAAACCCGGACTGAACCAGGACTAAACCAGGTCTAAACCAGGACAAAACCTGATCTAAACCAGGTCTAAATCAGCACTAAACCAGGTCTAAACCAGGTCTAAACCAGGACTAAACCAGGACTAAATCAGGTCTAAACCAGATCTAAACCCGGACTAAACCCGGACTGAACCAGGACTAAACCAGGACTAAACCAGGACTGAACCAGGTCTAAACAAAGTCTAAACTCTGGTAAATAAAAACCAGGAGACTCTTTGCTCATCTTTTATTTCAGGCTCGTTTTGCCCGGTGCATTTCGTGCTCACACCTCGTCCCTTCACCACGTCACAACTTAGAATTCAGTTTTTCAACGTTTTTTTTTTTTTTTTCAGTCCAATTCATCCTGGAGTCGAAACGCTTCACTCCCGCCTCCACTTCAGCCGCTTTTCCAAACCGCCCGGGTTCAAAATAAATCGCATAACATTTCAGATCTGACTGAGTTTGACAAATGAAAACAAAAAGGCAAAGTTTGTGTCATAATTTCAGCAAAAATAATTTCAGAATTTCAGCGTTTCCACATCCATTTGTTCAGACCACGGTGGCACCAAAACAATTTCTACAATAATCATTTTATTTCTATTTCCATTTGTGGAGTTTAAATGTCATTTACTGCTTGTATTTCTTATTTAACCAGGTTTTTTTGAACAGAAAAGTATGGAAGCTCATTTCTGCCAGTAAATTAAAAAAAAGTCTCACAGAAAGTCATAATTATGAGTCTTAGTTAGATTTATGAGTTTTAAAGTCAGAATTCCAGGTTTAAGTCATATTTACAAGTTTTAAAGCCATATTTATGAGTTTTAAAGTCATAATTTTGAATTTTAAAGTCATAATTCTGAGTTTTAAAGTAATTTGAGTTTTAAAGTCATAATTATGAGTTTTAAAGTCATAATTATGAGTTTTAAAGTCATTATTCCAAGTTTAAGTCATAATTATGAGTTTTAAAGTCATATTCACAAGTTTTAAAGTCATAATTATGAGTTTTAAAGTCATTATTTTGAGTTTAAAAGTCAGTTACGAGGTCAAGTCATATTTACGAGTTTTAAAGTCATAATTCTGAGTTTTGACTTTAAAACTTAAACCATAAATCTGACTTTGTGTGAGGCTTTTATTTATTTACTGGTGAAAATGGGCTTCCATAGTAAAGTAACTTTTTCTATTAATGAAAATACACAGAGCAACGAAGTGAGATTTTGTCATGCCAGTGTTTGTCCATGTTCGTTTCACCCACAGGGGGCGCCACAGTCCACTGTGTTAACGAGAAATGCTGTAATTACGACATTATTGCTTCAGACGTTCAGTAAAACTTGAGGTAGTGCCAGTCAAAGTGCTTTTCCAGAGTTCAGATGGGTGTCAGCGTCAGTCCTGGTAGAGCAGGAAGCCGGAGAAGGTGCTGTACTTCCAGGTGCTCCCGTAGATGGCGCCGCGGTGCAGCCGGAGCCACACCTGGTCACCGCGGTACAGCGGCAGGATGGCGTGGTTACTCGCCGTCTCATGGTCGGGCGCCCCGTCGTTGGCGTAGGCGGACACTATCACCTCCTGGTTCCTCATGAGGTTGATGTAGAGCGGCACGTTGATGGCGAGCTTCAGGATGTGGAAGAGGAAGACGTAGGTGCCGGGCGCCGGGCAGGTGAAGCGCCCGATGTGGGTGTCGTACACGTCACCGTGGTTACTGTGCAGCTGGTCGAACATGATGGGCTGGTCCAGGTTTCCCGGGGCGAAGTTGGCGGTGCGAGAGGCAGAGAAGGCGGCACGTAGGGGCTGGGCGGGCAGGGGGTACAGGGGCAGAGGCAGGACCGGGGCCGATAGGGGCGCATCAGGGGCCGGAAGGTGCGGCAGGACAGGTGCAGCAGAGGAGGGCAGGAGAGGAGCGGCGTCTGAACTGGAACTGCGGGAGAAAACGCACCAAAAAAGGTTAAAGGTTTTTGACATCACTTTGCTTTTGATTCTTTGCAGCCGAGGTCAACGTTCTCTGGGGGTGTGACACTAACTGGAGGCACTGCTCTGTCTGGAGCTGTTACTCAAATTAGACTTTAATCTGAACAGTTTTTGAGTAAGAAACCCCCATCTGTGTTAAAGCTGCATTGTGTAACTCTGTGGTTGAGGGACTGTCACCTGTTTGTTTATAGTTTGGATTTTAGACTAAACCAGGACTAAGCCAGGACTGAACCAGGACTGAACCAGGACATGCAATTTTTGCCCAGTCTCCTAGTAAGTGGAGCACTTCCTGTATCACCACATGACATCACGAGGTGGACCAGAGCGTTTTCTTTCAGTCTGAGAGAAGAACTGGTGTTAAATGTGCAGGTTTGTGCATTAAACATGTGAATGAAACAAAACTCCAGGTCTGTTTGTGATGAGGAAACGACGTCAGAGCAGAACGACGTCACTTTCCTGTTGATACTTCGCGGCTGAGGTCATTTCTCTGTGGCGCTAACTGTAGGCACTGCCCCGTCTGACGCCCGATTACTCGTGTTAGACTTTGATCCGAGCTCGATTTGCCTTTGGAGAGTTCAGATGTCGTGCGTTACCTGTGCAGAGTCGACACCGCAAGACTCTCCCCCTGACCAGAGTCCAGGACAAAGGCCGACCTCTCCGGACTGCGGCCCAGAGGTGAGTCACTCCAGGTGGCTGCGAGGACGACGGCGACGCCCCGGAGAACCAGGACACCCCGGAGCACCAGGACACCCCGGAGCAACAGCAGAGGAGAAAGACCCAAGTTTAGGTTTGTATCAAGGTTTTCAATAGGCCCTTATAGACGATTATCACAACGCCAGGAAGTGCCGCGATGTTGAGCCGTGCAGCTTCTGGTCGATGCTTTTCTCTGGCAAAATCCCTGTGGAAAAGTGGGGCATATTTTTGAGCAGCTTCATAAATCTGCCCCAATACCAAATCTTCATCCAACAAGGTCGACAAAGAACAAATTCTGTCCATGAAGAATTTACCCACAACGATCAAGGGAAGAAAGACGAAAACTTAAAGGAAACAACGACAAGTCTCAGTCTGACAAATCTCTCAGTCTGTGCAAATATCGACATCACAAAATCGATTTTTAATTTTAATTCTAGAATCAATATGAACAAGTTCCTTCTGTTTCCTCCAGGACCATAACATTAGTGTTGCTCAGTCGTTTCACTGATGCTCGTCGTTGTTTCCTTTAAGTTTTCGTCTTTCTTCCCTTGATCGTTGTGGATAAATTCTTCATGGACAGAATCTGTTCTTTGTCGACCTTGTTGGGTGAAGATTTGGTGTTGGGGCAGATTTATGAAGCTGCTCAAAAATATGCCACACTTTTCCACAGGGATTTTGCCGTAGAAAAGCATCGACCAGAAGCTGCGCGACTCAACATCGCGACACTTCCTGCTGTTGTGATAATTGTCTATTTCTGCCCAGCTAGTTTAGATTCTGTCAAAAACTGTGGAGCTGCACTTCCTGCTGCATTCATTGTGCTTGGGAAACTCACAGTTGTGCTAAAATAAATCTGTATTTAAATATGAGACACAGGAGAGTGAGCGTGACCACGGGCAGGACTGAAAATTATGACACTTAGGACCAAAAGTGAGAACACTACGGGAACCTCACACTTATTATTCATCAGTTTCAAGACAAGCACATGTTTTATTTAGCTATTTCTGCATCCGAACTATTCATCTAAGCAAAGAGACTTGGGATTCCAGATATTGTGATGCTCCACCAGATTATTGGGACCTTTGACCAGAGCACCAGATTTATACATTTATACATTTAGCTCAGCGTTTTATAATGTACAAAGTTTTCATGTGTCACCTAAAAGCCGATTAAAACAACTTGTTCTGGATGCAAGAATCCTTTTTACGTCAAATAATTGAAAGCAACCAAGAAACTTTTACCCAAATTAGATTTGAAATGAAGTATGTTTTTTGCTTCTACTCCAGCAAATCTTTACTTGAGTAGGAGTTAAGCAAAGTAAAGACCCACACAGAACACAGAAGCTTCCTCCGATGAAGTATTTCCATTGTAGTAAAGCTCTGAACACATCTGTGATTCTGTGTCTGACCTGCCAGCCTCCGTCTCAGATTTATAGCTTTATTTACACATAAAGACTCTGTAGTTTCTGACAGAAGTGGAACAGTCAGTCTCCATGAACAGAGTCTAAGGGTTTGTGCACAAGGGAACAGGCTCGTTCCACTCAGACAGTCCACAGTTTGGAATCAAAACCAGAGAATCTGAATACTTGTGTATTTACCGCTGTGGTTGTGTCTGGCTCTGGCTCCTCTGTAGCTCTGCTCCGATTCACCGCCCTGAAACAGCAAGAATGAGACGGACTCTTACAGGAGATTTACACGGAGTACAAAAGCTGTCATGAGTATTCGTGTGCGTAGGACAGAAATCCGAGCATATTTGGCTGTAGTTGAGCACAAAATAAACATTCGTAAACTCTGGAATGAGTCCGGTTGTGCGTAAAATGTGTTGTGTGTATTTTATCCATCAGAATATGAACTGAAAAGTTACGACATGAAGAATTACAATAACTAAATGAAAAAGTACGAGTCTTCAATATGAATTCACAGACCAGATAAAATACACACTCATTCGAGAGTTTACGAATGTTTATCTTATGCTCAACTACAGACAAATATGCACCGATTTCTATCCTACGCACATGAATATTTCTGACAGCTTTTGTACTCCACAGATTTAACCCACCACACAAAAACAAATACAAACTCTGGACTCACCCCGGGAGCGTAGAAGGGTCCAGTATCTCTGAGGTGAGACTGAGGGGTCCCTGATGGGGAAAAAAGATGGAAGAAAATGACATGAAAAAATGATTTTTCTAACAGATTTGATGATGAGATATGTTTTTTCAAAAGTTCATATTTTAAACACGTCCAGGAGAATCAATAAAAAGAAACTGATGCGTACAGATCTAAAGTACAGGGTTCAGGCTGCGACACACGAGAGGATTTTTCAGTCTTAAACGATTTTTAAATGTGTGACAAAAAGCGCAAACACCACAGACACGATGAGACTTTAAATCTTTGCTCTCCCAGATGCAGTGGGATCTGTGTGTGGACCACAGGATATAAAGCAATGAGTGCGATGGCGTCAGCTGTTTCCTGTCTCCAGTAAAACCACTCGCTCTGAGACTCTGAAGTGTTCAAAGATCAGAGCTCTGCACTTCCACTTTAGACACAAGGCAAAACTGTGTGATTATTATGTGTGAAATGTGGAGCAATTCTTCAGATACAGTGTTTTTAAAGCAGAAAAGAGGAGCTAAAGTCCACAGGAAGTAGAGTCACTGTGGCTGATCTGCAGCTTCACACGCGGCTGGACATAAACACACATGCTACTCTCGCCTTTTTACTTTTAAAGAACGCTTCAAACTGGATTTATATTGCCATTTTGTGGACTGGAGTCTAGTCTACTTTTAGTCCAGGTATAGTCCACTTTTAGTCCAGCTATAGTCCACTTTTAGTCCGGTTCTAGTCCACTTTTAGTCCGGTTTTAGTCCACTTTTAGTCCGGTTTTAGTCCACTTTTAGTCCGGTTTTAGTCCACTTTTAGTCCGGTTCTAGTCCACTTTTAGTCCGGTTTTAGTCCACTTTTAGTCCGGTTTTAGTCCACTTTTAGTCCGGTTTTAGTCCACTTGTCGCCTCTAGTCAACTTTCACCTTATTACTTTTAGAGAACGCTTCAAAATGGATTCACAGCGCAGGTTTGTGGACTGGGGTCAGTATTTGTGGAGGATCATTTCTCTGGATAATGTAGATGAGACGCTGCACTTTAAATGTTCCACTTTACATTAGGTGAGTAATAAAGTCTTTATTTTCGCTCTATCCTGAGTTTGTTTGTTGCGTCTCTGTGTCCGTCGCTCCTCTGCCCCTGACGCTCTGTTTTATCGTCTGTTTCCGTCGCGTTGTTGATGTTTGGTGGTTCTGATCTGACACTGACTCCACACATGAGGAACAGCAGCTTCAACATCGCACACGGAGACAAAAAGTCAGGTAACGCCTCTGCACATTTCTGACGAGTTTTGCGGAAAATCTTTTCGCCGCAAATCGCCAATGAGCCCAAAGACGACCCCGTCTTGGATTCATCTTGCAGATTTAATTGGAGTTTTGCGCTCGTACCTCTCACAGGCCTCTGGAAGGGGGCGGCTCTTCCTCCTGATTGGCCGGGAGACAGGAAGCTGCCGGTGCTGTAGTCGTACACTGAAGAGAATTCAATTTACAAGAGATTTATCATGAAATCCGAGGCTCCGAATGTCCACCCACCCCCTGACCCCTCCTCCTTTCAACTTATTTACGCTACATTTTCAGCTTAATATTTGAGGATTGTGCAGCAGGTGGAGTTTAAGGAAGTTAACAACTACTGGACTGTGCGATTGGAGCAGTTTGTGTTTCCTGTATTCACGGCGACTCCTTTATCGAGATGGTGATGCTTGTCCGCTGAGGCCGGGCGTACACGGTGCAAATATTTAGTCCTTTTTGAGACGTGTTTTTTTCATGCGACTGTTTTTGGGATCGAGTTTTGGCTTAATTGTGCGTTGTCCTTCGTGTAGTAAACATGGAGTAATGAGAACCGATTAAAACTTCACAACCAGCTCCCGATCAGTCGCAAGAATATTAAACCCGTTTGAAATCCTCTCGTACAACAACCCGCCCTTATGTAAAAGATAATACTCACTACGACTGTACAACAACTTACCCTTATGGAACAGATAATACTCCCTACAACTGTACAACTCATTTATGCAACAAATAATACTCCCTACAACTGTACAATAACTCACCACATTTGTGTTTTGCAGCATTCACCGCACCTTCCGTGGGTTTGTATTTCCAGAACTAGAACTCCGGTTGTGATGTGGACTTACAGTGTACGCAGGCAGATCGTTCATACAGTTTGAGGACATGAATCGTGAGCTGAGAAGTTCTAAACCCCGAGATTTGGTCAAACAGTTTGAGCTGGAGCGGAGAGAAATCATCGAAAATATCGTACAGTTTACGTCCGACTTGTCTCTGAAACACGTTTTACACCAAATACGGCAGAGCAAGAAAAATACTTGTGGCGCCGTGATCTGCAGAATCGATCTTTCCCGGGCCCCATTCAAACCCTCCTTATGCTTCGCAGTACAACTCGCATTTGGAACAGATAATACTCCCTACAACTGTACAATAACTCAACGCGTTTGTGTTTTGCATTCTCCGCACCTTCTGTGGTTTTGTACTTACGGAACAAGAACTAGAACTCCGGTCGCGATGTGGACTTACGGTGTGCACAGGCAGATTGCCTAAGAACCTTGGTTCATAAAGTGTGAGATTATGAACTGTGAACTTCTAAACCCTGAAATTTGGTCGAACAATTTGAGCTGGAGTAGAGTGAAACCAACGAAAATATCGCACAGTTTACGCCCGACTTGACTCTGAAACACGACAGATGTTTTACACCAAATATGGCAGAGCAAGAAAAAAGTACTTGTGGCATCGAGATCTGCAGGCCCTATTTGAAACCCTCCTTACGCCTCGCAGTACGAGTTTGTATGAGACTCCGCCCACATTTCTGTGAGTTTTGATGTTGGGTAAATTGGTGCAGGGTACAAAGGGTGTAGGGACTAAAAGCAAAATGGGACCAAATCTGAAGCCAATTAAACACCAACACATTAGATGTGTAATATTGGTGGTAGGTTTGGGCAGTAATACGGTATCCTGTGGTATCAGAAAGTATCATCGATATCAGTTTCATCACCGTCATTATAAAAATCTGCATAAGGAGCTAAAACCACAGCAGGACTTCTCTTCAAACGTGGTTCCGCTTGGAGATTTCCATCTACACGCAGCAAGGAAGAAGAAAAAAACCTGACTGAAGCTTCGTGTGTGATGTTGAGCCCAAACGTTTGTGACGGAGACGAGAGGGGACGAGGCGCTGAAGAGGAGAAGTTCCCGCTTGAGGGCAAAGTCAGACTTTCACGGAGGAGACGGTAACTTCTCTAAGTGCCAAGAGCGCAGGTCTGTCAGATACAACATGCTGCACTGGGAAATATCACACGCCGTGGACTGTCGCCTTTTACTTTTTATTCTGAATCTGCCTCTTCTGCGCTTTTCTTGTCTGAAGTTTGGTTTGATCAGAACTTGTGCCTCATCTTCAAATGTAAAGCTGCTCTTCTGTTTCTGAAGGTGCAAGATACTAAATAATTCTAAAATGCTGAGAAGGTTTAACGGGATCAAAATCTGGATACCGCCCAACCCCATGTGGCAGTACCCATGTCGTCCTCCGGGGGGGCGAACTCCGGCGGGGTCTGTGTGCTGATACTGCTCACGCCGGCCCCGAGCTTCGGCCCCGCCTTAGAGAAGTCTGTAGGGGGGAGTGTGGGGTTCACCTTAAACACCTGCACGACACAACACACACATAGCATTTTATTTACAGAGAGAAAAATGATACTCTGTTCACTTTTATGTCACAAAACCAGAAGACGTTTGGAAACAGGCGACGACAACTTCCTTTAGGCTGTTTGCGGTTGTAAGTCTGACAAAATGTAGGAAAAAAATGAGAAAATGTCACAGTTTTCTTCATCTCCATGTCATTGGAGTGTTTTGTTATGTTCGGCTCATCCACAATTCCAACCGTACCTCAGTTTTCATAGTTTCCTCACTGACGCACGACTCCGAACGCACTGGGTACACATGTGATTAGAAGAGATGAGGATGATTCCAAACAGCACATACGTCTGCAGGCTTCATTTTACCAACTATCACATTTACTTCAGTGGGTTTGATCACAGTCGCTCGAGTCCAGTGTGGGGAACTACACCAGAAGTTTCAGCGCAGGTTTCCAAACGTCTTCCTGGTTTGTGACGTCTAGAAATTGATGTCATAGCTTCAGATGGAGGGCGGGGTCTGTGTGACTCTGTGGGAGATTCCGTTTTTAAAAGAAAACTCCAAACTTCAGCTCCACAAAGTTTCTCTGATCTGTTCTAATGTCGTTTCCTCATCAGACCTGGAGTCGCGTTTCGTTTAGGGGTGTGTGATCCGACGATATCATATCGTGAAGAACATATAGACGATCTACCAAAGTGCAGAGACCGTAAAGATTGCCCTGAGCACATTCTATAACCTGCAGTTCTGTGGTGCGAGGCCGACGCAGCAGACGTATTACATCGTCAACCTGACCGACCAATCATGGGGAATCCGGTTTGGCTGTTCCCCAAATGACAAAGAGAAAACAAAGGCCATTTGCAAAGTTTGCACAGAGACGGTTCGCACGTTGGACAGCAACACGAACTTGTTCAATCATCTGAAGAGAAAGCAGCAGTTTTCTGAGAGTGAAACGAGGGCAGCGGGGACAGTACCGCAGGCGCAACCACAGGCAGCCGCACGCAGCAGTTTTTTAAAGCAGTGTTACATTTTGTGTTTAAAACTGTTGCAGTAAAACAGAACCAGTTACTTTAGTTTGCATTTTTATTTGACCCTTTTCAATAAGCTATTTAATGTTTTGATGTACTTAAATCCTGTTAAAATGATGTTAAAATCAGGTTTTGGACTCCCTCCCTGTGTGCAGGTTTAGACTCGCCGTGTCGCAGGTTTGGGATTCCCTGTGCCGCAGGTTTGGGACTCGCCGTGTGCAGGGTGCTGAAGTTTGTGGGTATTTGGACTCAACGTGTGCAGTTTTGGACTCACCTTGGGACTCAGCGTGCGCAGGTTTAGACTCGCCGTGTGCAGGCTGTTGAAGTTCGCCGAGGGGAGCGGGCGTCTGGAGGGGGGAGTGGTGAAGGGGGGAGGGGAGGGAGTCGGCTTCACCAGGGCAGGACTCTGAAACATGTGAGACTTCTGTGTGACCTTCTCGGTCATCCAGGGGGTCCATAACAAAAGAAATTCAATTACGTCACTGGACAAAAGTTTTAGAGTCAAGATGTTGGAATTTTCCTCCTAGATAATGGGCTCTATTCATGCTTGCATCATAAACTCGGAACACGTTTGGAAACATAATTAATAGCCTATTAATTTGCCTGTTATTTGTGTAAAAAAAGATGTCACCGTAGCGTTCCGTTATGTTCTGCAGATCCACAGTTACGACCAGCTGTCTGTAAGATACATCAAAGATTCGATCAGAGTCCCGTCCCCCGTGGAAAACTTCGGCAGGTTGTGAAGACGCTGCTGCTGAATTCACATTTTTATTGTTTTATCACATGCCCAGAGTCGGGAACTACACTGGAAGTCGTCATCCACATGTTTCCAAACGTTTTCCGGAGGGAATAGCGAAGGACCAGGGACTCAAAGACATGGGGTGTAAAAAATTAATTAAAGACATGTAAATCTTAAAAAAAAAATAGTAATAAAGAAATGTTTATTTAACCCTAGACTAGTCAGAAAGCACAACCCAGTCATTAGATTACCCAGACCGGGACTGCTAAATTTCAAAGAACCAAACTGATGCATTTGGGAGCTACATGCCATTAGGAGTGACTTGGCAATTTCCTGACGTGTCTGTAAACAAACAGAGCGCCCCCCAGTGTCTGACCTGAGGCTCTGCGGGCAGCTGCAGCTCTGTCGGCTCCAGGCTTAACTCTGACAGAACTTTAGGCTCCAGACGACGGACGGAGAGTGGAGTGGACTGAAGAAGAGGAGGAGGAACATATATATAAGAGCGTTAAAACCATTATTAGCTTTGAGTCAGGTTATAGTGAAATAAACCTCCTCACAAACGTTTGAGTGAATGCATGTGTGAATGAAAATAAACTCCAGGTGTGTTTGTGAGGAGAACATTAGGACATTAGTGTAGATTGGCTCTTTGTGTTGCAAGTCTCACGTGTAGAATCTTGGGCAGAGGACTCCGGGGGCTCCTGACGTCACACTGAGCTGAAGGACACACAACCACAGGTTTAGAATCTCATTTACTTTGAGAATCAAGGCGAGTTCTCATTTTTGTATGAATTTTTGCAAATGAAAGGGAGAAGAGAAGAAGAGAGGAGGATAGGGGAGGAGTTACCCAGGGGAGAGGGGCATCCAGAGACTCGTCTCCTCCGTCTGTGGGTGGGTTTGGAGGGGGAGGAGTCACCGTCCAACACGGAGTCCTGAAACAAACACACCGTACAACGAGGAGATTAAACACCTGGCTGTCATAAGCATCAAAATCAGATCCTAATCGATACTAAAACGAGTATCGAAACTAGAGACTCATTTTTCGCAGATATCGATCCTAAAAAAGAAGTTCCACTGACTGGACCGAGCAGAACATTTCGTGAATGTGTTTAGAACGATCTGGAGCTGGAGCAGAACAAGGGTAAGAGAGACTAGAGTACACCCATGGACTTGGTTTGGACCCGCTTTGGACCCTGTTTGGAGTGTTTCTGGTGGTGGGTGTGACCTGCATGAAGCTGAAGGATCCGTGCGTCAGGCTCAGGAGATGCTCCAGTCTCTGTTTGCGGAGGTCCGGGTCTGAGGGCAAAGACAAGGCCTCCATCTGCAGGTCCACACTCTGCACAGAGGAGAGACGTAAGAGGGGGAGGAGAGAGGAGGAGAGGGGAGGAGAGGGGAGGAGAGGGGAGGAGAGGGGAGGAGAGAGGAGGAGAGAGGAGGATAGAGGAGGATAGAGGAGGATAGAGGAGGAGAGGGGAGGAGAGGGGAGGAGAGGGGAGGAGAGAGGAGCGGGGAGGAGAGAGGAGCGGGGAGGAGAGAGGAGCGGGGAGGAGGGGGGAAGAGGGCGGAGGAGGAGAGGGGAGGAGAGAGGAGGAGAGAGACTTAAGAGAGGAGAGGAAAGAGGAGGAGAGAAAGGGGTCAGGGGGAGTGCACTCACCAGTTCTTCTCTCCGGATCTTCTTCTCCTTCTTCTGTAACAGAGTTCATCATTAAAATCAAGCCAATGTTAATTAGAAAATGTAGAATAACACTTCACTTTGCCCTCTTCCCCCTCTCCCCCTCTCTCTCGTTTGCCCTCCCCCTCTCTTAACCGTTTGCCCTCCCCCTCTCTCCCATTTGCCCTCCCCCTCTCACCCGTTTGCCCTCCTCCTCGGTCCGGGCGGGCTCCTGGTTCTTTGGCACCAGGGCGGCCCCTCCTCTCCAGGGTTTGCCCAGGTTCGGCCTCTCGTCGGGGGCCGGGGAGGGAGAGTCCCACTGGTCCGGAGGCTCTCGGTCCTTCAGAGCCCCGAAGTCCGATTCCCAGGTCTGGACCGGAACCAGATCTGAGACAGACGGCGGTTCAGCACTCTGTAAACGGACGAGGACACGAGAGTTCTGAGTTGACATCACCACAGCTTTTTTCCATCCGATCCATCCATCCATCTTCTTCCGCTTATCCGGGGCCGGGTCGCGGGGGCAGCAGTCTAAGCAGGGGCTCCCAAGCTTCCTTCTCCCCAGCCACTTCCTCCAGCTCCTCCGGACGGACCCCGAGGCGTTCCCAGGCCAGCCGAGCGACATAGTCCCTCCAGCGTGTCCTGGGTCTTCCCCGGGGCCTCCTACCGGTGGGACATGCCCGGAACACCTCCCGAGGGAGGCGTCCAGGAGGCATCCGGACCAGATGCCCGAGCCACCTCAGCTGGCTCCTCTCGACGTGGAGGAGCAGCGACTCTACTCCGAGCTCCTCCCGTGTGACCGAGCTCCTCACCCTATCTCTAAGGGAGCGCCCGGCCACTCTGCGGAGGAAACTCATTTCGGCCGCTTGTATCCGCGATCTCGTTCTTTCGGTCATTACCCAGAGCTCATGACCATAGGTGAGGGTAGGAACGTAGATTGACCGGTAAATCGAGAGCTTTGCCTTTCGGCTCAGCTCCCTCTTCACCACAACGGTCCGATACAGCGACTGCATCACTGCCGACGCCGCACCGATCCGCCTGTCAATCTCACGCTCCATCCTCCCCTCACTCGTGAACAAGACCCCGAGATACTTGAACTCCTCCACTTGAGGCAGAGACTCCCCACCCACCCGGAGAGGGCAATCCACCTTTTTCCGGTCGAGAACCATGGCCTCGGATTTGGAACAGTTGATTCTCATCCCAGCCGCTTCACACTCGGCTGCAAACCGCCCCAGTGCACGCTGCAGGTCCTGGCTCGATGGAGCCAACAGGACAACATCATCCACAAAAAGCAGCGATGAAATCCTGTGGTCCCCGAACTGGACCCCCTCCGGCCCCTGGCTGCGCCTAGAAATTCTGTCCATAAATACAATGAACAGAACCGGTGACAAAGGGCAGCCCTGGCGGAGTCCAACATGCACCGGGAACAGGTCTGACTTACTGCCGGCAATGCGAACACAGCTCCTGCTCCGGTCATACAGGGACCGGACAGCCCTTAGCAGAGGGCCCCGGACCCCATACTCCCGGAGCACCCCCCACAGGGCACCACGAGGGACATGGTCGAATGCCTTCTCCAGGTCCACAAAGCACATGTGGACTGGTTGGGCAAACTCCCATGAACCCTCGAGCACCCGATGGAGGGTGTAGAGCTGGTCCAGTGTTCCACGACCAGGCCGAAAACCACACTGCTCCTCTTGAATCCGAGGTTCGACTATCGGCCGAACTCTCCTCTCCAGTACCCTGGCATAGACTTTACCGGGGAGGCTGAGGAGTGTGATTCCCCTGTAGTTGGAACACACCCTCCGGTCCCCCTTTTTATACAGAGGGACCACCACCCCGGTCTGCCAGTCCAGAGGTACTGTTCCCGACCGCCACGCAATGTTGTAGAGACATGTCAGCCAAGACAGCCCCACAACACCCAGAGACTTAAGGTACTCAGGACGGATCTCATCCACCCCCGGAGCCTTGCCACCGAGGAGCTTTCCGACCACCTCAGTGACTTCAGCCAGGGTGATGGATGAGTCCGCCTCTGGGTCCCCAGCCTCGGCCTCCTCTTCGGAGGACGTGACGGTGGGATTGAGGAGATCCCCAAAGTATTCCTTCCACCGCCCGACAACATCCCCAGTCGAGGTCAGCAGCTCTCCCCCCGCACTGTACCGCTTCCCCCTCCTCAGGCGCCGGACGGTTTGCCAGAATTTCCTTGGGGCCGTCCGATAGTCCTCCTCCACGGCCTCCCCGAACTCCTCCCAGACCCGAGTTTTTGCCTCTGCAACCGCCCGAGCTGCAGCACGCTTGGCCCGATGGTACCCGTCAGCTGCCTTAGGAGTCCACTGGGCCAGTAAGGCCCGGTAGGACTCCTTCTTCAGCTTGACGGCATCCCTTACTTCCAGTGTCCACCACCGGGTTCGGGGATTGCCGCCGCGACAGGCACCGCAGACCTTACGGCCACAGCTACGAACGGCCGCATCGACAATAGAGGCCGAGAACGAAGCCCACTCGGGCTCCATGTCCCCAGCCTCCCCCGGGATCTGGGAGAAGCTCTCCCGGAGGCGTGAGTTGAAGGCCACACTGACAGAAGGTTCCGCCAGACGTTCCCAGCAGACCCTCACGATACGCTTGGGCCTGCCAGGTCTTTCCGGCTTCCTCCTCCGCCAGCGGACCCAACTCACCACCAGGTGGTGATCAGTTGACAGCTCTGCCCCTCTCTTCACCCGAGTGTCCAAGACACAAGGCCAGAGGTCAGATGACACGACAACAAAATCGATCATCAACCTCCGGCCTAGGGAGTCCTGGTGCCACGTGCACCGATGGACCCCCTTGTGCTTGAACATGGTGTTCGTTATGGACAAACTGTGACTAGCACAGAAGTCCAATAACAGAACACCGCTCGGGTTCAGATCAGGGAGGCCGTTCCTCCCAATCACCCCTCTCCAAGTGTCACTGTCGTTGCCCACATGGGCGTTGAAGTCCCCCAGTAGAACAACGGAGTCCCCGGTCGGCGCACTGTCCAGTACTCCTCCCAGAGACTCCAAGAAGGCCGGGTACTCTGCACTGCTGTTCGGCCCGTAGGCCGACACCACAGTGAGAGACCTGTCCCCGACCCGAAGGCGCAGGGACGCGACCCTCTCGTTCACCGGGGTAAAGTCCAACACGCAGCGGCTGAGCTCAGGGGTGATGAGGAGGCCCACACCAGCTCGCCGCCACTCCCCGCGGCCAACGCCAGAGAAATGGAGAGTCCAACCCCTCTCAAGGAGTTGGGTTCCAGAGCCCAAGCTGTGCGTGGAGGTGAGGCCGACTATATCTAGCCGGTAATGCTCGACCTCCCGCACAAGCTCAGGCTCCTTCCCCCCCAGCGAGGTGACATTCCATGTCCCAAGAGCTAGTCTCCATGTCCGAAGATCTGGTCGCCGAGGCCCCCGCCTTCGACTGCTGCACAGATCTCTCTGCACCCGGCCCCTATGGCTCCTCCCGCGGAGGGTGGGTCCAGGGGAGGGCGGTCCCATGTTGCTCCTTCGGGCTGTGCCCGGCCGGGCCCCGTGGGGAAAAGCCCGGCCACCAGGCGCTCGCCCATGTGCACCCACCCCAGGCCTGGCTCCAGGGTGGGGCCCCGGTACCGCCTTTCCGGGCGACGTCACTGACCTAGTTTTTATCGTCATCATAGGGGTCTTCTGAACCGCTCTTCGTCTGACCCGTCCCCCCGGACCTGTTTGCCTTGGGTGACCCTACCAGGGGCATAAAGCCCCCGACAACATAGCTCCTGGGATCATTCGGGTACTCAAACCCCTCCACCACGTTAAGGTGGCGGTTCGAGGATCCACATCTGGAATTCTGACCACAAGTACCATAGCAACCAACAAGCCAATCAAGAGAAAGACTGATGGTAACGCCCCTTCCCCCGCACAAAGCTGTCAGTCAAACCTGCTGCTAAGGCTAGTGGGAGGGGCCTCGGGGAGTTTAGTCCTAGTTTCGACCAAGTTTCGACCAAGTTTCGACCAAGTTTCGACCAAGTTTCGACCAAGTTTCGACCAAGTTTCGACCAAGTTTCGACCAAGTTTCGACCAGGTTTCGACCAGGTTTCGACCAGGTTTCGACCAGGTTTCGACCAGGTTTCGACCAGGTTCAGACCAGGTTCAGACCAGGTTCAGACCAGGTTCAGACCTGGTTCAGACCTGGTTCAGACCTGGTTCAGACCTGGTTCAGACCAGGTTCAGACCAGGTTCAGACCAGGTTCAGACCAGGTTCAGACCTGGTTCAGACCTGGTTCAGACCTGGTTCAGACCTGGTTTAGACCTGGTTTATTCCTGGTTTCTTTGTAAAGAGTCTATGGCCGAGATAAGTTTCAGATCATAAATGAGGCCGTGTGGACTCACCTGGTCTGAGCTGGAGGTGGATGAAGCTGCAGAGGACGAGACTTTAGGGACAGTTTGGTTTGGTTCTGTGGAGGTGAAGTCCAGACCTTTGCCCTGTGGGTCTGAGGCCTTGGGGGCCTCGGGGGCCTCAGGCAGAGATCTGAAATATGGACTCTTTACCAGGACGTCCAGCTCTTTCTTCAGATCTTTAACTGCAAAACACCAAACCAGGAAACATAAAGCTCCATCAGACGTCTCAGATGTTTATATGTACAGTCTGTTCATAGAACTGTAATATCATTTAACTTTGTGAACTAATAAACGTAAAGTGTTTATACATGTCTGACTGTTCCCGTGTAAAGGTCACTGCCTCTTTTGTGTCTAAACGCTCCTCGACGGCGCCCTCTTGTAGCAGAACATCTGGTTAAACAGGACTCGCACCATCAGCATCTTTTAAATCACTTCATAAAACTAATTTTTATTGTTTGGCCTTCCTTTAGCTGGTTTATCTTAACTTTATTCCTTATTTCTTTATTATAATTAACAGATTTATTTGCATCATTGACTGTTTTTGTGCCTTCTGTGAGCTGTTTTTATGCTTTATGCCTCCTGCTCTTCCTCCCCCTGCTGTTCCTCCTCTTCCTACACCTCCCCCTGCTGCTCTTCTTTCACCACCTCCTGCTCCTACACCTCCCCCCTGCTCCTCTTCCTCCCTCTGCTGTGGTTTCGGGGTCACTTACAGGTGGATCCGGCCACAGACTCGTCTTTCGCCTCCAGAAGGTCCAGGTAGAGTCCGGCGGCTCGCTCCATCTGCTCCTCTAGACTGAAACACCAATGTTTGTCACACAGATTCATTTAAAGTCTGAGTTTTATGTCACATTTTTAACAGTTTGCAGTTTGTCCAGAGTTCTTCCTCACATCAGAACATCCTCACTTTTCACCACAATGAAAAGAACTTTTCACAACGGAATCAGGAACAAACAGCAAAGAGTCAAGCAGGTGATGGACCCCCTCTTGTGGGCTCACCACCTGCAGAGGGGTTCATAGGGGGGGTCAGGTGCTATGAGTATTGTGCAGCAAGCTGCCCCCGCGACCCAGCCGGATTAAGCGGGAGAAGATGGATGGATGGAGTCATTCTGTGTAATCCAGGAGCTTCAAAGTGAAGATCTGAAGCTTTACGGTAAAGATCTGGAGCTTCAAAGTGAAGATCTGGAGCTTCAAAGTGAAGATCTGGAGAGTTCAAGTGATGCTCTGGAGATTTCAAGTGATGCTCTGGAGATTTCAAGTGATGCTCTGGAGATTTCAAGTGATGCTCTGGAGATTTCAAGTGATGCTCTGGAGATTTCAAGTGATGCTCTGGAGATTTCAAGTTATGCGCTGGAGATTTCAAGTGATGCGCTGGAGATTTCAAGTGATGCTCTGGAGATTTCAAGTGATGCTCTGGAGATTTCAAGTGAAGCTCTGGAGCTTTCAAGTGAAGCTCTGGAGCTTTCAAGTGAAGATGTGGAGCTTTAAAGTGAAGATGTGGAGCTTTAAAGTGAAGATGTGGAGCTTTAAAGTGAAGATCTGGAGCTTTAAAATGAAGATCTGGATGTTTAAAGTGAAGATCTGGAGCTTTAAAGTGAAGATCTAGACGTTTAAAGTGAAGATCTGGACATTTAAAGTGAAGATCTGGATGTTTAAAGTGAAGATTTGGCGCTTTAAAGTGAAGATCTGGACTTAAAAGTGAAGAGCTGGACCTTTAAATTGAAGATCTGGGCCTTTAAATTGAAGATCTGGGCCTTTAAATTGAAGATCTGGACTTTAAAGGGAAGATCTGGATTTTAAAGTGAAGATTTGGACCTTTACGGTGAAGATCTGGACGTTTACGGTGAAGATCTGGATGTTTAAATTGAAGATGTGGAGCTTTACGATGAAGTTCTGAATGTTTAGACTGAAGTTCTGGTCTTTTACGGTGAAGATCTGGAGCTTTATGGTGAAGATTTGGAGCTTTAAAATTAAGATCTGGACCTTTAAGGTGAAGATCTGGATGTTTAAAGTGAAAATCTGGAGCTTTAATGTGAAGATATGGACGTTTGCAGTGAAGATCTGGAGCTTCAACATGAAGATTTAAGATTTAAAGTGAAGATCTGGACCTTTATGGTAAAGATCTGGTCTTTTACGGTGAATATCTGGCCGGTTTGCGTTCTGACCTGAGCGTGAAGTCCCGTGTCAGTCCCAGGAGAGGTCTGAGCTGGTCCAGACTCTCCAGGGTCTGGACCTGGACTCTGGGGGCCCGGTTTAGTCCTGAGACCAGGTCGGACCGGACCCGGTCTCGGTCCAGACCCTGAAGTACCCGCTGCAGCTGAAGGACCGAAGCCAAACGCTGACGCTCCTCCTCCGACCTCAACATCTGCTCCTTCCTCACAGCTTTTCTCTGAGAACGCAGGAGCTGAAAGAGGAGCGGAGGAGGAGGGAGGAGAGGAGAGGGGAGAGGAGAGAGCAGGAGAGAGGAAGAGAGGAGGAGAGGAGAGGAGAGAGGAGGAGAGAGGAGGAGAGAGGAAGAGAGGAGGAGAGAAGAGGAGAGGAGAGAGGAGGAGAGGAGGAGAGAGAAGGAGAGAGGAGGAGAGAGGGGGAGAGAGGAGGAGAGAGGGGGAGAGAGGAGGAGAGAGAAAGAGAGAGGAGAGGAGAGAGGAGGAGAGAGAAATGAGTGAAAGAGGGAGAGTGTGAAAGAAAGAAAGAAAGAAAGAAAGGAGAAAGAGGAGAGAAAGGGAGGGACAGGGCATGAGAAAGGAAGAAAATGGGGGGGGGGGAATTCAAGGATTTATTATGAAATTACACTTAGAGCTTTAAAGCTGAACTCGGGCCCGTCTGAAACTAAAGTCCGTTGCTAGAGGAGGTGGAATTCTGTCAGAAGCCAAAAAACGGCACAGATCAGTGTTGCCTCGGTGGAGATCTTGCTGATTTGTGCCGTTTTTTGGCTTCTGACAGAATTCGACCACCTCTAGTACAGACTTTAGTTTCAGACGGGCCCGAGTTCAACTTTAAATGACAAGAAAGAGAGAAAGAAAAAGTGAAAGATCATAACCTTGCATTTAGAGGTTAAAACACAGATGAAGGAGCTGAAATAAAAAGCTGCTGTTCTGACAGACACATCAGTGCCTCAGGTTAGCGCCTCAGACACAGAAGTGCCTCGGGTTAGCGCCTCAGACACAGCAGTGCCTCAGGTTAGCGCCTCAAACACAGCAGTGCCTCAGGTTAGCGCCTCAGACACAGCAGTGCCTCAGGTTAGCGCCTCAGACACAGCAGTGCCTCAGGTTAGCGCCTCAGACACAGCAGTGCCTCAGGTTAGCGCCTCAAACACAGCAGTGCCTCGGGTTAGCGCCTCAGACACAGCAGTGCCTCAGGTTAGCGCCTCAGACACAGCAGTGCCTCAGGTTAGCGCCTCAGACACAGCAGTGCCTCAGGTTAGCGCCTCAGACACAGCAGTGCGTCGCGTTAGCACTTGTGGTTCTTACGTTCTGCGTGAGCGAGTCCAGAGTTTGGTGCAGCTCCTGAGCCAACGACAGGTGATGGAGCACTTCCTGATACTTCTCCACCGCTGCCTGAAACCAGAGCCACGAGTCAGACACCTACGGCTCCTAAAAACACCCACCTACGGCTCCTAAAAACACCCACCTACGGCTCCTAAAAACAACCACCTACGGCTCCTAAAAACACACACCTACGGCTCAGAAACACCTACGGCTCAGAAACAAACACCTACGGCTCCTAAAAACACACACCTACGGCTCCTAAAAACACACACCTACGGCTCAGAAATACCTACGGCTCCCAAACACACGTACGGCTCCCAAACACACGTACGGCTCCCAAACACACGTACGGCTCCCAAACAGTACCCCTGCAGGCAGAATCTCACCATCTGGTCTCTGTTGAGCATCTCTCCTCTCCTCAGCCTCCGTTTGTACTTGTCCAGTTTGATCTGAGACACAAGAATTCACCGTGAGGAACTATGGGGTTCTGGTTTAGTCCCTGGTTTAGTCCCTGGTTTAGTCCCTGGTTTAGTCCCCCTGGTTTAGACCCGGTTTAGACCCGGTTTAGTCTAGAACTAAACCAGGTCTAAACCGGGTCTAAACCAGGTCTAAACCAGGTCTAAACCGGGTCTAAACCGGGTCTAAACCGGGTCTAAACCGGGACTAACCCAGGTCCTAACCCTGACTAGACCTGGTTTAGTCCTGGTTTAGTCCTGGTACCTTCTTCTTCTCCAGGTTGCGGACTTTGTGCTTGAGGCAGAGGAGTCCATTCTCGATGTAGTTCTCGTATCCGACATACGTTTTCTCATATCCGACGTACGTTTTCTCGTATCCGGGGAACGTGTCCGCGAGCTCCGCCCCCGCCGCAGGCCCCGCCTCCTTCGGGCCAGTCATGTGACGCTCCAGCAGGGCGTCGCCGTGGAGACAGGGCTCAGGGGGCGGGGCCAGGGAGAGGGACGGGGACAGCTGCACCATGACGGGTCACCGGGGTCAGGTCTGTGCGCTGTGCGTCCATAAAACAAGAAAAAACACAGATTAAGCAGCAAAAATAACATCTCCATGGAGACAAGCAGGTGGTGAACCCTCCACCAAATGTTCCATAGTGCACCTTTAAGTCCTGGCACAGTTCTTATGGTTCAACGTATCCTGACCTAAAGCAGATTATTCTGACACCAGCACCGATACCGGTATTTCTGCGCCTCCTCTGAGCAGGTCACACTGAACACTCGGCCAGTTCAGTGTCTTGCCCAAGGACACAACGGTGTGACTCATATTTTAGAGGCTGTTGACTACAGAGTCTGTTTTTTTAAAGCAAAAGATAGAAAATGGATTCTTGCAGATTTCACGTTACATTTCATTTCACAATCCACAGACTTTGCCTAAACCTAACCAGACCCTGAGCCCCACCTTAACCCCTAACCCCTAACCGGACCCTAATCCTCACCTTAACCTGACTCTGACCCCCCTTGTCTAACCCTAACCTTAACTAACCTGACACTGACCCCTTTGCCTAAACCTAACCTGACCCTGCGGTCCGTACAGAAAAAAAAAGAAAAGAAAAGAGAGAAAAACAGAAACTTTGTTTGTGTAGTCATTCCCTATTTTGTATTCTTGTAGTTTTAGTCAGATTTATGTTTCTACCTCCGGTGGGCGCCGTAGGCCGGAGTTTTACTGCAGGATCTGTAAATCTGACGCAAACAAACCTCCAATCAAGTCCAATGTCGCGCGGCCGCACAAACACACGCAAACACGCACGTGCTGGAGTCCGAGCCGCGGCTCACCTGCAGAGAGCCGGTCCCGGGGAGGTCAGAGAGCCGGTCCCGGGGTCAAAGGGCAGGTCGGTGATGAGAGCCACGCGCACGGTCCACGCGGAGAGAAGCTCTGAGGCCAAGCGCGAGACCAGCCCGCACGAAACCTGCACGTTTTTAATCACGTTACCCACGCGCTGGGCACTTCCGGCGTGACACCTGTGCGCGTGCATAGCATCCACCTGTACCTCGCCGCGTGCACAACATCCGCGCACATCGATAGAGTGGGAGAGTAACGTGAGTAACGTAAAGTACTCCGTGTTCTTCACGCATCTGTGGAGGGTACAAATGTACTCGAGTTACTTCTAAAAAATAATTACTCAAGTAAAAGTACAAAGTGGTTTGTGGTCTGGGAAATGACTCAAGTAAGAGTAACGGTAACTGTAAAGTAACTCCAGTAACGATCTGATTTATGATTACAAGTAAATTTTATTTGTTTAATGTAAAACCTGTGGTTTATTAAACTCTGATATCAGGTTTGGTGACGAACACGAGTATCAAACCCATAAAACACCAGATGAGTTACAGAAGTTCTTTATTCAACTGTGTCCAGATAATCTTCAGATTCCTGTAAAAATATGAACTCACAAACAGTATTTACAGACATATCGTACAATATCTCCTGCTCATTTTACATTTTTATTCATTATATTTTTACATTTTTATTCATTCACAGAAAAAAAAAAACATTAAGACATGTGCAAAATCCACAAATCCCACCGAACACTTCCACGTTTCATTTAAGACAAAAAATCACGACTGAATCAAGATAAATATAAGAACAGTTTAAGTTCTAATTAATAATAATAATTAACCTGTTGAAAGAGTAATACAGTCAGAGCACAGATTACACTTTTAACCTTGTTCTAGTCGTTTCTTCTCATGGACCTTCTGAAGTCGTATTTAGAGTTTGTGGAATCTTTCATCTTTGTGTTCAAGTGGTTTTAGATAAACACTGACCACGTTTACATGTTTTTAAATTCATAATTAATTGTTCTGAGTTAAATAGTTCGGAATTAAAATCTTCAAATTAAAATTAAAAGAAGAGTGTCGGAGAAGGAGGAAGAAGACAAACTGAGTCTGAGGCTGCCACACCTCAGCCCACTCCCACATCCCGCTCACAAATCCAAAGAGACGTGGAGGAAAGTCTGAAGAGACGACTGGAGGAGCCGGATCGTCCGGATCACGTCAGAAGGACGAGCCAACGAGCACCAACCACCGGGATTATTTTGAAGAAGAAGAAACATTTACATGATCCAGGAAGAAATTCATTCGGCTTTAAAATCAGAATAAACCCACTTACTTCAGAATTAAGTTTAAACGGGCCCGTTTGAAGCTAAAGTTCGTTGCTAGAGGTGGTGGAATTCTGTCAGAAGCCAAAAAACAGCACAGATCAGTGTTTCCTCGGCAGAGATCTCACTGTGGCAGTGAGTCAAGGCAACAAACTAGTGTAGCGATGGGGGCAAGTTCTGAACTTCCACGTAAAACGCCAATTTGCTTCACACTGAAGAATCTTAACATCACTTTAACCCATCTTACAACAGCCACGAGTCTAACAAACAAAACACTCTGCCTGGTTCACTCATTAGTGTCTGGAAACGTTAGAAAACAACTTCATAAGCAGCCTTACACTTCCCTCTGTTGATTTCCCACTGCACAGGCCAAAGCCCAAAAGACTCGATCGTCGACTCCAGAAGCAACAAGTGAGAATCAACTACTGATGGAAACTGAAAGTTGTTGAAAGAAAATGGTTCAGGAATGTATATATTTTTTAGCGTTTTTCAAAAATATAATTCACTGGTAAATAAATGGGATTAAACGACGTCAGCGATCGAGTCTTTTGGGCTAGAGTGCCAGAGTTCAACTTTAATTCCCAATAATCAATTTTATGTGGAATTAAAGCTCTCATGTAAAAGTGGCAACTGTTAATTAAAATGTCCAAATTAGAACAGAATGAAGTCAGAGCTACAGAGCAGAGGAGGTCTTTTGGGCGCTCAGAGGGGGTGTTTCGGGTGCTCAGAGGGAGATGTTTCGGGCGTTCAGAGGGGGTGTTTCGGGCGCTCAGAGGGAGGTGTTTCCGGCGCTCAGAGGGAGGTGTTTCGGGCGTTCAGAGGGAGGTGTTTCGGGCGTTCAGAGGGAGGTGTTTCGGGCGTTCAGAGGAAGTCTTTCGGGTGCTCAGAGGGAGGTGTTTCGGGCGCTCAGAGGGAGGTGTTTCGGGCGCTCAGAGGGAGGTGTTTCGGGCGTTCAGAGGGGGTGTTTCGGGCGCTCAGAGGGAGGTGTTTCGGGCGTTCAGAGGGAGGTCTTTTGGGCGCTCAGAGCAGGTGTTTCGGGTGCTCAGAGGGAGGTGTTTCGGGCGCTTAGAGGAGGTGTTTCGGGCGTTCAGAGGAGGTGTTTCGGCCGCTCAGAGGGAAGTGTTTCGGGCGTTCAGAGGGAGGTGTTTCGGGCGTTCAGAGGGAGGTGTTTCGGGCGTTCAGAGGGAGGTGTTTCAGGCGTTCAGAGGAGGTCTTTCGGGTGCTCAGCTGGAGTTGTTTCGGGCGGTCATTGGGGTTGTTTGGTGCGCTGAGTGGGAGGTGTTTCCGGCGCTCAGAGGGAGGTGTTTCGGGCGTTCAGAGGGAGGTGTTTCGGGCGTTCAGAGGGAGGTGTTTCAGGCGTTCAGAGGAGGTCTTTCGGGTGCTCAGAGGGAGGTGTTTCGGGCGCTCTGTTGATTTCCCACTGCACAGGCCAAAGCCCAAAAGACTCGATCGTCGACTCCAGAAGCAACAAGTGAGAATCAACTACTGATGGAAACTGAAAGTTGTTGAAAGAAAATGGTTCAGGAATGTATATATTTTTTAGCGTTTTTCAAAAATATAATTCACTGGTAAATAAATGGGATTAAACGACGTCAGCGATCGAGTCTTTTGGGCTAGAGTGCCAGAGTTCAACTTTAATTCCCAATAATCAATTTTATGTGGAATTAAAGCTCTCATGTAAAAGTGGCAACTGTGAATTAAAATGTCCAAATTAGAACAGAATGAAGTCAGAGCTACAGAGCAGAGGAGGTCTTTTGGGCGCTCAGAGGGGGTGTTTCGGGTGCTCAGAGGGAGATGTTTCGGGCGTTCAGAGGGGGTGTTTCGGGCGCTCAGAGGGAGGTGTTTCCGGCGCTCAGAGGGAGGTGTTTCGGGCGTTCAGAGGGAGGTGTTTCGGGCGTTCAGAGGGAGGTGTTTCGGGCGTTCAGAGGAAGTCTTTCGGGTGCTCAGAGGGAGGTGTTTCGGGCGCTCAGAGGGAGGTGTTTCGGGCGCTCAGAGGGAGGTGTTTCGGGCGTTCAGAGGGGGTGTTTCGGGCGCTCAGAGGGAGGTGTTTCGGGCGTTCAGAGGGAGGTCTTTTGGGCGCTCAGAGCAGGTGTTTCGGGTGCTCAGAGGGAGGTGTTTCGGGCGCTTAGAGGAGGTGTTTCGGGCGTTCAGAGGGAGGTGTTTCGGGCCTTCAGGGGAGGTATTTCAGCCGCTCAGAGGGAGGTGTTTCAGGCGTTCAGAGGAGGTCTTTCGGGTGCTCAGAGGGAGGTGTTTCGGGCGCTCAGAGGGAGGTGTTTCGGGCGTTCAGAGGAGGTGTTTCGGGCGTCCAGAGGGAGGTGTTTCGGGCATTCAGAGGAGGTGTTTCGGGCGTTCAGAGGGAGGTGTTTCGGGCATTCAGGGGAGGTATTTCGGCCGCTCAGAGGGAGGTGTTTCGGGCGTTCAGAGGGAGGCGTTTCAGGCGTTCAGAGGAGGTGTTTCGGCCGCTCAGAGGGAGGTGTTTCGGGCGTTCAGAGGGGGTGTTTCGGGCGCTCAGAGGGAGGTGTTTCGGGCGTTCAGAGGGAGGTCTTTTGGGCGCTCAGAGCGGGTGTTTCGGGTGCTCAGAGGGAGGTGTTTCAGGCGCTTAGAGGAGGTGTTTTGGGCGTTCAGAGGGGGTGTTTCGGGCGCTCAGAGGGAGGTGTTTCGGGCGTTCAGAGGAGGTGTTTCGGGCGTTCAGAGGGAGGTGTTTCGGGTGTTCAGAGGAGGTGTTTCGGGCGCTCAGAGGGGGTGTTTCGGGCGCTCAGAGGGAGGTGTTTCGGGCGTTCAGAGGGAGGTCTTTTGGGCGCTCAGAGCGGGTGTTTCGGGTGCTCAGTGCTTCTTGAGGGCGTCGAGGAGGCGCAGCAGGTGGAGGAACAGGTTGATGATGTCCAGGTACAGGTTGATGGAGGCCAGGATGTGCTCCTCGGGCGACAGCTGCTTCATCAGAACAAATGTGTCGTAGACGATGAAGCCGCAGAAAAGAAACGCGCCAACGCCGGAGAAAAGCAACTCTGTGACGTCAGAGCGGAAGAAGAGCTGAGAGAGGAGAGGAGGAGAGAGGAGAGGAGAGAGGAGGAGAGAGGAGAGGAGAGAAGAGAAGAGAGGAGGAGAGAGGAGAGGAAGAGGAGAGGAGCAAGGAGGGGGAAGAGAGGAGGAGAGAGGAGGAGAGGAGGAGGAGAGAGGAGGAGAGTGAGAGGAGAGGAGGAGAGGAGAAGAGAGAGGAGAGGAGAGGAGGAGAGAGGAGAGGAGGAGAGAGGAGAGGAGAGAGGAGAGGAGAAAGGAGTCGAGGAGAGGAGGAGGAGAGAGGAGAGAGGAGAGGAGAGAAGAGAGGAGAGAAGAGAGGAGAAGAGAGGAGAGGAGAGAGGACAGGAAAGAGTAGAGGAGGAGAGGAGAGAGGGGGAGAGTGAAAAGGAGAAAAGAGAGGAAAGAGGAAAGGAGGAGAGAGGAAAAGAAAAAGGAGAAAGGAAAGAGGACAGGAGTGGAGAGAGGAAAGGAGAGAGGAAAGAGGAAAGGAAAGAGTAGAGAGGAAAGGAGGAAAGAGGAAAGGAGGAGAGAGGAAAGAGAAAAGGAAGACGGAGATAAGGAGGAGAGAGGAGGCAGGAGATTAGTCAATAATCAGTTCAAATCAGTGTATTTTTCCTGTAAAGTCTCATTTCTGCCAAATGTTTCTTATGTTGGTGCTGTTTTCTGTTAAACCACCAGCAGAGGGCGCTCACACTGTCAGAAACAGACCAACACCTACAGGTTCCTTTTGTCTCATGAATATTCACAAACTTCTTCACTTCATCGGTTTGTTTATGTCTTTGTTTGAGATCCACAAAGGCTAATTTAAGATTTGGAACTTGGATTTTGTCAATAATATGTCCTTTTTCACTTGTCAAACTGAAAATTCTGTTTGTAAAATGACATTTTTTTGAGAGTTCTTTTTGAGGAATCCACAAACACAGACACGCAAATACACACAGCGTCCACTAGAGGGCGGTGCTGTTACAGGCGTTAAGTTACTGAGAGACTCTGAACATGTCATCATTTCGTAATGTCATAATTAATAATCAGTAAGGAATTAACTAAACTTGTAAGGCGACCTTGAGTGTCCAGAAAGACGCCTAATAAATAAAATGTATTATTATCATCATTATTATTATTATTATTATTATTATTATTATTATTATTATTATTATTATTATTATTAATTGGCCGCTGGAAAGAAGTTTGTGAAGATTCATGAGACAAAAGTGATAAAAAGTGTCCCGAGACTTACCCCGAAGAAACTGGCGACGATGAGGATGAGGAGGCCGGAGAACAGACTGAGGAAGAGCACAAACACACGGTCAGCGAAATCAGAGCCGCACTGGGATAAACATCTAATTTACAACATGTTTGTGATTAAAAAAAGTTTAAAAATTCTGTTTGGTTTCACGTCGTAAACAACTCGAGAAGCATTAAAGCCCAGTGTCTGTGTCAGAAGCACCAGCCTGTGTCAGAAGCACCAGCCTGTGTCAGAAGCACCTGCCTGTGTCAGAAGCACCTGCCTGTGTCAGAAGCACCTGCCTGTGTGATGTCATGTAGTACTTGCAGTGGCCACAGGAGGCAGCACAAACTCAGATTTAGGGGTTTTTGAGCAGAAACCTGCAAATTTACCTCATTTGAGCCATATGTAAAAGTAAAGTATCTAATAAAATAAAGTATAATAAAAAAATAAATAAAAATTGAGTAGGAACCATAAGTAAAAATAAAGTATATAATAAAATAAAGTGTCTATATGTGTCAGTGTGGTGGTGTATGTGTCTGTTGTGTGTCTGTAGTGCATCTGTAGTGTCTGTAGTGTGTTGTGCATCAGTTGTGCGTCTGTAGTGCGTCTGTTGTGCCTGTGTGCGTCTGTTGTCTGTTGTGCGTCAGTTGTCTGTTATACATCTGTTGTGCGTCTAGTTTGTTGTGCATCTGTAGTGTGTCAGTTGTGCGTCTGTAGTGGTACCTCAGTTGTGCATCTGTAGTTTGTTGCGCGTCAGTTGTGAGTCTGTTGTGCGTTAGTTGTGTGCCAGTTGTGCGTCTGTAGTTTGTTGTGCATCAGTTGTGCGTCTGTAGTTTGTTGTGCATCTGTAGTGTGTCAGTTGTGCGTCTGTAGTGGTACCTCAGTTGTGCATCAGTAGTGCATCTGTAGTTTGTTGCGCGTCAGTTGTGAGTCTGTTGTGCGTTAGTTGTGTGCCAGTTGTGCGTCTGTAGTTTGTTGTGCATCAGTTGTGCGTCTGTAGTTTGTTGTGCATCTGTTGTGCGTCTGTCGTTTGTTGTGTGTAAGTTGTGCGTCAGTTGTGTGCCTGTAGTTTGTTGTGCGCCTGTAGTTTGTTGTGCGTCAGTTGTGCATCTGTTGTGCGTCTGTAGTTTGTTGTGCGTCAGTTGTGCATCTGTTGTGCGCCTGTAGTTGGTTGTATGTCAGTTGTGCGCCTGTAGTTTGTTGTGCGCAAGTTGTGCATCAGTTGTGCGTCTGTAGTTTGTTGTGTGTCAGTTGTGCATCTGTTGTGCATCTGTAGTTTGTTGTGCGTCAGTTGTGCATCTGTTGTGCATCTGTAGTTTGTTGTGCGTCAGTTGTGCGTCTGTAGTTTGTTGTGCGTCAGTTGTGCGTCAGTTGTGCGCCTGTAGTTTGTTGTGCGTCAGTTGTGTGTCTGTAGTCTGTACCTGGCTCCCAGTTTGCTGAAGTCTCTCTTGCTCTGGCAGGTGTAGGCGGTGAGTCCAGCGAACACGGCGCAGGTCAGAACCAGAGCCTGGAAAACCGTCCAGTAATCGTAGAACGTCACTGAAACACGACAAGGTATTACACCTCTGTGGGCCATTAGAGGGGTATTATACCTCTGTGGGGCATTAGAGGGAGTATTACACCTCTGTGGGGCATTAGAGGGGTATTATACCTCTGTGGGCCATTAGAGGGGTATTACACCTCTGTGGGCCATTAGAGGGGTATTATACCTCTGTGGGGCATTAGAGGGAGTATTACACCTCTGTGGGGCATTAGAGGGGTATTATACCTCTGTGGGGCATTAGAGGGAGTATTACACCTCTGTGGGGCATTAGAGGGGTATTATACCTCTGTGGGGCATTAGAGGGAGTATTACACCTCTGTGGGGCATTAGAGGGGTATTATACCTCTGTGGGGCATTAGAGGGGTATTATACCTCTGTGGGGCATTAGAGGGGGTATTATACCTCTGTGGGGCATTAGAGGGAGTATTACACCTCTGTGGGGCATTAGAGGGAGTATTACACCTCTGTGGGGCATTAGAGGGAGTATTACACCTCTGTGGGGCATTAGAGGGGGTATTATACCTCTGAGGGGCATTAGAGGGAGTATTACACCTCTGTGGGGCATTAGAGGGAGTATTACACCTCTGTGGGGCATTAGAGGGGTATTATACCTCTGTGGGGCATTAGAGGGGTATTATACCTCTGTGGGGCATTAGAGGGGTATTATACATCTGTGGGGCATTAGAGGGGTATTATACCTCTGTGGGGCATTAGAGGGGGTATTATACCTCTGTGGGGCATTAGAGGGAGTATTACACCTCTGTGGGCCATTAGAGGGAGTATTACACCTCTGTGGGCCATTAGAGGGAGTATTACACCTCTGAGGGGCATTAGAGGGAGTATTACACCTCTGTGGGGCATTAGAGGGAGTATTACACCTCTGTGGGGCATTAGAGGGGTATTATACCTCTGTGGGGCATTAGAGGGGGTATTATACCTCTGTGGGGCATTAGAGGGAGTATTACACCTCTGTGGGCCATTAGAGGGAGTATTACACCTCTGAGGGGCATTAGAGGGAGTATTACACCTCTGAGGGGCATTAGAGGGAGTATTACACCTCTGTGGGGTATTTTATTATTTTATATATTTCACTGTATATATTTTCCCATATATATTTTTCCGTATATACACAGTCTGAGACACTCACCAGTCGTCGCCACAGAGACGGCCTCTAACAGCGTCTGAAAAACAGTCGATGGTTCATGAACGTTATTACCGACATGAAGTGATTTCCCCACAAATAAAAGTCCAGTGTGTTTAAACTTAAAACGCCTCTATACAAGAAACATTAAAAAAATAAATAAATAAACTGAAAAAACCCAAAAAACTTCTGGTCTAAAAAATAAAAGAATAAAAAAAGATCATTATAATCATAATCATAATAAATAAAATAAAATAACTGAAAGTCTAAAAAAAAGGAAAAAAACAAATAAAATAAAATCTAAATGTAAAAAAAAAACCTCCATGTCTTAAAATTTTTTTTAAAATTAAATAATAATAATAATAAATAAAAACAAAACAACAAAAAAAAAACTTCAGATCTAAATTAAGACAAGAAAAAAAATGTGATGAGGAAACGACATTAGAACACATCAGAGAATAGTTTAATATAAAAGTGTTTTGAAGTGTTTGAGTGTGTTATTTTTGTCTCTGTGGTGTTTTTTTATGAAGGTGAATGTTTAAGTGTTTAAATGTGTTATTTTGTGTCTGTGTGTGGCGTTCCTTATGAAGGTGAATGTTTTTAAGTGTGTTATTTGTGTCTGTGTGTGGCGTTCCTTATGAAGGTGAATGTTTTTAAGTGTGTTATTTGTGTCTGTGTGTGGCGTTCCTTATGAAGGTGAATGTTTTAAGTGTGTTATTTGTGTCTGTGTGTGGCGTTCCTTATGAAGGTGAATGTTTTTAAGTGTGTTATTTGTGTCTGTGTGGCGTTCCTTATGAAGGTGAATGTTTTAAGTGTGTTATTTGTGTCTGTGTGGCGTTCCTTATGAAGGTGAATGTTTTAAGTGTGTTATTTGTGTCTGTGTGGCGTTCCTTATGAAGGTGAATGTTTTAAGTGTGTTATTTGTGTCTGGGTGTGGCGTTCCTTATGAAGGTGAATGTTTTAAGTGTGTTATTTGTGTCTGTGTGTGGCGTTCCTTACGAAGGTGAATGTTTTAAGTGTGTTATTTGTGTCTGTGTGGCGTTCCTTATGAAGGTGAATGTTTTAAGTGTGTTATTTGTGTCTGTGTGGCGTTCCTTATGAAGGTGAATGTTTTTAAGTGTGTTATTTGTGTCTGTGTGGCGTTCCTTATGAAGGTGAATGTTTTAAGTGTGTTATTTGTGTCTGTGTGTGGCGTTCCTTATGAAGGTGAATGTTTTAAGTGTGTTATTTGTGTCTGTGTGTGGCGTTCCTTATGAAGGTGAATGTTTTAAGTGTGTTATTTGTGTCTGTGTGTGGCGTTCCTTATGAAGGTGAATGTTTTTAAGTGTGTTATTTGTGTCTGTGTGGCGTTCCTTATGAAGGTGAATGTTTTAAGTGTGTTATTTGTGTCTGTGTGGCGTTCCTTATGAAGGTGAATGTTTTTAAGTGTGTTATTTGTGTCTGTGTGGCGTTCTTACGAAGGTGAATGTTTTTAAGTGTGTTATTTCTGTCTGTGTGGCGTTCTTACGAAGGTGAATGTTTTTAAGTGTGTTATTTGTGTCTGTGTGGCGTTCCTTATGAAGGTGAATGTTTTAAGTGTGTTATTTGTGTCTGTGTGGCGTTCCTTATGAAGGTGAATGTTTTAAGTGTGTTATTTGTGTCTGGGTGTGGCGTTCTTACGAAGGTGAGCAGCAGGTACAGGTTCACCGGGTGCTGGTGTCGGTAGATAAACAGCGCCAGGAGCAGGACCAGGGATCCGAGCGCCGAGGCCAGGACCAGGGCGGGGCTGGAAAACACCAAACAGAACCGGTTTGGAGATGCCGCGAACACCAGGACGCTTCACAGAAATCACATGACCACAGTGCTCTGTCTGGAATGTTACACAGTACGGCATTAAACCTTTCTATTTTCACCAAACCAGAGCGAGTTCCAGGTCAGATCTGTGGAGAGGCGACTCTGCTCACAGTCAGAATTATGTTTTTCAAGGTATTTTTGAGCTATAAAAGCACCTGTGACTGAATAAATCTAAAGTTGAGCTGTTTAGTGTTACACTGCGGAACATTCCAGACAGAGCAATGACGTATCCATGGAAACGAGCAGGTGACGGACCCACAAACGAAAAGTTACACAGTGCAGCTTTTAAGTTATTTCAGCTGAAACCCTCACGGCTTTGGGGTTGAATAACGGCTCCTGAACCAGGACTAAATCAGGACTAAATCAGGACTAAACCAGGACTAAACCAGGACTAAACCAGGACTAAACCAGGACTAAACCAGGACTGAACCAGGACTAAACCAGGACTGAACCAGGACTGAACCAGGACTAAACCAGGACTGAACCAGGACTGAACCAGGTCTAGAACCGGTATAGACCAGGACTAAACCAGGACTAAACCAGAACTAAACCAGGACTAAACCAGGACTGAACCAGGACTGAACCAGGACTGAACCAGGACTGAACCAGGACTAAACCAGGACTGAACCAGGACTAAACCAGGACTGAACCAGGACTAAACTAGGTCTAGAACCGGTGTAGACCAGGACTAAACCAGGACTAAACTAGGTCTAGAACAGGTCTAGACCAGGACTAAACCAAGACTAAACCAGAACTAAGCCAGGACTAAGCCAAGACTAAACAGGGTCTAAACCAGGACTAAACCAGGACTAAACCAGGTCTAAACTCGTCTCCCTGGTGATAAACAGGTTTAATTTCTGCTGTGGAACACTCTAGACAAAGTAATAACGCCTCAGTGAAGATCATGCACCTTTAAATCTTTTTTTTTTTTGCAGCTTTTACTTTTTGTTTTAAGATTAAGACCCTACACTCGACTTAAGTGTTTCGTGTATTCAAATTCGGGACGCTCCATGTTTCATTTGTTTGTTTTGGTTCTATTCAAACGAGTTCTGCAGCTGCACTTTCACTTTCAAGATTACAGCAAATAAAAAAACAACAAAACAGGTTCTGCTTTTGTCAAAGTACATTTTCCACATTCTTAATTTCACTCAAATGAAATGTCACTTTGGCCCATTTTATTATTTATTAAAGCTGCACTGTGTAACTTTGAGTTCAGTCAAGATGAGCCTTAGACAAACTTTACTGATCCACGAGGGAAATTATTTGGGCAATTCCAGGACTAATAAAAGAAAACCTAAATAAAATAAAATAATAATGGAATAAGGGGAAAAAAAAGAAAAAAATAACAAAAAAAACGTAAGGTCTAAAGAAAGAAATACAATAAAAAAAATCATAAGCTTAATAAAATAATAATAATAATAATATAAAAGAAAAGAAAAAAAACCCTAAATTAAAAACAAACACAAAAACACAAAAACACCAGGTCTAAAATAAGAAAAAATAAATAAAAGAAAATAATAATAAATAAAAGAAAAAAATAATTTAAAAAAGTAAAAACTCCAGGTCTGTTTGTGACGAGGAAACGGCCAGAACAGAGCAGAGCATAAGTGTTTAAACAGCTCTCCTTTACATTTATTCAATCACAGGAGGTTTTAGAGCTCAAAAATACCTAGAAAAACAGACATTCTGACTGTGAGTGAGGTCACCTCTCCACAGATCTGACCTGGAACGGGCCTGGTTTGGTCTCCATGAGGATAGAAAGGTTTAATGCCATACTGTGGAACATTCCAGACAAAGCAAACGCGTTTCTCGAATTGGAAGACATCACCTCTTGAATGAATCGATCTTTATTCGGACAGTAATGCACAGAAAGTACTTCTTTTCTAACAAGAAAGAAAAATAAATGTCACGCAGATTTTTCTTGTGTCTTTTTGTGCCTATAATGCCTCTATGCAATAAACAATAAAAACAACTAAATAAAAAAAAAACTTCTGGTCTAAAAAAATAAATAAGATTATAATTATAGTGCTGTCATAAATATTGTGCTATTAACTCAAAAACAATTTTAACAGCGTTTTTTTTATTTTTTTATCATGTATTAACACACTTTGTGACCCACTGAACTAGGTTTATTCATAAACTGTGGCCACTGCTGTAACATTAGAAAAACTACCGGATCTGGCTGTAAACAGGAAGGAAAACAATGCTGTGGTGCGCTCACTGACCTGCTCTGGTGCGTTCACTGACCTGCTGCTGTGGTGCGTTCACTGACCTGCTGCGGTGCGTGGTGTGTTCACTGACCTGCTGCTGTGCGTGGTGCGTTCACTGACCTGCTGCTGTGGTGCGTTGACTGACCTGCTGCTGTGGTGCGTTCACTGACCTGCTGCTGTGGTGCGTTCACTGACCTGCTGCTGTGGTGTGTTCACTGACCTGCGGCGGTTCGTTCACTGACCTGGTTCTGTGGTGCGTTCACTGACCTGCGGCGGTGCGTTCACTGACCTGCTGCTGTGGTGCGTTCACTGACCTGCTGCTGTGGTGCGTTCACTGACCTGCGGCGGTGCGTTCACTGACCTGGTGCTGTGGTGCGTTCACTGACCTGCTGCTGTGGTGCGTTCACTGACCTGCTGCTGTGGTGCGTTCACTGACCTGCTGCTGTGGTGCGTTCACTGACCTGCTGCTGTGGTGCGTTCACTGACCTGCTGCTGTGGTGCGTTCACTGACCTGCGGCGGTGCGTTCACTGACCTGCCGCTGTGGTGCGTTCACTGACCTGCTGTGGACGAACTCCTTGAGTGGGGGGCAGAACATGAGCAGGGCTGAGGCGGCTGTGGTCAGGACAAGCTGCAGACTCAGGAGGCTGTAAACTTTACGCAGGAAATCTGGACAAACAGACAGGTCAGAGGTCAAAGGGCAGACCACCACTTCATGACATCACAAGGTTGAACGGAGCGTTTGGAGCTTTGGAAATTTGGACAGATGAATATTAAAAAGTCAGTCAATAAAACTCCAGCTCTGTGTGTGACGAGGAAACAACAATAGATCATAAGAGTCAGTTTTGTATAATTTAACCCTCGAAGACTCTACGACATTGTATACGACACCGAGGAATATGTTTTCTATAACCGCGCAGAACTTTCTAACTGTAAAAGACAGAAACTTCCTTTTTCCCTCTGAAAGTGCAGACATAGAGGTTTCCGTACATTTCTGCGGCTTTATCCTACGTCACACTCACACTGTGTGATGACGTGAACAAAACGAGTGTCCAATAGGAACTTTGTTTTCCCCAAACTCATGCACTCCGTCCATTTTGATCGACCCAAACTTTGCCAAAGAGTGAAGTGAGTCAAGATGGTCGACTCCTCTGACTGTGTGTGTTTATAACGAGTGAAAAAGTCGCTCTAAGTGGAGTTAATTCTCACATAAATGGCAAATTACGCATCTTGGTGTGTGTAATTGGGCATCCCTTTCTATTTTTAGGCGGCACGGTGGCTGAGTGGCAACACTCAGGCCTCACAGCAAGAAGGTTGCGGGTTCGATCCCGGGTCGCCCGGGCCTTTCTGTGTGGAGTTTGCATGTTCCTCCCGTGTCTGGATGGGTTTCCTCCGGGTACTCCGGTTTCCCCATCAACCCAAAACATGCCCGCACCCCTATGAACTAACATCAAGGACCATGTTGTCCACCCTCCTGTGGGCTCACCACCTGCAGAGGGGTTCATAGGGGGGTCAGGTGCTATGAGTATTGGGCAGCACGCTGCCCCCGCGACCCAGCCGGATTAAGCGGGAGAAGATGGATGGATGGATGGATTTCTATTTTTATTTAAAGGTTTATTTCAGTCCAAATGAACAAATCCAAATGTCATTTCCACCATGGAAATGCAGAAGTGCTGTGGCTCTGGGCCTGGACCTGACAGGAGCTGTTTCCAGGACTGGACCAGGAAAGTCATGGGGCCACTGCACTTTTTTTTGTTTTTAGGGCAATAAGGAGATTTTTAATTTACTTACAGACTTGATATTTTGCATTTTTGTAGCTAAGGCCCTAAATTAAGCATTTTTTATGTCCAAAAAGTTCTTTCTACATGTTTGCTGTGTGTTTTGTATAAAAGAGTGTGAATTTTCTTTTCTTTCTTTTTTTTTATCTCTATTTCTGGTCCTGTAGCTTTTATCACAGCCTCATGACACAACTACAGCAGCAGATTGTGAAATAACAGGTTGGACTGAACAAAAGGAGGTAGAACACTTCATTAGGGGGTAAAAGGGGCAGTTTTAAAAGCAAAATTAAGAAAAAAATCCAGGCGAGGAGAAATGTACTAAAACTGCCCTTAGGTCTTCAGGGGTTAAGACAGAAACTATGGTTAGAGATGGTGACGTGCTTGTTTTCATACAGTTCTCTTGTCTCTGCGAGTATTTGCGTTTTTGTCGCTCTTGAAAATGCACTTTAATTAATAATAAAGATGTAACAATAATGCAAATCTGGTGATATGGTCTGGTCAAAGGTCTCACAATAATATCGTGGAGCATCACAATATATCGAATCCCAAGTCTCTTTGCTTAAATGAACAGTTCTGATGCAGAAATAGCTAAAAAAAAACAGACGGAACTACATAAACCATGATCCTTTGCTCCGTTTCAGTGCAGACGACATGAAGAAATAACTGTTCTAAGCACTTTGAAATCTTCATTCTTTGGATTAAGTCTGTGAAGCATTTTTAGAGGAAAAAGGAGCAGATTCACAGTTTTGGTGTGCAGAATAAACCTAAAAAAAAAAAGACATCCGAGTCTAGAACCGAATCCTCTAAATCCTCTGATGATCGGACTCTGTCTACGTCATCAGAGGACAGTAGTATTATTATTACTTTAAAAATAATAATCATAGTTGTCAACGCATGTGACAGTAACACAGGCGGAATAAACCGTAAATAAAAATAAATTAAAAATAACATATCTGAGCCTAGAACCGAATCCCCTAAATCCTGATGATCGCACTATGTCTACGTCATCAGAGGACAGTATTTTTATTTTAAATTTTTTAGAAATAATAATCACAGCTGTCAACGCATGAGACAGTAACTCAGGCAGAATAAACTGTAAATAAAAACAAAAATAACATATCTGGGAGTCTTAAAAAAACGAATCTTATAAATCCTCTGATGACCGGACTCTGTCTACGTCATCAGGACAGTTTTTTTTTTAGAAATAATAATCACAGCTGTCAACGCATGGGGCAGTAACACGGGTAGAATAAACCGTAAATAAAAATGAATAAAATTTAAAAAATAACATGTGTGAGTCTAAAGAATCGAATCCCGTGATGCCTGGACCGTCACTGTCTCGGTTCCCAGTGGCGTTCTGTCGGTACCGGACGGGACAGACTCACCCATCCGGATCTGCACCGAGGCCGTGGCCACGTTGGTGCCGTAGTTGAAGTCATCTTCGATGGAGGAGCGCGGGTATTTGTCGTTGCTCATGTTTGTTTCTGTTCGGAGAAAAAGAAAAACGCAGAAAAATAAACCAGCTCCGCCACTTCCGGCTTCTGCACGACGCGAACTGTACTTCCGGTCACATGACGACAGAGACGAGCTCAAGGTAAAATACAAATCAATAATAATAATAATAATAATAATAATAATAATAATAATAATAATAATAATAATAATAATAATAATAATAATAATAATAATAATAATAATAATAATAATAATGGTAAAAATAAATACAATAAAATTTAAAAAAGGTTAGGGTTAGGTCCCAACATTCACCACCCAGAATGCCTCTGCACCCAGACAACATTCAATTATGTACGACGAAATATTTTTTATAATGTTTTCTAAAATCTCCCTTTGTAGAATTCATACGGAGCCATTGCAAAGCGGGAAAAGTGTTAGGAGAACGTTAAAGCGTCTATATCACGCTATTTTCTTATTTATCTCTGTTCTAATGTCGTTTCCTTGTCTCAAACAGACCCAGAGTTGTATTTTGTTTCATTAACGTGTTTGACGCACAAACTCTGTACATTTAGGCTGAGTTCTGTTCCACCTTGTGATGTCATGTGGTGACACACTGTTTTTAAACTCCACACACCTTCATTAGAATTATTTGGATCATTTCAGTCCTGGAGTCGGTGAATCTCTACTGAACTAAAGGTAAAAGGAGAGTTTAATCTTGAGAAAAATGTTAGAAATAAGAAAAATGTTAGAAATGAGGGAACATAGGTACGGTGACCAGAGTTTAAAAATTCTAAATTGGGACACACCCGAGTTTGGATGCTTGGTGTAAATAAAATAGTGAAAGGAGTGTGGAACACCCTGCGTTCTCGTGTCAGTCGTGATCTGAGGAGCTTCTGTTGCTGCATTTTTTGCTTCATGGTTATTCACAAACACGGTTTTCTGTACTTTGACAAAAACAAATGACAATTTATGCTCCTCTTTACTGTGGGGATCAGATTAGTCAAAAAATTGTGATAGACCTGGTTTAGTCCTGGTTTAGACCTGGTTTAGTCCTGGTTTAGACCTGGTGTAGCCTGATTTAGTCCTGGTTTAGTCTTAGTTTAGTCCTGGTTTAGTTTTAGTTTCGTTTTAGTTTTGTCCTGGTTTAGTCTTAGTTTAGTCCTGGTTTAGTCCTAGTTTAGTCCTGGTTTTACTCCTGATATTGTCCTGGTTTAGTCTTAGCTTAGTCCTGGTTTAGTCTTAGTTTAGTCCTGGTTTAGTTTTAGTTTATAGTTTAGTCTTGGTTTATTCCTGGTTTCGTTTTAGTTTAGTCTTGGTTTAGTCCTGATTTAGTCCTGGTTTAGTCTTAGTTTAGTCCTGGTTTAGTTTTACTTTCGTCTTAGTTTAGTCTTGGTTTAGTCCTGATGTTGTCCTAGTTTCGTCTTAGTTTTGTCCTGGTTTA
Organism: Odontamblyopus rebecca; assembly: GCA_030686955.1. Taxonomy (NCBI): domain Eukaryota; kingdom Metazoa; phylum Chordata; class Actinopteri; order Gobiiformes; family Gobiidae; genus Odontamblyopus; species Odontamblyopus rebecca. The sequence continues at coordinate 14,585,026 of CM060653.1, read as the reverse complement.
GTCCTAGTTTAGTCCCGGTTTTACTCCTGATTTTGTCCTGGTTTAGTCTTAGCTTAGTCCTGGTTTCGTTTTAGTTTAGTCTTGGTTTAGTCCTGATTTAGTCCTGGTTTAGTCCTGGATTAGTCCTGGTTTTACTCCTGATATTGTTCTGGTTTAGTCTTAGCTTAGTCCTGGTTTCGACCTAGTTTAGTCGTAGTTTAGTCCTGGTTTAGTTTTAGTTTAGTCTTGGTTTAGTCCTGGTTTAGTCTTAGTTTAGTTTTACTTTCGTCTTAGTTTAGTCTTGGTTTAGTCTTAGTTTAGTCCTGGTATAGATTTAGTTTTAGTTTAGTCTTGGTTTAGTCCTGGTTTAGTCTTAGTTTAGTTTTACTTTCGTCTTAGTTTAGTCTTGGTTTAGTCTTAGTTTAGTCCTGATGTTGTCCTGGTTTCGTCTTAGTTTTGTCCTGGTTTAGTCCTGGTTTCGCTTTTAGTTTAGTCCTGATTTAGTCCTGGTTTAGTCTTAGTTTAGTCCTGGTTTAGTTTTAGTTTAGTCTTAATTTTAGTCCTGGTTTAGTCTTAGTTTAGTCCTGATTTAGTTTTACTTTCGTCTTAGTTTAGTCTTGGTTTAGTCTTAGTTTAGTCCTGATGTTGTCCTGGTTTCATCTTAGTTTAGTCCTGATGTTGTCCTGGTTTTCGTCTTAGTTTTGTCCTGGTTTAGTCCTGGTTTCGTTTTAGTTTAGTCCTGATTTAGTCCTGGTTTAGTCTTAGTTTAGTCCTGGTTTAGTTTTAGTTTCGTCTTAGTTTAGTCCTGGTTGGCCTTGTCCACACGTAGCCGAGTATCTGATAAACCGAAGATGTTTTGCTGCGTTTTGACCTGTCATCCACACGAACACGCATCAAAAACGAGTATTCAGGGAAAACTCCGTTTATGCCTGTTTGTGTGGACAGAGATAACTGGGGTTTTGTGTTTTAAAACGTCACTGTCTGCGCCAAAAAATATGAATCTGCCCTGACGTCAAACGTGTGACCTTTGTTTAGGCGACTGCAAAAGCCAAAGCAGACTATGGATTGGAGTCGTTTCTTGAGAGCTGTGGGAGCATTAATTATTTTGCAGGTGCTATGTACATGTTTAATTGCAGAAAACTGTGTTTAGGAGCAATTATGACTCCGAGTCAGTCCAGACAAAGGAGTTTGGCACCATGTTTTCTGTTGTTTAAGTTTAGGCGGAAGTGACGGCGAAGTGATGGAAATAACGCCATCTACAGGTTTGGAATGCGTATGAATGTGGTTGAAAACGCAGATGTTCGGTTATGTGTGGAAGGTATTTTTTTCGAAGACGAGGTGGTGTGGATAAAACAATTTTTATAAACGGAGGGGGGGAAATGTTCGGTTCTAAAAATACCCAGCTACGTGTGTACATGGCTTTAGTTTCGTCTTAGTTTAGTCCTGGTTTAGTCTTAGTTTAGTCCTGATGTTGTCCTGGTTTCGTCTTAGTTTTGTCCTGGTTTAGTCTTAGTTTAGTCCTGGTTTAGTCCTAGTTTAGTCCTGGTTTAGACCTGGTTTAGTCCTGGTTTAGTTTTAGTTTAGTCCTGGTTTAGTTTTAGTTTATAGTTTAGACCTGATGTAGTCCTGGTTTAGTCTTAGTTTAGTCCTGGTTTAGTCTTAGTTTAGTCCTGATGTTGTCCTGGTTTCGTCTTAGTTTTGTCCTGGTTTAGTCTTAGTTTAGTCCTGGTTTAGTCCTGGTTTAGTCCTGGTTTAGTCCTGGTTTAGTTTTAGTTTAGTCCTGGTTTAGTTTTAGTTTATAGTTTAGACCTGATGTAGTCCTGGTTTAGTCTTAGTTTAGTCCTCATGTTGTCCTGGTTTCGTCTTAGTTTTGTCCTGGTTTAGTCTTAGTTTAGTCCTGGTTTAGTCCTGGATTAGTCCTGGTTTAGTCCAAGTTTAGTCCTGGATTAGTCCTGGTTTAGTCCTGGATTAGACCTGGTTTAGTCCTGGTTTAGTTTTAGTTTAGTCCTGGTTTAGTTTTAGTTTATAGTTTAGACCTGATGTAGTCCTGGTTTAGTCTTAGTTTAGTCCTGGTTTAGTCCTGGTTTAGATCAATTGGTCCAAAATAGGGACACTGGGACATTTCTTGTATAAAACTGGGACAAATCAGTGGTTTTGGATAAATCTGCAGGGACGTGTAAACATTATTGTTATTACCAGGGTAGGTCGCTGCAGCCCATCTCCCTTTTTTTTAATTATTATTATCATCCTCTTTCTTCCCTCTAAACGTGATCAAAAACGAAACTTAAATTCGCAGGGACTTTCCGCAGATGCCCTGTTCAGCGTCTCCAACAACCTGTGAGGACGACTTCTACCTGGCAACGCGTTCTGATTGGCGCGTTGGTACATAATGGGCGGTGCGTAATCGCGCTTTTACGCACGGTCCAGGGTGGTTTGGTACCACTTCTCCTGTCGCTGCCCACAGATCGGACGCTCCAGGTCTTTTTTTCTGACAACTGCTGCAGAAAAGCGTGAATAAAAGTTGATCATGAAGGTACAGCTGAGCCTCGTGGCCCTCGTGGCGCTGTTTTTCGCCGTAGACGCCAAATACGTCCGGAGTAAGACATTTTTTTTATTTTATCATAACATTTTATTTGACTAATACAAACGAAACTTAACCCAAGATTTATTTGCACAATGTTATGTTTTAATACCTGCTTCTGTTTTGTTTCACGTTTGCAAACGGTTATCTATATTGGAATCAAATTGAAAAAAAGTGTATCGATGAAAGTGAAAGTAAAAAAAGCAATGACGCAGTTTTAATTCGTGCCACTTTCTAATTTATTTCTTAGGTTAAACTGTTAAAATTTTAATTACACACTGTATTTGGGTCATTAAACCAAAAACTCTGACGTCTAAACGCTTTTAACTTTGCAAGGTGAGAAAGCAAATGCGTAACCAGACTTAAAACGTTTATCAAAACTCTTCAGGAATTATAATGAATGCAAAAAAAGATGTTTATTTCTGTCTAGCGTCGAAGTTTGACCAATATCGTAAATAAAATGCATAATAAATGTCTCAAAAGTGAAAGTATTTTGGTAAATTTTGGCAGCCATTTTGTCTTTGTGGTAACTGCGATCATTAAAATAGTCAACAAAACCACGAGATTAATTTTACTTTATAATTTCAGTCGAGTAGTTAAAAAAAACAACTAAAATGGCTGAAAATAAAGTACATAATATACAAATAATCCAGCAATTTTGGTAATTTTTAATGTTTTTTTCTTTTTTATTAAACCAAAGTGAAAATAAAATAAACATTCGGCCATTTTGTATTTCCTCTTTAATGGTTTTAGTCGTATTCAAAAATAATTCTTCAAATAATTCTAATTTTTGACAGTTTTATTAAATCAAAATAACAAAAAAGGTTCTTATTTTTATCAACAATGCACTTTATTATTATTACTCTACAAGTTTTAACTTTAATTCTTAATCTGTTTGGTAAATTATTTTGAAGTTTCATTGTAAAATACACATTAAATAATCCAATACAAACAAATATTACTGGACTTTTTTTTTTTTTTATTACAAATCCTCAAATCTCCTGTTCAGTGACTTCAGTGAAACTTTTATATTTACCCCAAAGAATTCAGTTTGAAATCGGACTTTTCCCAGAACTAAACCAGGACTAAACCAGGTCTAAGACAGGATGAGACTGGGACTAAATCAGGACTAAACCAGGACTAAATCAGGACTAAATTAGGACTAAACCTAAACAAAACATTAGACCAGGACTGAACCAGGACTGGATTAGATTTTAGTGACACTAAAGTAGCAGTGATTAAAGTTATTGTTTTATTGGCGTAAAAATCCCCTCAGAATGTTTTATAACATCAAAGGGCGGGACTAAACTAGGACTAAACCAGGTCTAAACCAGGTCTAAACCGGTTCTACTGGCCTCAGCACAGTTGGGACTGATCCAGGCAGAACCAAAACTATAAACAAACAGGAGCGAGCGCAGACGAGCCGCTGTGAGCGCGCGAAGAACAGGAAGAACATGCAAATACGAGCAGCACACAGTTTTCCCCATGTTCTTTTTGTTCCCTCATCTAAAACAGAAGAAGTCTCGGTGGAAACTTTTAAGATCTAAACACTGAAATCTATCAGAAAATGAGTTAAAAACAGTGAAATGATCTGTTCCCGCAGCGAGACCATTTTACTGGACAAGTTCTGTTCAAATAATTGACCTCTAGATGAGAATGAAGCGTCTCAGTGAGAGTTCATGGGCTGGAAATAAGTTCATAAATAAAGTTTGAGATAAACGGACTTAAAACAAGTTTAGGATCAGTGTTCACGGCCTGAGAATAAATTCCAAGATGCTAAATTCGAGATAAAATACTTTAAATTCAGCTAAATTTGAGATAAATAGACTTAAAACCAGTTTAGGATTAGTCTGAATGGCCTGATAAGTTCTCAGATGCCAAATTCTACATAAAACGCTTTAAATTCTGCTAAATTCGAGATAATTATTATTTTTTTTTGCTAAATTCTAGATTAAATGCTATAAATTAAACTCAATTCTAGAGCTTTAAATTCTGCTACATTTGAGATAAAATGCTTTAAATTCAGCTAAATTCTAGTTAAAATAGTTTAAATTTGGCTAAATTGTAGTTAAAAATAGTTTAAATTTGGCTTCTAGATTCTAGACGAGCATGAAGCGTCTCAGGACTGTGACCGTTTCTGCTCCATGGGATTTTTCAGGAAGTCCAGAGGAAATGAGGGGAATTTGTAAACGTATAAACTGGGGCGTGTCCAGGGGCCTCGGTGCTGAGTTTATCCTGACGTTTATTCCCCCACACGCCAAAGCCAAACCACGGAAGGAAGGAGGAGAGAGAGAAGAAGCAAAGTTTATTATTCATTCGCCACATTTACACCAGAGCTTTAATTCTGAATAAAAATGAATTCGGAATAAAATTAATCCTGAGGTGGAGCAGCTGAAGTGTGTTTTCTTCCGTTCTTTTGTTTGTTCTTTTGTTTGTTCTTTCTTTCGTTCATTCGTTTTTTCTTGAATTAATTCTTTAAACGAGGACTGAACCAGGACTAAAGTAGCACTAAACCAGGACTAAACCAGGACTAAACCAGGACTAAACCAAGACTGAACCAGGACTGAACCAGGACTAAAGAAGCACTAAACCAGGAGTAAAACAGAACTAAACCAGGACTGAACGAGGTCTAAACCTCAAGATCACAGAACTAAACCAGGACTAAACCAGGACAAAACCAGGACTAAAGTAGCACTAAACCAGGACTAAACCAGGTGAAACCAGGGCCAAAACAGGACTAAACCAGGACTAAACGAGGTCTAAACCAGGACTAAACCAAGACTAAACCAAGACAAAATTAGATCTAAACCAGGACCAAAACAGGACTAAACCAGGACTAAACCAGGACTAAACCAGGACTAAACCAGAACTAAACCAGGACTAAACCAGGTCTAAACCAGAACTAAACCAGGACTAAACCAGGTCTAAACCAGAACTAAACCAGGACTAAACCAGAGCCTGACCCTATGGTGTTTCTCTCAGGTTCTCCTAAAGTGCAGCTCTACAGTCGGGGTCCGGGAGAGTTCGGAAAGCCCAACTACCTGATCTGCCACGTGAGCCACTTCCACCCCCCGGACATCTCGATCTCTCTGCTGAAGGACGGCGTGGTGCTGCCCCAGTCCCAGCAGACCGACCTGGCCTTCAAAAAGGACTGGCACTTCCACCTGACCCACAGCGCCCCCTTCACCCCGGAGGCCGGAGCCACGTTCACCTGCAAGATCGACCACGGCGGCAAGATCCACGATTACAACTGGGGTACGGACCGGGACTAGACTGGGACCGGAACTGGGACCGGACTGGACTGGGATTAAAGCAGGACCGGGACTGGGACGGCACTGGACTGGACCAGGACTGGGACTGGACCAGGACTAAAGCAGGACTAGACCAGACCAGGACTGGACCAGGACTAAAGCAGGACTAAAGCAGGACTAAACCAGGTCTAAACCAGGACTAAACCAGAACTGAAACAGGACTAAACCTGGACTATATCAGGACTAAACCAGAACTGAACCAGGACTAAACTAGGACTAAACCTGGACTATATCAGGACTAATCCAGGACTAAACCAGGTCTAAACCAGGTCTAAACTAGGACTAAATATGGATTATATCAGGACTAAACCAGGACTGAATAAGAATTTCTGATCTAATCCCAAATTAATAGCTAAAAATCTCAACTCCAAACAGGTCTAACTCAGATCTCTGTGTTTTTTATTTCAGACCCCAACATGTGAGTCCGGCCGCGCCCCCTCGTGCCTATACTTCCCACGATGCAACGCTTCTTCAGCAACCCAAGATGAACTCCCCCTCTTCAGCCTCACACCCACAGATCCGCTCCGTAAATCCATAATCAGACTGTTCTTTTTCTTATCCACTCTGGGCTGCGGGGTTCACATTCAGCAATCACATTTAGCCAACACTTCTCCGAATAGTTCTGATTTTTGTTTCGTTGTTTTGATTTTTGTTTAATGAAATGGTTGTATCATATTTATAAATCGAGTTTTCTAGACTAGAGACAAAAACCAGGACTAAACCAGAACTAAACCAGGACTGAACCAGGATTAAAGCAGGATTAAAGCAAGAGGGAACCAGGATAAAACTAGGACTAAACCAGGATTGAACCAGGACTAAACCAGGACTACAACTGGACTAGACTATGAATAAACCAGGTCTAAACCAGGACTAAAATGTGTCTTAACTCGGTCCAAATCAGGTTTAAACTGGGACTTTAATATCAAACCAGTCCAGGACCAAACCAGGACTAAACTCGGGTCTAAACCCGGACTAAAAACATACACTTATGACACTATGAAATCAGGGTTAAATTGGGATTAAACTGGGACTGATCAAAACTAGAAAAAGGACTAAAGGACCAGACAGGACTAAACCGGGACTAAAACCGGCACTAAAATGTGTCTTAACCAGGACTGAACTCGGGGCTAAACCAGGTCTAGACTTAGGACTAAACCAGGACTGTAGTAGAATTTGAGATCACTGAGAGACAGTTGGTGATTGTAAATATGACTGTTGATCTTTGAATAAAAATTGTACAAAATGAAATGTTTTCTGTTTTTTGGGGGTGAATTTGTACAAAATAAACTGTCAGAATTTTGGGGGGAATAGAAATCTGTTTGTGTTTTATTTTTTACCAGAAAACCGTGTTTGTGAATAACACGAAGCAAAGAAACGTCCCTCAGATCATGTCTGACACGAGAATGCAAAATGTTACACGCTCTTTTCACAGTTTTATTCATACCAAACGTCCATAAAACCTGGTCACCCTACCGATGTTCCCTCATTTCTAACATTTTTCTTATTTCTAATATTTTTCTCTAGGTTAAATTCTAAGTCAAGTATTTTTTTTATTTTTATACTGCATTTAAAAGGATGATTCAGTTATTTCAGTCCAGGGTCCTTTGCACCACGACCTCGAGCTCCTGGAGGAAACGACATCCAGACACGGGGAGAACATGCAAACTGCACACAGACCCGGGGATCGAACCTTAAACCTTCTTGCTGTGAGGTGAGTGCCCTTCAGCAACCGTGCTGCAATTGGGCCCGGAGCCAGGTCCACTCAGGATGGTTTTGTTCCTTTTTTTTTTCATTTTTTCATCATTATTTCCTGTTCTCTTATTTCTTGGACCATCCCCGACTCGGCCCCGTTTGGTCTCAGGGCCCAAAAAACACTATTTAGGAAAGAATATCAGCGAAATGAAGGAATTGTAAATATTAAGGTTCTGAAACTGCACCTGCAGCGTCACAGCAGCTCTAAACCTGAGGGGACGGGAACACTTGCTCAAAGGGAAATGTTTTTAGTTGCTTTTAAAGGCGTCTACACTTTCTAAAGCGGCAGGTGACGAGCTCATTCCAGAGTTTAGGGGAGACGGCTTGAAAAGATCTGTCGCCTCGTGTTTTAAAACTCGTCCTGGGACCATCAGCAGGTTTTGTCTGAGGGTACAAGTGGAGGTGTTCGGCTTTATCAGATCTGAGATGTGAGCAGGAGCCTAAAGATCAACACCAGGATCTTAAAGTGGACATGAAAAACAACAAAGAGTGTGAGGGTTTTAAGATGGGACTGTCGACTCCAGAAGCAACAAGTGAGAATCGACTACTGACGGAGGAGGAGAAGAGAAACTGAAAGTTGTTGAAAGAAAATGGTTCAGGAATGTATTTTTTTTTGTTTTTTTCCAAAAATATAATTCACGGTAAATAAATGAGATTAGAAACAACGTCGACGATCAAGACTTTTCTAAATTTTTGTATTTTATACTTTATTTTGCTTTTACGCCGCCTCAGAATTATGTTCAGGAATCTGTGACATATTCAATAAATTAACTTTCAGGAAACTAAATCAAAACCTATAATATAGTGAAATTCAAATTCATAATATAAAGCTTCTAAAATAAAAACAAAAAAATAATCTGATCATTTTAAACCATGAAATTTAAATCAATAATATTAAATGTGATAAATGAACATGATAATAAAAAAGGGGGTTATTGAAGTTGTATATATATATTGTATAATATAATTCACTGGTAAATAAATGGGATTAGAAATGACATCGGCGATCGAGTCTTTTGGGCTTTGGCCTGTGCAGTGGGAAATCAACAGAGGGAAGTGTAAGGTGCTTATAAAGTTGTTTTCTAACGTTTCCAGACACTAATGAGTGAACCAGGCAGAGCGTTTTGTTTGTTAGACTCGTGGCTGTTGTAAAATGGGTTAAAGTGGTGTTAAGCTTCTTCAGTGTGAAGCAAATTGTTGTTTTACGTGGAAGTTAAGAACTTGCCCCCATCACTACACTAGTTTGTTGCCTTAACAGACTCACTGCCACAGTGAGATCTCCACCGAGGCAACACTGATCTGTGCTGTTTTTTGGCTTCTGACAGAATTTCACCTCTTCTAGAAACGAACTTTAGCTTCAGACGGGCCCGAGTTCAACTTTAATTACATTTCTACCATTGTACTTGTATAATTTTGATCCCTATAACATTGTGCACTAATAACTGGGTAATGGTTTGTGTTTATCCAACTGTGCCCCATCTAAGACTTGCCTGTGGTTCTTCTATTTACTACATTTCTTGTATTTTCCCTCTGTAAAGGAGAGGAAAAGGTTGGAGAACCCTGATCTAAAAGATTTAAAAACAGACAGAAGACACACAAATCAGTAATAACGTCCTATAATCCATGAGCAGGTATTAAAACATTTATATTTTTATTCTGTGGCTCCTCCAGGCGCTTCATAAATGCGGATATGACATTTCTGGATGATGTCGGGACATTATTCTGCACAAACAGCAAACCATCGAGCAGGTGAGCCGGATTTTCATCATTCTGAACTGGGACACACCCAAGTTTGGATGTTTGATGTAAATAAAATAGTGAAAAGATGAAAAGAGCACGGAACATCGAGCGTTCTCGTGCCAGTCGTGATCTGAGGGGCTTCGGACTCAGATTTTTTTGCTTTATGGTCGTTCACAAAAACAGTTTTATGGATTTTGGCAAAACAAAAGATAATTTATGCTCCTCTTTACTGTTGGAAAGGATCAGATTAGTCAGAAATTGTGATAGTCCTGGTTTAGTTTTAGTTTAGGTTTGGTCTTTGTTTAGTCCTGGTTTAGTCCTGGTTTAGACCTGGTTTAGTTTTAGTTTAGTCCTGGTTTAGTCTTAGTTTAGTCCTTGTTTAGTCTTAGTTTAGTACTGGTTTAGTCTTAGTTTAGTCCTGATTTTGTCTTAGTTTAATCCTGATTTAGTCTTAGTTTAGCCTTGGTTTAGTCCTAGTTTCATATTAGTTTAGTCCTGGTTTGGCCTAAATTTGGTCCTTGTTTAGTCTTAGTTTAGTCCTGGTTTAGTCTTGGTTTAGTTTAGTCCTGGTTTAGTCTTGGTTTAATCTAAATTTAGTCCTGGTTTAGTCTTAGTTTAGTTTAGTCCTGGTTTCATTTTAGTTTAGTCCCAGTTTAGTCTTAGTTTAGTCCTGGTTTAGTCCCAGTCTAGTACCTTTATAGTCACATTTTCTTTGTGTTTTGGTTGTTTTTTAAGATTTTTTATTTTTTTTGTATTTTATTAAAACAAATGTCAGTTTCTGCCTCTTTCTACTGTTGGCAGGGATTAAATTGGTCAAAAATAGGGACACCTGGGATATTTCTTGTATAAAACTGGGACAAATCAGTAGTTGTGGATGAATCTGCAGGGACGGGGAACACAGGGCTCAAAACTGGGACGTCTGGTCACTCTACCTTAAAGTCTCACAGAGCCTCAGACTTAAAAAAAACAAATCAAACAAACAAAAGCCCGGCGCAGTTTTGTGTTTTGTAGTTGCAGCAGCGTTGCGTCAGGTTTTTCTTTACCAGGAAATAAAAAAATATTTTCCTCTTTCTTTTTTTCTTTAAATTCAAAACAAAACTCGGGCCATGTGGGAGCTGAAAACTGATTCAAGACAAAACAACTGATTTGCTTTACTGCGCTTCGCCTTTTTACTGTCTGTTTTGTGCTTTTTGTACTAATCGAAACCTAAACACGCCTGCTGTAATGCGTTTGCGCCCACAGATGGCGCTGTTGGGCACGTAGAGATGAAGTCATTGCTACGTGGCAAGTTACGGGGCAAGTTTATTTTTGTTTTATTTTTATTTTTTGCACAGTTTACACACACTTTACGCAATAAGAAACACTATACTAACAAATAAAAACATAAATAATTATAAAATCGAAGTAAAAATACACCTGACACCTGGTTAAATATGACTGCACCTGGTTAAATATTACAGCAATACCAATAAAAGAACTGTCAAATTACTGTCAGTATTTGTAAAAGTACAAATACTGGAGCAAAAAACGAATATTCAAGTAAAAGAAATCAACCAGTATCACAGGATAAAAACTCCTCCAGTGAAAGTATTAAAGTTCCCATTTAGAAATGCACATAAAGAGTAAAAAGTAAACATTTTCACAGGGATTTTGAGATTTTAAGTCTTCAAATGTGGTGATTTTCCAGCTAAAAAGTAAAAATAAACCCTCCGACTAATAAAAGAACCCTTTTACTTCTCAGTCCTGTTTAAAAATGCAGGTGAGTAGTAAAAATTACCCAAAGTACACACTCCGATTCTTAAATATTGTACAAATACATAAAATAGTAATAGAGAAATTATTTAAGTATTGAATAATAAAACTGTGAGTGCGTAATTAAGAAAAGGATGAACGTGAGTCAGGATAGTCACATTTTCTTTGTGTTTTGGTCGTTTTTACGCAGATTTTCTGTATTTTACCCAAGCAAATGACAGTTTATGCGTCTTTTTCCATCACTTGTCTAAAACTGGGACAAATCACTGATTTTGGATAAATCTGGGCTCAAAACTGGGAGTGTCGCTCTAATAAAACCCTCCGGTAAACCGCTTTGAGTCTGGATTTAACGAAAACTAGAAAAAATATCCAAAGGACACACTCCGATTCTTAAATATCATACAAATACGTAAAATAGTAATAGAGAAATTACTTAAGTATTGAATAATAAAATTGTGAATCGAGTGAGTAATTAAGGAAAGGATGAACGTGAGTCAGTTTAGTCACATTTTCTTTGTGTTTTGGTTTTTACACTGATTTTCTGTTATTTTACTTGAACAAATGACAGTTTATGCGTCTTTTTTACTGTTGGCAGGATCAGATTGGTCCAAAATAGGGACATTTGGAACATTTCTTGTCTAAAACTGGGACAAATCACTGGTTTTTGATTAATCTTTTAGGACACAGGGCTCAAAACTGCTGTCACTCTAATAAAAACCCTCCGGTAAACCGCGTTGAGTCTGCATTTAAAGAAAACTAGATCTTCTGTAACTATTAAAACCGAGGGAACCTAAAAAGAACGTTTGTCAGGTTTATATATATGTGCTGCGCAACCGTTCTCCCCCTCCCTCTTCCGTCACATTTTAGTTTCACTTTCCATCTGAGTCACACTCGGTCTTGCGCTGCCTCGGCTCACTCCGTGTTTTTACAGTACCGACTTTACCCCACATCGTCCGGGACACTTCTGGGGGATCAACATCATGAATTCTCACACGTTTTTTGTTCTTGTGGCGCTGCTGTTTTGCGTCGACCTGTGCCTCTCCAAAAACTGTGAGTATTTTACGCACGACGCGCCGCGGACCCGTCCTGCGCGTTAAGATGGCGCCGTTGTTGTTTTATTTCCTTGTTATTCCGAAGTATGCGCCGCGTTTACCCGCTTTATTTCACTAGAACGGTTTAATTTAGCGACGTCTGCGAATGTTTTCGTGACTTATAACGAGATTTAACCACATTTAACGATATAATAAGACGTCTTTACGCAGTTTTATGGCTCTGACCAATGGCCAAACTACGCAGGTTATTTTATTTAAGTGAATTTCCTGTCGATGTTTTAGCTTCACAGTCCAGTTTTATTAAGCGAGCCAACGTGAATCTACATTTAGTTACGTTATAAATAAAAACAAATAGTTGAAGATTATTACACAAAATACAAAGCGTCATGACGTCTCAGAAGAGCGTAGAACTCACGTTTACGCAGTTTTTAAGTTTCTTTAAGTTTTTTTTATTTTTTATTTTTTTTTTTAAAGAAGGTCCAAAACAGGTCTAAAACTAGGTCTAACCCAGGACTAAACCAGGTCTAGACAAGAACTAAACCAGGTCTGTCCCAGATCTAAATCAGGCCTTAACCAAGACTAAACCAGGTCTAAAACATGTCTAACCCAGGTCTAATTCAGGTCTAAATCAAGTCTAAATCAGGTCTAAATCAGGTCTAAACAAGAATTAAACCAGGTCTAAACCAGGTCTAAAACAAGTCTAATCCAGGTCTAAACCAGGTCTAAAACAGGTTTAAACCAGGTTTAAAACAAGTCTAATCCAGGTCTAATCTAGGTCTAAACCAGGTCTAAACAAGAACGAAACCAGGACTAAACCAGATCTAACCCAGGTCTGTCCCAGGTCTAAACCAGGTCTAAAACAAGTCTAAACTGGTTCTAAACAAGAACTAAAGCAGGTCTGTCTCAGGTCTAAATCAGGTCTAAACAAGGTCTAAGCCAGGACTAAACCAGGACTAAACCAGGCCTAAACAAGTACCAAAACCAAGACTAAACCAGGTCTAAACCAGGTTTAAACAAGGTCTAAACCAGGACTAAACCAGGACTAAACAAGTACCAAAATCAAGACTAAACCAGGTCTAAATTAGGTCTAAACAAGAACTAAACCAGGTCTAAACCAGATCTAACCCAGGTCTGGTCCAGGTCCAAACCAGGTCAAAACCAGGCCTAAACCTGGTCTAAATTGGGTCTAAACCTGGTTTAATCCAGGTCTGACCCGTGCTCTTTCTGTGATGTTCTGAAATGTCACGTTTGTGTTTCTTGCAGCTCCGTCGTTTCGGATTCAGTTTGTCTGTTTTTGTGTTTTTTGAAAACTCCAGATTCAGAAAAGTTTGCGTTGTGAACATGTTTGGTGATAATAAATCTGTGAATCGAATGAACAAAACACGTCTTTGATTTGGGTCCAAACGTGTGACGCTGCGATGGAAGAATGTGCCCGGTGCAGTTTGATAAAGTCACTGCCATTAAATTATTGTCAATAATAAAGGACTTTATTTATTTGAAAATCGGGCTGGAAAAAGTGTCCAGAATCTCATTTTAAAGCTGAAACCAGGTCCTCATTTTTCTCAGGGATCGGTACTAAAAACCTGAATGTGATAGAGAGGTCTGGACCTGGTTTAGACCTGGTTTAGACCTAGTTTAGAGCTGGTTTAGTTCTTGTCTAGACCTGGTTTAGTCCTCATTTAGACCTGGTTTAGTCCTGGTTTAGACCTGGTTTAGTTCCTGATTTAGACCTGATTTAGACCTGGTTTAGACGTGGTTTGGAGCAGGTTTAGTCCTGGTTTAGACCTGGTTTAGTCCTGATTTATATGTGGTTTAGACCGGGTTTAGACCTGGTTTAGTCCTGATTTAGACCTGGTTTAGTCCTGGTTTAGTCCTGGTTTAGACCTAGTTTAGAGCTGGTTCAGAGCTGGTTTAGAGCTGGTTTTGTCCTGGTTTAGACCTGGTTAAGTCCTGGTTTAGACCTGGTATAGTCCTGGTTTAGACCAGGTTTAGACCTGGTTTAGTTCCTGATTTAGACCTAGTTTAGATGTGGTTTAGACCTGGTTAAGTCCTGGTTTAGACCTGGTATAGTCCTGGTTTAGACCAGGTTTAGACCTGGTTTAGACCTGGTTTAGTCCTGGTTCTGTCCTGGTTTGGACCTGGTTTAGACAGGGTTTAGTCCTGGTTTAGTCCTGGTTTAGATAGTGTGTAACCTGTCTCTGTTGCCATGGTTACAGCGCCCCCCAAAGTGCAGATCTACACCCGGGACCCGGGTCACTACGACAAACCGAACATCCTGATCTGCCACGTGAGCGGATTCTACCCGCCCGAGCTGGAGCTGAAGCTGCTGCGTAACGGAAAGGTAATCAACGATGCCAACCAGACCGACCTGGCCTTCGAGGAGGACTGGTACTACCACCTGACCCAGCACGCCCACTTCCACCCGCAACCCGGCGACAAGTACACCTGCACCGTGACACACCTGGGCAAGACCACCACCCACGACTGGGGTAAGAGACCGGGGCAACTGGGGCGAGAGACCGGGGTAAGACCGGGGTAAGAACCAGGGTAAGACCAGGGCGAGACCAGGACTAAACAAGTACACCTGCACTGTGCCACACCGGGGTAAGACCACCACCCACGACTGGGGTAAGAGACCGGGGCTAGACCACGATTAGACCAGGACTAGACCAGGACTAGACCAGGGGTGAACCAAGGCTAGACTAGGACTAAACCAGGTCTAAACCAGGATTAAACCAGGGCTAGACCAGGACTAGACCAGGACTAAATCAGTACTGAATCAGGGTTAAACCAGGACTAGACCATGACTAAACCAGGGCTAGACCAGGACTAGACCAGGACTGAACTGGGATTAAACCAGGACTAAACCAGAAGTGGACTAGGGCTAGACCAGGACTAAACCAGGACGAGACCAGGACTAAACCAGGTCTAAACCAGGACTAAACCAGGACTAAACCTAAGGCAGTTTAAACCTGTAAAACTAATAAAACTCTTGTTTCTGTTGCAGATCCGGACATGTAACTCCAGGTAACTCATTTTCTGCTTCACTCACACAGTTTCAAACCTGAAGTGTTTTCGTCACGTTTTTAAGAATCTCAAACTTTGCCTTAATCTGCTGTAAATATAAAAATAAATAGTTTTATCCAAAATACATAATCTGTGAATAAAAGCAGACGAAAGTGTTGAAAAATACAAATACAAATACGTCACGTCGAATTCTGTCAAATAGTAGTATTTGTAGTAGTAGTACAGGAGTAGAACAGTAGTATTTGTAGTAGTAGTACAGGAGTATAACAGTAGTATTTGTATTAGTAGTACAGGAGTATAACAGTAGTATTTGTAGTAGTAGTACAGGAGTATAACAGTAGTATTTGTAGTAGTAGTACAGGAGTATAATAGTAGTATTTGTAGTAGTAGTACAGGAGTATAATAGTAGTATTTGTAGTAGTAGTACAGGAGTATAACAGTAGTATTTGTAGTAGTAGTACAGGAATATAACAGTAGTATTTGTAGTAGTAGTACAGGAGTATAATAGTAGTATTTGTAATAGTAGTACAGGAGTATAATAGTAGTATTTGTAGTAGTAGTACAGGAGTATAACAGTAGTATTTGTAGTAGTAGTACAGGAGTATAATAGTAGTATTTGTAGTAGTAGTACAGGAGTATAATAGTAGTATTTGTAATAGTAGTACAGGAGTATAATAGTAGTATTTGTAGTAGTAGTACAGGAGTATAATAGTAGTATTTAACCTAAAAAATGTCCAAAACTGGGCCAAATTAAAATGTGAAATATAATTAACTTTTTGTTTGTGTTTTGTTGAGTTTTCATCCCTGTCGTCATAGAAACGTTTCCTTAAACAAACTCTGTTGTGTTTCAGAGCCCAGACCTGCCTTCAATGTGATCTCTGCACTTTGCCTTTGGGGTTTTCTCAGTCAGGAAGTTGTAAATACGCTTTGACACGTGTGGGTTTAAACTTTGGATGATTTTAATTTTTAAAGCTTCCCTCTGAAACCTTTTGCTATTGTGATGTTCCGGAAGAAATGTGGTGTTTTTCCCGCACTAAAACCTGCTGTTTCGGAAATGTAAATGAAGCGTAAATGTAAATGAATGAAGCGGGCGCGGAGTGAGCGTGCGACCGTGAGCATCCAGGTTCTTCTTAAATCAAGGAGAAGAGGCGCGATTCTGCAAAATCTCTCACGTTCTGACTCTGTTCCTCTTCAAAAACACGTCAGAAGAGGTTTCAGACCGTTTTCCTCCGGCGAGCTCCTTCACAGAACAAAAATGTGAAGATAATTTAATCCGTGTATCATTCGTTCATTCGTTTTTCAATATAAAATGAAAAATAAGAAAACGAAAAAACAAGTTTGTCTCCAAAACTAAAATAAAAAAACTGATAACGATTTGTTTTTTCAGTTTTCGATTTTGTGTTTAAATGAAAAAGGGAAAAAACGGATAACGGCCGTTTCCCGCTTTGTCACACATTCGTTTGTCACACACGTTTCGTTGCGGCGAACTGGAGGAGGCGCATACGGTCTACGGGTTCACGCAGCGTAAACATCTATACGTGCACCAAAACCTGAAAAAAGACATCTGCTACACATTGATTATCAGTTTTAGTGGCTTTTTAAAGAATATTTTAAAGAATTCAGGTCGATTTTTGTGCAAAATTAAAGAAATTTATAGGCTAATTCTGTTTCATGCTGACAATTCCGCGTTTTCCGGCGTTTTCCGGCGTTTTCCGTGATTGTGGAAAATCATTGGCCGTACTTACAGCAGCACTTACCTTATGCACTGATGACAGGACGGCAGTTTCCAGTTCTGCGTCTGATACGCGTCTTTTATGCCAGAGTTGGTGTTGAAAACAGAATCTTCTCACACCAACTCTAACCCGAGGATCTTAATACCGAACTGTTGCAGCACGTTAAATCTCAGCGTGCGTTTTTCCGTCCTCAAAAAGCTGTTTAATCATGTGATAATGATCCTCAAGTCCAGCGGCCATTAGGTTTGTTTTGCATTCGTCATATACGTGTGTCTTTGCTCCTAGTAAAGGTTCACTTCCAGTTTATGCAACTTGCTCAAGGATCAAAATTGGACAAAACGGGAAACTGTTATTGGGAAGCCGTGATCCGTTTTTTCCAAAACTGAAAAAATGAATCGTTCTGTTTTTTCCATTTTGTTTTTGGAGACAAATAATGAAAAAAAAAAGTTGTTTTTTTTCGTTTTCTTATTTTTGGTTTTATATTGAAAAACGAATGAACGAATGATACACGGATTTAATTTGTTTCATCAGATTTAGAATTTTAAATGCAGCTGAATTTCTTACTTTTAATTGTGTGAATTATTTTTATTCCGAATTTGAGTTGCTGAAATTTGAAGTGTACATTTTCAGTGTTTAATATTCAACAAAAAAAATCACTTTAAAAATCGTCTTTAATTATTCAGCCCAAATATTTTCAAGGCCTTAAATCCAACAGTCAAAATTTGGTGTGAAAAACGATCGATTGCTTCTGCCTTTGCATCTCGGATCTTTTACACCCTGATTTTTGACGGTTGAATTTGAGGCTTGAAAACGTCTGCGCTGAATAGTTAAAAGGTGAAAATTTTATTCTGAATTTTAAACACAAAAATTTCAGCAACTTAAATTCAGAATAAAAATAATTCAAACTTCTTTTTTCAGAGTAAAAAAAAATCAAAGTGAGAAATTCAGCGGGATTTAGAATTTAAAAAATCACAATTTGAATAAAAACACAAAACGGAAATCACAAAAAATCGCAAAAGCTGCAGATTTTGATGCAAAATTGTCTAGTGCTTTAGTTTAGATCTCTACAGACACGTTATGAAATCTTCCAGTGCGTCTGATTAAAAATTCTGCATAAAAACTCGTAACTCTGTAGTTTAGACCTTTACAAATGTTCTGAAATGGGATTCTTTTATTATTTTGATCAGTTTAGATTTCAGTGTTTTTGGTGTTTTTAATTTTTTTAATTTTATTTTCAGTTTAAAACGTGAAACTTCAAACAGAATCCTTTTATTGAAACATAAATCGCAGAAAAATTGGACTTATAAACTTTCATCCTTTTCATTTGAAATCACTAATTTTTCTGCTTAGTTTTTGTGTGAGATCAGAATAATTTTGAGAACTTTTTCCAGCTGCACTTCTGTCACCATCATAACTTGTGATTTAAAAAAAAATTTTTATCATGAAAATAAACTTCTTTAGCTCTGTAACTAGATTGAAAAAAAGTAATGTATTTCTACTTAATATTGTAAGAAGAAGAATAAACATCAACATATCACCATTTTTTTCTACTGTTGTGCATTTTTATACCTAGATTATTAACAGAATAATCGAGGAAAACCTTATATTTATCAGACTTGTTAATATTGTACTAATATTATGTTTTTCAAAGGTGTTTTGTTGGATATTTCACTTGTTTTTTATGTAAATTTAAACCTTGTTGGACCTGATTGGCTGAGCACAGATCAGAGGAATGTAAATGAGGCCATGTTTATGTTGAGAAACGAATATTTCCCTCTCTCTGTTTTTCAAAATAACTTTGCGTACATAACATTGTTTCATTTACATTAGTGCTGTCAACGTTAACATGTTAACACATGCAATTAATCACAAAAAAATATCGCACTAATGTTTTTTTAATCCCACAGTTTATTCTGAACGCTCCTCTGTGGAAAGTGCGGATGGTCCTGAAAGGCGGCGCAGGTTATTAGGTCAGTGATCAGGTCCATAAGCGACTTTACATAAACTAAGGTAGTTTGCAGATATGCAGTGATGAACTCTCTTTCCACAGAAGCACAACAAGTTTAACCCTTTAAGACCTACGACATCGTATATGACTCTAAGGATTATGTTTTCTATAACCACGCAGAACTTTCTCACCGTAAAAGATAGAAACTTACTTTTTTCCCTCTGAAAGTTCCATTATAAAGACACGATCCAAAGAAGGATTTACCCCCAATTATTCTATATTTTTTGTATAAAATATCAAATTAATTCAAATTAAATTAAAATGAATGTTTTACTAAGTAAGTACAAGATTAGTCCTGGTTTAATCTATGTAACAGAGGTAAAAGGCATTTATTAGTATTTCCTTGTTGTCTTTTATGTTTGATTATAATCTGTGATGTAAATTTGATCATTTTGACGTTTTATTTTGAAAAGCGGAAGAGCTTGTCGCTCCCGTGTGTTTTATTTTGGCAGTTCCACTTCCCCTCTCAGTATCGCGCTGGAGACTGCAGAAGGTGAGTTCTATCTGCGCTCAAAAGAATATATTTGCAAATGTTATATGTTATAGTACATGTGTTGTAGTATATTTGTGTTGTGTAAGTTTCATCAAACCAGCCCGTGGCAGTGGGAAGCAGGGGTGCTGCAGCGTCCTCTAGTGGTGAGAGGCAGATTTTTTTCTTTTCAAATTCTTATTTCTTATGTCATTGACAACATTCTTAAATTATTCTTAAATCATCAGAATATATTAATTTAGCTATACTCCTTGTGTTAGTGGAACACACTGGTCAAGTTGGTTTATATACAATAAATTACTTAAAAGGGCCTATAATATACACAACTGATTCTTGTGAGCTGTAAGCCAAGTTATAACACTGTTCCCTCCTCAAAAACAGACCTAGAGTTGTGCCTTGTTTCATTCACACGTGTTTGAATAACTGTTGCGGGGCTCAATGAAAACTCAGGCAAGATCGATTTTCCAAGTGCAGGTGGATTTTATTGTGCCAGTGCAAAAATCCCCAAACAGTGCAAAAATATTTACAGTGAGCGAAAATGACCCGTCAGTACATCAAAAGGAAAAAATAAATGAGTCCAACTTTAACTCTCCTTCTCAACTTTCTGCAGCACACTGATGTTACCTGCTGTGTAACCAGTGGCAGACTGATTGGCAGCCAGGAAGGGCTCCCCTTTATACCCCCTTGCCCCTCCCACTGAGCAATATATAAAAATTATTATAGAAATAAACAATTTAATTTCAAACCTACATCATATCTTCTTCATATGACAAACAGTAATATTGTACATTAAGAGACAAAAATAAAGGCTTAATAATGTATAAAAAGTCATAGACATAACTCGCGTCACATGGTCAGCACCACGGCGCGAACAGCGCCTATTTCAACTACCGGGAAATAGCAACTCGGTTTGGCAGAGACGCCGCGTTGGGGGAGAGAGACGGCGGCAGTAAACAGGTAGGAGCGGCTGGTATGAAATAAAATATCTAACGCGTTCAAGTGTGCACCCTTGGCGAATTAGTAGCGGAGGAAAGAGGGGGAAAACGGCAGGTAATAACGCATACGGCACGGACGGATAACAGCGAGGAAAGCGGGGAGTGAAATCGTGTGTGAGCGTGATGAATCAGCATGTGTGTGCGCGGGCACCGCCAGTGCGGCCACAGTACATTTAGGGGGGAAACATCGCCTAGAATCAGAGATGGACTGGCTCCGTCACAATAACTCTTTAGTATTAATAATCTGTCTACATCTCCAAAGCTCCAAACACTCTTCCACATTGTGATGTCATGAAGATGTAGTTTCCAAGTGAACAGCTTCTTTTACTGTTAAGTAGAGACTCGGTCATTCCAGGGCTAAAATTATCCAAATTATTCTAATGAAAGTATGAAGTTTAATAACACAGTGGAGTACTTCCTGAATCACCACGTGACATCACAAGGTGGAACAGAGCATGTTCTGCTTGAGAGAAGAACTCAGCCTACATCTGCAGTTTGAGTTAAACATGTTTGAATGAAACAAAACGCAACGTCTGTGATGAGGAAACAACTTTGGAACACGGATCATAAAACGGCGTAATATGAGCCCATAAATTCAGAATATTATCTTTCTTAGAGAAATTAGACAAGCGAACATATTTATTACTGTTAAGACAAAACTCATTTAGCTTCACGCCAACAAATACTGTGTTAGGACATGGATTAAATGTAAAAAAAAAAATGCTTTTGTCACATTTAGTGCTTTACCGGTTTATGTTTGTGTGTTTGTTTCATTTCTAAAGTGCCTCAATATACATAAGACAAAATAACCATGTACAACTGGTCTAAAATAAAAGGAAAAGAAAACACAGGTAAACTTTATTTAGTTTATTTGATTTCACTTTACCACAGCATCTATGAAAAGAATAAACCTCAAGCAGAATTTAAACTACAAAATACATCATGTACGTCTTTGATTACAGAATTGCAGTGAAGCTGGATTAAAAACTCAAAGCAAGGAAGAAATACAAATGAGATGCAATGAAGAATGAGATGGACAAACTTCATCTAAAACCTCTGTCATAAAAAAGGAATTTAAAAAACTTACAAGTTTAAAAACATTGTTAATTTTTGACACTACACAGAGCTCATCTCCACAGTCCGGAGTCTCTGAAGCCTGATCTCCAGCTTTTTGAGTCTGACTTTAGGTTCACTTGATCCGACTTCAGCAGCTGTTTCTCCTTTTGTGAGTTCAAGAGGCTCCGCCACTTTCAGATGAGGTTTTCTCAAAGTCCTCCCACACTGGTCAGAGCTGCAGCTTTTCTCTTCAGGCTGTAACATTTGGACATGTTTCAGACGGTCCTCGCAGGTCGAGAGCCTTCCCTCTTTCTTCACAGTCGCCTGGTTTGTCTCCTGTGTGCGTTCGGTGGTGATTGGTGAGCTGCTCAGATGTTTTAAAAGTCTTTTCACACTGGTCACACTCATATACTATGAGCCAGGAGTGAGTTCTCATGTGTTTATTGAGATGGGAGGATCGAGAGAAACTTTTCCCACATTGGCCACATCTGTACGGCCTTTCTCCTGTGTGGATTCTCATATGTCTTCCAAGGCTGCCTGATTCTGAAAATGTCTTCTCACAAAAATCACAGCTGTACGGCCTCTCTCCAGTGTGGATTCTCATATGTGTTTTGAGTGCACCAGACTGTTTAAATTCCTTCCCACACTGGTCACAGCTGTACGGGCTCTCTCCAGTGTGGATTCTCATATGGTCTTTGAGTGCACCAGACCGTTTAAATTCCTTCCCACACTGGTCACAGCTATACGGCCTCTCTCCAGTGTGAATTCTGTAGTGTCTTTTCAGTCCGGAAGGATTTGGCCACTTCTGTCCACACTGGTCACAGGTGAAGGTCATTCTGTTGGTGGATCTTGTAGCTCTGCATTAGAACAAAGGAAAGTGTCAAGTATAATAACTAAATACACATAAAATAACACATACTGATTTATATGTAAGAAAGTTTCAATGCGTGTTCTACAAGCAAGTTACATCAATCAGTTAATGCTGTATTTTCTTTTAAAGGCATACTTTTGTCTGTCTGTAGCAAGAGAATATCAAATTATGGTAACATATGCAGAGATAGTAAATCTTTTGCTGTGAATCTCATATGGCTCACAGATATCATATACTGAGGCTCAGTATTGTACATCAAGCTGCGCCGCAGGATGGTTCGACCCGAGGCGCATGTGGCATGGACTACGCTGCATCACAGACTTCAAGGGGAGGAACAGGCCAGTGGAACTGTCCAGCGGATCATTTCTGGATGAGCTCAACACCTTCTGTGCCCGGTTTGATGCAGACAACACCACGCCTGTCACCAGACTACATGTGAACAGTAAGAACACCATACTCCGCATAGAGACAGCCACAGTGAGACGGGAGCTCAAGAAAGTAAACCCCCACAAAGCACCAGGGCCCAACGGCATCCCCGGTCGGGTGCTGAGAGCTTGTGCTGACCAACTCGCCGCAGTGTTTACCAACATCTTCAACATGTCTCTGAACCAGCCTATCGTGCCCACCATCTTCAAGGCCTCCACTGTTGTTCCCATCCCAAAGACCTCCTCAGCATCCTGCCCCAATTACTATCGGCCCATAGCACTTACTTCTGTCATCATGAAGTGCTTTTGAGTGATTCATTAAGACACACATCTGTGGCACCCTCCCTGTCACCCTGAACCCACTGCAGTTTGCACAGAGCAAAGTCTACTGATGACACCATTGCTCTAGCAGTTTTACACCCCTCTCATCCATCTGAAGAGGGCCAACACATATGTGAGAATGTGGTAAAGAAAGCCCAACAAAGACTGAAGTTTGGTATGAACACCAGCGTCCTCACAAACTTCTACAGGTGCACCATTGAGAGCCCGCTAACAGGCTGCATCACAGTGTGGTGTGGGAACTGCATGGGGCTGTTGGTGGTGGTTGGATTGGCAGCCGCGCCTCCATCAGTCTGCCCCAGGGCAGCTGTGGCTACAATAGTAGCTTAACACCACTGGGTGTGGAGTGAATGTGTAAAGCGTATTTGGGGACACATGTCTGTGTAAAGCGCTATATAAAGAGAAGTTACCTTAACTAAAATAAAAGGAAAAGAAAAGGAAATAAAGTCTACCTGTATTTATTTGATTTCACTTTACTTTTTTACCACAGCATCTATGAAAAGAATAAACCTCAAGCAGAATTTAAAAAACAAAATACAACTTCATGTACATCTTTGATTACACGATTGCAGGGAAGCTGGATTAAAAACTCAAAGCAAGAAAGAAATACAAATGATATACATGAAGAATAAGATGGACAAACTCCATCTAAAACCTCTTTGTCATAAAAAAGGAATTCAAAATCTTTCAAGCTTAAAAACATTGTTAATTTTTTACACTAGACACAGCTCATCTCCACAGTGCGGAGTCTCTGAAGCCTGATCTCCAACTTTTTGAGTCTGACTTTAGGCTCACATGATCCGGCCTTAGCAGCCGTTTGTCCTTTAGTGGGTTCAAGAGGCTCCACTACCTTCAGAGGAGGTTTTCTCAAAGTCCTTCGACACTGGTTCAGAGCTGCAGCTTTTCTCTTCAGTCTGGAACATTTGGACATGTTTCAGACGGTCCTCGCATGTCAAAAGCCTTCCCTCTTTCTTCACAGTTGTCTCGTCTGGTTTGTCTCCTGTGTGTGTTCGGTGGTGATTGGCGAGCTGCTCAGATGTTTTTAAAGTCTTTTCACACTGGTCACACTCATATACTATCAGCGAGGAGTGAGTTCTCATGTGTTTATTGAGTTGGGAGGATTGAGAGAAACTTTTCCCACACTGGCAACATATGTACGGCCTGTCTCCTGTGTGGACTCTCATATGTCTTACAAGGTGGCTTGAGTCTGAAAATGTCTTCTCACAAAAATCACAGTTGTATGACTTCTCTCCAGTGTGGATTCTCATATGATTTTTGAGTGTACCAGCCCGTTTAAATTCCTTCCCACACTGGTCACAGCTGTACAGCCTCTCTTCAGTGTGGATTCTCATATGACCTTTGAGTGCACCAGAATGTCTAAATTCCTTCCCACACTGGTCACAAATGTATGGCCTCTCTCCGGTATGAGTTCTGTAGTGCACTTTCAGTGTGGAAGCATTTGGCCACTTCTTTCCACACTGGTCACAGGTGAAGGTCATTCTGTCGGTGGATCTTGTAGCTCTGCATTAGAACAAAGGAAATTGTCAAGCAAAATACCTAAATACACATAAAATAACACATACTGATTTATATGTAAGAATGTTTCAGCGCGTGTTCTACAAGCAAGTTACATGAATCAGTTAATGCTGTATTTTCTTTTAAAAGGCATACTTTTGTCTGTCTGTAGCAAGAGAATATCAAATTATGGTAACATATGCAGAGATAGTAAATCTTTTGTTGTGAATCCCATATGGCTCACAGATATCATATACTGAGGCTCAGTATAGTACATCAAGCTGCGCCGCAGGATGGTTCGACCCAAGGCGCATGTGGCATGGACTAAGCTGCATCACAGACTTCAAGGGGAGGAACAGGCCAGTGGAACTGTCCAGCGGATCATTTCCAGATGAGCTCAACACTTTCTATGCCCGGTTTGATGCAGACAACACCACGCCTGTCACCAGACTACATGTGAACAGTAAGAACACCATACTCTGCATAGAGACAGCCACAGTGAGATGGGCCCTCAAGAAAGTAAACCCCCGCAAAGCACCAGGGCCCGGTCTAATTCTTTCTAATTTAATGTTGCATCTCTATTTTAAAATTTTATGATGAATATTAATGTTTAAATTTGTTTATATTGTGATTTTAATGTATTTCTTATTCTGTAAAGCACTTTAAATTGCTTTGTGTATGAATTGTAGTATACAAATAAACTTGCCTTGCCTTACCTTGGCATGTTTCAGCCTTCCCTCTTTCTTCACAGTCGTCTGGTTTATCTCCTGTGTGCGTTTGGTAGTGATTGGAGAGCTGCTCAGATGTTTTAAAAGTCTTTTCACACTGGTCACACTCATATACTATCAGCAAGGAGTGAGTTCTCATGTGTTTATTGAGTTGGGAGGATTGAAACTTTTCCCACACTGGCCACATCTGTATGGCTTGTCTCCTGTGTGGATTCTCATATGTCTTACAAGGTGGCTTGAGTCTGAAAATGTCTTCTCACAAAAATCACAGCTGTACGGCCTCTCTCCAGTGTGGATTCTCATGTGTTTTGAGGTCACCAGACCATTTAAATTCCTTCCCACACTGGTCACAGCAGTACGGCCTCTCTTCAGTGTGGATTCTCATATGATGATGGAGATTACTAGATAGTGTAAATTCCTTCCCACACTGGTCACAGCTATATGGCCTCTCTCTGGTGTGGATTCTCATATGATCTTTGAGTGTACCAGACCGTTTAAATTCCTTCCCACACTGGTCACAGCTGTACGGCCTCTCTCCACTGTGGATGCTCATATGTTGATGGAGATGACCAGATTGTTTAAATTCCTTCCCACACTGGTCACATCTGTACGGCCTCTCTCCGGTGTGAGTTCTGTAGTGTTCTTTCAGTGTGGACGCATCTGGACACTTCTTCCCACACTGGTTACATCTGTATGGCCTCTCTCCGGTGTGAATTATGTAGTGTCTTTTCAGTGCAGAAGGATATGGACACACCTTTCCACACTGGTCACAGGTGAAGGTCATTCTGGTGGATCTTGTAGCTCTGCATTAGAACAAAGGCAAGTGTCAAGTAAATCTGCCATCATGAAGTGCTTTGAGCGAATCATTAAGACACATCTGTGGCTCCTGTCACCCTGGACCATCTGCAGTTTGAATACAGAGCAAAGAGGTCTACTGATGACACCATTGCTCTAGCAATTCACACTCTCTCATCCATCTGGAGAGGGCCAACACATATGTGAGAATGTTTTTCATTGACTACACCATAATCCCCTCCAAACACGTCTCTAAGGGCAGTGCCTGGGCCTGGAAAAGTCCATCTGCTGCTGGATATGGGACTTCCTCACCAACAGACCACAGGCGGTGAGAATCAGCAGCCACTCTCCTCCACCCGTGTCATCAGCACCGGAACACCCCAGGGCTGTTTTCTCAGCCCTCTCCTATATTCCCTGTTCACCTACAACTGTCCCACTAGGCACAGCTCCAACATCCTCAAGTTTGCTGATGACACCACCATCCTTGGCCTCATCACCAACAATGACGAGACCGCCTACAGAGGCAGGAAAATAACCTCTCTCTAAACGTCAGTAAAATTAAGGAGTTGAAAATTAAGGAGACTTCAGGACTACTACTCCCCCCGGAAACTGTAGTGGGGGGGCAGAGCTTCAAGTATTTGAACTTTGTGACTCTGGGCCGGGGTCTGATGGACATGATTGGACATGGAGGCTCTAAATCGTAACTTTTGGATAAAAACTGGGGGAAACTTGAAGTTCTGCATAGAAACGATTGTGAGACCAATGGACAAGCAAAGGAGTGTGATGGAAACTGGACGCAGCTGCTTGCTCTAAAACAAAACAACCCAATCTTATCTTTGGACTCCCCAGCGCCGGACAAGGCCGTCTCACCCTAAGAGTGCAACAGAGAGAGCCAAACCACTCGCAGCTTCACACCCCCAGCCAAATCTTATATCTTCTCCCAAATAATGCATCCACTAGAGCAGAGGTACTCAACTGGCGGACTCCGGATCAGATCCGGACCCAAACGCAATGAAATCCGGGCCGAGACAAAAATCTCTCTCTCTAAGTTTTTTTTCATAGCGCTCCGGATCCACGCAGTATTTCATTGGCCTGTGCCTTGCTGTGAAGCTGTGTTCTCCATCCCCGCACGACCGGTTACAAGCTAGAGGTCTGCGTGGGACAGAATTTTCAGTCCCGCTCCTGCATTCTTCAGTACCGCTCCCAACCGCTCCCGCAAAGGATTGGGATTTTTCAGTCCCACTCCCAGCCGCATCTCTAATGTTTTGTCCCACTCCCGCCCGCAAATCCCACAAGATGGGGACGTAAGGTTGTTTCATTGGCCAGGAGAAAAAAAAAGCACGCGTACACATAATTCCTTAAGTGGTAACGGGGTAACAGTTATTGTTCAGCCAACATTAAATAGGCCTCAGTAATGTTTGACATTTTGATAGGCCTATAATGGGCCATGAACATTCCTAAAATGAGCCTATTTAGGCTTGAGTCTCCGATCACTGTTGAGGGCTTCAGTCATCATTCATCAGGTTCATTAAATAATACACAGTTAAACGGGTAATTCGGTTTGGAACGCAGTGAGAAATGGAATGACTATCACACGCCACAGTGGAGTAACATTAACATAATAATAAGGAGCAGTTTTTTTTGTTTGTTTTTTTTACATTTATTTACCCAGGAAAGTCCCATTGAGATTACTAATCTCTTTTTCAAGGGAGTCCTGCCATGCACACATCACTTTCATACTAGGCAATGTGGGTGAAGTGTCTTGCCTAAGGACACAACACCAGTTTTTTTGTGACTGGCGCCCCACTGTGGCACCTGGAATTCCCAGTGGTCTCCCATCCAAGTACTAACCAGGCCCGGCCCTGCTGAGCTTCTGAGACCTAACGGGATCAGGCTTTGACGAGCCGGTATGGCCACAGTTAATACAAAGTTCATTAAAGCTACATTTACACTGAAACAAATCACTGTATCACCATATCGGAAAACAATTTGCGTTCAGACATGACCACCTGAAATGGTAGTCACATGACTCGGCTGGCGTCATGTCGTCACGACTCCACGTGGGCGATAAAAACAAGGAAGTGGGGCGCCGTATCCGATGTTGCCGTAGTTCTGTGCAAGTTGCAGCAGTCGATTTCGAGCCGAGGAAGATGCAAGCGTGAAAACCTTCTTTTCGTGAACCAACGCTGTTTTGCGTTTGTCCCGGGTTTGTTTAAACTGTTTTCTGCAATAGCGTCACATGCCACGAACCAGCGAATCAGGAAGGCGCAGGTCACAGGGACATAGTCCAATAAGGACGAGAACTAGAGCTCCTACATCAGAGTATCCCCGTTTTCACCGCTGGATCAGATCCGTGCTGAGATCAATTCGTGGGAGCTGTCGGCACCAGATTGTCCAGACACTGCAACCGCAACGAAAAAGACTCAAATACGTACTAGTGTGGATAGGACCTATGGCTTCCTGAAGTGATGAGAGACAGAGGTGACGACAGATGTGTTCAAACTTGTGTCCTGCTTAACAACACTTACAACGGCATGAGGGTCATGAATCAATCAGTTCTAGCCTTTTTTAAATTATTAGAAACAATCTAAATGCAGTAGTACTGCACAAATGATTACCAGTAAAACAATCACTATAGCATACAAAACATGTCCATGAATAAGATGTAACTTGGACTTTGACTGGACTTTACCTCCGTGAAGTTGGCCCCATCAAACGCAAACCTACACAAAAAGTATGTCGATCATTTGTGCTTCATTTGTGTTGCAAAAAGTTTAATTTGTGCTGCTTTATTAGTTTTTGAGATATTATCGATTGTTTTACAAGTCAAACTGGGGCCAGCCCCCAGGAAGCTTCAAAACGCCCAAAATGGAGTCAATTGTTTGTGCTGCAAAAGATTTTGTTTGTGCTATTCTGGTTTTTAAGATATTCACAGTTTTATTTTTAGCCGATGATGTCGTCTAGAACCTCAGAATGTTCAGCCTCAAAACATCCGAAAATTATCGAAAACATTTGTATTTACTAAAATTATTAATTATTCTGTGGAAATTATATGAGGTAATTTCTGCTCATCTGACGGCAGCAAACTCCACAAAACTAGTGACAATAAACGATCTGAGGCTGTGGAAAAGTCTGTATTATATAAAATAAGAATAAAAAGTAAATTACTAAAGCCTGATAGACTTTTCCACAGCTTCAGATTGTTTCTCTTCACGAGTTTTGCTGAAGCCGCTGTCGTCAGATGAACAGAAATGACCTCATAATATCGCAGAAAGAGTAATGAATAATTTTTGGAAAAAAAACTCTCTCTCAAATAAAACCTGTCACAGGCAGCACAAACGAAATACAGATGTTCAGTATAATTTTCTGCTGTTTTGAGGCTGTTTCACATTTTGAGAGACTGGATGACGTCATGGCCGAAAATAAATAGCACAATTTATTTATTTATGTATTTATTTATTTTGCAGCACAAATGACTGACTCAATTTTTGGCTTTTTGGAGCATTTTGAAGCTTCCTGGGAGGGCTGGCTGACCTCAATCTGACCTATAAAAGAATCGATAATATCTCCAAAACTAAAGCAGCACAAATTAAGCACAAATGACATTTTTGTGCAGATTTGCATTTACTGCATTTACACAAATTCGGCTAGTGGACTGGGGGATGGGCCGGGACAGAGGAAAAACGCCAGGGCCGAATTCTGTCCCCAGTCCGACCCTGGATATACTTACAAAAGGAGTGGTAGGACGTTCTGGAAGTCCTTCAGCCAGTAGTTGATATTCCACCTTGTCGAAGGTTCTGGTTAATTCTTGGCAAATAAATTTGTTTTTCTGTGTCCGGTCGCGATCCTCCTTCATCTCTGAGCTGCTGCAGTTTATTCCGTGTCCCTCCGCTCCTCCCCACTCTTCTGATTGGACCACAGCAGCCAATCAGAAGCGTTTCAGCGGCTTTCACAAATCACGTGAAACATTATTATTATTTTTATTATTAAGGACATTGAATGACAGTACAAGTGAATGCAAATAGGAAAATAAAAAACATTAAAAATGGTTCCATAATATAACAAAAGATTTTGAGGCTTTACAACTTACATTGAAATACAGTTAAAAAAAGAAGAAAAACAGAGAATAACAGTTAAACAGTTAAGCAGAGGATCAGGTGAGATCTGGGTTAAGGGATGATTTTTAAACTGTTTGAATATGTTTATAGTTCTAATGGATTTTTTATTGTGGATGTTTTGCAAAGACTGTAAATAGTTGTTGACTTCCATTTGTAAGAGATTATAATGGGGCTTGTGATTTTAAAAAATTGGATTTGTGTATGTGAAATTTGCAGAAGAGTATGTATAAATTTGTTATGTGTTGAATGTTGTTGTCTTTATGAGGGAAGTGGGTAATTATGTTTTGGAGACTAAGTTTGATTAAATTTGATGTTGTTTGTGACAGATGACATTCCAATTTAGTCCAGATGGTTTTTGTGTAAGTGCAGACGTACAATAGATGGGTTATTGTTTCTTCAGATGTTTTGCAAAATGTGCAGTTTTTGTCTTTTTCCGTGAACTTTGAGATAAACAGGTTGGTGGGGTAAATACAGTGCAAAATTTTCCAATGAATTTCTTTGATTTTATTGTTTATGCAGTATTTGAACGGGTAGAGCCAGGTTATGTTCCATTTGATATTAAGAAAATTGGTGTTCCAGTAGGTTTTGCAGGCGGGTGAGATTTTGTTTTGATTTTGAATACAGTTTCTAATATGTGTGTTTGTGCATTTATTACTGGTGATATTAATACCTTCTAAGAAAATGGATCTGGAATTATAGTGGATGTTTGCCGTTGATGTGCTTTCATTAGTTCAAGGAGACCATTAGGTATTGATTTGGTGACGTAATTGTATGCTTTAGACGTAATTGGAAATTGGTTGTTGGTTATGAATAACTGATAAGATAAAAGTTGCCCACTGTTTTCAAGCAAGTCTTGTAGACAGATTATTCCCCTGTCAAACCACTTTTGCAGAAATAATGATTTGTTGCATTTAGTGATATTCTCATTATTCCAGATTAGACGAGTCACGTGAAACAAAACAAAGGGCAAAGAGAAGACTGACATAGAAATCAAATAAACATGAGTTAAAATGGTCTCTACACTTAGGCTAGACTTCACTATTATTATTTCAAAGGTCTTCACACTGCACATTTTATTCTATTTTATTTCATTCTGTTTTATTTTATTTTATTCTGCTCTGATTTATTCTATTTTATTATTTTTTATTTTATTCTGCTCTGATTTGTTCTATTACATTTTATTCTATTGTTTTATTGAATTCTATTTTATTTAATTCTCTTCTGTTTTATTTTATTCTGCTTTGATTTATTCCATTCTATTTTATTCTACT
Source organism: Odontamblyopus rebecca (assembly GCA_030686955.1). NCBI lineage: Eukaryota > Metazoa > Chordata > Actinopteri > Gobiiformes > Gobiidae > Odontamblyopus > Odontamblyopus rebecca. Next base: position 14,553,488 of record CM060653.1, on the reverse strand, counting down.
TTATTTAATTTTTTCCCCTTTTCATTTATTTCTATTTATTTTATTTTATTTTATTTAAGTAGGCAGCAGTACTTTTGTTTCCCAGAACAGGGCGCCCGTCTCCAGAGAAGCAGCGCGGCGGAACCAAAGTGGAGCGCGCCTTTGTTCCTGGCCGCGCCACGCTGCTGATACACCGCTGTGGGCACGGATCGGGAGCATGCTTTTCGCGCTAACACCGGCATAACCTCCACTTTGGCGCAATGGCAGCGATCGGAGTGCACTTCGGCTACTCGTGTGCGTGTGTGGCCGTGTTTAAGGCGAGTGTCTGCCGTTTGTTTTCACTTTAGAGCAGAAAACGCGAATAAAAAGAGTCTGAAACGCGAAGATGCTAATGCTAACACACAAACCGACCGAGTTTAGCCTCAAACAAACCCGCAGGAATCTTTAACGGGACATTTTAAACCCGCTAAAATGTAAAATACGACTGTGAAAAACTGTTCTTGGTTCAGTCCTGGTTTAGTCCTGGTTCAGTCCTGGTTTAGTCCTGGTTTAGTCCCGGTTCAGTCCCGGTGTAGTCCCGGTGTAGTCCCGGATCTTTAACAGAAGTGTGTTGGTTCAGTCCTGGTTTAGTCCTGGTTTAGTCCCTGGTTCAGTCCTGTTTTAGTCCCGGTTCAGTCCTGGTTTAGTCCCGGTTTAGTCCTGGTTTAGTCCCGGATTTTTAACATAAGTGTGTTGGTTCAGTCCTTGTTTAGTCCTGGTTTAGTCCTGGGTTAGTCCTGGTTCTTTAACAGACGTGTGTTGGTTCAGTCATGGTTTAGTCCTGGTTCTTTAACAGACGTGTGTTGGATCAGTCCCGGTTTAGTCCTGGTTCTTTAACAGACGTGTTGGATCAGTCCTGGTTTAGTCCTGTTTCTGTCCTGGTTCTTTAACAGACGTGTGTTGGTTCAGTCCTGGTTTAGTCCTGGTTCTTTAACAGACGTGTGTTGGTTCAGTCCTGGTTTAGTCCTGGTTTAGTCCTGGTTTAGTCCTGGTTTAGTCCTGGTTTAGTCCTGGTTTAATCCTGGTTCTTTAACAGACGTGTGTTGGTTCAGTCCTGGTTTAGTCCTGGTTCTTTAACAGACGTGTGTTGGATCAGTCCTGGTTTAGTCCTGGTTCTTTAACAGACGTGTGTTGGTTCAGTCCTGGTTTAGTCCTGGTTTAGTCCTGGTTTAATCCTGGTTCTTTAACAGACGTGTGTTTGTTCAGTCCTGGTTGAGTCCTGGTTCTTTAACAGACGTGTGTTGGTTCACTCCTGGTTTAGTCCTGGTTTAGTCCTGGTTTAGTCCTGGTTTAGTCCTGGTCTAGGCCTGGTTCTTTAACAGACGTGTGTTGGTTCACTCCTGGTTTAGTCCTGGTTTAGTCCTGGTTTAGTCCTGGTTTAGTCCTGGTTTAGTCCTGGTTTAGTCTTGGTTTAGTCCTGGTTTAGTCCTAGTTCTTTAACAGACGTGTGTTGGTTCAGGACGGTCGGGCGGACGTCATTGCCAATGATGCCGGGGACAGAGTGACTCCTGCGATCGTCGCCTACAGAGAAAACGAACAGGTCTGAACCTTTATTTTATTTATCCTATTTTGTTTTATTCCATTCAATTTTATTTTATTTCATCCTGTTCTATTTAATTTTACTCTATTCTATTTTATCTTATTTTATTCTGTTCTATTTCATTTTATTCTATTCTATTTTATCTTATCTTATTTTATTCTGTTCTATTTCATTTTATTCTATTCTATTTTATCTTATCTTATTTTATTCTGTTCTATTTCATTTTATTCTATTCTATTTGATCTTATTCTATTTTATTCTATTTTACTTTATTTAATTTTACTTTATTGTTTTTTCAATTTTATCTTATGTTCTTTTATTTTATTTTAGTCTGTTTTTTATTCTATTTTATTCTGTTCTATTTTACTTTGTTTAATTTTACTTTATTGCGTTTTATTCAATTTTATCCTATGTTCTTTTTCATTTTATACTGTTTTTATTTTGCTCTGTTTTATTTTATTCTATTTTACTTTATTTCATTTTACTTGTGTTTTATTCAATTTTATGTTCTTTTTATTTTATTTTTGTTTGTTTTTTATTCTATTTTCTTTTCTTTTATTTTATCCTGTTCTATTTTATTTCATTCTGTTCTTTTTAAAAAAAAATTTATTCTGTTTTATTTAGTTTTATTCTGTCTAAAACGGTGTATCCCAGTAAGTGTCCACTGTAACTTCAGAATTCTGTCTCGTAGTTTGTGGCGTGTCCGTCCATCATTTGATGGATCTTCCACCAGAAAAGTTTCACAGTGCGGCATTTTAAGTTTTCTGTTTTCACCTTTTCGCACGTTTGTTTCACAGATCGTGGGAATTGCGGCGAAACAGGGACGAGCCCGGAACGCCGCCAACACCATCGTGAAAGTGAAACAGGTGCTTGGCCGAAGGTGAAACCCAGAGTTTTGTTTCATTACGTTTTATTTTATTTTGTTCTGTTTTATTCTGTTTATTTTATTCTATTTTATTTTATTCTGTTCTATTTTACTCTATTCTGTTATGTTTGACTATTCGATTTGATTTTGTTCTATTTTCTTATTCTTCCATTTAATTTTATTATGTTCTGTTTTTCTGTTTATTTTATTCTGTTTTATATTATTTCATTATGTTTTATTTGATTCTGCTTGATTTGATTCTATTTTGTTTTATTCTATTCTGCTCTATTTTATTCGATTTTATTTAATTTTGTTCTGTTTTATTCTGTTTATTCTATATTATCCTATTTTATTTTATTTTATTATGTTTTATTTTCTTCTGCTCTATTTTATTTTCTTCTGGTCTAATTTATTTTTTTCTTTTCCATTTTATTTCATTCTGTTTTAGTTTATTCTTTGATGATGAAGTTATAGGAACTATTGAGAACAAACACACCCTTAAAAGTGATAAAAATGCACAGCGCTCTCAGATAGTTCATGTTCAAAGAACTTTTTATATTCTTGCTTCTGTCCAGGCGTTTGAGTGCGTTTTTCACTTTTAAATGTTTGCCGTAGTTAACATGCGTTTCCTGTTTCTGACTCACATAAATGTCATAAACCGAACGCTGTCGCCCTCAGTTTCATCTAACGTCACCGTTTCATCTGTTTTTTTTCTTCTAATCCAGTTTTGACGACCCCGAGACACAGACCCACAAAACAGAGACCAAATGTGAGGTGAGTTTGAACCCGGAGAGGCTCCAGAGACAAATGCAGAGGACACGGCTTCATGAGCAGAGCAGCGTTAACCCTTCCAGACCAACGGGATCAAGGGCTCTCATTTCTCTAATAAATGACATATTGTGTAGTGTAGGACGGTATCTAAATGTTGATCCCATTAAACCGTCTCACGTTTTACTGTGACTAATTCAGAATAATTTTGTATCTTGCACCTAAACCCTTCAGAAACAGAGTCGCAGCTTTATATTTGAAGATGAGGCACAAGTTCTGATCAAACCAAACTTTGCAGCGCGTTCGATCGCATCAGCGCACAAGCTGTTTTTATCGGCGCTTATACTGTATGCAAATGAGCCACGCGTTTTGAAGTTTGGTTTGTGTAAAACGTAAATAAATGTGCCAAAGCTGCATTAAACACATTATTACTGAAAGTTTAGAATTAGCGGAGGAAATGTAGAGCGGAGGAGAGGACCAATCACAGCCCTTATTGTCTGTCGTTTTGAGGCGTCGTTAGAAAGTTTGGGAGGTGCAGGTCGGACGCTGTGCGTAGGGGGCGCACGTCCACACAGACACTTTTGGATCAGAACCATAAATTGGGCTTTACCGTCTCCTCCGTCCGTGAAAGTCTGACTTCGCCCTCAAGCGGGAACTTTCTCCTCTTCAGCGCCTCGTCCCCTCTCGACTCTCGGCTTCAGTAAAACGTCTCCATCACAAACTTTTGGGCTCAATGTCACACACAAAGCGTCAGTCAGGTTTTTTTCTTCCTCCTCACTGCGTGTGGATGGAAATCTCCGAGCGGAACCACGTTTGAAGAGAAGAGAGAGCGGAGGGGAGAAAGTCCCGCTGTGGTTTTAGGTCCTTATGCAGATTTATTTAATGACGTAATGAAACTGATACCGCAGGATACCGGATTACCGCACAACCCTAAAATTACGCATCTTGATCTGCGTAACTGCCAATCCTTTGCTGTTTTTCATATTATATGTCCAAATCCAAATGTAATTTCCACCATGGAAATGCAGAAGTGCTGTGGCTCTGGCCCTGGACCTGACAGGAGCTGTTTCCAGGACTGGACCAGGAAAGTCATGGGGCCACTGCACTTTTGTTTTTGTTTTTAGGGCAATAAGGAGATTTTTAATTTACTTGATATTTTGCATTTTTGTAGCTAAGGCCCTAAATTAAGCATTTTTTATGTCCAAAAAGTTGTTTCTACATGTTTGCTGTGTGTTTTGTGTGAAAGAGTGTGATTAATTTTTTTTTTTTTTTAATGTGTATTTCTGGTCCTGTAGCTTTTATCACAGCCACATGACACAACTACAGCAGCAGATTGTGAAATAACAGGTTGTGCTGAACAAAAGGATGTAGAACACTTCATTTTAAAGCTGTTTTGCAGTTTTAAAAGCAAAGTTAAGGAAGGAAATCCAGCGCGGACAAATGTGCTAAAATGGCCCTTAGTTCACCACACAACAGTCATGAACGGATTATTTTTATTCTTTCACATATTCAGTGAAACTAAAGATTGTATTTAAAATCCTAAACTGTTTTCACATTTCTACAGGTGATAAACAAAGGAGACAAACCGGTTTATAAAATCCAGCTGGACGAGCGCACCGAGCACGTGTCTCCACAAGAGGTCGCCAAACTCATCCTGCACAAAATGAAAGGTAACGCTTCAAAAACCGAGTGGAGACGTTTCACAGAGTCACAGACTCTACTGAAACTATTCTAGTGTTCATTTATTCCTCCCTAAAAATGTGTTTTGATTCTGAAGCTGGTGAAAGCAGAATTAGTCTAAAGTCCGGGGGAGGGGGGAGCCGGTGTGACTCTTTGTTTTTTAAAGAAAACTCCAAACAAATCCTTTCACCTTAAACATGTCTTCAGGACTATACAATGCCTCCACTTTCTGATGTGAATGTCCTGGTTTAGACCTGGTTTAGACCTGGTTTAGACCTGGTTTAGACCTGGTTTAGTCCTGGTTTAGTCCTGGTTTAGTCCTGGTTTAGTCCTGGTTTAGTCCTGGTTTAGTCCTGGTTTTGTCCCCGCTCTATTCCCGCTCTATTCCCGCTCTATTCCCGCTCTATTCCCGCTCTATTCCCGCTCTATTCCCGCTCTATTCCCGCTCTATTCCCGCTCTATTCCCGCTTTATTCCCGCTTTATTCCCACTCTGGAAAGAGGCACGAGAATCTCACTCTGGAAATATGTGAGAGAATCTCACTCTGGAAAGAGGTACGAGAATCTCACTCTGGAAAGAGGTATGAGAATCCAGTCCTGGCTCAGTCCTGGTCCAATCCGGTTCCTGTCCTGGCTCTGTCCTGGCTCAGGCCGGCTCCAGTCCTGGCTCCAGTCCTGGCTCCAGTCCTGGCTCCAGTCCGGCGCCAGTCTATTCCCGCTCTATTCCCGCTTTATTCCCGCTTTATTCCCGCTTTATTCCCGCTTTATTCCTGCTTTATTCCCGCTTTATTCCCGCTTTATTCCCGCTTTATTCCCGCTTTATTCCTGTTTTATTCCTGCTTTTTTCCCTTTTTATTCCTTCTTTAGTCCTGTTTTATTTCCTCTTTATTCCTACTTTATTCCCTCTTTATTCCCGCTTCAGTCCTGCTTTAGTCCCGTTTTAGTTTTGTTTTATTCCCGCTTTATTCCCGCTTTATTCCTGCTTTATTCCTGCTTTATTCCTGCTTTATTCCTGCTTTATTCCTGCTTTATTCCCGCTTTATTCCCGCTTTATTCCCGCTTTATTCCCGCTTATTCCCGCTTCAGTCCTGCTTTATTCTTGCTTTATTCCCACTTCAGTCCCGCTTTATTCCTGTTTTATTCCTGGTCTGTGTCGCCATAGAAACGGCTCAGTCGGCGTTGGGCTCGGACGTGAAGGCGGCGGTCATCACGGTGCCGTTCGAGTTCGCACACGCTCAGAAGAGAGCGCTCAGGTACTGCAGCGCCCCTGCCCGACTGCAGAGTTCGCCGGGAGCACCTGTCACTGCACCTGTCACTGCACCCGTCATCTCCCGTCATCTCCCGTCATCTTCAGTCATATTCAGTCATCTTCAGTCATCTTCACTTTTCATTTTACTGGATATTAATGGTTATTTATCAAAGTCAAGTAGCAAAAGTCGAGAAGAAACGCAAGAAAACTCCATCCACAGTGCAGAGACCGTTTAAGCACGTTTTCTGACAAAGCTGCACTGTGGAACTTTTCTGCTGGAGGCTCCGTCAGACACTTTTCTCTCTTTGCATATGTCATCGCTTTGTCTGGAATGTTCCGCAGTGTGATTTTAAACTTTTCTGTCTTCACGGAGACCAAACCAGACCGAGTTTTCTGGGGTATTTTTGAGCTGTAAAACCTCCTGTAATTTAATAAACGTAAAGTTGAGCTGTTTAATGTCACACTGCGGCGCATTCCAGGCACAGCAGTGACGTCTCCATAGAAACCGAAACCGAAAAGTTGCACAGAGCAGCTTTAATTAAATTCTATTAAATAAAAGTGACGGCCTAAAGTGGCAACATAAATATTGTCATTTAAATTTATTATGGTTGCTAAGTAACACCTCTGCAATTAACTCTACTTATGTCATGTTTTTTTAATGTCATATCTTTATTTTTTATTACTTATTATTATTTTATACTTGTGTCTCTTTTTATTATTGTTTTTAAAAATTATTTTCTATTTATTTTATTGAAGTGAAATTATAAACTTTAAAAATACCAATTTTTTAAAAATAAATAAAAACGATTGTAGAATTTGGGTAAAATTCTGAATATAATTATAACTTTTGTAGTGAGATGCCCGTGTATCAGATGCCCTCCTCATGTGTAAGATGCCCTCCCCGTGTGTAAGATGCCCTCCCCGTGTGTAAGATGCCCTCCCCGTGTGTCGGATGCCCTCCCCGTGTGTCAGATGCCCTCCTCGTGTGTCAGATGCCCTCCCCGTGTGTAAGATGCCCTCCCCGTGTGTAAGATGCCCTCCCCGTGTTCAGGTTTCAGTCTCTGGGTTTAAAACGAGAGCTGTGAGTGAATCCTGACTATAATAATTCCAAATGGAGCTGTTGGGAAAACCGGGATTCGACTCTTTCAGACGTTCTCGTACGTTTGGCCTCATGTGAACTGTGGTGTTACAGAGAAGCGGCAGAAGCGGCCGGATTCCACGTCTTGAGACTGATCCACGAACCAGCGGCGGCGCTCCTGGCCTACAACATCGGACAAGAATCCCACTCCGGAAAGAGGTACGAGAATCCCACTCTGGAAAGAGGCACGAGAATCTCACTCTGGAAATATGTGAGAGAATCTCACTCTGGAAAGAGGTACGAGAATCTCACTCTGGAAAGAGGTATGAGAATCCAGTCCTGGCTCAGTCCTGGTCCAATCCGGTTCCTGTCCTGGCTCAGGCCGGTTCCAGTCCTGGCTCCAGTCCTGGCTCCAGTCCTGGCTCCAGTCCTGGCTCCAGTCCTGGCTCCAGTCCTGGCTCCAGTCCTGGCTCAGTCCTGGTCCAATCCGGTTCCAGTCCTGGCTCAGGCCGGTTCCAGTCCTGGCTCCAGTCCTGGCTCCAGTCCTGGCTCCAGTCCTGGCTCCAGTCCTGGCTCCAGTCCTGGCTCCAGTCCTGGCTCCAGTCCTGGCTCCAGTCCTGGCTCCAGTCCTGGCTCCAGTCCTGGCTCCAGTCCTGGCTCCAGTCCTGGCTCCAGTCCTGGCTCCAGTCCTGGCTCCAGTCCTGGCTCCAGTCCTGGCTCCAGTCCTGGCTCCAGTCCTGGCTCCAGTCCTGGCTCCAGTCCTGGCTCCAGTCCTGGCTCCAGTCCTGGCTCCAGTCCTGGCTCCAGTCCTGGCTCCAGTCCTGGCTCCAGTCCTGGCTCCAGTCCTGGCTCCAGTCCTGGCTCCAGTCCTGGCTCCAGTCCTGGCTCCAGTCCGGTTCCAGTCCGGTTCCAGTCCTGGCTCAGTCCTGGCTCAGTCCTGGCTCAGTCCTGGCTCAGTCCTGGCTCAGTCCTGGCTCAGTCCGGTCTCTCCACAGTCATGTCCTGGTGTACAAACTGGGGGGCACGTCGCTCAGTGTCACCGCCCTGCAGGTGAGCGGGGGCATGTACCGGGTCCTGCACACGGTGACAGACCACAGCATCGGAGGGGAGAGCTTCACCTGCGCCCTCACCAACCACCTCGCCGCCGAGTTCAAACGGTACGACTGCAGGGCTGCCGGGGTTTACACCGGGTTTAGACCTGGATTAGACCTGGTTTAGTTTAGTCGTTTAGCTCCTATTTAGTCCTGGTTTAGATCTGGTTTAGTCCTGGTTTAGATCTGGTTTAGTCCTGGTTTAAATCTGGTTTAATCCCAGTTTAGACCTGGTTTAGTCCCGGTTTAGACCTGGTTTACTCCCGGTTTAGACCTGCTTTAGTCCTGCTTTAGTCCTGCTTTAGTCCTGCTTTAGTCCTGCTTTAGTCCTGCTTTAGTCCTGGTTTAGTCAGAGTTTATTCTTGGTTTAAACCTGGTTTAGGCCCGGTTCTGTCCTGGTTTAGTCCCCGTTTAGTCTCAGTGTAGTCCCAGTTTAGACCTGATTTAGACATAGTTTAGTCCCGGTTTAGTCCCAGTTTAGTCCCAGTTTAGACCCAGTTTAGACCTAGTTTAGACCTGGCTCAGTCCCGGTTCTGTCCTGTGGTTCCAGGTCGTTCCGTCATGACGTGAGTCCAAATGTTCGTGCGATGCTGAAGCTGATGAACGCGGCGGATCAGGTGAAGCACTCGCTCTCGTCTCTGGGCTCTGCAAACTGCTTCGTCGACTCACTGCACGACGGCCTCGACTTCGACTGCAACGTCTCCAGGTACTTAAAGCCGCACCACGGAATGTTTGGTGTGGGAAAAGAACAGGGACGGGTTTTGTCACACATTCAGACAGAAGAGTTTAACATGGAGCATCACAATATCTGGAATCCCAAGTCTCTTTGCTTAAATGAAGAGTTCTGATGCAGAGATAGCTAAAAAAACACAGGGAACTACATAGACCATGATCCTTTGCTCCATTTCAGTGCAGATGACATGAAGAAATAACTGTTCTAAGCACTTTGAAATCTTCATTCTTTGGATTAAGTCTTGTGACGCATTTTTAGAGGAAAAAGTCTCATTCACAATTTTGTATTGTAATAAATCTGGTACAGTGAGATGTATAGATATTTGTAAACTACTACTTGTAAAATACTCAATGTTCATGTTTACATTAAAATTATCACAGTGTTTCATTGTGTTGCCCCCAAACCCAACAACCCCCTGCACGGGTGAGGGTCCTGGGTGCATTCATACGTTTATTCAGCATCTCTCTCTAAAAAAACAGTTTTATTGATAATTGACACAAAGCTTTAAAATTCATCATAAATATGGGCTAGTTTTGCGATATGTAAAACATAAAATTAATAAAATCTACTTTGAACATGAAATAAGGCAAATCAACTATATATCCAGCTGCTCTACAATCTCAATAAGTATCAGCTTTAGATTGTTGTAGATTAGATTCTTTCCCTTGTGGATCAGTAAAGTTTCAGTTTTCCTGCAGTTTTGGAAGAGCTGAAGCCGTGTGTTTGTCCTCAGGGCTCGGTTTGAGCTGCTCTGCTCCTCCCTCTTCAACAAAAGCATCCAGCCAATCAGAACGCTGCTGGAGGAGGCGGGACTGAGCTCCGCCCACATCCACCAGGTAACGCTCGGGAGGGCATCTGACACACGGGGAGGGCATCTGACACACGGCTCTATGCTGTGCTCATTTCACTCAAATTTGTGAGCAAATATTTCGGCGAACGAGGAAAACCAAACGTGCACCGCGGCCACAGCGAGGAGACGGAACGTGACAAGTGAAATGTTCTAAATGTGTCAGACATGAGGGGTTCTCACACTCGGACTTAAGAACCGCGCCAAAGCACAGATCGCCCCTAAAGCGCTCGTCCAGCGCGACTGCAATTGAACCGAGCCTGGGCATGACACCATTAACTGTGCATGACCCCAGCGTACGAGCTCCGCGTGTGCAGCGAAATCACTCATACGAACAAACTCCGCTTCAAAACACCCACACCCCCTTCAACGAGGAGCGGCACCACAGCAGGACCATAGTCCGTATATCTGTGTCTGAGTGTGACGTCAGTGTCGCTCAAATGAGGCTCCTGTTGCCACAGTTACAGGCTCCATATTTGGCCGCGAGTATCATAGCAACCACAGGAGCCAATCAGGAATGAGGAGGTTAAATGAAAACTTTGAGCTTTTACCACCAAGCTTTAAATAGTTTAAGTAATTGATTTATGTTCTATGTTCTGTTACCTGTGAACAACAATAGTCACAAGAGTCGCAATTTAACCGATCTTGATTTAGGAACAAAGCAGAGAAATGAAACATTCAGGATCCTGTGTCGCGGGTTCATACGAACATTTAAGAGCAAAATGACGAGGCCCCAGCAGCAGGTTCAAAGAGACAAGCCAGAAGATCTCAGTGTGAAGAAGCCGGAAGAGCCTCCTGGAGCACTTCCTGTTTGGCACATGGAGGCTAACGGGTTCGCTTTGTCCACTCATATATATGGAATATGAGCAGGACACACACCTGTCCCACCACTCGGTAGATACCCACATGCCGCTGGAGTCGGCCTTGTCTCGGACTCGAGGTCTGACTCTCGTCAGGTGTGATCATATTTCATTATGGCCGCTGCTGCAATAAACTCATACAGGAGTGAGAGCGCGGGGCGTCCCTCTGCAGCCTGTGCACTGGAGCCCTCAGCGCAAACAGTTTGACCACAACATCACAGGGCAGGTGTACAGCCCAGAGCAGGACTACGGCAACATGTGGGCTGAAGTTTGCCTAATAAAATACCAAATAGATCTGTTTGTCACGAGGTGCGTTTGGTTTGTAAATGTGCAGAGGTAAATCCCACTTTAAAACCAGTAAGAGAATCTAACAGGTTTAAAAATCCTCCCCACTTTCTTCAGTTTCTTCAGTTTTGTGTGAAGCGTCAGTGGAAGTTCTCTTAAAGAGGTTCTCAAACTGTGGCTGAGGGTCCAGTGTGTTTCAGTGCAGTACAGTCTGCTTTGCTTATTTTAAGTCTAAATGAGAATTAATCAGATAGAATGGAGATAGATTCATAAAAAACATTGATATTGATGAGATGATTTTTGTCTAAACTTAGTCTGGAGTTTTTATGTTAATTAGTCTGTAGGAAAAAACCTTCAGCACATCAAGGGTGTAAACCAGCTGCCATCGATCATGCAGGAAAAGTCATAATTCATCTGTTTTTTGTATGAAATTTAGTGCTGTCAATTGATTAAAATATTTAATTGCGATTAATCTCATAAATGTCATAGCTAACGTGCGATTAATCACGAATTAATTGCACGTATTTTTGTCCCCTTGAATCATCACTTTAATCCTCTTTATCCACATAGAAAAGTGCAGAGGCTTTGTGCAAATGTTTTATTTTATTTGCAAACCAGAACAATCGTCAGTGAGACTTTGTGCTCTGCATCAGTGTGAGTGAAGTGTCTCTTCTGTCATCAGAACAGTCGCATAACGGGTGAAATGATGTGACCTGAGGTAGTTCTCATTACTGAGGGACGTCGAGTGATCTGCAGTTAGTCTGTGTTTGTTGCCCCAACACCTGCTGTACCCGGGGCCTCGCGCTGGGACTTTTGGGCCGTGCTTGGATGTGGTTGTCTGGAGTTTTGCGTTCACACCTGTTGGGCTGTTTTGGCGGAGAGGGTGGATCCATCAGCCTGAGGTTCTGCTGCGGTGCGAGTTCCTCCGTGGGTTTGTGGATGTGGGGGCAGCCAGGGCCAGTTTCGGCTGCAGGGCTTCTGTCACTGTCCATGGTCCTTGTCACGAATTCGCTGGATGTATTGAAGCGGACTTTGTTTGGTGTTTTCCTCGTGCGGTGGCATCAGTGCGCACAGGGGTGTTGAGCTTTGGCCCAGTTCCTCCAAACAGGACTTCCCAGTTTCATACAAATTGTTTTCCTTCTTGTTTACAACCAGATCCTGTAGTTAACAATACAAATTCAAAATTTGTAATGCTGTTAAAATTATTTTGAGCTGCACGATATTTTTGACAGCATTAGTGAAATTCATTCACGTAAGATGGTGCTGATGTGTGCAAGTTCTGCACTGTAAGAAACATTCAAAGCCAAAACCTACTTGTGCCCCCATTTTTTTTTTCTGTGCTCCTAAATTTTTTAACTTAACTTAAAACAAGACATTTGAGGTGCAGGGAGGGCATCTGACACAGGGGGAGGGCATCTGGCACAGAAGTTGGTCGTGTTCTTGTTTAGTTTGAGGAGGACTCGAGTGCTGTTTTTCACAATGGGCTCTTGAAAACAACAATAAACCAGGACAAAAGGGCGGTGGACGGTGGAGTGGACGTTATGGACGTTATGGAGCTTATTCAATAAAAACCATGACTCGTGCTGTAATTATTTAGAAAAAGTAAACTAATTATCGTTGGGTATTTGTCCAAATCATTTCCCTTGTGGATCAATAGTTTGTCTAAATCTCAAGTCCCAAGTATGCAGACCGCTATTTTTTATTTTTATTTATATTTTTTAAACATTTACAGTTGAATTTTTTTATTTCTCCGTCCCTGGTTTAGACCTGGTTTAGACCTGGTTTAGACCTGGTTTAGACCTGGTTTGGTCCCGGTTTGGTCCCGGTTTGGTCCCGGTTTGGTCCCGATTTAGTCCTGATTTAGTCCTGGTTTAGACCTGGTTTAGACCTGGTTTAGACCTGGTTTAGACCTGGTTTAGTCCTGGTTTAGGCCTGGTTTAGGCCTGGTTTAGGCCTGGTTCAGTCCTGGTTCAGTCCTGGTTTAGACCTGGTTTAGACCTGGTTTAGACCTGGTTCAGACCTGGTTTAGACCTGGTTTAGACCTGGTTCAGTCCTGGTTCAGACCTGGTTTAGACCTGGTTTAGAGACCTGGTTTAGACCTGGTTTAGAACTGGTTTAGAACTGGTTTAGACCTGGTTTAGACACCTGCTTTAGACCTGCTTTAGACCTGCTTTAGACCTGCTTTAGACCTGCTTTAGACCTGGTTTCAGCAGTGCCTGTGTGTGTCCTGTAGGTGGTGCTGTGCGGAGGCTCGGCCCGGATCCCGCGGCTGCAGCAGATGATCCAGGAGCTGTTTCCAGAGGTACTTTTCTTTTACAGACGAGTTTAGACACTAATCCGCCCTCTGCAGATCTTTGTATCGTAACAAAAGCAAAAAAACTTCACCGATACGAGTCACACGATAAATTCTGACGGGCCGTTTACCCGACAGCGGGGACCGTGGAAAACTCAAAACATTTCTTCAGATGTAAAAAAACAAACATGGCAGAACTTTAACACCTCAGGACTCGAGTCAGAAACACAGCAACAGAATCAGAGTCTGAGATTGTGGCATTTTCAAATCACAAATGCACTTATTATTACAATGTACAATGTCCTTTGCAAAGAATAAAACAGGGTTCAAACATGTTGTGAAACTCATGTGATTCACGATTCATTTGAGCTAAAAAATGAGTCTGTGGTTGTCTGAAGCACAACGGTCTGATTTTTCACGTGTCCTTTTCCCGTCGTGTCCGGGTTCTGCAGGTGGAGTTGCTCTGCTCCTCTCCCCCAGACGAGGTGATCGCGGTGGGGGCGGCGCTCCAGGCGGCGCTGCTGGTGAACCGGGACCGTCTGGAGCTGGACGAGGACTCTGTGGCTGTAGACGTGTCCGCGGCAGATATTCTGCTCAAGGTCTGGACCGTTTGGACCGGGTTTAGACTGAGATTAGACTGGGTTTAGACTGGGATTAGACTGGGTTTAGGCCGGGTTTAAGACGGGTTTGGACCGGGTTTAGACTGGGGTTTAGGCCAGGTTTAGGCCGGGTTTAGACTGGGTTTGGACCCGTTTTAGTCCCGTTTTAGTCCCGGTTTAGTCCCGGTTTAGTCCCGGTTTAGTCCTGTCCTGTGTTAGTCCTGTGTTAGTCCTGTGTTAGTCCTGTGTTAGTCCTGTGTTAGTCCTGTGTTAGTTCTGTTTTAGTCTTGATTTAGTTCTATTTTAGTCCTCGTTTAGCCCTCTTTTAGTCCCATTTTAGCCCAGGTTTTAGTCCCGTTTTAGCCACAGTTTTAGACCTGGTTTAGTCCTCTCTTCTCCCTTTTTCCTCCCTTTTTTTCTCCCTGTTTTCTTCCAGTTTTCTCCCGGTTTTCTCCCTGGTTTATCCTGGTTTTCTCCCGGCAGGAGCTGGATGAGTCGGGCTCTCCCGTCTTTAACGTCCTCCTGGCCTCTGGGATGCCTCTTCCCGCTCGGAGGCACCACGTCCTGCAGGGGCCCGGAGCCGTGAGCGGCGTGAGCCTGGAGCTGTACCAGCGCCAGGGGGCGGAGCAACCGGAGCGACTGGCCAAGGTCACACACTAAACGGCACCAAACCAGCACCAAACTAACACCAAACAGTACCAAACCAGCACTAAACCAGCACCAAACCAGCACCAAACCAGCACCAAACTAACACCAAACTAACACCAAACTAACACCAAACCAACACCAAACCAACACCAAACCAACACCAAACCAACACCAAACCAACACCAAACCAACACCAAACTAAGACCAAACCATCACCATACCTGCACCAAACCTGCACCAAACCTGCACCAAACTAACACCAAACTAACACCAAACTAACACCAAACCTGCACCAAACTAACACCAAACCTGCACCAAACTAACACCAAACCTGCACCAAACCACCGCCAAACCACCACCAAACTAACACCAAACCACCACCACCAAACCTGCACCAAACTAACACCAAACCTGCACCAAACTAACACCAAACCTGCACCAAACTAACACCAAACCTGCACCAAACTAACACCATACCTGCACCAAACTAACACCAAACCTCCACCAAACCTCCACCAAACCTCCACCAAACCTCCACCAAACCTCCACCAAACTAGCACCAAACCAGCACCAAACCAGCACCAAACCAGCACCAAACCAGCACCAAACCAGCACCAAACCAGCACCAAACCAGCACCAAACCCTGCTCCTCTGGCTTCTTGACTCTTTTGTTTTGTTGCAGATTGTTCTGAGGGACCTGCCGCCTCAAGAAGAGTCCCACGACATCGATACAGTGGTCACCATGAAGAGGTACGAACACACACAGTCTGTCGCTGATCGTTGTGCATAAATTCTTCATGAAGAATGTTTCTCCTTTCTGGATCTTGTTGGTTGAAGTTTTGGTGATGGGGCAGATTTATGAAGCTGCTGGAGACATTTACACACACATTTACACACACATTTACACACATTTAGACACATTTACACACACATTTACACATTTACACACACATTTACACATTTACACATTTACACACACATTTAGACACATTTACACAGACATTTACACACACATTTACACACATTTAGACACATTTACACACACATTTACACATTTACACACACATTTACACATTTACACATTTACACACACATTTAGACACATTTACACACACATTTAGACACATTTACACACACATTTAGACACATTTACACACATTTAGACACATTTACACACACATTTACACACACATTTACACACATGTTTACACACACGTTTACACACACACTTACACACACGTTTACACACACATTACACATTTACACACACACAAACATTTCCACATTAACACACACATTTCCACATTTCCACACACATTTACACACACTTACACATTTACACACACATTTACACACTTACACATTTATTACAGAAAAACATCCACAGACCTACAGCCCGGTACACTGCTCCCTACGCCTCCTGGCCCCGCCCCCTCCTGCGTTGCTGTGGTAACGTGTCGTCTGCTCTGTGCAGGGACGGCTCGGTGCACGTGAGCTGTGTGGAGCAGAGCAGCGGCCGCTCGGAGGCCGTCACCATCGCCGCCGCCGCCTCGTAACCGCGGCAACGCCTCGATTTACCGCCACAACGACACCAAACCCCTGCAAACCCTGCAACGCTAGGATTCTTTTTATTTACGCCAATAAACGAGAAATACAAAAAAAAAAAGTGTGATGGTTCTTCTCTCTCCTCCAGCTGTGTTCATTCTCTGGGGCTGCGACGCTAACTGGAGGCACTGCTCTGTCTGAGGCTCTGTGAGACTTTAACCTGAGCAGAACTGGGCTTGAGGCCTTGTCCACACAGAGCCGGGTATCCGATTAAACCAAGTTATTTTTATACGATTTGGCCCCATCCACACAGAACCGAAGGATTAAGTCCTTAAAACCTTTTGGCAAACTCCGGCCAAACTGAAGATTTTGGTAAACTCTGGTTTTGTGTTTGGACATGAATAACGGTAATTTGCATTTTTAAACGTCACTATTTGCGACATAAGAGCATAAATATCATAGATGTGCCTTGTTTATGTCAGACAGTGGAGCAGGGACACTCGAAAAAGCATGTTACTTCTGACCCTCTTACAGGCTCCACCAATGGAGTTAAAATGTCCATATTCTTGTTTTGGCCTGATTCCCAATCCATATTTTCTTGTGTCTTGTTAACTTTGTCTCCATAACCACACTTAAAAGCAGTTCCACCTCTTTGTCGGTCACTCAAACGAGCTCCTGGCTCCATGTTTCAAAACGGACCCTCTGATTGGACAGGCTGGAGCTTATTTTTAGGAAAACACTGCTACCTGCTGGTCTGGAGGCTCATAACTGCACCAAGAGTGTAATTATGCAGGGCTGTGTGGATGGAATTATGTTTAAAATGGTTAAGTGTGGACGCAAGACTTTTTATAAACCGAAGTGTAGCAGATCTGCGTTTATAGAAACACCTGTGTGTGTGTGGACATGGCCTCAGTCACTCTCACCTTTTCCCGTAAAATCAGACTCCTGAACAGGGCTGTTAACGCTCACACTGACCACAGGGAAGTGAAAATACGTCTTTAAATCACTTTTGTGTTTTATTTTCTTGAGTTTTCACAGAATCTTAAAACCTTTTTTGGCCGCATTCGCTAATGTCACTGTCAGTGTAAGTAAAACACAAGTTACTTTGGTGAATAAAATAAAGCTTAGTGAATTTATGATACTGAAGAAAGCTCTGGTCAGGCAGAAAGGAGCAGGAGGAGGAACAGGAGGAGCAGGAGGAGGAGAAGAGGCGCAGAGGAGGAGGAACAGAGGAGGAGGAACAGGAAATAATCGTCTCACTGTTGTTGGTTTGAAACAGTTTGTTTATTGCAGGTTTTGTGCTGTACAGTTGTCGTGTTCGCTCCTTTGTACACGGCAGAAACTCAACCACCTCAGACCAGGACCAGGACTGAACCAGGACCAGACCAGATCAAGACCAGGACCAGGACTAAATCCTTTATTAAACCTCATTTAATAACGCTCCTCATCACTCAGAGCTGGAGTCGTATTTGTTTCATTCACTCTATTATTCGTCTGTTACATCTGCAAAGCTAAAAAAGCTCTGCTCCCCCTTGTGATGTCATGGAGTGGCACTACATGAATAAATAAATAATCCTACATAAATTATCAGCAAATTAAAGGTAAAACAGCTGAAAGAACAGTCACCGTATGTCCACATTTTCCCAGGTTTGAGCACCGCACTGGAAAAAAACGATACTGAAGTAAATTAAAATGACTTCAATTAAGAACATTTGACTTTACTTGAGTCGATTAAACTTGATGAGTGAAACGATCTGCCAGTGGAGTTTTTTTCTTGATTCAAGAAACATTCAATTTTGTTTCTTATTTTAAGTGTAAAAAGTTGTTTTTCTTATTTTAAGTGTAGAAAAAGATGTATTTTCATATTTTAAGTACCGTATTTTTCGCACTTTGTTTCAGGGTTTGGGTGATTCCTACGATTTATGCGACTTATATTTTACTTTTTTCACACTGAGCCCAAAGACCAAGGGTGTCAAACATGCGGCCTGGGGGCCAGGTCCGGCCCTCCAAGACCTTTAATCTGGCCCTTGACTGATTTTCTATTAAAATATTAACATTTTTCAGATTTTTCTGGTAATTTTCTGCGCTGCTGAGCTCAGCAGCGTCTCCAGCTCTTCTGTGCGGCGCCTCCAGCAGAGCAGCACAAATGAGACTTTCCTCTTTCCAAACGTTCTTAAAGGATGATCGTTCTGACTGTGACCGTGACATCAGCGAAATGTCCAAAATGAGAAAAGTGGAGCTGAGTGCAGGATTTTCCAAGAAAAATTCTTATTTGTTTACGGAGCTGAATGGGAAACCTGTGTTTGCAACAAGTGGCGACGCTCAGGGAACATAATCTTAAACTCCAATACGAGTCACGGCGAAAAATACAATAAACTGAACAGAGAACTGAGAAGACAAAAGAAACGAATTATTGCTGAGACTGAAGAAACAGACTGTTCACCTGGAGCCGAGAGGTTAGTGACGCTGCTGTGAAAGCAGAATAGCATCATATTATATTCTGTAAAATAAAATAAAATAAAAAAGATTTCTGTAATAGATTTGCGTTTCTCTGCACAAAATATTTGGACTTATTGCTATTTTTGGGGTAAATATGTCACGATTTCTGATCCGGCCCCTTTGGGATCAAAGGAGGTTGTTAACGGCCCCTGGACCAACATGACTTTGACGCCGCTGTCACAGACCAAATATATGAATCAAAAATTAAAAAATAAATCATTATCCGTTTTCTTATTTTGGTTTTAGAGGCAAATAAGAAAAGAGTTGTTTTTTCGTGTTCTTATTTTTGGTTCTATATTGAAAAATGAATGAACAAATGATACACGGATTCTTCTCTATTGGGTTGTTTTTATTACTATAACTTCTATAATTCGCCTTTAAGATGAAATGTGGGTCTGATTTTATAAAATAAAAAAAAGTGCAACTTATAGTCTAGAAAATACGATACCAAAACTCTTGTTCCTCTGCAGATTATTTTACTCGTCAAGTTAAATTTACTCAAATCTCGATAAAATGTTCTTAATTCAACTCGTCTTCACGTGACTAGATTTGTTTTTTTGCCGTGTCTGTCCCTGCAGATTCCCAATTTTTTTAAAAGAAATATTCCAGAAATTTCCCTATAAAGAGGCAGAAACTGTCATTTGTTTATACCTCTCCTCCTCCCTCGTTCCCTCTCTCCTCCTCCCTTGTTCCCTCTCCCATCCTCCCTCGTTCCCTCTCTCCTCCTCCCTCGTTCCCTCTCTCCTTCTCCCTCGTTCCCTCTCCCCTCCTCCCTCGTTCCCTCTCTCCTCCTCCCTCGTTCCCTCTCCCCTCGCTCCCTCTCTCCTCCTCCCTCATTCCCTCACTCCTCCCTTGTTCCCTCTCTCCTCCTCCCTCGTTCCCTCTCCCCTCCTCCCTCGTTCCCTCTCTCCTCCTCCCTCGTTCCCTCTCGCCTCGCTCCCTCTCTCCTCCTCCCTCATTCCCTCTCTCCTCCTCCCTCGTTCCCTCTCCCCTCGCTCCCTCTCTCCTCCTCCCTCGTCCCCTCTCTCCTCCCTCGTTCCCTCTCTCCTCCCTCGTTCCCTCTCCCTTCGCGCTCCCTCTCTCCTTCTCCCTCGTTCCCTCTCCTCTCCCCTCGCTCCTTCTCTCCTCCTCCCTTGTTCCCTCTCCTCGTTCCCTCCTCCTCCCTCGTTCCCTATCTCCTCATTCCCTCTCTCGACCCTCGTTCCCTCTCCTCGTTCCCTCTTTCCTCCTCCCTCGTTCCCTCTCTCCTTGATCCCTCTCTCTTCCTCCCTCTCTCCTCTCTCCTCGTTCCCTCTCTCCTCTCCTCCTCCCTCGTTCCCTCTCTTCTCCTCTCCTCTCCTCCTTCCTTGTTCCCTCTCTCCTCGTTCCCTCTCTCCTGGTTAAAATACAGAAAATCTGCCAAAAAATTACCAAAACACAAATAAAATGTGACTAAACTGACTCGCATTAGGGCCGAGTGCAGAATAATTTTCCTTAATCAGGTGCTCGAGTCAAAATTTTATTATTACCAACCAAAAAAATTGTTTTTATTTTGAAAATCTAGAAAATCTTTGCTCCAGGACGTCTCAAACTTTGCATCATGTAAAAACTGAAAAGAGTTTGGTGAATTAAAAGTGTTTAGAGTTTATCTGCAGTGAGAAAAACGAATTTGTGCGCTACACTTTTGGTTTTGGGGCTCCGTCGTCTGCTCGTTTCCATGGTTACATTGTTTCCCTGCCT
Organism: Odontamblyopus rebecca; assembly: GCA_030686955.1. Lineage (NCBI taxonomy): Eukaryota > Metazoa > Chordata > Actinopteri > Gobiiformes > Gobiidae > Odontamblyopus > Odontamblyopus rebecca. Next base: position 14,533,173 of record CM060653.1, on the reverse strand, counting down.
GGAATGTTCCGCAGTGCGACTTTAAATAAACATTAAACAGCTCCACTTTACATTTACTCAGTCACAGGAGGTTTTAAAGCTCAAAAACGCAGAGAAAAACTCGACGTTGTGCCTGTGAGCGGCGTCCCCTCTACACAGATCTGACCTGGAGCTCGGTCCGATTTGGTCTCCGTGGAGATGGAGAGGTTGAATGTCATAATAAATCCAAAAGAATAATAAAAAAAGGAAAAGAAAAAAGAATAAATAAAGTCCAGAGAAACAGAACGAGCAGAAACTAGACGGGGATTTAAGTCCAGACTTTGGTCCCAGTGAAGTCCTGGTTCAGCTCATCCCTCGTTTCCTTCTCTCCTCCTCCTCTCCCTCTTTTACTCTTTCCCCTTCCCTTCCTCAACCCCCTCTCCTCTTCCTCCTCTCCTCCTTTGTTCCCTTACTTCCTACCAGCTCCTCTCTTTTCCCTTTTTCTCTCTCATTTCCTCATTTCCTCACAGCCTCCTCCCTCTCCCCCTCTCTCCTCCCTCGTTCCCTTGTGCCCTCCTCTCTTGTTCTCTACTCCCTTGTTCCCTCACTCTCTCATTCCTTCCCTCATTCTCTCCCCCTTGCTCCCTCCTCCTTCACTCTCTTGTTCCCTCCTTCCTCCTCTCTCCTCCCTTGAGCCCTCCTCCTCTTCTCCTCCCTCGTTTCCTCCCTCTCTCCTCCCTCATTCCCTCTCTCCTCCCTCGTTTTCTCTCCTCTCCTCTCCTCGTTCCCTCTCTCCTCCTCTCCTCGTTCCCTCGCTCCCTCCCTCTCAGCAGCCTCCTCTCCTCCTCCTACTCCTCCTCTCCTCCCTCGTTCCCTCCCTCCTCTCCTACTCCTCCCTCGTTCCCTCCCTCCTCTCCTCCTCCCCTCCTCTCCTCCTCTCTCCTCCTCCTCCCCTCCTCTCCTCCTCTCTCCTCCTCCTCTAATCCTCTCCTCCTCTCTCCTCCTCTCTCCTCTCCTCCTCCCCTCCTCTCCTCTCTCCTCCCCTCCTCTCTCCTCCTCTCCTCTCAGCAGCCGTACTCTGGCGCCGTGCGGCACTTGAGGATCTTCAGGTAGTTCTGGACCTTGTTGGCATCTCTCCTGAAGCAGAGCAGCAGGTCCGACTTCTGCAGCTGGAGCCACTCGGAGCTTTCGGATGACGCCTCCGGAGACGAGAGGCCACTGATGAAGTTTCCCATCATGCCCAGCGTCTGCATCTGGAGCAGAGGGAGGGGGTCAGGGGTCAGCGGTCAGAACATGTTAAAGCGCTGATATATATATATTTTCCGCTCAGCTGACGGCGACAAACTCCACAAAACTAGTGACGAGAAAAGATCTGAGGCTGTGGAAAAGATATGAATCAAAAGAAAATGACTAAAGACTGAAACAGACTTTTCCACAGCCTGAGATCGTTTCTCTTCATGAGTTTTGTGTTTTGCCTAAGTCGCCGCTTCAGCTGAGACAAAATGACGTCCTATAATTACTGCAGAAATAATAATGAATAATTTTTAGAGCTGTCAAACGATTAATTTTTTAAAATGCGATTGATTTCAGAAATTCCATCTTTAATCGCGATTAATCGCATATTGAATTGCATGTTTAAAATTGTGTTATTTTGCATTTTAAGACAGTTTTTAAAGCCATAACGTAAAGCAATTCTATTTATTACTTGTTATTTTCTTTGCCGTGTGTCATCCCAGGTCTGAAATGGTTTGTCTGATCTGAGGCTCTTGGCTGTGACGCTCCAGTCGCTGCTCCAGGGGGTTTAGCTTTAACTTATTTCACACCGATAGTTCGATTATTTGGTCCACACCAGGCAATAACATTATTATTATGAAGCCTATAGGCTCCAGTCTGGTCCTTTCACACCGGCAAACCAACCAAAACTGGTCCGACTGGCGTTTCATCAACGCTTATCCATGATCCGACAATTTTGGGGCCCGACGTTCCCCAAACATCTGATCCTACAACTTTGTGCACAACTCACTGCACCTGAGCAGGACCAGAAGCTCTGGGTTCAGGCAACAGCGATAAAGACTCGAGCTTCACCGCAGAGCGCAGCCCCTCAGGACCCGGGGCCCCTCAGGACGGGGGATCCTTGGTCTTGTTCCGTCCTTCGAGCGCATTGGTCAGATCGGTCCAGAGGCTCCATCCTCCATGTGCTGATTCTGGGTCAAGCAGGACCAGTGCTCTGGACTGGGGCAGAGTGGTTCCTCTGTGCGTTGGATCCGTGCAGCGGTGCATATGGACAGAACCCAGTTTGGTTCATTATAATTAGTTCTGAGGTTCGTCCTCTGCACTTGGTTCTTCCAGGAAAAGCACCGAACACTTCCTGCTCCAACCTGAGCCTGAACCAGAGCTGAGCATCGCCTCAGAGACAAAAGGCCGGAGAACTTTAATCGCATTTTTAAAAAATTATCGTGTTAAGGACTGAATTAATCTAATCGCGATTAACACGTTAACGTTGACAGACCTAATTATTTTAGAAATAAACTCGCACAAATGAAACTTTTTGCAGCACAAATGACTGACAGTTTTTGAGTTTGACGGGGCGACTGAACAGAAGTGTGTGTCTTGCCTAAGGACACAATAACAGTCACCGGTCACTCCTACTTGTCCTGAGACCTGTGTGTGTGTATATGTGTATATATGTGTGTGTTGTGTGTCAGACCTTGTGTGCGACCCTCTGGACTCCGGCCCTCAGCTCCTGGACCATGCGGCCGACCTGCCCCTGGGGCCCCATACTCTGCTCCAGGTGCCACAGGGGCCCACGCCAGGCCCCCAGGAGCTTCAGGATCACCTCAGTGAGCTCCTCCCTCTGCGGATGCACACACACACATGAACGCACACACACCATCAACGCACACACACACACATCAACACACACACACTTATATTCACACACACACACACAACACACACACACACATGCACGCACACACACATACACACACACACACACACGCACACACACACAGATTTCGGGTCAGGTTGTGACGGGAAATGGGAAAATGTCCCAGTGGATCTTTGGGACTGTGGTCAAACGGGTCTGTTTCTGACACGGGCGCTTTAGGTGGAAGTGTCTTTGTTCCCTGTTCATTCTGATTCAGACTGAACTCGGACAGAAGGAGATGCAGATAAAAACATTTTCAGCACCAAAATGTCTGGTTGTTCTGTGTGTGTTTGTCAGAATCAATATTCTACCAATGGACTAAAGTTTTATCGTTTTACTCACTGATCTCACAAAGATCTGACAGTCGGACACAGTTTGTCAAAGTTCAGTTTGTTGACGATAATCCTTTCACAGAGCTCAACAAACTGCTGAGTTCTGCCGTACAAAACACACAACCGAGTCTACGTCACCACTGTTTCCGAACACTAAAAGTGTCTGTACTGATGCTCACATGAAAACTCGCTGTTGTGCGTCTGTGCCAGAGCGATCGGTCGGTCCACCTCTTCCAAACACAGTCCGTATATATGAGTGGACTAAGCTAACCCATTAGCCGCCGCGTGCCAAACAGGAAGTGCTCCAGGAGGCTCTTCCGGCTCCTCTCCCTTTTTCCCAGTGACTGACACTGGGATCTTCTGGCTCCTCTGGACCTGCTGCTTTGGCCTCGTCATTTTGGTCTTAAATGTTCATCTGAACCCGCGACACAGGATCGGAGACTTTGCCTCTGAAAATGAATCTTTATAAAACCCTGGCTAAAATGGAGATTTGGGAAAACTCCGGTTTGGCATTTATGTAAAGTGACATAAACGGCGTTTTAGGCAGTTGACGCCAAAGTGTGTCCAGTGTTAAAGTTTTTCTGTGGTGATGATCAGAAGCGTCAGAGCAGCAGTCGAGTTACTTCTGCTGCAAACACTTGTCCTGTGTTTGCATTTGCACAGCTGATGTTTCATATCCATGAAGAGACGGATGAGGCTCCGAGCTCAGCAGTTTTCCCTCTTCTCCTCACGACCCGAAGACCCAGTCGCCGTTTTTGGGTCCGGCCTGGGCGGAGCTACTATCTGGTGGGATCATTCTGAAAATGAAGTGGTTTCCCTGAGGAGCGGCGTGAAAATTTCAGGATGTCGCAGTCATTTGAGGCTTAGTGTAGTTATAACGGCGTTCGACGGTGTATTTATTTCAGGTTCATGTAAACGGAAACTTTTCTGAAACCGATGCTGTGTCCATGATGTTATTTCGGAAAACGGAGCGAGGGAAATATTTGTTTTTAAAAATATCCCTGTACGTGTAAACGGGGCCTTAGTCAACTCATATATACGGACTATGCTTCCAGAGGAAACAGGTCGGGAGGATTGATGCTTTTATCTGCCAGTTTTAACTTTTCGAAGTCACATTTTTGATCCTGAACATTCCCTGACTTAGAGGAAGATCATGAAGTCATGTCAAAACCAATAAACGCAAAACCTACTTTAAAATAAGACGAGCTTTCTCATGACGCACGTACACAATACAACTGTCGACTAGGGGTGGCACGGTACACAAAATTCACGGTACGGTACGTACCTCGGTGCAGACCCCGCGGTTCGGTACATTTTCGGTACAGTGCAGGAAAAAAAACATAACCAGAAAGGCTGTCCTCAAAGGCAGCTTTTTATTGCCTAAATCTCCAGCTGAGATAACTGCAACTTGTAGTAAAACAAGTAAAAGTAAAACATGTAAAACAAGTGAACACGCAAGCACCACATTGAGTATATTGATTGGTTACTGAGCTGGGTACATCAGTGAAGTTTTAACACATGGTCTTTTTAGGTACCTTCTGTGTTAGCATATTTGAAGTGTTCCCACTCACATAACCCACAGCTGTCAAACAACGACGACAGACCGTCTTCGTTTTGTCCACCACCCGCTCTCCGTTGCTGCTCCGTTACTCACGGGGAACCTGAAATTGTCCCACACCCAGGGCTCTACACTAACTTTTTTTTTCAGGAGCACATGTGCCCCTAAGTCAAACATTTTAGGAGCACAGAAAAACAAATGGGGGCACAAATAGGTTTTAGTTTTGAATGTTTATTACAGTGCACACCAACTTATTTGAATGAATTTTATACAAAAAACACAAAAGAATTATGACTGTACTTTTCCTGCACAATCACTGTGTTTTTAATCAGTCTATCTCCATTTTATCTGATTAATATTCATTTAGACTTAAAATAAGCCAAACAGACTGTACTGCACTGAAACACTGCGCCCCTTTTTGGACCTACGCTAACATAAAAGAACATTCACACAGACAGTGGCTCCCTCTTTTCTGCATCACTCGAGGAAAAACTAAAACACAACACTACCCACAGTTTGAGAACCTCTTCTTTAAGAGAACTTCCACTGGCACTTTACACAAAACTGCTTCGATGTGAATAAAGTAGGTAGAATTTTTAAACCTGTATTTTCAAATTCCTGGAGTTGTGACAAACAGATTAATTTGGTATTTTCTTTGGCAAACTTCAGCCCACATATCGCCTGCTCTGTGCTGTAGCTCTGCTCTGTGCGGACACTGACATAAAATTTGTTTTTTTCACAGGGCAGATGTTTAACCTGCCCTGTGACGCACGCTGAGGGTGGAGCTGTGGATGAGCCGCGCGCTGGCGGTGCAGTGTCCACGGGCTCCAGCGCACAGGTCCCGCACACTGGTACAAGTTTATTGGCGACAGCAGCGGCCGTAATGAAATATGATGCACTCAGTATTCAGACATCGAGTCCGTGACGTGACCGAGTCCAAATGCGCTCGAGTCCGAGACAAGACCGAGACAAAGCTCTCGCTTTAGAGAGGGAAGTCCAGCGGCACAGGGGAATCTACTGAGTGGTGGGACAGGTGTGGGTCCTGCTGCGGCGCCGCTCCTCGTTTAAGGGGGCGTGGGTGTGTTTTGAAGCGGAGTTTGCTCGTATGAGTGATATCGGCGCACACGCGGAGCTCGTATGCTGGGGTTGTGCGCAGTCGGAGGTGTCGTGCCCGGGCACGGTTCGGTTGCGCTCGCGCTGGGAAAGCGTGCCGCGCTTTAGGGGCGATCCAGGCTTGGGCACGATTCTGAAGTCCTAGTGCGAGTGCGCCCCTAATGTTTGATACATTTAGAATGTTTAACTTGTCACGTTACGTCTGTGCGCAGTTCTCCTTATTGTGCTGCAGAAGCACTCGACTGTTTTGTTTTTCTCGTTTGCACGCGGAAATATTTACTCGCAAATGCGAGTGAAATGGGCGCACTGTAGAGCCCTGCCCACACCACCGACTTAAATGATGGTGGTGGGCTTGCACATGGCAATGGTTAAGGAAACCGTAGCAAAAGGAAAGTCTCGTGGTCAGTTCAATATTAAACTTTTGTACCGTATATTCTCCGTCAAAATGCGCGCACCGAACCGTGACCCCCGTACCGCGACGGTTCAATACGAATACATATACTGTGCCACCCCTACTGTCGACACAAACGAGCGGCTGCACTGACTTTAGGCCGACAGACGCTGCACATGTGCGGAAAAGACCAAAGTTTTCTCATACCTGCTTCTTTACAGGAACCATATCAGGTTCTTCTGAGTCTTGTGCACTCATTGTTCCTCGTGGAGTGACTTGTTCTGCTCCTGATGACGGGAATAACGCTCCGACCGTCCATCAGACTTTAGCTTAACAAAAGTCACTAAAACATTTTGACATTTCATACAAAATGTCCGTTTGGGATGAATATTTGAGGGATATTTACAAAAGGCCGAATTGGCCTGAACAAAAATAACTGCAGTTATTTCCTGGGAAATTAGTCACGATTTGATTCATGTGATTTTTGGGAAAAAGATTAAACCCGAATCAACACAAATGCACAAGAGAAGAGAAAGAAGCAGGTCCTGGGGGTTCTCACAGTCAGACGCTGGGCGTTCTCTTTGTCGTTCGGCGTCATGATGGACGACGTGTGGCAGTTCCTGTTCGCTCGGCCAATGTGGTTCCTGCTCGGCACCACCTGCTGCTCCTGGACACACATGAAACCTGTGACCAGACGGGACAAACCTCTGTGTCTGTCTCCTCTGTTCTCTGTCCTCTGTCTCCTCTGTCCTCTGTCCTCTGTCTCCTCTGTCCTCTGTCATTTGTCCTCTGTCCTCTGTCTCCTCTGTCTCCTCTATCTCCTCTGTCCTCTGTCCTCTGTCTCCTCTGTCCTCTGTCTCCTCTGTCCTCTGTCTCCTCTGTCTCCTCTATCTCCTCTGTCTCTTCTGTCCTCTGTCTCCTCTGTCCTCTGTCTCCTCTGTCCTCTGTCTCCTCTGTCTCCTCTGTCCTCTGTCTCCTCTGTCTCCTCTGTCTCCTCTATCTCCTCTGTCTCCTCTGTCCTCGCTGTCTCCTCTGTCCTCTGTCTCCTCTATCCTCTGTCTCCTCTGTCTCCTCTCTCCTCTCTGTCTCCTCTGTCCTCTCTGTCTCCTCTGTCCTCTGTCTCCTCTGTCTCCTCTATCTCCTCTGTCTCTTCTGTCCTCTGTCTCCTCTGTCCTCTGTCTCCTCTGTCCTCTGTCTCCTCTATCTCCTCTGTCTCTTCTGTCCTCTGTCTCCTCTGTCCTCTGTCTCCTCTGTCCTCTGTCTCCTCTGTCTCCTCTGTCCTCTGTCTCCTCTGTCTCCTCTGTCTCCTCTATCTCCTCTGTCTCCTCTGTCCTCGCTGTCTCCTCTGTCCTCTGTCTCCTCTATCCTCTGTCTCCTCTGTCTCCTCTGTCCTCTCTGTCTCCTCTGTCCTCTCTGTCTCCTCTGTCCTCTGTCTCCTCTGTCTCCTCTATCTCCTCTGTCTCCTCTGTCCTCGCTGTCTCCTCTGTCCTCTGTCTCCTCTGTCCTCTGTCTCCTCTCTCCTCTCTGTCTCCTCTCTGTCTCCTCTGTCTCCTCTGTCCTCTGTCTCCTCTGTCTCCTCTCTCCTCTCTGTCTCCTCTCTGTCTCCTCTGTCTCCTCTCTCCTCTCTGTCTCCTCTCTGTCTCCTCTGTCTCCTCTGTCCTCTGTCTCCTCTGTCCTCTGTCCTCTGTCTCCTCTGATCCAAGCTCAGGAGGAAATATCAGAGTTCAGGGAAATGTCACTGAGCACGTGGGGATTCCTGCTGCTGATTCATGTTTTTCTGTCGTAAATGTGTGTGTAAATGCAAAACAGGACTAAACCAGGATTAAACCAGGTCTAAAGTAGGTCCAAAGCAGGTCTAACCCCCGTCTCAGTCTAACCCCAGTCTTGGTCTGGTTCTCAGTCTCAGTTTTGGTCTGGGTCTGACCCCCAGTCTCGGCCTGACCCCAGTCTGGATCTCTGTCTTGGTCTGAATCTGGGTCTCGGTCTACCCCAGGTCTCTCTCTCTGGGTCTGGGGGTCTGGGTCTCAGTCCTGGTCCTGGTCCTGGTCTGGACTCACGGCGTGCTGGTGCAGACCCGTGGAGGCCGCGTGCATTCGGGCCGAGTGTTGGATGACTCGGTCGAACAGCGACGCCAAAGACGCCACAGGACAAACGGGGCCCGAGCAGAGCGGAGACGAGGCCACAGGGGGCGCCAGAGAGCACAGCAGCACCCACACAACGCGCACTGCAACAGAGGGACAGGCTCAGCCGCACCGGGACTGGACTGGACCAGGACCAGGACTGGACCGGGACTGGGACTGAGCCTGGTTTAAGGACTGTTCATCCTCCATAAAACAGAAGAACTTTGTTCTTGTTCTGATCAGATCAAAACAAGAACAAAGTTTGACATTTCAGACGTCATAACACGTTCTGCTGCTACCCCGCCCCCTCGCTCTGCCCCGCCCCCTCGCTCTGCCCCGCCCCTCCACTCTGCTCCGCCCCCTCACTCTGCCCCGCCCTCTCGCTCTGCCTCGCCTCCTCACTCTGCCCCACCCCCTCACTCTGCTCCGCCCCCTCACTCTGCCCCGCCCCTCACTCTGCCCCGCCCCTCACTCTGCCCCGCCCTCTCGCTCTGCCCCGCCCCCTCACTCTGCCCCGCCCTCTCGCTCTGCCTCGCCCCCTCACTCTGCCTCGCCCTCTCCCTCTGCCCCGCCCCCTCGCTCTGCCCCGCCCCCTCACTCTGCCCCGCCCCCTCACTCTGCTGTCACAGCAGCACAGGTTTGTAATATTATTGTGCAGAAATTGTTCTTTATGAACTATTGAAGGAAGAAGAGAAAATGCTGTTTGAAGCTGATGCAGATTCATGTTGTTGGACGTTTCTCTGTGTTTTATGGAGTCCAACCGCTGTAGGGGTTTATCGTGATCAGTTTTTCTGCAGCGCTAAGAGCCAAGAACTGGAGCTCATAGCTCCACAGGCCGGGGCCCCGCTGATGTGTTTATGTCATAAAAACAGTAAAGTCACTTTTGAAAGGGAAAACACGGCGCTCACAGACCTCACACACTCTGTATTTTTCTCCTGTTTTTTACTGTGCCTGTTGGCTCTAGTAAATAAACCACGGCCACATAAAAAATAACCGATCAGCGCCGCCAAATCAAGTTCTGCTCAGCTGAGGCGTCGAGAACAAGACGCAAGAACTGCAGAACAGGAGCTGAACAAAATGAGATCATTTTGTGTGGCCCTTGGTGCAAGAACAAAGTTCTTCTGTCTTATGGAGAATGAATAGGCATTAATTCTGAATTAAACTTAATCCTGAAGTCAGTGGGTTTATTCTGATTTTAAAGCTGAATGAATTTCTTCGTGGATCATGTAAACATTTCTTCTTCTTCAAAATAATCCCGGTGGTTGGTGCTCGTTGGCTTGTCCTTCTGACGCGATCCGGACGATCCGGCTCCTCCAGTCGTCTCTTCAGACTTTCCTCCATTGCTCTTTGGATTTGTGAGCGGGATGTGGGAGTGGGCTGAGGTGTGGCAGCCTCAGACTCAGTTTGTCGTCTTCCTCCTTCTCAGACACTCTTCCCTTCTCTTCCTCAGCTCACAGACGTAAAGCGTGAGGAGAGAATTCTCCAGCTGCTGCTTCATTATCATCGGAACCACTGCGGAAAAAGTTTGGATCATGTTTGTGTCGGCGGCGAAACGACAAACCGAGATGACAGAAAAGCCGGGAGCAGCTGAAGTGTGGGTTTTCTTCTTGTCGTTCTTTCCTTCTTTCTTTTGTTTGTTCTTTTGTTCGTTCTTACGTTCGTTCTTTTGTTCGCTCTTACGTTTGTTCTTTTGTTCGTTCTTACGTTCATTCTTTTGTTCATTCTTTTGTTCATTCTTTCTTTTGTTCGTTTGTATGTTCGTTCTTTTGTTCATTCTTTCTTTTGTTCGTTTGTATGTTCGTTCTTTTGTTCGTTCTTTCTTTCGTTCTTTTGTTTGTTCTTACGTTTGTTCTTACGTTCGTTCTTACGTTTGTTCTTTTGGTCGGTCTCGTGGCACAAACAGAGCTCCAGCTCCAGCAGGACTCCTGTTTCTAACTTGTTGCACTTCTCAGTCTGTCTTTAATTTAACCCTCGAAGACTCTACGACATCGTATACGATACCGAGGAATATGTTTTCTATAACCGCGCAGAACTTTCTAACCGTAAAAGACAGAAACTTACTGTTTTCCCTCTGAAAGTGCAGATATAGAGGTTTCTGTACATTTCTGCGGCTTTATCCTACGTCACACTCACGCTGTGTGATGACGTGAACAAAACAAGTGTCCAATAGACGGATTTCATGACACGTCACACATATATAATGAGCACATGCGCGCGCAACTCGGACCCAAAACAAACTGTTTTTATGGCGGTTTGTACGTTCAGGAAGGTGAAATTCGAGCTGCTTATATTGTACCAAAATGCCATCGTGTTGTGCCGTTGATTGTACGAACAGGCAGGTAAAAGGAAACGGACTGATTTTTTATCGGATTCCTAAAGGAAAAGGCGCATTTAAACAGCACTGCCGCCGTCTGTGGATACGAGACTGGTCCGAGGACTTGACTGACAAGGCTCGTGTTTGCAGTGATCACTTTATATCAGGTATTTATATACTATATGGCTGTCAGAACAAATCATTTGGTCTTATGTGCATCCACCCAGGCCTGGTACAGTCCCGTCTTGTGTCTTTGCCTTTGACTTGGTAAAACTCCGGCTTTGACGATACAAAATTCTCTTTCATTTGTTATTTTGTGCATCCTCAAAGGTTGGACATGAACACATTCCATGAAATTGTACACTTCTAAAGACTTATATGCTCTTAAATTCTCCTTCGTCCACGCGCTTGGCGAATTTATGAGATACATATAAATGTGGGGCCATTCAGTTGCCGGTATTTTTGATATGTCCGCTTCCCACTCATAATCAGGTAGCCCGTAAGGGTCAGATAACTGCGTACCTGTACTTAAGGTTAACTTCCTTAAAGAGCCGTCATGATCTGTTGGCTGAAGGGACTTTAAATACGATGACTGATCGCTGTCATTATCCGCCATTGTCACGATTGTAAACCCGGGAATGTTTGGGGCCAATGTGTGCGCGCATAATGTTTACAAACTTTGAAACCGGTCTATAAGAACTTTGTTTTGTTTTCCCCAAACTCCGTCCATTTTGATCAACCCAAACTTTGCCAAAGAGTGAAGTGAGTCAAGATGGTCGACTCCTCTGACTGTGTGTGTTTATAACGAGTGAAAAAGTCGCTCTAAGTGGAGTTTATTCTCACATAAATGGCAAATTACACATCTTGGTGTGTGTAATTGTGCATCCCTTTTTATTTTTATTCAAAGGTTTTTTCAGTCCAAATGAACAAATCCAAATGTAATTTCCACCATGGAAATGCAGAAGTGCTGTGGCTCTGGCCCTGGACCTGACAGGAGCTGTTTCCAGGACTGGACCAGGAAAGTCATGGGGCCACTGCACTTTTGTTGATTTTAGGGCAATAAGGAGATTTTTAATTTACTTACAGACTTGATATTTTGCATTTTTGTAGCTAAGGCCCTAAATTAAACATTTTTATGTCCAAAAAGTTGTTTCTACATGTTTGCTGTGTGTTTTGTATAAAAGAGTGTGAATTTTGTTTTCTGTTTTTTCTTTTTCATCTCTGTTTCTGGTCCTGTAGCTTTTATCACAGCCTCATGACACAACTATATCAGCAGATTGTAAAATAACAGGTTGTGCTGAACAAAAGGAGGTAGAACACTTCATTGGGGGTAAAAGGGGCAGTTTTAAAAGCAAAATTAAGACAAAAAGTGAAGAGAAATGTACTAAAATTTCCCTTAGGTCTTTGGGGGTTAAAATTCAGAAAAACATTTCACTCAAACATATTTTTACAGAATCGCAGCAGAGCTCAGGAGGAAATCACAAAACAGCAGGAATCACAGTAACAGAAGTATTAATATTCATACCTGAAGTGCTGGAGGCGGTCATGGTGCGGCTCCGGGCTGAGTCTCGGTCTGAGTCTTGATCTGAGTCTCGGTCTGAGTCTCGGTCTGGACCTGGTCTGGGGTTTTTGTAGAGCAGCATCCTCCTCCCACTGTCCACTTCAGTGACGGTCAGAAGAACGAGAGAGAGGAGAGGAAGGAAGGAGAGGAAAGAAGGAAAGGAAGGATGGGAAGGAAGGAAGGAAGGAAGGGAGGATAGGAAGGAAGGGAGGAGAGGAAGGAAGGAGGAGAGGAGCATCTCCTTTTGGTCATTACCCAAAGCTCACGACCATAAGTGAGGAAAGGACCAGAGATATAAACCAGGTATAAACTAGGTCTAAACCAGGACTAAACCAGGACTAAATGAGGTCTAAACCAGGACTAAATGAGGTCTAAACCAGGACTAAACCAGGACTAAATGAGGTCTAAACCAGGACTAAATGAGGTCTAAACCAGGACTAAATGAGGTCTAAACCAACTCTAAACCAGGACTTAACCAGGTCTAAACTAGGTTTAAACCAGGACTAAACCAGGTCTAAACCAGGACTAAATGAGGTCTAAACCAAGTCTAAACCAGGACTTAACCAGGTCTAAACTAGGTCTAAACCAGGACTAAACCAGGGCTAAACCAGGACTAAATGAGGTCTAAACCAGGACTAAACCAGGATTAAATGAGGTCTAAACCAGGACTAAATGAGGTCTAAACCAGGTCTAAACCAGGACTAAATGAGGTCTAAACCAGGACTAAATCAGATCTAAACCAGGACTAAACCAGATTGAGTTTTGCGTCTGGACTCTGGGAGGGCATCTGACACACGCCCCATCCTTCCCTCCCTTGTGAACAAGTGAATCAATTCTTCTCTCAGACTGAAAACACTCTGCTCCACCTCGTGATGTCATCATGTGGTGACACAGGAAGTGCTCCTCTGTGTTTTTAAACTCCACACCCCTTCACTAGAATCATCGGGATTGTTTCTGCTCCTGGAGTTGTTGATCTCCACTGAACTAAAGGGAAAAGGAGCTGTTACCATGGAAACGACCACGTCATGACATCACGAGGTGGAGCAGAGCGTTTGGAGATGTGACATGAGGTGAATTATGACGTAACAGAGACGGAAAATCCTCGAGATTCTGAGAACGAATCTGCCCTGACCTGAGGAGAGGAAAGGAGAGGAGAGGAAAGGAGAGGAAAGGAGAGGAGAGGAGAGAGGAGGAGAGGAGAGAGAAGAGGAGAGAGGAGAGGAGAGGAGAGAGGAGGAGAGGAGAGGAGGAGAGAGGAGAGGAGAGAGGAGAGGAGAGAGAAGAGGAGAGGGGAGAGGAGAGGAGGAGAGAGAACAGTCAAGCCAACGATGAAAAAAAATCTAATAGTCATTGCTGCAAAGAAAAAATCGACTTGTTGCTGCAAAAATAAAAAGAAAGAAAGAAAAGAAATTAGAGCTGAAATGACGTGCCTCTTTTTGACCCAAACAAACTGCCTTTTTCTTTCATTCCAGAGCTCGATATTTTTCACAACAGAACGTTTATACTTTTTTACAGAATTTGAGAATTTTTTAAATCATCCCTCAAGATGTTCCATAAACTCAGCCTCAAACACAAATATAGTTCTTACCGTCATTGTTTTTAAAGATGCCAGTATTTTTCTTTTCTTTGTGTATTGTCGAACAAACTAAAGAGAACATAAGCACAAAGGTTTATCGCTTATGGTCGTACAGAATGAGAATGAAGAATGTAAGGATTCTTTTTTTCTTCCTTTTATGGTCGTACACACTAATAATAATGTTAAGGAAAGCACAAAAGTTTGTGTTTTTGTTTCTGATGGTTCAGAAGAAAAGGTTAAAGTGTGTGTTTCCTTCAGTTTAGTCCTGGTTCATTTGTAAATATCTCAGTTTTTACACAGATGAACCAGGAGGAAACGTCTGAATGTTGTGACCCTGGAGTGTTCCATTCATAAAGTTCAGAGAGTCACTGAGAGCGGGAGGGCATCTGGAGTGTGTGTGTGTGTGTGTGTGAGTGTGTGTGTGTGTGCGTGTGTATGTGTGTGTGTGTGTGTGTGCGCGTGTGTATGTGTGTGTGTGTGTGTGCGCGTGTGTGTGTGTGTGTGTGTGTGCATGTGTGTGTGTGTGTGTGTCCGGGCTCAGGTCGTTTCTAGATGTTGAACTTCGTGGAAAAACGACATTTGATCCTCAACTCATCTGACAGAAGGAGAGAGGAGGGAGGAGATGAAAGAGGAGAGGAGGGAGGAGATGAAAGAGGAGAGGAGGGAGGAGAGGAGAGGAGACAGGAGAGAGGAGACAGGAGAGGAGAGAGTAGAGGAGAGAGGAGAAGAGGGAGAGGAGAGAAGAGAGGAGAGGAGACAGGAGAGAGGAGACATTAGAGAGGAGGGGAGAGAGGAGAAGAGACAGGGGAGAGGAGAGGAGAGAGGAGACAGGAGAGAGGAGAGGAGAGAGGAGAGGAGACAGGAGAGAGGAGAGAGGAGACAGGAGAGAGGAGACAGGAGAGAGGAGAGGAGACAGGAGAGAGGAGAGAGGAGAGGAGAGAGGAGACAGGAGAGAGGAGAGGAGACAGGAGAGAGGAGAGAGGAGAGGAGACAGGAGAGAGGAGAGAGGAGAGAGGAGAGGAGACAGGAGAGAGGAGACAGGAGAGAGGAGAGGAGAGAGGAGAGAGGAGAGGAGAGAGGAGACAGGAGAGAGGAGAGGAGACAGGAGACAGGAGAGAGGAGACAGGAGAGAGGAGAGGAGAGGAGAGAGGAGACAGGAGAGAGGAGAGAGGAGATCTCCTCAGTCTCTACTGTGTCCTTGACGTGATTTTCCTAAACACAAGTCGCATCTGGTTTATTTACATAATGAATCAAACAAATCCTTGCGTTTTCCTGTGAAACAAATGAAACCTAATCACACGATGTTTCACGCAAAAACGTCTAAATGAGCAAAGCTGAAAAGCACCGATTTCTAACAAACAGAAGCACAAAACAGAAGCTTCTTTCCCGACAGTAAAAGATTCTGAGGCGAGTAAAGAAAAAGCTGTCGACTCTTTCAGGCCTCAACCCAGAGAAGTCGTTTAGTTTCAGACGAGCGGAGTGAAGAAGTCCGAGCACCGTTCACTCTTTTCAGTTTCAATTAAAAACGAAAAACAATAAAATGGGAAAACAGTTTATTTCATTATTCTGTTTTAGTGTCCAAAAAAAAAAAAAAAAAAACTGATTTCAACCTCTAGTTTCAGTATTTAATTTAAAGTTTATTTAAAAAAAGAGTCAGTTTTAGTTGAGTTCAGTTTTTCTATAATTTTCTTCCTGTTTTGAGGCTGTTTCACATTCTGAGGTTCTGGACAACGTCATCGGCCGAAAATAAAACTGTGAATATCTGAAGAACCAGAATCACACAAACAAAACTTTTTGCAGCACAAACGAAGCACAAACGAGTGAAATCGTTTTTGTGCAGGTTTGAGTTTGACGGGGACTTCACGCTGGTGCAGTAAAGGGTAAGTGACATTCTGTTCAAAACTCATTCAAAACTCAAATTTACAAGTCAGATTCTCACTTATGTTTCAGTCCTTCTGAATCCCAGACGCTCCCACAGCTCGTCTGGAGCGTCTCTAATGAACTGTTCAGTCTGTGGCTTCAGGACAGAACGTCACATTTACTCAGGATAACAGCACCTGTTGACCAGAACCGCTTCACCTCCGCTTCCTCTGAGGTAAGGGAATGTTTCGGCTCTTTATCCAGGTCGCAAAATACGTTTACAGTGAACCCTGGTTTATCGCGGGGGTCATGTTCCACAAAGAACCCGCGACAGGCGAAACCCGAGAAGTACCAGCTTTATTTTTCACAGTTATTATACAATACAATACTGTACTATAGAATGAAACCAAAGATCCAAACCTGTTTTCAGGCCCAAGCATTTGTTTAAGAAATAAAAACAGAAACGTAAGCAGGCTCCATCCTTACGCTGGTCTTGTTGGACAGTTACCGCCCTTTTTGCATCCTTGTCTAAACTTATTGCTGTTGTCGTCCTTATGTTATTCTCCTCCTTCTTTATGGAACAAACCAAAGATTCATTTATTCCGTAATCTTTTTTTTATTTTGCCGTTCAGATTAGGGAGAGACGGACCTCGCCTGAGTTTTGTTTTCATTATTTCTCTGTGATTGTGGCACAGTTGCTTAAATAAATCCAGACTCTTTGACTTTTCTCCAGTTTTATTATCCACCACATTCACATTTCTGGGCTTCCTGACCCTCACCCTCATCACGTCCCGTCTCAGACTTCGTCATGGGCAGAACCGCGCTCGTCTTCGTCGCTCTGCTCGCGGCGATGGGCGTCATGGGGCAGCAGAGGCTTGTCTTCGTCCTGCAGACTTTAAACTGGAGTGAGGCTCAGGCCCACTGCAGGCAGCACCACCTCGACCTGGTCACCGTCAAAACTTCTGCCGACAATGACCAAATGGATAAGGACACTTGGCTCGGGCTGCACCGGGACGACTCCAACGCCGCCTGGAAATGGTCCCGAGGAAACCAGCCCCACACTTTCCCCAACACCTGGAACCACGGTGAGTGAAGGATCTGAAAAGCTTCGTCTCCATCACAGACTCTAAGAATGTACAAGACAATCAAACTAAACTGACTGAATGAAACTCACTGCTTCTTCTTTTGGAAAATACACTAGGGCAGAGGTCCTCAGTTACAAACTCAAAAGGTCCACGTACCAAATTTACAGAGTTTCCAGGGTCCAAAAGCGATCTGAGGCTGTGGAAAAGTCTGTTTCAGTCTTTAGTCATTTGTTTTTGATTCATATTTTATAGAATAACACAGACTTTTCCACAGCCTCAGATCGTTTCTCTTCACTAGTTTTGTGGAGTTTGTCGCCATCAGCTGAGCAGAAATGATGTCCTATAATTACCACATAAATAATAATGAATAATTTTAGAAATAAACTCGCACAAATGAAAATTGTCATAGCACAAACCAAATCCAAACGTTTTCTATAATTTTCTGCTGTTTTGAGGCTGTTTCACATTCTGAGGTTATGGACAACGTTATCGGCCCAAAATAAAATTGCAAATATCTTAAGAACCAGAATCGCACAAACGAAACTTTCTGCAGCACAAACGAAGCACAAATGACTGACTCCATTTTGGGCATTTTCGAGCATTTTGACGCTTCTTGTGGTTCTGTCTAACCCCAATTTGACCATCAACTCATAAACAGTCATATAAACCATGAAAAAATAGTAGAACAGTAGAAACATAAGTAAATAGAAACATAGAACAGAAGAGAATCTGAACACATATTTTAGACATTTAAAGTCGTAATATGGATGTAAAACTGTTTAACCCTTGAAAACTCTACGACATCGTACACGATACCGAGGAATATGTTTTCTATAACCGCGCAGAACTTTCTAACCATAAAAGACAGACATTTCCCCTCTGAAAGTGCAGACATAGAGGTTTCCGTACATTTCTGCAACTTTATCCTACGTCACACTCACGCTGTGTGATGACGTGAACAAAAAGAGTGTCCAATAGGAACTTTGTTTTCCCCAAACTCATGGGCTCTGTCCATTTTGATCGACCCAAACTTTGCCAAAGAGTGACGTGAGTCAAGATGGTCGACTCCTCTGACTGTGTGTGTTTATAACGAGTGAAAAAGTCACTGTGGCGATAATTCTCAAATAAACGGCAAATTACGCATCTTGGTGTGTGTAATTGTGCATCCGTTTCTATTTTTATTTAAAGGTTTATTTCAGTCCAAATGAACAAATCCAAATGTAATTTCCTCCATGGAAATGCAGAAGTGCTGTGGCTCTGGGCCTGGACCTGACAGGAGCTGTTTCCAGGACTGGACCAGGAAAGTCATGGAGCCACTGCACTTTTTTTTCTTTTTAGGGCAATAAGGAGATTTTTAATTTACTTATACAGACTTGATATTTTGCATTTTTGTAGCTAAGGCCCTAAATTAAGCATTTTTTATGTCCAAAAAGTTGTTTCTACATGTTTGCTGTGTGTTTTGTATAAAAGAGTGTGAATTGTATTTATTTATTTATTTTTTCATCTCTATTTCTGGTCCTGTAGCTTTTATCACAGCCACATGACACAACTACAGCAGCAGATTGTGAAATAACAGGTTGGACTGAACAAAAGGAGGTAGAACACTTCATTAGGGGGTAAAAGGGGCAGTTTTAAAAGCAAAATCCAGGTGAGGAGAAATGTGCTAAAACTGCCCATAGGTCTTCAAAGGTTAATAAGCGACACTGTTGTGTGTTCAGGTGATCCTCATGCGGGTGAAAACTGTGTCCACAAGAGGGCGATGGACTATGGGTCTTGAAGGAGCAGCCTCTGCGGTGACGCTCGCCCATTCTTCTGTCTGGATGACTCGCTGTTTCTGGCGTTACCGATGATGACGTGGGAGGAGGCTTTGGTCCACTGCAGGTCCCTGAGCTCCAGAACCCGCAGATACGACCAGGCCTCACTCCTCACGCCGGACGACCACAGCCTGGTGAAGGCCCAGACTTTGGTCCAGGTACAAGTTTGAGCCGTGCGGGTCAGGGCTGAAATCTGCATCACAGTATCAGTGTTTCATATCGGCCAATGTCAATAATTACTGAAACATTGTATGACCTATTTAAACTAAGGGCCAGGAGGGAAAATACTAAATTTAAACATTTAAACAACTTAACTTAACCTGCCTCTGACGGGCAATAAGCATTCAGGGAAAAGGAACATCAACACACATGTTCAACATTCTGATCACAATGAAAACTATGGAAGCTCATTTCCACCAGTTAATAAAAATTAAAGCCTCACAGAAAGTCATAATTATGAGTTTAAAAGTTGTAATTATGAGTTTAAAAGGGCCTCCTCCGTCGCCCTCAGTGCTCCTATGCCTCCAGTCCGTGAAAATCTGGTCCTGAAAAGAGCTCAGTCCAAACTTAATAATCACATGTCGGTGTGGCGGCCTGTGACCCTATCGAGATAATCATCATTATGGTTTTATGGCCCAGCCCTGGTTCTGTGGTTTTTGTGCAGGTGTGGACTGGCCTGAGGTTCCTGGGAGACGGTTGGGTATGGGTCAGTGGAGAGGATGTCCAGTACCACGATATAACTCCCTGTCCGGAGGAAAATCGCTGTGGTGTGATGGACAACATCCCCGACAAACATTACAACACTGCTGACTGCAAAGAATCAATGAATTTCTTCTGCTATAAGAAACCTCCATACATCTAGAGCTGTGTGTTCTTTTCTTGGATTTTTTGTGTTTGGAGTTTGTTATTGTTATTGCTCCTCATGCCAAATCAGAACCTCAAACATCAGAAATGCAATGGAAACAGCCGATAAACCAGAGCGTCAGGGGCAGAGGAGCGACGGACACAGAAACGCAACAAACAAACTGAGGGAAACGGTGAAAATAAAGACTTTATTCCTCACGTCTCGTAAATTTAAATTCCAGCGTCTCATCCACATTATCCACAGAATTTGTCCTCTGTAAATAAGACCCCAGTCCACAAACTCATGATATTAATCCAGTTTGAGGTGATATTTAAAAGTAAATAGTGGAGATAGTTCCTCTCGTGTGTTTAAGGCCCTGTCGTACGTCGGATAAGTTCTAGGTGAGTTTTGTATAAGTTATGAACACGCTGAAGCTGACGTACGACCACATATGGCAAGGTCGGTGTGATGGAAATTTCTTGTCAAGCTAAAGAATGTATTGTTTGGGTTTAGAGAACTAAAGTATTCATGGTCACAGGCAGTGGTATGAATCAGAATCAGAATCAGAATCAGAAAACTTTATTGATCCCAGAGGGCAATTCGTTTGCAGCTTTCACAGAGCAGTTCTCACATGCACAAACACACAGTGTGTCAGACCATTTCAGACATAAGTGGAACTCAAGAACAATATAAAAACAACATACATATGACAGTGCAAAAACCTCAAAAAACACAACCCTCAGAATTTAGCAGTTTAATAGCTGAAGGCACAAAAGAATTGGAGAAGGGTTAGTCTTCCGTGCCGGAGCATAAAAACGACGTCCTGAAGGCATCAGGATAAAGTCAGGAGTCAGAGGATGGAGGGGCTGAGCCAGGAGACACTTGGCTTTGCTCAGCACCTCGCTCCTCCCACAGAGAATGCAGCTCCCTCAGTTTGACCCCTATGATTTTTGAGCAAGTTTTAACAATGTTCTGCAGTTTGTTTTTTATCCTTCAAGGACAGGGACTGGAACCAGCAAATGAAGGAGAAAGTGAGCAGACTTTCAATAAAAGAACAATAAAAGTTGTTGAGAATAGTTTTGTTTACATTAAAAGAGTTCAGTTTTCTCAACAGGTACATTCTCTGCTGCCCTCGTTTAACAATGGTTTCAGTGTTTATGTCAAATTTCAGTTTATTGTCCATCACAGTGCCCAGATATTTGTAACTGTCGACAATTTCAACAACATCACTGTGGATGACACTAACACTGTGAGAAGGTGTACGTCTAAAATCAATCACCATCTCCTTGGTTTTAGCAACATTTAAATCCAGATAGTTGTCCTCACACCATTGGACAAACTGCCCCAGCGCAGGGCCATGATTCTCCTGAGATCCTGAAAGTAGTGACACCAGGACCGTGTCATCCGAAAATTTGATGAGAAATCTGTTTTCCTCTGAGGATCTGCAGCTGTCTGTGTACAAAATAAAAAGGAGAGGTGAAAGCACACAACCTTGGGGTGATCCAGTGTTAGAGATAGAGGGAGGAGACAATCGTCCATTGACAAAAACACGCTGGACCCGGTCGGTGAGAAAGTTTAAAATCAGTAAAAGGAGCTGGTCCGGAAGATTAAAATCTGAAGCCAGTCTTTGAATCAGGACATGGGGCTGCATTTTGTTAAAAGCAGAGGAAAAGTCCGCAAATAAAAGTCTCACATGTGCCTTGGCATTTTCAAGGTGCTTATAGACACTGTTCAATAAAAAAAGTTTAGCATCCTCCACTCCCTTATTGGGCTGATATGCAAACTGTAGTGGATCCAATTTCCCTTCAGTTAAAAACAAGATATGAGTCTTTAAAATCTGTTCAAAAGTCTTCATGACTAAAGATGTGAGTGCCACTGGCCTGAACTCAAACAACTCCTTTGATTTGTTCGATTTAGGGAGAGGTACCACTGTCGATGTCTTCCACAGAGAAGGAATTTGACCAAGATCGGCACACATTTGAAACAGTCTAGTGAAAACAGCACTGAGCTGGGTGGCACAGTGGTGCAATGTGCGCCCACAGATGGCATCAGGACCCTTGCCTTCCCTGTCTTTACTTTCTTTAGTAAAGCAGTGACCTGATCCTGTGAAACCTCAATTACATTTGAAGGTTTAAGAGAGTTCCTACAGTCTGACACATTTTTCAAAACATCATCTCTTTCAAACCGAGAGAAAAAAATTATTAAAAGCACTTGGCAACTCGCGTCCGACACACCCTTCACAGTTACATGTTTCCTGTCCTCATTTTGGTGGCTACTAGAAGCCATGTTCTTAATACCCCGCCAAGATGCTCTAAGGTCTCCACTGCTATACTGGGCTTCAACTTTATCTTTGTATTTAAGTTTGGCCTTTCTTATCTCTCCTTTCACTTCTAGAAATGGCCTTTTTCTCCAATTCATTTCCAGCGCAGTAAATCACTTTCTTTTATTTATGACTGATTTAAGATCTTTTGTTATCCACGGTTTATTATTTGGATAAATAACACAATTTTTAGTTGGAATGATGGAGTCAACACAGAAAGTGACATATGCAGAGATGGATTCACATAAGTCATTTTATATCCTCGCATCCTTCAAAGAAGCAGTCCCAATCAGTACATTCAAACGAGGCTTGAAGTGTGGAAATACTGTCTTCTGTCCAACACTTCACAGTTTTTTCCTCACGCGGCAGGCGTCTGAACGCAGGATGTACCGTGGCATCAGATAGACGCAGTTGTGGTAGGAGGATCCGAGAGGAGGGAGCGGCAGAGACTTGTACGCCCCACTCACTGTACCATAACACAAGTCTATGGTCGTATTCCTCTGTGTTGTGGTACAGGTAACGTACTGCTCGTAGGTCTTAAAAGTGTCATCAAGGCGACAGTGATTGAAGTCCCCTAGAATGAATTTTGGGGCGTCGGGGCAGATTGTATCGAGCCGGTGCGTGACGTCGCCGATCAGCTGTGCGGCGGCTGCAGCGTCAGCCCGGGGATGCACGTAGACAACAGTAAAAAACAGCTGTTGGAACTCACGTGGCAAGTAAAAAGGCCGAAGGGAGATAGACAAAAGTTCAATGTCAGGAGTACAGATCCTCTCCCGAACAACAACAGTTTTACAGTACCTTTTGTTAATGTAGCAGCACACGCCGCCCCCGCGCGTCTTGTTGGTTATTTCCCGGTTGCGATCCAGTCTGAGCGGAGTCCTGAAACCACTCAGCGACAGATCCTCATCCTGGTCCGCGTCGTTGAGCCAGGATTCGGTGAAGAAAAGTAGGCAGGCATTCTTGAACTCCTGCCTGACCGTGGCCCAAGCTTCCAGCTCATCGAGCTTGTTCCGGAGGGACTGCGCGTTCCCGAGCAGGATGGAGGGGAGCAGGTAGCCTGCGACGGTCCTGTAGGCTCAGGCGTTTAACTCTCCGGTGTATTCCACCTCGTTTCCCCCGTTTACGGCGCCCTTTTCTCCGAAGCTCCAGAGGGATGTCTGGAGGTGGCATGACACTCGGGGAGCCGGAGTTGAAGAAGAGATTCCGGCTAAAGGTGATCCGCGGGAGGGCACCTCCCCAGAGCGCAGTCGGTTTGTTTGTCTCGTGGCTTAAACAGGCCGCGAGAAACAGTCCGCAAAACATCAACAAGTCCAGTTTAAGAGACCACATTGCCGATTGAGGAGATGACACACCAACCACTCCGATAACTTTCATCAAAAACGCACAACTGCTCGAGCTAGCTACTGATCTGCTCTGTCTGGGCCGCATTATGTTCAGCCATTATCTACCAGGGTTAAAACAACAGGCTGTTTTTCTGTTCATCCTCACCATTTAGAATTATTGGAACAGGTTAGTTCAGCTAATCAAGGCCCCAGTTTAACATCTCCACATACCATTGTTTCCCTCCGAAAGTTGTTTATTGTATGATTTGTCTCATGTTGATATGATGACCTCGGTAAACTGTATAAAAAGCTTGTTTTTTGTTTTGCTGGGGGTTCAGATTAGGGAGAGACAGACCTCGCGGGAGGGACAGATATGTTTCTTTTTCTCTGGAATTGTACACAATTGCTTTAATAAATCCAGACTCTTTGATTGAAGACAACTTCTCTCCAGTTTTTATTTTTCTCAGATTTGAAAATCCACAACAGTCGGCATGCTTAGAATTTCTGGACATATGTCAGCGTGTTTATACGTCCTGCACACATGCAGCATAAGCTGTAGGTAAGTTATGTGATCGTTCACACACGTTAATTATAAGTTACTCTTCAGTCCAAATACGTTGAGATAATTTCTAGTGTCCCCATAACTTATGAGTAACTTTGAACCTGTGCGTAACTTATACCGAACTTATCTCCAGCGCATATGGACGTGTGCAGACGTATTTGACATGTTCCAGACGAGCACAGAACTGAACGTGTTTCTAAATTAAAGCTCAAGTATAACAGCGTATTGGCAGCGTTTAGAACTGGAAATTGGATCTGCGAGAAGACCACACAGTCTAAATAACCAATTCACTTTATTACTCACCCTTATTATCCATAGAATGAATCCTCTGCAAATAATGACTCCAGTCCACAAAAGCACGATATTAATCCCATTTGAGGAGTTCTTTAAAAGTAAAAAGGCGAGAATAGCACATGTGTGTTTATGTCCAGCCGCGTGTGAAGCTGCAGATCAGCCACAGTGACTCTACTTCCTGTGGACTTTATCTCCTCTTTTCTGCTTTAAAAATCCTGTATCTGAAGTATTGCTCCACATTTCACACATAATAATCACACAGTTTGGACTTGTGTCTAAACTGGAAGTGCAGACTCTGATCTTTGAACACTTCAGAGTCTCAGAGCGAGTGGTTTTACTGTAGACAGGAAAAAAGCTGACGCCATCACAGCCTCACAGCTTTATATTCTGTGGTCTGCTGCTCTATACCAACCTACCTATTGTTCGATCTGCTGCGTTCAGCACCATGGACAGCGAGAGACGTAAAATATGACATGTCGGAATAGCAAAAACGTTCTATATAAGTTACCAATAAGTTTTTTATACATCCAACTCGTTATGAATACGCAATATATACACCCAAAATTGAAAAAAACAAACTTCCATAGTTCAGCGTGTGCCGGCGTTTTAGGAATATTCTGGTACGTCGGCAAACACTGGCTGAATCGTCAAGTTGTGACAGGGTCCTGACTTAAAGCTGCCGTATAACAGTGTGTTGGCAGTGTTCAGGGGAAATGGAAATTGGATCTGCGGAGACACCACATAGTCTAAATAACCAGTCCTGTTCATTGGAACGGTGGGTGGGATAAATGTGACCTGCCCGTTCAGACTGAAGTCATGTGTCAGAAGATCAGATATGTGTCGGTTTTAGGAGCACAGATCCATGTGGTCTGGGTCACGTTTGAAAAAATCAGATCTGTGTGGTTCAGACGGACGTTAAAAGATAAGATACAGGTCACACAGGGGTGAAAAAAATCAGATTTGGGTCATTTCAGGTGCAGATTGAACGCAGCTTCCGATAAATCAGTTTAATTTAGCTGCTCACATTAAAGCTACCACTTGATGACATCACAAGGTGGAGATTAGACAGGTTAATCATGCAGCATTACTCAAATGTCTGACGAAACCCTAATCCAGATAAAACGTTCCAACACGACTAAAAACTCTCCATTTTTGCATAACAAGGATCTTTAACCAATTCTTAACAAAATATTTCTGAACATTTTGACAGTTTTATGCAGGTTTCTGTGATGAAAGGTTTTTATTTTCTTCTCTTTTATTGTTCATTTAATGTTTTTGTTTGTTTGCATTGTGATTTTATTGATTTTTCCTTTTCTGTAAAGAACTTTGAATTTGTTTGTGTACGATTTGTGCTGTACAAATAATAAAAATGTCGTAAAACCTTAACATAAGCGTGAACATTTTCATCAGCAAACGAAACTCCGGAGTCCTCAACTTCTCTTCTCTTTCTCTTCTTCTTAGACTTTATTTTATTGATCCACATGGGAAATTATTTGTACACAGAAACTCACAAATCACACTATATAAAGAGGAAATATATAAATGGCAATAATGAATAAAAATAAGTTGCAAAACTACCAAAATAAGCCAAATAAGGTATAATTATGTAAATATATATGTGCAAGTAAAAATAAAATGTAGAAATGTAATAAGAAATAGAGAAAATAGAAGAATGAAAAAGGCGTTTGAAGAATTTATTCATGTTTTATTTATTTATTTAAGAACAAGTTATCATGAATCTGTCTTGTGAACCATCGTGAATTTGTGCTTAACCTTTATTGTGAAAATGAAACACATTTTAATTACTGTCGTATCACAGATTTGTGTAACACGCTTCATGTTTGTACCTGAGGTGAGACTTGGGAGTCGTGACCTGGACTCGAGTCAGACTTGAGTCACTGTTTTTAGGACTTGTGACTCGATAAAATGGACTAAGACTCGAGTCGGACTTGAGGCCTGTGAGGCCTGATGCTTCTCCCTAAAAAATATGTTTTTAGAAAATATGTTTCTCTTCAGTTGACACATGCGGGGCTTCATTTTAATGGAACAAACTGGAACAGTTATATTGCTGTAGTACACTTCTCCTCAAGTGTACTACAGTAATATACACTAAAACAAAGGGGACCATGTATATATATAATAGGCCTGTCAACGTTAACGCGTTAACTCATGTGATTAAACACATAAAAATATTGCACTAATGTTTTTTTTTACTGCAGATTAAACCCACAGTTTATTCTGAACACTCCTCTCTGGAAAGTGCGGATGGTCCTGAAAGGTGACGCAGGTTATTAGGTCAGTGATCAGGTCCATACGCGGATATGCAGACGACAGATGAGACTGTGACTGGTGCTCAGAGGCGAATTTCTCTGCAAAAAACTGCCCCACGAGACTTTAGATAAGCTAAGGTAGTTTGCAGATGTCGCAGCGATGAACTTTCCACAGAAACACAAGTTTAAAACATCATCTTAAAGCAAAACACGGGTTTGATTCAGCGGCAGTAACAACGCTACTACACCAACAACAAACTGAACATGACAAAGAACAGCAATGTTAACAAAACTACTCGCGAAAATGTCAATAATATCATTTTCCTAAAATAAAATATAAACAAAACAATATCTTGGCCTGTGGGGATCGGACGCTTGGGGCTGTGACCCCCAAACTGGAGCAGCTACAGCAGAACCAGGAAGAACAACGGACATGAAGGACAGAAAAGAGCAGAACCGGAACAGCAAAGATCCTGAAGAACTCTCAGCTCCAGAACTCTGGTAGAACCTGAGCTGATGAGGGAGCGAGACCAACCACTGGGGAAGGTGAGGAACACATTATTATATTTTATATATAAATATGTCACATTAATTTTATTGTATGATGGAATTTGGCAAGATTGTGGCTGAACAGTAGCCTGATTCACTTGGTGGAAACCGTCTGACCTCGCAGCATTAGGATTGGTTCGCTCGATGTAGGCCAGTTGTGGTTATTTGGTCGTGTGCTCATGGCGTCTGCTCTCGTAGCTCGGGTTGTTTCTGGCCAACACAGGACTTCAGTGATTGGCCAGTGCGCCAACTACCACTTCCGGGGTTCTTGCAAACCGCCGAGTGTTTCTGATCTGATTCCTGATCTAGTCTGTTATTTATGTTCAGATCTTGATTTTTGAACAAAACAGAGAAATGAAAAATTCAGGATCCTGTGTCCAGAATGACGAGGCTCAGTGCAGCAGGTACATATATACGGACTATGCTTCTTCCCTTCACCTGTGCCTCCACTTTCTCCTTTTATCCTCGCTCTGGTCCCCGTGCGTTCGCTTGAACCTTCACTTGGGAAACATGCAATAAAAATATACAAAACACCAAACCAAAATAATAATAATAATAATAATAATAATAATAATAATAATAATAATAATAATAATAATAATAATAATAATAATAATAATAATAATGCATCAGTTTTATATAGCGCTTTTCTGGACACTCAAAGACGCTTTACAGAGCATTATTCATTCACTCCAGACCCGGTGGTGGTAAACTACTATTGTAGCCACAGCTGCCCTGGGGCAGACTGACAGAAGCGAGGCTGCCAATCTGCGCCATCGGCCCCTCCGACCACCACCACCATTCACGCACACATCACTTTCATACTAGGCAATGTGGGTGATGTGCCTTGACTAAGGACACTACAACAGTTTTTTTTGTGTGACTGGCGCCCCCCTGTGGCACCTGGAATTCCCAGTGGCCTCCCATCAAAGTACTAACCAGGCCCGGCCCTGCTGAGCTTCTGAGATCTGAAGGGATCAGGCTTTGACAAGCCGGTATGGCCACAACAAAGAAATACAGCAAACTAAGGCTGTGACCCACATTATGTAACATGTACCGCACTGTGATCTGGATCAGAAATACTGAAGAAGACGCCTGTGTGATGGAAAATTTCTGGCCTTGCTAAACTAACAGAATGTATTGTTTGGGTTTAGATAACTAGTAACTCACAAAGTGCTAAAGCATCTCTGTATTCATGGTCACAGGCAGTGGTGTGATCTGCTATATCTGGGCTTCTTAAGACAGGACATTATGTTCATCTATCAGGGGTAAAACAACAGGTTGTTGTTCTGTTCATTTTCATTTAGAATTATTGGTACACTTAAGTTCATCTAATCAATGCCCCAGTTTAACCCAGATAAATCGTCTCCTTTTGAGAACTGTTTAGATATACTGTAGTATGTTTTGTCTCATGTTGATATGATGACGTCTGTAAGCTGTATAAGAAGCTTGTTTTTGTTTTGACAGGGGTCAGATTAGGGAGAGACGGACTTTGCGTGAGGGACAGATGTTTCTTTTTCATTTTCTCTGTAATTGTGCGCACAATTGCTTTAATAAATCCAGACTCTTTGATTGAAGACAACACCTGATTGGTCTGTTATTAATGTTCATATTTGATTTGGGGACAAAATAAAACTCCAGGATCATGTAGACGGGTTCAGACCAACATTTTAGGATCAGAATAAGAGGTTTAAAAATGGTTTACAAATGTTTATTAAAGAATTTGACACATGTACATGAGCTACTGCATTACATTGAAGTCTATGGTAAAATCATCAATTTATATAAATTACAGTTAAAAATATATATACAAATTACAGATGTGAAATTAGACTTAAATTTAGACACCACGTTATAATAACAAAGAGAAATAAAATTCTAAATAAGTCGCAAAAATATCAAAAAATTGGTGTCAAATAAAAATGCATAATTATATAAATGTATAAATGTACAAATAAAAATTAAACAAATTGAAAAATAAGTAATAATAAAAATATATCAGTTATTTACAAGCAAAAATTAAATGACAGGACATAGAATTATCTGACATAAAGTGAGTTGTACAGTTGTAGGGAGTATTATCTGTCACATAAGAGTGAGTTGTACAGTTGTAGGGAGTATTATCTGTGACATAAAGTGAGTTGTACAGTTGTAGGGAGTATTATCTGACACATAAGTGAGTTGTACAGTTGTAGGGAGTATTAACTGTCACATAAAGTGAGTTGTACAGTTGTAGGGAGTATTATCTGTCACATAAGAGTGAGTTGTACAGTTGTAGGGAGTATTATCTGTTACATAAGGTGAGTTGTACAGTTGTAGGGAGTATTGTCTGTTACATAAAGTGAGTTGTACAGTTGTAGGGAGTATTATCTGTCACATAAGTGAGTTGTACAGTTGTAGGGAGTATTAACTGTCACATAAAGTGAGTTGTACAGTTGTAGGGAGTATTATCTGTGACATAAAGTGAGTTGTACAGTTGTAGGGAGTATTAAATGTCACATAAAGTGAGTTGTACAGTTGTAGGGAGTATTATCTGTGACATAAAGTGAGTTGTACAGTTGTAGGGAGTATTATCTGTCATAAGGTGAGTTGTACAGTTGTAGGGAGTATTATCTGTCACATAAGTGAGTTGTACAGTTGTAGGGAGTATTATCTGTCACATAAGGTGAGTTGTACAGTTGTAGGGAGTATTATCTGTTACGTAAGGTGAGTTGTACAGTTGTAGGGAGTATTATCTGTCACATAAAGTGAGTTGTACAGTTGTAGGGAGTATTATCTGTTACTGTGAACCTGATAATCGTGACTCTAGTTTGCAGTCGGGCTGTGGACCCCGCCTCAGTGCGCCCCCTGCTGTCCTTGTGTGCACACGCCTCAAGTACTTCCTGGTGTTTCGCACGGACAGAGAACGCCTCGTCTTTCCACTGCTGCTCTGGCAGAACCTCCCCATGTGGTAGAGAGAGGACACTCCCGTGGGGTCTTCTGTTTTCTGATCAGCAGATCCACCCATCAGAATGAAGTTCTCGGAGGACCGACCATGGAGCTTCCGGAGGGTCGAGTATCTGGGGAGACGCCATGCCTTTTGGAGACTCTCCAGCCTCTCAGGGAAAGATCTAAAGAACATTTAAAGAGCACAGTTTTCCTCTGTATTTCCCTGTAGTTCTCAGGCTCGGCTGATCCACTCTGACTCTGACTCTGAGGAAGAGCCCAGGGGCCCCTCACAGTAGCAGAGACTCACTCACACTCACACTCACGCAGCGTTAAAATCCTACCTCCAGACTTCTCCTGACTTCTCCATGTCTCTGAACAAACTGTTGACGTCCTGCTGCTTCTGCAGATGTTCCTCAGAGTCCTGCTGTCTGCTCCTCTCGTCTCTGTGGAGTCAAACAGTGTCAGAACCTCTGCTCCAATCTACAGTTGACTAATCTAACGACTAATTGGACGACTAGTCTAACGATAATTTTTCTGTTGTTCGATTAAGAAAAATCATGTTTACCCCCCGTCCTAGTTTACATATATTTTATGTGAATGTATTAAATTAGTGTGCAGCATCTGTAGCCCTCATTCAAATAAACCGAGTTATTCTCAGAAATATAAATCAAATGTATTTTAGCGAGAGGCTGAGACTATTGCTGATATGGGAGGCGGAGTGGGGAAGGGGGTCGTTTGGTCTCAGCGGGAGGTAAATCTGTGTGTCGTCAGCAGACCAGAGGAAGGACATGTTATGACGGGCTATAACGTATCCTAGAGGGACCATAGAAAGAGAAAATAAAATGGGAACCTTGCAGCACACCACAGGCAATGGGGGCAGAGGAGGAGGTAAAAGTATCTATGGTGACAGCAAAGGTTCTGTCTAAAAGACAGGAATAAAACCAGTCGATGTAGTGTCTCGGATGCCAACCCAGTTTTTGAGGCGGTTCCTTAAAATCACAGTCAATGGTGTCAAAAGCTGCTAAAATCTAAAAGAATTAAACTCGAGCACTCTCCTTTGTCTGCAGATACAAGAAGATCGTTTGAGGCTTTGAGGAGGGCTGTTTCACTGCTGTGTGACGCTTTAAAACCTGACTGCATTTCTCAAAGATGTGATTTCTATTCATAAAATCTAAAATCACAGAGGATCAATCTATTCGGAACCAGGATTACGGGCCGTTGCACTTTGGATTATGCATGGATTTGATCCGAAAATTCAAATACTGAGGCAGCTTTTCAAAGCTCCACTCGGCTGCCCGGAAACTGGAGTGAGGGGCACAGCTTCAAGTACTCGAACTTTGTGACTCTGGGCCGGGGTGTGATGGACACGCTTGGACATGGAGGCTCTAAATCGCAATTTTTGAATAAAATCTGGAGGGACCTTGGAGTTCTGCATAGAAATGACCTTGAAGACCAATGGACAAACAGAGCAGTGTGATGGAAATTTGACGTAGCTGCTCTAAAACAAAACAACCTAATCTTATCTTTGGACTCCCCAGCGCCGGACAAGGCTCAGCCGCCCTGAGTGCAGCGAGAGCCTAACCCCCCAAAAACCCTCGCAGCTCCGTCCCGACCGGTGGGCGGGTCTGTTTCTGGACACTGCTCCTAGACCATCTCCACCTCCCTGACTCCACCTCCCGCTGCAATGTCCTGTCATAATTTAATGTCCTGTCATAATTTAATGTTGTGTCATAATGTTTATATGCGTTCCTTTTGCTGTTCTTCCTCTATTTTCCTTCTTTCTCTGTAGTAGTTAGTTATAGTTATTATAGTTAGTATAAAGAGTTATGAAAGATAGTATAGAGATAAAAAAAAGTTAAAGATAGTTTGTCACGGTAGTATTCTCATAGTTTCCTGTTTCAGTTAGTCGTAAATAAAGACAGTTATGTCACAGTTAGACTCACGTGTTTAGTTAATCTTTATGTGGGATTATAATCACTAGACTCATCTGTTTAGTTTAGTTTTGTGGAGGGTGAAGGGTGGAGGGAAATGTGAGATTGTTCTTTTTTAATCACTGTAAAGCGCTTTGTGTTGCATTTTTGTATCAAAAGTGCTCTATAAATAAAGTTTGATTGATTGATTGATTGAAACTTTGGATAAAAATAGAAGCTTTGAAATGGTCTAAATAGTTCAAATCAGAGGTACTTAAATGAGGTTTCTTTAAACATGGCTGGACCACAGCGTGTTTAATATGGGATGGGACAAGGCCTTCAGAGAGAGACTGGAGACTGTGAAAGAGAGAGGAGACAGATCTGAGGAGAACATCACTCAGTATTACCCAGACTCAGAGCGCTGTACACTCTCCACCCAGGAGAGGAAGGAGATCTCTTTGTGGACCTCTGCTAACACATCCTTCAGACACTCTCCGACCCGGAAAGAGACACCATGTTTTCCTCGAGTAAAAGCCTCGCTCCACTGCTCCAGGAGCTTCTGGAATCTGTAGAGACGCTGTCTCTCTTTTCTGAGCCTGGCTTCATCTCCCCAGAGCAGGAAGTGCACCACAGCCTTGTCCACATCCTCACGGAGAGATGTGGACCTCTGGGGTCTCCAGACCCTCTCCTCCGTCCTGTGGAGAGGTTTAAAGAGCAGAGTTTTCCTCTGTATTTCCCCGTAGTTCTCAGGCTCGGCTGATCCACTCTGAGACTCTGAGGAAGAGCCCAGGGGCCCCTCACAGCAGCAGAGACTCACACTCACACACACTGTATTTCCCCGTAGTTCTCAGGCTCGGCTGATCCACTCTGAGACTCACACTCACACTCAGACAGTGTTAAAATCCTACCTCCTGGATTTTCCTGACTCCTCCATGTCTCTAAACAAACTGCTGAGGTCCTGCTGCTTCTGCAGATGTTCCTCAGTGTCCTGCTGTCTGCTCCACTCATCTCTGTGGAGTCAAACAGAATCAGAACCTCTGCTCCGATCTACAGTTGACTAATCTAACGACTAATTGGACGACTAGTCTAGCGATTATTTTTCTGTTGTTCGATTAAGAAAAAACATGTTTAAATTATTGTGCAGCATCTGTAGCCCTCATTCAAATAAACCGTGTTATTCTCAGAAATATGAATCAAATGTATTTTTTTTAATCATCCATAAGGGGTTTCTCCATTTTTTATTCATATGAATTTCTGTTAAATTCATCTAACATACCTTAGAGAACAAGTATCATTTAAATTGGGAAAAAACTAACCAAACTAAAGCCCTATTTGCACAGGATTAGTTTTACCTGTGAACCTTTGGTGATTTGTAATAATTGTGGAGGACGTCTGAGATCTTAATCCCATGTGAATGCGCCATGTCTATAATTTGTAAAGTAAAAATTCTGCCGCAAATGACCTACAATATTTCACCAAATACAGACGTCTGGTGATAATACTCGTCCCGTGCGAATCTGCATCTCAGTGTTTGTTGTTGTAATTGCGTCTTTTCTGTCTATTCCTTTTATTTCTGTGGTCTTTTCTCTATATATTATGCACCTTTTATGGCTCTTTCCGGCTTGAGTAACGGAGGCTGCGGTGGAAATCATGATGAGCAGTTTTGAGCTTTTTAGGGGCAAAGTATAACACAGCCTCATGGCCTCCACATGGAAACTGATCCACAAAAAGGGCAAGAGATCCAAGAGGAGAGACAATTCTCACAAGACGTTGACCTGGATGACACGTGTAGCAACGGTAAGGAACTTTTTTTTTTTTTTTTAGCATACTTTATTAATTTACTTACTTAGCAGCGCGAAAGAGATAGAAACGGATGTGATGTTACAACATTTCTGGTCGTAATTGCAGTAAAATAGAGTCATTTATGGACTTATCCCGTGCGAATGTGCTGCGAGTAACACAGAGGTGGGGCGGGAATTTGCAAATTACCAGATGTCCCCAGGTTATACTTATCCCGTGCGAATAGGGCTTAATCTAACCTTGAATCCAAGCAATTGGGAACAAAGCAGAAGAAAATTGATCTACCAGAAGAATCAACCAGTAGTTAATGAGATTAAATAAACGAAGAGCCGGCAGTGCAACCACGGGCTCTTAGTCTGTGTGACAGCTGCAAACCCTGGAGTTCAGACTCTATTAGTGCTGAAACGATTCATCGAGTAAATCAATTAAATCAATTAGAAAAATGCATTGATTATTATTTTTTTGCCTTTTATTTTCATACGCTTGGAGGTGGTAAAGGTAAAGATTCCTCACGACCACTGCACTTCACTGTACACAAAATAGCATGGCCATGGATGTGTAATAAGAGCTTTATAATAAGAGATTTTATTATAGTTCTATGGCGGCGTGTAGCATTTGTTTGACCAGTAACAGCATCAAGACGAAAATGTGGGAAGACGGTTCAAGCAACGAAAACACGAACAGTTCAAGAGAAACAGCGGAAGGTGGGCAGAAGAAAAGACAGAGGCGAGCAAAAGTATGGGACCATTTTAAATTAAAAAAAGGGAGAAACACGGTGCAAAGCAAAGTCACACTGAGCTGGCATCACAACAGCACAACATCTGTGCTACAACATCTAAACAGAAAAAGCACCGAACATTACATCAAGTGGAAAAGAAACCGCGAGGTGGGTCAACCTTAGCCTGGCGATAATTACGTTTTTTATGTCCAAAACACGTGGATCTATCAACGCACGTGGTGTGAACTTAACTTAACAATTACTCGATTATTCAAACAAAATAATCAACAGAATAATCGATTACTGTAATAATCGATAGCTGCAGCCCTAGACTCTATGGACATGTTCTGAATTGCCCCTGTCTGTCAGATGCCCTCCCTTTGTGTCAGATGCCCTCCCTGGTGTGAGAAATGCTACAGTCAAACTAGGTTCAAACCCAGATGCCTGACCCAGCGGGAGCAGCTCTGATTCAGGCTCAGTTGAGTTTCAGGGGGCACAGATACTTTGGCTGGAGCAGAACTTTCTCTCTGGAAAAAACAAGTGCACGGAGCACGGGCCTTTCAGAGCAAAACAAACTAGACTGGACTCATGTTTCTGTCCAGATGCTTTGCTCCCCCTCGGCACCAGTCGTGACCCTTGAGCCTGGAGAACAGGGAACAATATGGCGGACCCACCCGGACCTACAGTCCTCGGCGCACTCTCACTTTCCCATCAGCAACAGCGCGCAGAGGGCGTCGCCACAAGACCTCACATACTGGACTGGATCTATGCTTCTGTCTGGATCTTGGACCTCAGAAACAGGTGCATGGGCTCTGCTCATCTCTCTGGCCAACAGACCTGGCTGCGCTATGGGGAGCGCTGCTAACCTTAACCCTAACCCCGGGTCGGCTGCTGCTGCTGCCCAAACTCATGTGCTTCTGCTATCGAACAATTTAACCTATGGAATCTTTTTTTTTTTTGTGAGCGCTGGTGCGCAATATTAAATAAGTGTTTGATCTCATGACTTTGCTGGTTGATCAACTCAAACAAAAGATGATTTGGAGGTGTGTACTGTGGTCCAAAGCAAGAAAAAACACCTGATGAAGGCGTTTGGACATCGGCCATCTGAGTGCGCTGTGCATTTGTTCACTTTTATTTTGCTGTTCCTGCATTTGCACCTCTACAAGAACTTAAGATGTGCGTTTTCTGTTTCATTTGATGATAAGCGACTTGGCCTTCACGTGTTTTTGTCAGAATAAATCAGCATTAGAACAGTTGTCAGTCAAAGGTGTATTAGATTTGAACACCTCACACTCGCCTGTACAGATACATCTGGGACACAGAGCTCATGTTTGAACTGTTAAAGAAAGATTCTATAAACTCGACATCTCACATGAAAAGAGGTCATACTCAGGTGTGTGCTCAGTCTTTACCTGCGAAGGAGCTGCACAATCCTCTGTTTCACTTTGCCTTCGTCCTCAAAGAAACTGTGAAACAAACAAAAGAGCTTTAAAAGTGATCAGTAAAATATTCAAATCAGTTCTAAAACCCACAGGAGGCAGTGAAGGGAAGAACAGGGGGAATGTGTTGATGTCTGTTTAAACTTCGAGGAACCGAGCTGCTGCTTCTGAACCAGCTGGAGGCGGGAGATTTGGAGTCGAGGCCGGAGAAGAGGGAGCTGCAATAGTCTAGACGGGAGAAGATGAGTGTGTGGATGACTTTTTCAGAACGGGAGAGGATCTGTTTGATTTTATACATTTTACGGAGGAGGAGAAAACAGGACTGGGACTTTTCTGATATGAAGGTAGAAGTAGAGGTGAGAATCAAAAATTACGCGGAGGTTTCTGGCAGCAGGGGTGATGTTAGGGGCGAGAGGGTTGAGACTATTGCTGATGCGGGAGGTGAACTGGGGGAAGGGGGGGTTGATTAAAATGATTCCAGATGTGGAGCTGTTGAGTTGTAGGAAGTTCTGTGCCCTCCAGCTGTTCATGTTTAGCAGTTTAACAGAGCACCAGGCTCCCGGGGTCGTTTGGTCTCAGCGGGAGGTAGATCTGTGTGTCGTCAGCAGAGCAGAGGAAGGACACGTTATGACAGGCTATAACGTGTCCTAGAGGGAGCATAGAAAGAGAAAATAAAATGGGACCTAAAATAGAACCTTGCAGCACACCACAGGCAATGGGGGCAGAGGAGGAGGTCAAAGTATCTGTGGTGACAGCAAAGGTTCTGTCTAAAAGACAGGAATAAAACCAGTCGATGCAGTGTCTCGGATGCCAACCCAGTTTTTGAGGCGGTTCCTTAAAATCACAGTCAATGGTGTCAAAAGCTGCTAAAATCTAAAAGAATTAAACTTGAGCACTCTCCTTTGTCTGCAGGTACAAGACGACCATTTGAGGCTTTGAGGAGGGCTGTTTCACTGCTGTGTAACGCTTTAAAACCTGACTGAAGTTTCTCAAAGATGTGATTTCTATTCATAAAAGCTAAAATCTGGTCAGAAA
This sequence comes from Odontamblyopus rebecca, assembly GCA_030686955.1. Lineage (NCBI taxonomy): Eukaryota > Metazoa > Chordata > Actinopteri > Gobiiformes > Gobiidae > Odontamblyopus > Odontamblyopus rebecca. The sequence continues at coordinate 14,496,571 of CM060653.1, read as the reverse complement.
CGACTTTCTCTAAAACTTTGGATAAAAATAGAAGCTTTGAAATGGTCTAAATAGTTCAAATCAGAGGTACTTAAATTAGGTTTCTTTAAACATGGCTGGACCACAACATGTTTAGAAGGGGATGGGACAAGGCCTTCAGAGACTGGAGACTGTGAAAGAGAGAAGAGACAGATCTGAGGAGAACATCACTCAGTATTACCCAGACTCAGAGCACTGTACACTCCCCACCCAGGAGAGGGAGGAGATCTCTTTGCGCTCTGCTAACATGTTCCTGTAGCGCTCCGCAGCCTTGTACAGATCCTCATGGAGAGATGTGAACCTCTGGAGTCTCCAGACCCTCTCCTCCTCCCTCTTGCGGAGAGGTTTAAAGAGCAGAGTTTTCCTCTGTATTTCCGTGTAGTTCTCAGGCTCGGCTGATCCACTCTGAGGAAGAGCTCAGGGGCCCCTCACAGCAGCAGAGACTCACACACACTATCACACTCAGACAGCGTTAAAATCCTACCTCCTGACTTTTACAAATTCATTCATGAATCTGAAGAAACTGCTGTCCTGCTTCCACAGATGTTCCTCAGAGCCCTGCTCTCTGCTCCTCTCGTCTCTGTGGAGTCAAACAGAGTCAGAACCTCTGCAGTGAAAGTGAACATTTCAGCTGCTCATAAAGAACTGGACTGTGTATAAATGTTTGTAAGAGTTAGAAATGAGCTGGGGCCACATCTGAAACTTTAAACTGGATGCCCTCCCTCTGTTGGAGAATGGGACAGGTTGGTCCAGATCTGAGTGTGTTGACCCTCTTACAGCCCTGGTACATTTTTGTACATCACAACTTTTCTTTTTTGCGTAACTTTGGCGATATTGCACCAAATAGCACCAAAATTGTCCATTTTGTGTATGTTGTGATGTATTTTTAACTTCTCACATCACATTTATTGATCCATCCATCTTCTCCCGCTTTATCCAGCTGGGTCGCGGGGGGCAGCAGCTTCCATCCTTATAGCACCTGCCCCCTCCTATGAACCCCGAACCCCTCTGTGAGTAGAGCCCACAGGAGGGCACACACTCAGTGTAAATCCCATAGAACTCCATAGGAAAATGTGTGTGTTTGTGTACAGGCCGACACAAGGTGGAATGGGGTGAGTTGGGTTTGAATAATGAAAAACACTCATTTTACCTTTTCTTTACACAAGAAGCCTGTAAAAATCCCCAATTTATGATTTCCTACTGTTATGTCAATGGAAGTCAATGGGGCTTTAGGGGAAATAGCATTTTGTACAAAAACTAAACAAATGTCAAAATCAGTGTTGGCTCTATTTTATGACATCCCCAGCCTCTGACCACCCCAACACATACAAATTAAAATTAGGTGGACGATATAGAAAAAAATCAAATTTTTTCATTTCTTTCATGCACATCATTACTTCTGCATACAAAACTGGCATTTAAGGGGTTAAAATGTCTAAATATTAAATATTATTTGGTATTGATATGATATTGATTTGGTATAATTAAAGCAGAAGTAAATGAAGACAATGTTATAAAAAACTTGGACAAAAATTTGTCCTGCATAAAAATATTGTGGTATTCTTTTTCAATGTACATTTTTGTCACGAAGGAGCACAGGTGTAACTACACTCAACAAAAATATAAACGCAACACTTTTGTTTTTGCTCCCATTTGTCATGAGATGGACTCAAAGATCTAAAATTCATTCCAGATACACAATATTACCATTTCTCTCAAACATTGTTCACAAATCTGTCTAAATGTGTGATAGTGAGCACTTTTGTTTTTCTGAGATAATCCATCCCACCTCACAGGTGTGCCACATCAAGATGCTCATCAGACACCATGATTAGTGCATAGGTGTACCTTAGACTGTCCACAATAAAAGGCCACTCTGAAATGTGCAGTTTTGTCTCACAGCAAAATGCCACAGATGGCGCAAGCATTGAGGGAGCGTGCAATTGGCATGCTGACAGCAGGAATGTCAACCAGATCTGTTGCTCGGGCATTGAATGTTCATTTCTCCACCATAAGCCGTCTCCAAAGGCGTTTCAGAGAATATGGCAGTACATCCAACCGGCCTCACAACCGCAGACCACGTGTAACCTCCACATCCAGCAGGTTCACCTCCAAGATCGTCTGAGACCAGCTACTCAGACAGCTGTTGAAACAATTGGTTTGCATAACCAAAGAATTTCTGCACAAACTGTCAGAAACCGTCTCAGGGAAGCTCAACTGCATGCTCGTCGGGGTCTTAACCTGACTCCAGATCGTCGCCGTAACAGACTTGATGGCGTCTGGCACGTTGGAGAGGTGTTCTCTTCACGGATGAATCTCGGTTTACATTGTTCAGGGCAGATGGCAGACAGCGTGTGTGGCGTCGTGTGGGTGAGCGCTTTGCTGATGTCAATGTTGTGGATTGAGTGGCCCATGGTGGTGGTGGGGTTATGGTATGGGCAGGCATCTGTTATGGACGAAGAACACAGGTGCATTTTATTGATGGCATTTTGAATGCACAGAGATACCGTGATGAGATCCTGAGGCCCATTGTTGTGCCATACATCCATGAACATCACCTCATGTTTCAGCAAGATAATGCACGGCCCCATGTTGCAAGGATCTGTACACAATTCTTGGAAGCTGAAAATGTCCCAGTTCTTGCATGGCCAGCATACTCACCGGACATGTCACCCATTGAGCATGTTTGGGATGTGCTTGACCGGCGTATACGACAGCGCGTACCAGTTCCCACTAATATCCAGCAACTTCGCACAGCCATTGAAGAGGAGTGGACCAACATTCCACAGGCCACAACTGACAATCTGATAAACTCTATGTGAAGAAGATGTGTTGCACTGCATGAGGCAAATGGTGGTCACACCAGATACTGACTGGTTCTGAGTCCCCAGACCCCCAATAAAGCAACAACTGCACATTTCAGAGTGGCCTTTTATTGTGGACAGTCTAAGGTACACCTGTGCACTAATCATGGTGTCTGATGAGCATCTTGACGTGGCACACCTGTGAGGTGGGATGGATTATCTCAGCAAAGCAAAAGTGCTCACTATCACACATTTAGACAGATTTGTGAACAATGTTTGAGAGAAATGGTAATATTGTGTATCTGGAATGAATTTTAGATCTTTGAGTCCATCTCATGACAAATGGGAGCAAAAACAAAAGTGTTGCGTTTATATTTTTGTTGAGTGTATTTTAAAGGGGTGCACGAGGGTTAAAGGGAGTGTGTGCAGCTGCGCTCCCACTGGTGCACAAAGGTACTACACTCACTGACTGTCTCACATGAAACCAGGTGAGACTCAGGTGTGCGCTCAGTCTTTACCTGCGGAGGAGCTGCACAATCATCCTTTTCCTCTGTAAACTTTCCCAACCACCCCCTCCCCCAGTCACACCCACAAACCTATGAGGAAAAACTCACACAAGAGGCAGAGAAAAGTGCCGCTGTTTTCAGAAGAGGAAGAAGCAGCTGAATAATTCTCTGAGATGCTGGTGAATAAAGGGCAATGAGTTCATAACTGTTCCATCTGCAGCCTTCAGTGCAAAGACGTGAGTCAGAGGTTGAGAGTGGGAGAGACATTCGACACACAGTCTGCACGTGAGCCTCTAACTATTTCACAGAATGGACAGTTAAAAACAAACCACTTTGTGTTGGACTATTTCCTTGGACTTTAAATGTTCTCATGGTTTTCAGCGTCAATAAGAACAAAGAGGAAACAAGTTTATTCCTTCATAACATTAGAGGAGCTGTGCCTGATCTTTAGGGTCTCAAAGACGTTCCTGAGCCATTCCTAGAACCCTAAAGTGCCTGTGACCGGCTGAACTGCTCATTTGAGTCAAACACTTCATATTTAAAGTATCAGAAAAATACAAATTGTGCTGAATTTGTGGACAGAATTGTCCCAGTGATGTGCAAACTACACACAGAGAGAACATGCAGCCTCCACACAGACACAAAGAGAAAATGCAAACTCCACTGACACAGAGAACATGCAGAGTCCACACAGACACACAGAGAACATGCAAACTCCACACAGACACACAGAGAACATGCAAACTCCACACAGACACACAGAGAACATGCAGACCTCACACAGACACACAGAGAACATGCAAAGTCCACACAGACAGAGAACATGCAAACTCCACACAGACGCACAGAGAACATGCAAACTCCACACAGACACAGAGAACATGCAAACTCCACACTGACGCACAGAGAACATGCAAACTCCAGTGAACAGTTAAAAAAAAAAGTATCTGTATTTGGACTAAACTAATGTTTCTGTGATAAATGAAAACATCAGGTTCAGCTCCTTTCACCTGTCGGACCCCAACACAGACACTGCAGCTTCTCACCTCCAAAATGAGTCCAGGGTGCGGGAACGAAGGCCCCAGTCGTGTGAAAGCAAAGGAAGGACAAGGCGGGAATGATACCCGAGACAACGATGACAGTAGATCCTCTTAGTCCACATGTCGTCGCTCCTGACCTCTGTGACGGAGGGCGGAGCCAATGAGGGAGTGGGCGGGGCCAATGAGGGAGTGAGTGGAGCCAATGGGGGAGTGGGTGGAGTTAATGGAGTGGGAGGAGCCGATGAGGGAGTGGGCGGAGTCAATAGAGGAGTGGGCGGAGTCATTGGATAAGTAGGCGGAGCCAATGAGGGAGTGGGCGGAGTCGATGAAGGAGTGGGTGGGGCCATTGAGGGAGTGGGCGGAGCCAATGAGGATGTGGGCGTGGTCACGTTACTGTAAAATACAAAAGTAAGATGAGGCAGCTCCTCTGGGATCCTGTCGTTTTTATTTCAACATTTGTCCCTAAATTAAGACCTGAACATGAAGAACAGACCAATCAGGCGCCTTCTTCTCTAACGTTAGCAACAGGTTTGACCGACAGGGCGTTAACTTCACCAGCCTTGGTTGCTATGATACAACCATAAAGTAAACAAAGGCTAAATCTTATCTAATAGTTGTGACTTAACAGATAAAATAATATAAAATCTGGCTGAATCAATGTTTAAACTGTCAGTAAAAGTTTTTCCTTGTGCATAATTGTCTCTGCATTTTAGATTTATTTTTCAGTGTTAATGACTTTGTTAAGTGCATAGACAAAACACTGGGCCGAGCAGAGCTCCAAGATCTAAACTGAGCCTGAGCCGTGGTGAAGGTTTGTCTAAGTCATGGTTCAGTCAGAGGAGGAACTCACGCTGCAGGTGGAGCGGCTCCTTTGGACGGGACCTTCTTGGCTCTGAGTCGTCGTTTTCTGATGGAACAAAAAAGATTCATTTCAGTCACTGACACCAAACCAAACACAGATAAACCAAGAACATTTTTTATGGTATGTTCACACTGCAGCGCCCAAAAAGGCCCTGGACGCCCTATTTGGAACCTTTCCATTTGAATTCAGATGCCTTCAATGCACAGAAACAGGAGAAAATACTTGACATGTGTCCAGGGTGTCTGCTGTGGTCTGCGAGTGCCAGGTTTTCTTAGTCGAAAGAGTGACTCATAGAGCGTATAAAAGGAGTGGACTAAGTAAGTGTGACGTCACCCACAGCGTCAGCGTCGCTCAAATTAGGCTCGTGACAGTTACAGGAGCGAATCTGGAGCCAGGCTCTATGTTATCAAGAGCATTTTTTTTGACGGACAAAAAAGTGAAAAAAAAGTTTGTTGTGGGTTCATATGAACATTTTAAGACCAAAATGACGAGGCCACAGCAGCAGGTCCAGCCAGAGGGACCATAAGATCCTAATGTGAGTCAATGGGAAAAAGGAGAGAAGGAGCCGGAAGAGCCTCCTGGAGCACTTCCTGTTTGGCATGCGGCGGCTAACGGGTTAGCTTAGTCCACTCTTATATTTACGGACTATGGAGTGACTACAGTGTATTTATTACATAAAACACATTAGTGAAACCCAAGCCTGTGGAACTCCGGCCCGGCAGAACTCCAGTTCTCAGCTCCGGTTCTCAGCTCTTTCATGGTCACTGAATAGTCGTCCCTGATTGGTTGACAACAAGTTCAGCTTTTTCAACTTCTGACGCTTGAAGGCTCAAGATGCCTCGATGCCAGATTTACGCCGCACTGATGCCCGAAGATGCGCCACAAAACCATAGGTCGCCCTAGTTGTGTGTCCACATAGATTTTCCATGAAAACTGGACGCCCTGACGCTGCGGTGTGAATGTACCGTTAGAGGGAGTTCAGACCCTGGGATCTGGAATTAAAATGCCTGAGTTTGGGATGAAGCATGTTTAAATCTATTTATTCTGACCTACAGGGGGCGCTGTTACATTCAGAATACACCAAACACCAGCAGCATTAAACCAACAGACCTGGACCACAGCTTGAGAACCCCTGCTGCAGAGTTAAACTTTTTAGTAACTTACGGTAAACGTGGCTTTTTGAAGTTTCTGGTAAGGCTTTTAGATTGATCTCTGCGGCCGCTGCCCCCTACAGGCCTGGAAGAGAGAAGACAGAACACAAACTGTTGACCACAGAGTCACAAAATACAATAAAACCAAGATACAAACTTCAATGGACACGTGTTTAGTTCTAGTTCTAGTTCAGACCACAGAGCCACAAAATACAAGCATTTATGAGTGTTTGCCTTTGGAGACCCTGACATACTTGAACTCTTGTTAGAATAATTATTTATATTTATCCCATATTTGTCTTAATCATGTGTTAGATATTTGTGTATTTGAAATAATCTCTTTTGCACTGAAGCCTTTGAAAACTGTTATCGCTCTGCAGTTTTCATTTAATTCTGTGCAGCTGAAGGCTGGAGCCACGGCTTATCAGGCCCCATAAGACAAGGACGGTCTGAGTTTGGCAAAACATGAACTGAACCCAAACATGAACTCAAACCACAGCGTATTCTCCGCACTCAGCCTGCTGTCTGACCTTGATCAAACATATTTGTACAATGCATAATCATATTTTATATCATCATATCATATCTTGGTGTTGCTGCTGTTTTCCCCCTTCCTTTAGAGCAGCAACACCCATTGTAACCAGGGCCATCCTAATGTAAATAAAAGTGAGGAGATGGGGGCGTGCGCCAGAGCGGGTTGGAGAGTGTATCTCAATCCGTTCTCCTCGCGAGTAAAACTAAATAATCTCTCTTGTCTTTCTTCTCTGAATGTTTTAGATGGTGTTTAAACCTAACAACTCTCCACTTGAGGCAGGGACTCTCCACCACCAGGAGGAGGCGCCACATTTTTCTGACCGTTTTGTTTTCCCAGAGAAGCACCAGCTCTAAACCAGGACTTCACCAGGCCTAAATTACAGCTTAAGACCTGCTCCTGCAGACTGAGTTAAACTTTTTAGTAACTTACGATGAACAGCGCGGCTTTTTGAAGACTATATCAATATCTTTAGATTGATCTCTTATGTCCATTTGACCAAAAACAAATAAATAAATTAATTAATGAAACATGATTCAGTCAAACTTTATATAAACTTACTGTAAACGTGGCTTTTTGAAGTCTATACTGACGCTTTTAGATCGATCTCTGCAGACGCTGCCCCCTACAGTCCTGGAAGAGAGAGGACAGAACACAAACTGTTGACCACAGAGTCACAAAATACAATAAAACCAAGAGACAAACTTCACTGGACACGTGTTTAGTTTTAGTTCAGACTTTTGGACAAATGTTACACCAGGATCACACCAGCAGGGGGCGCAGTGTGAGGTGTTGTCATGTCTTTAACCTTCATGTATAAAGTATATTTCATCTTGTGTGTTGTATTCTATCCTCCCTGGGGACTACAGTAATAAACCTGCTGCATGTATAATCGAGACAAACTGTACTGCTGCATTTGGCCTGTGGGTGGCGCTCTGTCTGTGGGGTCAGGTACAAAGGTGTGTCTCAGACACAAACTAAACTAACTAAAGCAAGTTCTTATTTCTGCAGCGCTGTTTGTTTTGGCGCAGTGCTGCTCTGTAACTGGTCGGTCTGGGGCTTGTCACAAGTGAAGGCTTCAGAGTTTGTGAAGTCACAAACACTGAGAGTGTTGAATATATATTTTAAAAAGGTTAAAAAATGTTCATTTGTTTGGTGTTACACAGTTAAATTTACAGACTGATAAACAATAATACTCAGATTGAATTCTACAATAAGTTAATGTTTAAAATGCTTTATTAATTATTAATTAACACTGGCAGCACTTTTTTTTTTTTTTTGCACTGAAGCCTTTGAAACTGTTATCGCTCAGACAGTTTTCATTTAATTTTTGGAGCTGTAACTGAATCCACAGCAGAGAGTTCCTGTTGTGAGCAAAGCTGATCGTGGCCAGTGTTTGTGCACATCATGAGCTGAGCTTCAGTCTGGACTCAACACAAACTCTGCAGCAGATACACAAATGTGAACTGTGCACTTTGACCTGTGTCTGCTGTATTTTTAAATGTGGATTCACTCTGTGCACATTTTCACTGTGGATTCTTCTGCTGTGGCTGTTTGGTTTTGACACGGTTAAACATTTGGAACCTCAGATTCGACCACTGCAACATGGAGGATCTTCCTCCTGAGTCTGGACCTTTTTGTGTTGTGGAGAAAATAAAATGGCATAAATAATAATTCCAGCAGGGGGCGCCAGGCAGCGTGTTTGTCACTCACGTGGTCAGGACGCTCCTGTCACGTTTACGTGCCCTGTCCGAGTCCGAGCTGGGCTTCCTGTCACAAAGAAACAAAGTCAGGACTTTTAAATCAAAGAAAGGGGCAAATCAAGGTGAGGGGCAGGTGGGAGGGGCAATGGGGCCAGATGGGAGGGGCAGTTGGAGGGGGCAGTGGGGGCAGGTGAGAGGGGCAGGTGAGAGGGGCAGTGGGGGCAGGTGGGAGGGGCAGGTGGGAGGGGCAGTTGGGGCAGATGGGAGGGGCAGGTGGGAGGGGCAGTTGGGACAGATGGGGGGGGCAGTGGGGGCAGGTGGGAGGGGGCAGTGGGGGAACAGGTTTCACTTCTTTCTGAAAAACATCATGCAGATAAGAGATAGAATCTGATGCTAAAATCCTGGGGGCAGCGTCTTTTCTCCAAACACACAAAACAAACTGAAGACCTGCTGTTTCCTTTTTGCAGTGAACTCGTGTGAAGAGAGTTTAACAGTGTAAACAGAGTAAAGTAAGTAAAGAGTAAGTATCTGCAATGTACTTCACTGTACTGTGAAGAAGCAGCGATAAACACAGATGCTTTAAATGTCTTTTCACGTGAGGAAACTCTGTATTATTATGGTTTATTCCCTTTTAAACAATTACGGCTGAGGTCTGTTTACCTTGGCCCAGGTTGAGCGGAGACTTCACAATTATTTCTGGACGTCATTTTGTCTCAACGGCCTGAGGAGTCCAAAGAAACAGATTTAAAACTTGAAAATGAATAAACATAAAAATAGTGGAAATAAATAAATGTGTTTTTTGTGTTAAATGCCACAGATTAAAAGTCTGTACTTTACTTTATGTTTGTGAAATTAAAACCATTTTATTTTTTAAAGTCTAAATGAACTGAATGAAAAAATTTCCCCCATGGCCCTGTCCTCGTCGTGTCTGAACATGAAGTGCGCGACACTATCGCCCAGGGCTGAATATGTGACGCACTTTTTTATCCAAGCATTTCGTGTCAATTTTATTTCATCAACAAATCACCGAGAGTTGAAGTTTCAGACAATGTAAGGAGACCGGTGCAGTAAAGGTCGTGCAAAAAAGAAAATTATGCAACAAGTTTAAGTTTCTATTTTCCTGCATAAACAACAAACAGTTTCAACAGTTTAAAAAATTTCCCCCATGGCCCTGTCCTCGTCGTGTCTGAACAGGAAGTGCGCGACACTCGCCCAGGGCTGAATATGTGATGCACTTTTTTATCCAAGCATTTCGTGTCAATTTTATTTCATCAACAAATCACCGAGAGTTGAAGTTTCAGACAATGTAAGGAGGCCGGTGCAGTAAAGGTCGTGCAAAAAAGAAAATTATGCAACAATTTTAAGTTTCTATTTTCCTACATAAACAATACAGTTTAAAAATGACTTTAAGCAGAAAATGTGACAATTCCTCCGTACGTTGTACAAAATAATCTTCACATAGAAATGCAAAGTAAATCACTTTTTAAGCAAATGTTGGTTAAGCCCGTTACTGCAATTCTGTTTTAGCATGTTCATGGTACAAAAGAGTCTGTTAATAATCCTTTTGTGACAGTGAAATGTGCTCAGTCTGGACTCACCGTGTTGGAAACGCAAAAACAAAAAGGTTCTTTGTGTAAAGCGGATGAAGGAGACGTCAAAGCAGCAACCGGATGCTCTGATGAGGAGAGAAGTACAGAGGGAGGAGACAGACTTCAGGTAAATAACATGACCCAGAGGAGGAAACTCTGGGCAGGGAGTGTCTTAACTTTGAAAATCAGATATTCTATAATAATGTGTCCATCCATCTTCTCCCGCTTAATCCGGCTGGGTCTCATAGCACCTGACCCCCCCTATGAACCCCTCTGCAGGTGGTGAGCCCACAGGAGGGTGGAGAACATGGTCCTTGATGTTAGTTCATAGGGGTGCGGGCATGTTTTGGGTTGATGGGGGAAACCGGAGTACCCGGAGGAAACCCATCCAGACACGGGGAGGAACATGCAAACTCCACACAGAAAGGCCCGGGCGACCCGGGGATCGAACCCGCAACCTTCTTACTGTGAGTGTTGCCACTCAGCCACCGTGCCACTATAATAATGTGTGTTCAGTTTTTAAAGTTATTCACAGTGTTGCAGCTCCTCCTCTCAGAAAATGTGTTGCTTTGATCGATCCACCTCAAGAGGAGAGTGAATTATTCCAAAATGTAAAACCTCTTTTGCTAAACCAGCCTAAGTCAATGGAATCATTACCAACAGAAATTATTACATGTACAAATATAAAAACATTTGCGCGTCTGATCAGAAAACGGCAAATCTGTCCCCATGTTTAATGATGAATGTGTGAACAGGTGAAACTGGAGAGAGTGAATGTTTTGGTGTGTGTGGCTCAAAATGGTTTTATTCATGTTTGATTCAGAAGCGGATCACTTGTTTTGTAAATGAAATGTTCGTATATTAAGACATGGTCATAGATCCATTTAATTCTACTGTCTGTACATTTTTACATTTTGTACTTTTTATTATATATATTATATAGTATTTATATTGCAATTCTCTCTGTAAATTTTGTACATATACTTATTCACTTTCTATTATTTTTATTATTATTTCTATTTTTATTATTATTGTTTATCTTGATTGCATCACACTTTTTTCCTTTTTTGCACTAAACTGTCCTGGAGCTACTGTGACTGTTGAATTTCTCCACTGCGAGATTAATAAAGTCCTGTCTTATCTTAACTGACATCAACCTGCCGAAGGACGACCGGTGAAAATGAGCGTTTCTTGCTATAACCTGGTACAAGCATCTTTCCTTTGTCTTTGGTCAGGGTTTGTTCCTCTGTCCCTGTATAAATAAATACCAGGACCGAAACCTGTTCAAAGCTCAGAGGAGGAAATCACAGCCATCCTGGTTTGAGCCCAGTTTGGAGTTGGTTTAGGCCACGTTTCCACAGAGACATGGAGCACAGAGCGTCGTTTTCAAAAGAGTTTTCATTTACACAAAACTGAGCACAAATGAGTTTCCTCCAGAGTGACCGGGAGCTCCCTTAGAGAGAGGGGGAGGAGCTCAGAGCCGCTGCTCCTCCACGTGGAGAGGCGCATCTGTTCCCTCAGGAGGTGTTCATGTCCCACCGGGAGGAGGCCCCGGGGAAGACCCAGGACCCGCTGAAGGGACTCTGTCTCTGGGCCTGGGAACGACTCAGGGTCCAGGAGGAGCTGGAGGAAGTGTCTGGGGTGGGGGAAGTCTGGGAGTCCCTACTTAGACTGAAGCCCCGCAGAAGAGGAGGAACATGGATGGAACTGGTGTATTCCTGCTTTAGTCCTGGTCCAGTCCTGGTCCAGTCCTGGTCCAGTCCTGGTCCAGTCCTGGTCCAGTCCTGGTCCAGTCCTGGTCCAGTCCTGGTTCTGCTTTAGTCCTGGGTTAGTCTATGCTAGTACTAGACCAGGACTAGACCAGGACTAGACCAGGACTAGACCAGGACTAGACCAGGACTAGACCAGGACTAGACCAGGACTAGTAGTACCGTTTTACACCAGTGGGGGCGCAGTTACGGGGCGATACCAAAATAAAAGAAAACTTGTATTTCAAAGAAGAAATCTTTAATGAAACATTTCAGTCACGACCGTTTCAAACCAAGAGAAAAACACAGATTCAAACCAAAACAGAATCGTGTAATTCGCCCGACACCAGGGGGCGCTGTCAGGAAAAACACTGACACAGTTCAGTTTAGATCAGAAAAAATCATCAATCAAAAAATAATTCTGGACACAAACTGAAGACAAACGTGTGAAATCAAACTTCACCTGGACACAGCTCCCTTTGCTCTCGGCATAAAGTCGCTCCCCCTTCAGAGCTGAACGTCAGTTTAGCTCAAGATGCTCTTTAAATAAAGCTAAATGTGTTTCAGACTTTAGGACTAAAGGGAAGGAGGGGCGGGGCCTGGAGGACTAAAGGGGAGGAGGGGCGGGGCCTGGAAGACTGAAGGGGAGGGGCCTGGAGGACTAAATGGGGAGGAGGGGCGGGGCCTAGAGGACTAAAGGGGAGGAGCCTGGAGGACTAAAGGGGAGGAGCCTCGAGGACTAAAGGGGGGAGGGGCGTGGCATAGAGGACTAAAGGGAGGAGAGGCGGGGCCAGAGGAATAAAGGGGAGGAGGGGCGTGGCCTGGAGGACTAAAGGGGAGGAACCTGGAGGACTAAAGGTGAGAAGGGGCGGGGCCTAGAGGAGGGGTGGGGCCTGGAGGTATAAGCAGCAGTGTGATTGGTGGAACAGGTGTCGGATACTACAGACTCTACCCCTTGCAGACAGGTGCATCAGAAGCACCTGTCTGTGATCAGGGCAGTGCTGTGTGATGTCATGTAGTACTTTAAATCACAGAGGAACTTAAAATCAAGTGTTTTTGACCTGAAAGCTGTAAAAGTCTCTGAACACCAGACACACCCTTCAGTCGGGAACAAGGTGAACGTTTAATGTTTAGTTCCACTTTAAAAAGGAGAAACTGTCCAAACTTCAGGTTGTAACATCCGTCACCTTCACACGAGGAACTTCAAACCAGTCAGGAATGAGTCAAACAAATCCACGGACTCAGTCCAAGTCAAATTCTCGTTCACGTCTCAGTGCTCGTTCTTCGATTCCCCTCCGAGCGCTGCAGCCCCGCCCTCCTCTGCGGCTTCGGACTTGGATCCCAGGGCGGACTTTGAGGTCTCAGGGTCTTGGTTCGGATCCTGGTTTGGTTCGGGTTGTGTCTTGGGGTTCTTGGGGTCCTGGTTTGGTTCTGGTTGGGTCTCGGGGCTGAAGGCCAAAGAGGCAGAGTTGATGCAGTAGCGTTTCCGTGTGGGTTTGGGTCCATCTTCAAACACGTGACCCAGATGAGCACCACACTGGGAGACAAAGCAGAACGTCACTCAAGGATTTTTACAGTTTCCACTTTAATGAGATGTAAAGTTACGCAGTATTCCTTTAATGGACAACAGAAAACTTAAAGATTTAGGCGTAAACTCATCACGGGGACCTGCCTCTTACGGGAGAAAAATCAGGTCCACGACATAAAAAAAATTATATCATTACATTCAACATGGTTTAGTGTTTGGATCTGGGGTAGAATCATAGTCCGTGTATATGAGTGGACTAAGCTAACCCGTTAGCTGCTGCGTGCCAAATAGGAAGTGCTCCAGGAGGCTCTTCTGGCTCCTTCTCTTAAATTCTTCGTCTGAACCTGCGACACAGAATCCTGAAATTTTCATTTCTCTGTTTTGTTCCTAAATCGAGATATGAACATAAATAACAGACCAATCAGACGCCTTCATTCCCCGAGGTCCCTCCCCCTAGCGTTAGCAACAGGTTTGATTGACATTTTGTTTCGTTGCCAAGTAAGTTCCCTTCCCGCTTTCCGCCGAGTGACCATTTTGGAAATAAAATGACAAAATATCTCAAACAGTTAAAATATCTAACGTTACTAGAATCTAATTTAACTAGCATAAAGTAAAGTGAATTTGGTTAAACTGCCTAAACTCTATTGTTGTTCGCACATAACAGAACATACAACATAAATCAATGACTTAAACTATTTAAAGTTTGATGATAAAAGCTCAAAGTTTCCTTCTTATTCTGCAGAATCAGGTTAATCCAGTGTCCTGCAGGTGCAGAGTATCTCCGCTCTGAGGAGGGCGACACATTTAACGTCCTCACTCCTGATTGGCTCTTGTGGTTGCTGTGATACTCGCGGGCAGATTTCCAAATATGGACCTGGCTCTAGATTCGCTCCTGTAACCGTGGCATCAGGAGCCTCATTTGAGCGACGCCGACGCTGTGGAGATGTCAGACTCACTTGGACACTCAGATATACGGACTATGGGTAGAACAGGTTATGGTGAGGGTTTAGGTGCTAGCCGCCGCGTTCTAAACAGGAAGTGAGCAGGTGCGCTCTTCCGGCTCCATGGACTCTGGCTGCAGTTGCTTTACTATTGAAAAAGTGTAACCGCTCTCTCCTCACTTTGGTCTCAAAACGTTCAGATTAACCCGTGCGACAAGATCCTGGGCTGTCAGGGGCAGCGTCAGGGGCAGCGTCAGGGGCAGCGTCAGGGGCAGCGTCAGGGGCAGCGTCAGGGGCAGCGTCAGGGGCAGCCGTCTCACCTGTGCACAGTTGGTCTCCACGCGGTGCATGCCATAGGTGAAGTCGTCCGTCTGGTCGATGGAGTCTTTGGTGAGGAGGTCGTAGAAGGACGGCCATCCTGAAAACACAAACTCTTTAAAACTCCTGAGAACTTTAAGTATTGATCTATGAAAACAAACACTTTAACCCCCAAAGACGTAAGGGCTGTTTTAGTACATTTGTCCTCACCTGGATTTTTTTCTTAATTTTGCTTTTAAAACTGCCCCTTTTACCCCCTAATGAAGTGTTCTACCTCCTTTTGTTCAGCACAACCTGTTATTTCACAATCTGCTGCTGTAGTTGTGTCATGAGGCTGTGATAAAAGCTACAGGACCAGAAATAGAGATGAAAAAAAAATCTGAAAATAAAATTCACACTCTTTTATACAAAACACACAGCAAACATGTAGAAACAACTTTTGGACATAAAAAATGCTTAATTTATGGTCTTAGCTACAAAAATGCAAAATATCAACTCTGTAAGTAACAAAAAATCTCCTAATTGCCCTAAAACAAAAACGTGCAGTGGCTCCATGACTTTCCTGGTCCAGTCCTGGAAACAGCTCCTGTCAGGTCCAGGGCCAGAGCCACAGCACTTCTGCATTTCCATCGTGGTAATTACATTTGGATTTGTTCATTTTGACTGAAATAAACAAACAAACAAACAAAAATAGAAAGAGATGAATTACGCACACCAAAATGTGTAATTTTCCATTTATGTGAGAATTAACTCCACTTAGAGTGAAGGGCCAGAGCCGCCTCTATTTCCTGAGGAGGCTGAGGTCCTTTGACATCTGCAGGACGATGCTCAGGATGTTCTACGAGTCTATGGTGGCCAGTGCCATCATGTACGCTGTAGTCTGCTGGGGCAGCAGTCTGCGCGTGAGGGACACTAATAGACTCGAGAAGATCATTAGGAAGGCTGGACATGTTGTGGGGGAGGAGCTGGACTCTCTGGCGGTGGTGTTGGACAGGAGAATGCTGGACAAAGTCTGGACTATTCTGGACTCTCCCTCCCACCCCCTCCACAAGGTGCTGGCCAATCAGAGGAGCTCTTTCAGCCATAGACTGCGGCTGCCGCGCTGCTCCACTGAGAGACACAGGAAATCTTTCCTGCCTGTCGCCATCAAACTGTTGAACGCTGCACTTTACACAAACTACTCAATCCTTTTCATCCCATTCCCGGCTCACACATGTATATAGTCACAAATATGTCAATGATGTAAATAATTTCCCAGAGAGAGCTATTTTATCTTTTATCTTATTGTATTTAGCTTATTTTGTAACTTGTTCGATGTACATGCTCTTGGTCGGTTGCATCTGCAACAAAGAAAATTTCCCCTCGGGGATGAATAAAAGTAATTCTGATTCTGATTCTGATCTTTTTCACTCATTATAAAACACACACAGTCAGAGGAGTCGACCATCTTGACTCACTTCACTCTTTGGCAAAGTTTGGGTCGATCAAAATGGACGGAGCGCATGAGTTTGGGGAAAACAAAGTTCCTATTGGACACTTGTTTTGTTCACGTCATCACACAGCGCCAGTGTGACATAGGATAAAGCCGCAGAAATGTACGGAAACCTCTATGTCTGCACTTTCAGAGGGAAAAAAAGTAAGTTACCATCTTTTACGGTTAGACAGTTCTGCGCGGTTATTGAAAACATATTCCTTGGAATCGTATATGATAACGTAGGTCTTCGAGGGTTAAAACTCCTGAGAACTTTAAGTCCTGATGGGCCAAAAGTCGACTCTCGTGATGGGCTCAGTGAGTGACATCTGTGGGTTTCACTTTAAGAAAAGTCCCGTGATCGAGGTGCGGAAGTGTCTGTGGTGTGAGGCGGCTCGTGGACTGTGGGGTTTAAACCACAGAGAAACAAAACCCCGTCTGTTCTGTGCGGCTCATTTTAAACAGACTCAAGTGGAGCTCACTACAGATTTACTCTTATTTTCCATTTTTCTCTCATTTCCACAAACCTTCTCGTCATGTGTCGCGTATTTGTGACTTTACTGATTTATGGGCTGTGATTTGTTTTAAAAACTCAAATACTGTCTAATACATGACTAAATACTAATAAAATACAACACTAAACACAATTAAACACTGTCCCTCTTTAACCACAGCCTTTTAACTGTGTTTTAATCATACTTAATTAGTTTATGTTGTTGTATGTTGTCTAATAAATAAAATGTGTTAGTATTGCTGTGCCTTTAGGAACCACCAGAGGGCACCACACACAGAGTGGAAACTGTGACGAGTTCAGTCAAGATCAGCGACTCCAGGACTGAAATGACCCAGGTGATTCTAGTGAAGGTGTATGGAGTTTAAAAACAGTGGAGCACTTCCTGTATCACCACATGATGTCATCACGAGGTGGAACAGAGTGTTTTCAGTCTGAGAGAAGAACTCATGCTAAATGTACAGGTTTGTGTGTTAAATATGTGAACGAGGAAACTACATTAGAGCAGAGAATTATGGGACATGGAGTCTCAGTGTAAACTACATTAGAGCAGAGGATTATGGGACATGGAGTCTCAGGATAAACTACGTTAAAGCAGAAGATTATGGGACATGGAGTCTCAGGATAAACTACATTAGAGCAGAAGATTATGGGACATGGAGTCTCAAGATAAACTATGTTAGTGCAGAGGATTATGGGACATGGAGTCTCAGGATAAACTACATTAGAGCAGAGGATTATGGGACATTTAAAAGTCGAGCAGTGAGAAACGGGGACTGACCTGAGCCGGAGTCGAACTTGGTTTTGGAGCTGAAAGAAAAAGACACAAAAGCGACTCCATCAGTGTTTGCAGAGGGTTAATCCGGTGGTGCAGTGACGGGGTCTCACCTGAAAAGCGGCGCTCCACACACCACGCAGCTGTAGGTGCCCTCGTCCTTGTTAAACGTCAGCTCTCCCGTGAACGCACTGAGGACACAGCGGCAGAGTGGTTAGCCTCGCCTCTTTGGTACAAGATCTGTGCGAGTACAAACTGTGACTGTGTTTAGATTTACAAATGTTTCTGACGTCAGGCGGTTCTCGTAGACGAAACTGGAATGTTTTATAAAACCGAGCACAACGTCCCAACCATAAAACACAGAAACTTACTCATTCTTCCTTAAAAAGTTGTGACTTTCCGAGCGCATTTCCATCATTATCCCACGTCACACATGCTGCGCAACAGGAAAACAAATGCTCCATTTTCATCGGCCCAAACTTCAGAGTGTAAACTGCAAATTTCATAAAACCAACCAAGATTTATTCTCTTAAATCTAAACAAAAAATCATATTAACTTGTTTTAAGAGATTTACTAAATGACTAATATAAATCTGGAAGATTATTAAGATTAATGCAAGAAAATATGTAGTTCGAATGCACAAAACAAGTGTTAAAATGGAGTTTAAGACATTTTTATGGATGTAAATCAGTCGATCTTAAACTTAAATTGTCCAGTATCTCTGAACCTTTTGTTTGTAAGATTAAAAGATTTTAAAGTTTTAGGCGAGTGCTGCAATTTGTCAATATGTTACTAATAGTGCTAATTCATCTTAAAATAAAGAATTTCATGAACTAAAATGAAGAATAAAACCGTAACAGCTTTATATTCTAGTTTTAAGATTTTCACCTTAATTTATTCTTAGAATGAGTGTTTTCTGCTTTATTTTAGATCACTTCAAACTTAGATTTTCTTATTTTAAGATTTCTAGATAAGTAAATTTCACTTCCTGCTCTGGCAGATCATTTCACTTGTTTCTGGAGCATTTTAACTTAAAACAAGTGGATTTCTGTAGTTTTATGGAGGGGCATTTTGCAGTGTAGTGGTGGTAAAATGGTCGCTGTTCTGAGTGTCTGTTCGTCACAACTGAAAAAGCCGCTCTAAGTGCAGTTCTTTCTCATATAAAGGGCCAATTGTGTGTCTTATATGATCCAGACTCCTAGTTGGGTTTAGGGTCGAGTTAGTCGTGCCCACCTCTCCGTGCCCCTCTCCTGGGTGACATGGTACTGCAGGGGGGTGAGGCGCTCCTTCAGCTCTTCTTTGGTGAACGTCACAGGCCATGTCTTCTTCGTGCGGCGAGCGCCTGGAAAAGGTCCAAACGTCAGACATGAAACATATGCGCAGCTCTGGGGACTCGCGAGCGGCTCTGGGGACTCGCGAGCAGCGCCCTCAGGTGGTGAGGACACACAGGGGGAATACGGTGTTATTGTGCTCACACCAAACGCGACGGGCGCAAACAACGCGAATAGTTTACCTGTTAACCCTATGTAAAGGCGCGAATAAATTTCTGCGGCGCAAATGAGGTGAACTGGGCAGCGCGATTCACGTGTTTGGAGCGGCGCGTAGTGACGAAACCGAAGTTAAAAAATCAGAACTTTCTGTGGCAATTCATGTCGCGTCAACCAATCAGGGGCGGTGTTCTGATAGTGACGCAAGATTATTGTTGCGCTGGGGAACGAGCCCATCATAAACATACCAGCATGAGCCGTACAGAGACCGGAATAAAAAGGACTTTGGTTGGAGAAGAATGAGCGAGGTTGTTGGAGACCCAGGTAAGTCGTTATAAAATGTTATAGCTCTATAACATGTAGCAGTGTATGAACTAGTAACTATAGTCTCCTCCCGAATGGACTTTTCTGGCATAGCAAACAAAATGTATTGTGTTTCAAATCAAGTTAAGCAATTACTATTGATCAGGAGTTGCCCAGGCTCCGTGCGCCACGGCTGCATTTAGTCCTGGTCCTGGATTAAGTCCAGGTTTAGTCTGCAGCTGCGGAGTTCGGCTTCCCGGAGCACGAAGCTCCAGTTCTCGGGTCTTTCTCTTTCTCCTCACGCAGGCGCAGTGGCTCCTCCTCACACGAATAGAGTGAATTTACTCGCGCGATCAAATTCCCAAACTCGAGCGACGTGTTCGCGTGAATGAAAACGATGGACTCAAAAAAGTCAAACGTTTGACGTGATTTGTTGCGTCTGGTGTGAACACCCCATTAGGGTGGAGGGACACAGGGACAAAGCACTCGCCCTCTAACCAGGGGCTTCCAGGAGGAGACTGAACGACGGTGCTCAGTGTCAGACTGCCCCGGGGCAACTGGGGCAACTGGGGCAGCGCCTCACAGCTTTACACAAATGTGCTGAAAACAGTGTTACAAGTGAAACCAAACACAGCACACTGCAGGCAGAGGGGTCAGGGGTCACCGTGAGGGGTCAGGGGTCGGCGTGAGGGGTCACTGTGAGGGGTCAAGGGTTGCCGTGAGGGGTCAGGGGTCGCCATGAGGGGTCAGGGGTCAAAGGTCACTGCACTGTTATTCCAGTGACTCAAAGTGAATCAGAATATTCTTCATGATTTGAGGCGTTTGCTTCTTTACTTAGGGAAGAGCAATATATCGGCTCCAGTATCGATATCGGCCGATATCACAGTTCGATACAGATTTTATTTTATTTTATTTACAAAAGTGAAAAGTTCATTAGTGATCTTTACTTTAACTTAAATTTGTGGAACTTGGTCTGGATTTTAAAATATCGTTTATCGGACACAGCAGCGCAACAAATATTCAATATCAATAATTAAAAAAAAATCTGTATCATCTCATCCCCAACTTTAATTTACCAAACTAAATACATTTTACTCCAAGAATATTTAATTTATTTGATACATTTAATATTCACAAAATTAGTATTGAC
Organism: Odontamblyopus rebecca; assembly: GCA_030686955.1. Taxonomy (NCBI): domain Eukaryota; kingdom Metazoa; phylum Chordata; class Actinopteri; order Gobiiformes; family Gobiidae; genus Odontamblyopus; species Odontamblyopus rebecca. The sequence continues at coordinate 14,476,133 of CM060653.1, read as the reverse complement.
GCTTCAAATCATGACACTTATTCCTACTGCAATCCAAGCTGTGCGTGTTCTCTGCACATTATTTGTATGTTATCTGTTCTCTGCATTTTTTCTGTGTGCTCTTTGTTCTGTTCTCTGCGTGTTCTTTGCATGCTCTCTGCGTGCTCTCTATGTGTTCTGTGTCCTCTACGTGTTCTATGCACATTCTCCGTGTGTTCAATGTTCTCTGCATGTCCTGTCTTTCTTTGTTCTGTTCTGTGTGTTTTTTGCATGTTCTCTGCATGTTCTGTGTGTTATTGGTTCTGAGTGTTCAATTTTCTCTGCATGTTCTTTATGCGTTGTCTTCTGCGTGTTCCATGTTCTCTGTGTGTTATGGTTTCTGTGCATGTTCTTTACGTGTTCTGTGTTCTCCGCGTGTTCTATGCATGTTCTCCGTGTGTTCAATGTTCTGTTTCTTTTTGTGTTCTGAATGTTCTCTGCATGTTCTGTGTGTGTTTTTTTTCTCTACATGTTCTTTTTTCTCTGCATGTTCTTTATGTGTTCTGTCCTGTGTGTTCTATGCATGTTCTAGGTGTGTTCAATGTTCTGAGTGCCCTCTGCTTTGTTCTCTTGTGTGCTGTTTGTTCTCTGCATATCCTCTGTCTTCTGCATTTCTTTGTTCTGTTCTCTGTGTGCTCTCTGCTTATCTACGTGTTCTTTGCATGCTCTCTGCGTGTTCTCTGCGTGTTCTAGGGAAGCGTGCGCACACACCGGCCGTTAGCCACAGCAGCACACAGCGGGAGGACCTGAGGGGAGGCTGCAGGCTCGCAGAGTCACCGGCTGGCCCTTCGACACCAGGTGCAGCAGGTTAAAGCCCGACATCTCCACGAGTCACAGACGGAGCGGCTAAGAGTCTGCAACACAGATTTACTATGTTTAAACGCCTAAAAACACTCTGCGACACAGATTTACAATGATTAAACGCCCAAAAACACTCAGCTACACAGATTTACGACGATTAAACGCCCAAAAACACTCTGCAACACACATGTACAACGATTAAACGCCCCAAAACACTCTGCAACACACATGTATGACGATTAAATGCCCAAAAACACTCTGCAACACAGATTTACTATGTTTAAACGCCCAAAAACACTCTGCAACACACATGTACGACGATTAAGTGGCTAAAAACACTCTGCGACACACACGTATGACGATTAAACGACTAAAAACACTGCAACACAGATTTATGACGATTAAACGCCAAAAAACACTGTGACATATGGAGGAGGAGAACAGTTTGGAGAACAGCTCTGGTTTAAAAGGAGGCGCACTCTTCATGGTCAGGAGGAGGAGAGAGAGTCATGTAACTGCGGTTGGTTTTGTTTCCGTTTTTATTTTTATTTATCCAATATTCCTTGCGTGCTCCTGGTGCTGTGAGAGCTGCAGGACCGTTCATTACATCACAGCGTCCTCAGCTTCAGAGTGTCACAGAACCTCCGTGTTCACCTCCGCGGGCGACTCGGGAACAGATAGCATAATAAAAATAAGAAACGATTTTCCTGCTGTTTTATGATTTCAAACATTCTCAACTCCCTCCCGCTCTGCTGCTTCTGTTGCCACAGCATATTCTGTATATCTGAGTGTCTAAGTGAGTCTGACGTCTCCACAGCATCAGCATTGCTCAAATGAGGCTCCTGTTGCCACAGTTACAGGAGCGAATCTGGAGCCAGGTCCATATTTGGAAATCCCACGGCAAGTATCATAGCAACCACAAGAGCCAATCAGGAGTGAGGAGGTTAAATGTGGCGCCCTCCTCAGAGCGGAGATACTCTGCACCTGCAGGAACCACTGGATTTACTGATTCCACAGAATAAGAAAGAAACTTTGAGCTTTTATCATCAAACTTAGTAAAATAGTAAGTTTATGTCACTGATTTATGTTGTATGTTCTGTTACCTGCAAACAACAATAGAGTCGCAATTTAGCGAAATTCACTTTACTTTATGCTAGCTAAATTAAGTTAGTTCAGATTGTAGTAATGTTAGCTACTGTAATTGAGATATTTTGTCATTTTATTTCAGAAATAGTCAATCGGGGCAGGAAAGCGAGAAGGGAACTTACTTAGCAGCAAAATGAGCTGTCAATCAAAATTGTTCATCTGAACCCGCGACACAGGATCCTGAATTTTTCATTTCTCGGTTTTGTTCCTAAATCAAGATCTGAACATAAATAATGGACCAATCAGACACCTTCATTCCCCGAGGCCCCTCCCCCTAGAGTTAGCAACAGGTTTGATTGACAGCTTGTGCGTTTCGTTGCTAAGTAAGTTCCCTTCTCGCTTTCCCCCCCCCCCCGAGTGACGATTTCTGAAATAAAATGACAAAATATCTCAAACAATTACCTCAGCTAACTTTACTAGAATCTTAACTAGCATAATTTAACTGGCATAAAGTAAAGTGAATTTCGTTAAATTGCAACTCTATTGTTGTTTGCACGTAACGGAACATACAACATAAATCGACTTAAACTATTTAAAGTTTGATGATAAAAGCTCAAAGTTTCCTTCTTATTCTGCAGAATCAGTAAATCCAGTGGTTCCTGCAGGTGCAGAGTATCTCCGCTCTGAGGAGGGCGCCACATTTAACCTCCTCACTTGTGATTGGCTCTTGTGGTTGCCATGATACTCGCGGGAGGATTTCCAAATGTGGGTAACCGTGGCAACAGGAGCCTCATACGGAATATGGTCAACACGAGCGTTCAAAATACTGAAGTAGAGGAGACATTGTGGCACGGTGGCTGAGTGGCAACACTCAGGCCTCACAGCAAGAAGGTTGCGGGTTCGATTCCCGGGTCGCCCGGGCCTTTCTGTGTGGAGTTTGCATGTTCCTCCCCGTGTCTGGATGGGTTTCCTCCGGGTACTCCGGTTTCCCCCATCAACCCAAAACATGCCCGCACCCCTATGAACTAACATCAAGGACCATGTTGTCCACCCTCCTGTGGGCTCACCACCTGCAGAGGGGTTCATAGGGGGGTCAGGTGCTATGAGTATTGGGCAGCATGCTGCCCCGCGACCCAGCCGGATTAAGCGGGAGAAGATGGATGGATGGAGGAGACATTGTACTGTACCAGCGAGAACAGCAGGGGTCACAGCGCCTTGCCCAACGGCACGATGGAAGACTGAGAGCAGAGTCCTTCTGAGGAGCACAGCCATAAACCGATCAGGCTGAAGAGAGAGACAGAAGAGAAGGAAAGAGAGAAAGGGGCTGAAGTGAGTTCAGTCGCTGTTAGGACCATAGACTCTGTGTTTCATTATAGTTCAGTTTGTGCTTCTGGTTCTTCAGATATTCACAGTTTTATTTGGGTCGATGACGTCGTCCAGAACCTCAGAACATGAAACAGCCTCAAAACAGCAGAAAATTATAGAAAACGTTTAGATTCATGATTATTTCACAGGTCAGCTGACGCGGCAAACTCAACAAAACTAGTGTCGATAAACGATCTGAGGCTGTGGAAAAGTCTGTTATTCTACAAAATATGAATCAAAAGCAAATCACTAAAGAGTGAAACAGACTTTTCTACAGCCTCAGATCGTTTATCTTCACTAGTTTTGTGGAGTTTGTCGCCGTCAACTGAGCGGGAATCACGTCCTATAATTACCACAGAAATAATAATGAATAATAATTTTAGAAATAAACTCACACAAATGAAACTGTTTTCTATAATTTTCTTCCTGTTCTGAGGCTGTTTAACATTCTGAGGTTCTGGACGACATCATCGACCAAAATAAAACTGAATATCTGAAGAACCAAAATCGCACAAATAAAACTTTCTGCAGCACAAACGATTGAGTTTTTGTAGGTTTGAGTTTGACGGGGCGACTTCACGCAGGAATGTGAAACAGCCTCAAAACAGCAGAAAATGATATGAAACATTTGTATTTGTTTTGTGCTGTGACAATTTTCATTTTGCGAGTTTCTAATTTGTAAAATTATTCATTATTTTTTCGCGAAAAATTATGTGACGTCATTTCCGCTCAGCTGACGTCAGCGGCTTCACCAAAACTCCGCAAAACAAGTGAAGAGAAACGATGAGGCTGTGGAAAAGTCTGGATTATTATAGAAAAGAAAAATTCTACTGGAACACTCTTGAACAGTTTTACTACAACAGAAACAGGACGGGTCCGTTTCAGCAGTGACAGAATCAGACAGAATCCACGCGAATGTTCCGGTCCAAACACGGCCTGTACACGCGCACACGCACCCGCTCCCGTGGAAACTCGACACTAGGACCGTGTTTATGACCGGGTATAATTATACAGTCTGTAGTAAAGCTCACGGTCTGTGTGGAGCGGTTTGGGTAACAATATTTATGACGTTTTTAGAACATCTTAAAAAGTTCGTGTCATTACGTAATGTTGCTCTGCGTAAAAAAGTGCTCCGTGCGTAAAAGAGACGTACCAGAAACAAACAGCAGCAACAGAAGCAAATAAGCCGAGTTCTGGAGTCGATTCAGGGCTAAAACTGGACGGAACCAAGCCAAGAACCGAGCCAGGACCAGATCCGGGAGCAGAGCCGCAGCGGGCGGAAAACGGGAGCCGGACTTGTGGAGTTATATCGGGCTGAGGGACGCGCTGTGGCGCAGGCGCTTCGCCTTTTATGGAGACGAGCCTCAGCCGGAAGCGAGTGTGACGCAACAGGAAGCAGGAAGTGCACAACAACAAAACGGATAATAATAATAATAATAATAATAATAATAATAATAATAATAATAATAATAATAATAATAATAATAATAATAATAATAATAATAATCTATCTCCCTCTGTCCCGTTTAATTTATTCTTTGCTATTCTTTGTATAATGTTCTATGTCTTGTATATAATAATAATAATAATAATAAAAAGTTTAAATACTACTACTACTACTACTACTAAAATTGTTGTTTGTGAGGCTGGGGCAGAGAGATCTGGGCGGGGGTCGAAGATGGGGGTCCTGACGACCGGATCTCCGGACATGGAGACTAACTCTGGGAGCATCTCCTCTCTGGAGGTGGAGCCTGAGCTGGTGGAGGTTCTTGTCAGATCCAGTCGGCTCACCTCCTGCACAGCCTGGGCTCTGAACCTGACTCTCCATTTCTGTGGTGTTGGAGATGGTGTGGCTCATGGCCACAGCTCAGCCGCTGCTGCTGGAGTTTCCCCCAGGGAAGGTAGGAGAGGGTCGTCCCTTCAGGTCAGGGCAGGTCTCTCACCTCAGGGAAGGAGAGGGTCATCCCTTCGGGTCGGGGCAGGTCTCTCACCCCGGGGAAGGAGAGGGGCGTGCCTTTGGGTCAGGGCAGGTCTCTCTGTGGTGTCGGACCCCACAGCAATGCAGGGGACCCGGCCTCTGGGAGTCTCTGAGGGGGGCTGGACACTGCACCCAGGGACTCCAGTTCTACTGGGGACTTCAACGCACACGTGGGCGACAGTGACACCTGGAGGCGATTGGGAGGAACTGCCTCCCTGATTTGAACCCGAGTGGATTCTGTTATTGGATTCTGAGCCTGTCACAGTTTGTCCAGAACCAACTCCATGTTCCAGCACAAGGCCCATCAGTGCAGGTGGTTTCAGGACCTCAGCCCCAGCTCCAGGATCCACTTTGTGGTCGTGTCCTCTGCACTCCGGCTGTGTGTCCTGGACACTTGGGTGAAGAGAGGGGCAGAGCTGTACAGCGCCACCTGGTGGTGAGCTGGGTGGGAGGAGGAAGCCGGAAAGACCTGGCAGGTCCAAGTGTACTGTGAGGGTCTGTGGGGAATGTCTGGAGGAACCAGGAGCTTCAGGTCACACCTCCAGGAGCTTCTCCCGGATCCCGGTTTAACACTAAATTTGCAGATGTGCTCTAATCTCACACACATTCATTTGACTGTTTTACATTGCAAGAACATTTGTTGCACCCTGCAACATGCAATTTCCTGCTGTGCTTCTGTTGTTTTTCTTCCTCATTCTGAAACGTCCCCTTATCTGGGTCTCCTCTTCCTCTTTCTCTCTCGCTTTATAAATCCCTCCTCCTCCTCTCTCCTCCTCAGACTGCTGCTCCTGCTTTGAGATCCACAGCTGATCCTTCATCCGTTCTGTCCTTTTTCTCGATGTTGGTTTTGCTTTTCCAACATGGTGAGTCTTTCTGAGCTTCACACTTCACTGTTAGAAAATAATTTTAAACTCAGTGTGGAGGGTTCATCTTTAAAACTTCACTCCCTCCTCCTCAGACTTCCTGCTCCTGCTTTGAGATCCACAGCTGATCCTTCATCTGTTTTTTTAAAATAACCTTTTTCTCGACTTTGGTTTTGCTTTTCCAGTGAGTCCAGACTGAGCAAACTTCACCTTCAGAAACAGTCTTTAAAACGTCACTGTGTTTGGACCATAAACAGACGCTTCTTCTCAAGTGACACATCAACTGTACAAAATCTCTCACATATTTTCAACATAAAGTCATTTTAAACAGTTTTGTTGTTTATACAGGAAAAGTTGAAATATTAATTCTGACCCTGAGATTATTGAATTTAATTCTGTTGTCTCAGTTGTCCTGTTTGTCTTTTGTCTTTATTGTTGATCACATGTGGCAATGATCACAGTGTGTGGTTTGTTTTGCTGCTGTATCTGCACATTTACTTACACCTTCTTTATGCACTTCCGGCTTTTGGACACAGATGACCACAGAACATGACTGTGGGGACGATAGTGGACCTCATCCTTACTGGACATGTCACATTAAATCTGTCTTATAGCAATAGCAATAATAGAGGGTGTCTCTAAACCACTAACCTGCATTTGTAATCTGTCATTCCAAATGGGTCAATTTCCTAATAAAATGAAAATAGCAAAGGTCATTCCATTGTACAAATCTGGTGACAATCATCTCTTCACAAATTACAGGCCTGTCTCTCTCCTCTCACAGTTTTCCAAAGTCTTAGAAAAAGCATTTTGCAACAGATTAGGTGAATTTATAGAAAAACATAACCTAATTTCGGACAGTCAGTATAGATTCAGAGCAAACCGGTCAACGGCACTTGCTCTAACAGATCTCATTGAAGAAATCACAAATTCAATCGACGACAAAAAAAACTTGCAATTGGAGTGTTTCTGGATTTAAAAAAAGCATTGACACAATTAACCATGCCAGATTGTTACGAAAAATGGAACAGTATGGGATTCGGGGGATTGTTCTGAGCTGGATGAGGAGCTATTTAGAGAATAGGCTTCAATATGTGAAGATGGCTGACAGTGAATCAAGTTACTTAAAAATGGTGTGTGGATTGCCTCAGGGCTCTATACTCGGACCAATTTTATTTAATATTTATATAAATGATATTTGTCAAGTATCAAAAGTCCTAAAGGAAATACTATTTGCAGATGACACAAATATTCTTTTATCAGGGGAGAATGTCCAGCAGTTGTTGTCAACTATCACTTCTGAATTATATAAAATAAAGCAATGGTTTGACTGTAACAAGCTTTCACTAAATTTAGAAAAAACTAAAATTATGCTATTTGGGAACTGCAAAAATAATACTCAAATCAAAGTGCAAATTAATGGTATAAGCCTAGAAAGAGTGTCTGAAATAAAATTTCTCGGTACCGTGATAGACGATAAGATCTGTTGGAAATCTCATATCAGACATGTACAAACCAAATTGTCCAGAAGTATTTCAATACTAGCAAAAGCTAAACACATTTTGAACAAAAAATCACTCCAGATACTATACAACTCACTCATTTTACCATATTTATCGTACTGCTTAGAGGTCTGGGGAAACACATACAAAAGTACATTACAATCACTACGTATTCTACAAAAGCGAGCTGTACGGATGATACATAAGGCATACATATTGCGATCACACTCATCAGTTATTCATACAATCAAAAATCCTGAAACTAGATGATCTAGCCACATTTAAAACAGCACAAATAATGTTTAAAGCCAGCAACAATCTATTACCGAGGCAAATCCAGGCAATGTTTACTGAAAGACATGGTGGATACAACTTGAGGGCACAGCTCAATTTTAAGCTGCGAAAAATACGCACTGAAAAAAAGTTTTTCCATCTCTATAACAGGTGTTAAATTGTGGAACTCCCTGAATATGGAGCTCAAAACAAGCAAAAATATAATCCACTTCAAACATAATTACAAGGAAAACATATTTGTTAAATACACTGAAGTTGATGTTTGAAATTATGTATTATGAAATGAAATTTGTATTAAGAATTGTAATGTTCACGTAAAATGTCTTGTGATAAGAAATTATGCAAATGTATTGAACTAAAAAAGTGTATATAAAATATGTGAGGTAGGACTCTATAAGTTTTAAAACTTCTTCCAACTCCTTTTGAGCATCTTGGACTTTTTCTTTTTTTCTTTTTCTTTTCTGATTATGTTAATGTCACCAAGCAACTGCTTTTTTTCTATAAAAAGCTCTATTGATGCTCAAATAAAAAAGAGAATGAATGAATCCAATATCTCGTCTAATAGACTTTGAGGGTTTTGTGTTTCTTTGGCGCTGTTCAAATTTTGGTTTTGTTTCTTTGTGACAGGGAGCACAGCTCTGGCTCAAACCCACTCACCACTAGGGGGCGTAAAAGTGATAGGAGCGTCCTGACCACGTGAGTGACAAACACGCTACCTGGCGCCCCCTGCTGGAGCCTTACACTCACTGGGTGTGTGAACATCTGACACTTCAGTTTGAAGAGGTCACATTAAGGAGCGGACGCTCCATAATTATTACACCACAGACAGAGCGCCACCCACAGGCCAAACGCAGCAGTACAGTTTGTCTCGATTATACATGCAGCAGGTTTATTACTGTAGTCCCCAAGGAGGATAGAATACAACACACAAGACGAAATATACTTTATACATGAAGGTTAAAGACACGACAACCCCTCACACTGCGCCCCCTGCTGGTGTGATCCTGGTTTAACGTTTGTCCAAAAATCTGAACTAGAACTAAACACGTGTCCAGTGAAGTTTGTCTCTTGGTTTTATTGTATTTTGTGACTCTGTGGTCAGCAGTTTGTGTTCTGTCCTCTCTCTTCCAGGCCTGTAGGGGGCAGCGTCTGCAGAGATCGATCTAAAAGCGTCGGTATAGACTTCAAAAAGCCACGTTTACAGTAAGTTTATATAAAGTTTGACTGAGCTTTGGTTTACTGCTGGTGTTTGGTTTATTCTGAATCTAACAGCGCCCCCTGTAGGTCAAAATAGATTTAAACATGTTTCATCTCAAACTTAGACATTTTAATTCCAGATCCCAGTGTGTGAAGCTCTGAGGCGTCTGGGGTCTGTGTTTGGTTTGGTGTCAGTGACTGAAATGCATAATTTTTGTTCCATCAGAAAAGGGCGACTCAGAGCCGAGAAGGTCCCGTCCAGAGGAGCCGCTCCACCTGCAGCGTGACTTCCTCCTCTGACTGAATCAGGACTTAGACAAACCTTCACCACGGCTCAGGCTCAGTTTAGATGTTGGAGCTCTGCTCGGCCCAAAGTACCAAGTGTTTTGTCCATGTAAAGAGTTTGAGAGATGCAGATGGAAGTTTGTGATGTTAGCACAAACTCACATCTGTGCACTTCCTGTCACTGTACCTTTGTGGAACACTTGATTTCATCTGCAGCACATCTGCAGAACAGAGGAGTTTCCCTCCACACGTGCTACAAACGTAGTGTGTTAGCACCACCTGCTGGAGCAGCGGGGGAACTGCACCAATGCAGAGTTCTTCAGGTTCTGACTCTGACTCCACAGAGACGAGAGGAGCAGAGAGCAGGACTCTGAGGAACATCTGCAGAAGAAGCAGCACGTCAGCAGTTTGTTCAGCGACATGAAGGAGTCAGGAAGGTAGGATCTGGAGGTAGGATTTTAACACTGTCTGAGTGTGATAGTGTGTGTGAGTGTGAGTTTTTAAAATTTATTTATTTAACCTTTATGGCACCTGGAATTCCCAGTGGTCTCCCATCCAAGTACTAACCAGGCCCGGCCCTGCTTAGCTTCTGAGATCTGAGGGGATCAGGCTTTGACAAGCCGGTATGGCCACAGTCAGCAGAGACCACAGTCTCTGCTGCTGTGAGGGGCCCCTGGGATCAGCAGAGCCTGAGAACTACGGGGAAATACAGAGGAAAACTGTGCTCTTTAAACGTCTCCACAGGATGGAGGAGAAGGTCTGGAGACTCCAGAGGTCCACACCTCTCCATGAGGATCTGCACTTCCTGTTCCTGGGAGATGAAAACGAGCTCATTGTTCTGTATTTGAAGTCCAAGTAAGTTTGTGATGTTTAATCTGTATTATTACTGTTCTGAGTGTGTTTTTGAGAATATATTTGTGCTAAAATCATGTTTCATTAATTTATTTATTTATTTGGTTTCGGTCAAATAGACATAATCAAATTCGCAACACATACAACAATCAATCAAGAAAGAAAAGAATTATTGCTCGTCCATGAGCAGGAGGAGGCAGGGGCTAAGCTTATATAGCAAAACAAGAACAAGCAAGAAACATGATGATAAACATATATGTGATCTTGTACAGAAACAAGCACATTTAATATTTATATCAATGAGCTTTACATATCATTGTATATTCATTTGTATTTTATATTTATAATTTTTTTTCTTAATTACTTTTATTACCTTTACCTCCATTATCAGGGTTTACATTATTTTAATTTCATACAATTATTCATTAATCTATTACTTTTTCTCTAGTATTGCTTTATATTTATCTAATATTAATTTACATTCAGTTGTTCATTTCCTCCTGTCTGTGTCCTGTGTGGATTTTACTGTGTAGATTTCATTATTAACCTTTAGAACCAAAGTTACCTTAAGTAACTTCCTTTTATTTTTGCCTTTACTGTATTTTTCCCAGTTGATCTTCTTAATTACTAGTTTTTAGAATATCCACTCATGACACACTTCTTGTTTGTTTTTTCCAGATCACAGACTCAGAGTCAGGCCTGATCTGAGCTTGTTTGAGGTTTGACCAGAGCAGCAGTGGAATAATTTTTGTCCTAATTTCTCCTCACAGTTTGTGGGTTGTGACTGAGAGGACATGTAAATCTGTTATTATTGCTTTTGCATCTGTGTATTTCATGGATTTCTCCAGAGCTGCTGCTGCTTTCCTCTGTGTCCTCGTCCTGTTTTTATGTTTTTGTGCCTCTGGAAACAAGAAACATATTCTGGGCTTGTGAGGGCCGTTTATCGCTGCTTGCGGTTTTAATAATAATGTCTTTGTTTTGTGATTTTGTTATAATTATGATTATTAAAGATACAGTAAATATCACATTAAACATATGAGGCTGTTTTTTTTTAATCTCACTTCAGACACAAGTTTTGTTTTTTCGTCTTTAAGTGTTTATTAAATTCATTTTTTTTTTCTTTTTATCCGTTACGTTTTAGTTTTGCAATAATTTAAACATTTTACCTCAGCCATCGTCACATCAACAAGAACCAGGACTAAACCAGGACTAAACCATGACTAAACCAGGACTAAACCAGGTCTAAACCACGACTAAACCAGGTCTAAACCAGGTCTAAACCACGACTAAACCAGGTCTTGCTGTATAAACAGAGGGTGCAGTTCCAGGTCTGATCCTGCAGGTGGCGCCACAGCCTCATTTTCTTCTGCTCTTTTCTCTTTCAGCTCCAAACATGAACAGATCCTGAACCTGCTCAAACAAAAATAAAAACATCTATAATTCATGAATCTACCACAAAGAACCTTTTTAAGTCTCAGGTTTTAGTCCTGGTTCAGTCCTGGTTCAGTCCTGGTTCAGATTACACAACCACCTCCACTGTACCGCACCCTGTAAGTACTGCAAATACTACTGCAAATACTACTGCAAAAACTACTGCAAATACTACTGCTACTAACTTTTTAAAATCGATTTCTAAGTCTGGACCTGGTTTAGTCCTAGTTCAGTCCCTGGTTTAGTCCTGGTGTAGTCCTGGTTTAGTCCTGGTTTAGTCCTGGTTTAGTCCTGGTTTAGTCCTGGTTTAGTACTGGTTCAGTCCTGGTTTAGTCCTGGTTCAGTCCTGGTTTAGTCCTGGTTTAGTCTTGGTTTAGTCCTGGTGTAGTCCTGGTTTAGTCTAGGTTTAGTCTTGGTTTAGTCCTGGTTTAGTCTTGGTTTAGTCCTGGTTTAGTCTTGGTTTAGTCCTGGTTTAGTCCTGGTTTAGTCTTGGTTTAGTACTGGTTCAGTCCTGGTTTAGTCCTGGTTTAGTCTTGGTTTAGTCCTGGTTTAGTACTGGTTTAGTCCTGGTTTAGTACTGGTTCAGTCCTGGTTTAGTCTTGGTTTAGGACTGGTTTAGTCCTGGTTTAGTCTTGGTTTAGTCCTGGTTTAGTCTTGGTTTAGTCCTGGTTTAGTTCTGGTTTAGTCTTGGTTTAGTCCTGGTTTAGTCTTGGTTTAGTCCTGGTTTAGACCTGGTTTAGTCCAGGTTTAGTCCTGGTTTAGACCTGGTTTAGACCTGGTTTAGTCCTGGTTCAGTCCTGGTTTAGTCCTGGTTTAGTCCTGGTTTAGACCTGATTTAGTCCTGGTTCAGTCCTGGTTCAGTTCTGGTTCAGTCCTGGTTTAGTCCTGGTTTAGTCCTGGTTTAGACCTGATTTAGTCCTGGTTCAGTCCTGGTTTAGTCCTGGTTTAGTCCTGACACAGCAGTGCTGTGACTAAAAAAAAAAGTAAAAAAGTATTTGGGAAAAGTTCTCCTGCAGTAAGAGTACCTGAAAGAGTAACTTTTGTAAACTTGTGTAAAAGTACTGCAGTATCTGTGTTTGTATTGTTACTCGTGTAAAAGTACTGCAATATGTGTTTGTACTATTCCTCGTGTAAAAGTACTGCAGTATTTGTGTTTGTACTATTCCTCATGTAAAAGTACTGCAGTATGTGTTTGTACTATTCCTCGTGTAAAAGTACTGCAGTATTTGTGTTTGTACTATTCCTCGTGTAAAAGTACTGCAGTATTTGTGTTTGTACTATTCCTCGTGTAAAAGTACTGCAGTATTTGTGTTTGTACTATTCCTCGTGTAAAAGTACTGCAGTATCTGTGTTTGTACTATTCCTCATGTAAAAGTACTGCAGTATTTGTGTTTGTACTATTCCTCATGCAAAAGTACTGCAGTATTTGTGTTTGTACTATTCGTCGTGTAAAAGTACTACAGTATCTGTGTTTGTACTATTCCTCGTGTAAAAGTACTGCAGTATTTGTTTGTACTTCACTCAGGCCCCGCCTCCTGTGGACTTGAGTGAACCTGCTCCTCCTCAGAGTTTGTGTCCAGATTACACAACCACCTCCGCTGTACCGCACCCTGTAAGTACTGCAAATACTACTGCAAATACTACTGCAAATACTACTGCAAATACTATTGCTACTACTACTGCTACTAACTTTTTAAAATCGATTTCTAAGTCTGGACCTGGTTTAGTCCTAGTTCAGTCCCTGGTTTAGTCCTGGTGTAGTCCTGGTTTAGTCCTGGTTTAGTACTAGTTTAGTCTTGGTTTAGTACTGGTTCAGTCCTGGTTTAGTCCTGGTTCAGTCCTGGTTTAGTCCTGGTTTAGTCTTGGTTTAGTCCAGGTGTAGTCCTGGTTTAGTCCTCGTTTAGTCTTGGTTTCGTCCTGGTTTAGTCTTGGTTTAGTCCTGGTTTAGTCGCTGGTTTAGTTCTGGTTTAGTCCTGGTTTAGTCCTGGTTTAGTCCTGGTTTAGTCCTGGTTTAGTCCTGGTTTAGTCCTGGTTTAGTCCTAGGTCAAAAATCAAACACTACGAGAGCTGAGGGGTGGAGAGGAACTATAGCTAAAGCTGCACTCTGTAACTTTTCTGGTTGTGGGTCCGTCACCTGGTTGTTTCTATGGATACGTCACTGTTCTGTCTGGAATGTTCCGCAGTGTAATTTTAAACAGCTCCATTTTACATTTATTCAGTCACAGGTGGTTTTAGAGCTAAAAAAATACCTAGAAAAACAGGTGTCCTGACTGGGAGCGGGGGTCGCCTCTCCACAAATCTGACCTGGATCTTAGTCTCATTTGGTCTCCGTGACAAACCCTCCACCAGAAAAGTTACACAGTGCAGCTTTAATACTGATGTTACTGTAATGGAGATGATTTCTGGGATAATTGTAATTTTTTTATGTGATTTGTAATGTTTTTAATTACTCCTGTCACTGCACCTGTCACCCCTGTACATGCACCTGTCACCCCTGTACATGCACCTGTCACCCCTGTACATGCACCTGTCATCCCTGTACATGCACCTGTCACCCCTGTACATGCACCTGTCATCCCTGTACATGCACCTGTCACCCCTGTACATGCACCTGTCACCCCTGTACATGCACCTGTTATCCCTGTACATGCACCTGTCACCCCTGTACATGCACCTGTCACCCCTGTACATGCACCTGTCACCCCTGTACATGCACCTGTCACCCCTGTACATGCACCTGTCACCCCTGTACATGCACCTGTCACCCCTGTACATGCACCTTTCACCCCTGTACATGCACCTGTCATCCCTGTACATGCACCTGTCACCCCTGTACATGCTCCTGTCACCCCTGTACATGCTCCTGTCACCCCTGTACATGCTCCTGTCACCCCTGTACATGCACCTGTCACCCCTGTACATGCACCTGTCATCCCTGTACATGCACCTGTCACCCCTGTACATGCACCTGTCACCCCAGTACATGCACCTGTCACCCCTGTACACACTGAATCGCGACATTCAGGGTTTTATATCTAATCAAAGTCCAACTGACTCACCCACAAGAACTGGTTTAGACCTGGTTCAGATTCCTGTTTATTTTCTGGTTTAGTCCTGGTTTAGTCCTGGTTTAGTCCTGGTTTAGTCCTGGTTCAGTCCTGTTTATTTTCTGGTTTAGTCCTGCTTTAGTCCTGGTTTAGTCCCGGTTTTGTCCCGGTTTAGTCCTGGTTCAGTCCTGATTCCATCCTGATTCAGTCCTGGTTCAGTCCTGGTTCAGTTCTGGTTTAGTCCTGGTTTACTCCTGGCTCAGTCCTGGTTCAGTCCTGGTTCAGTCCTGGCTCAGTCCTGGTTTAGTCCTGGTTTAGTCCTGGTTCAGTCCTGGCTCAGTCCTGGTTTAGCCCTGGTTCAGTCCTGGTTTAGGCCTGGTTTAGTCCTGGTTTAGTCCTTGTTCAGTCCTTGTTCAGTCCTTGTTCAGTCCTGGTTTAGTCCTGGTTTAGTCCTGGTTTATTCCAGGTTCAGTCCTGCTTTAGTCCTGCTTTAGTCCTGGTTTAGTTCCGGTTTTGTCCCGGTTCAGTCCTGGTTCAGTTCTGGTTTAGTCCTGGTTTAGTCCTGGTTCAGTCCTGGTTCAGTCCTGGTTCAGTCCTGGCTCAGTCCTGGTTTAGCCCTGGTTCAGTCCTGGTTTAGTCCTGGTTTAGTCCTTGTTCAGTCCTTGTTCAATCCTTGTTAAGTCCTGGTTTAGTCCTGGTTTAGTCCTGGTTTAGTCCTGGTTCAGTCCTGGTTTAGTCCTGGTTTGGTCTTGGGTCAGTCCTGGTTTAGTCCTGGGTTAGTCCTTGTTCAGTCCTGGTTTAGTCCTGGTTCAGTCCTGGTTTAGTCCTGTGTTTGTTTGTCATCAGTGACTTAAATCCAAGATGGAGTCTCTGATGGAGGACGAGGTTTTTCGTTCTTTCGCCAAATACGCCGCGATCATCCTGACCAAACTCCTGCTGATGGGACCCCTGACGGCGTATTACCGTATCACCCGCAAGGTACTACTACTACTACTACTACCACTGCTACTACAACTACTACTACTACTACCACTGCTACTACTACTGCTACTACTACTACTACAACAACAACTACTACTACTACAACTACTACAACAACTACTAATATTACTACATTACCATATTATTATTCGTTAATGACAACTACAAATTTACTCTATTATCAATGCACATAATTATTAATGATTACCATATGACTATTATCTATTATTACACACATTACACATAATAATGATGATGTACTGACTCTTATTCTTATTACAACAATAATAGCAACTTATTATTATTATTACCACTATTACTATTAATACCTTATTATTAATATTATTATTATCATTATTATTAATATTACAACAAATTATTATTATTATTACTATAACAACAACCTATTATTATTATTATTATTAATGCTACATGATTATTACTAATTACAATAATATTAACCTTAAACTACAACAACAATAATTATTACTATTCTTGTTGTTATTATTGCTACTACTACCAGTGTGCCACACATTATGTAATTATTATTACTACCATTAACTATAACTACAACAACTATATATTTAACTACAATACCATTACTCTTTCTACTACTGCTAATAATGATCATTGTACTGGCACACATCACACTTACCGCTATTAATATTAATACCACTACCACTGCTATTATTGTCAATACAATTTACCAACGGTGTTAAAACTGAGATAATATTGATAACCAACTATTAATTTTCAGCTACTGCTACCATATATTTAACAACTAATATTATATGTACATATTGGCAATATGTATATATGTTATAACCAATTATATTATATATATATGATTATATAACTATTGTTATATAACCTTGTTATTATTATATTATTAGTTATATTAACATAATGTTATATATATTATATATATATATTATTATATATATTATTTACATATTAAGATAATACGATATATATATTATTATTATTATTATAACAATATATATTATTATTAAGTATTAATATTATGTAACATATTATTATATTAACATATTATTACATATCTATTACAACAATTATTATTACAGCAACATATGCTATTACATATTAGTATGGCAATTATTGTTAATATATATATATGTAATATATATAGTATTAACTTATAATATATTAAGCAAGCAAATTATATATATACATATTACAGTATTACATTATGTAATATACATAATATGTAACAGTATAACAGTAATATACTTATACTATATACAATATGTACTACCAACCAACCATTGTTACTACATATATAATATATTATATATACAGTATATATATTATTATTACATATAATACTATATATATATAATAATATTATATATATATATATATATGGTATATATATATAGCTCATATATGCATAACCTTGGTATTATATATTGTATTATATATATATATATATATATATATATATATATATATATATATATAACAAATTATATTATTATATATCTATATATATATATATATATATATTATGATACAGACAAACAGTATATATATATATATATATATATGTAATAATTACATATATATATAATATTAGTTATTATTAATACAGTATAATATTATTATTATTATGTTATTATTGGATTATTATTATTATTATTAATATTATTATTATTATGGTCAATGTAAACAACAACAATAACGATTATTATTATTATTATTATTAATATTATTAATTACTATTATTACAATATTAAGTAATTACAATATTACAACAAGCATTATTGTTATTACTACATGTTATATTACCAACAACAGCCAATATGATCTACTACTACTGTTACTACTGCTACTACTACTACATTACCACTACCTGGTCACTACCACTACTACAACAGATATGCCATATTACTATTATTACTACTGCCAATACTAATACAACATATGCTACAACTACCAGCAATAATAACCTTAACATAACATATAAATACTAACAACATATATACAACTATTATTATTATATACATATTATTATTATTAAATTATAATATTATTATTATGGCATATATTATTATTAAGCGCAGCATGATTAATGATCCAGTATTATTATTATTATTATATTGCTTGGCAGCACATATTATAACATTACTACTAATATTATTATTACGCCGCCCAATTATTATTATTATTATTATTAACAAATTATAATTATTACAAATTTATTACGATAATATTATTATTGTTGTTGTTATTATTGCTCATTAAAACAACATATTATTATTAATATTAATATTATTACCATTATTATTATTATTACTATTGTTTTACAAATAATTATTATTATAATAACAATAATTATATTATTAAGTATTAATATTGTTATTGTTATTATTATTACAAACATTATTATTATTATTATTATTGTTATTATTACATATTAATATCATTATTATTACAGTTACATTGCTATATTATTACTATTACAACGAATTGCTATTTATTACAATATGGTTACTATTTTATCTATGCTAATTAACTACTACAAAACTACACTACTGCTATTACTACTAATATAGCAACAGACATTGTAATGTACGTTATTAACCAATTGCTACTATCAAGCATGTATAATGATTACTAAAAATTGTTATCATTATCATTACTAATATTGTTACAACTGGTTATTACTACAGCAACCAACAATTGCTAATATTACAATTGTATTATTTATTACTATCACCATATTACTGTTACTGCTAACTAATACACAATTACATTATACTATTATTGCTGCTGCTGCTACATTACTATCATTGCTGCTACTACAATATTACTTACTGTTATTAACTAACCTGACGTTATTTGCTACTGCAATTACTACTATTACTATTGCTGCTACTATTACTACTGCTGCTGTACTATGCTATCACCAACTGTTACTACTACTGCTACTGCTGCTACTGTGTGTGTTGGAGGTGGGTGGAGCCTTCCCTCAGTCTATCCCAGGGTAGCTGTGGCTGCTGTAGTATTTGATCACTACAGAGTGCTGTGTACTCTGGTGTGTACTGACGCAGTACTCTGGTGTGTACTGACGCAGTACTCTGGTGTGTACTGACGCAGTACTCTGGTGTGTACTGACGCAGTACTCTGTGTACTCTTGCGTCAAAGGCATTTGCGAACCCCGAGGACGCAGCAAGTCATTCGTCTAAACCAGAAGATCTGAAACGACTGGTGAGAACGGACGAGGACGTGGAGAGAGTACGAAGGTACTACTACTACTACTACTACTACTACTACTACTACTACTATACTACTACTATTACTGCTACTACTACTACTGCTGCTACTACTACTACTACTACAACTACTGCTACTACTACTACTGCTGCTACTACTACTACTGCTACTACTACTACTACTGCTACTACTACTACTACTGCTACTACCCCTTATACTAGTCCTAGTTCTGCTTCTGTGTTCGTGTCTGAATGTGGAGCCACCGGTCTGACCGGAAACTTCAGCTCCACCTCTGTCCCCACAGCTTCAGACCCTATGGCGCTGTCTGTGGAGTTTGCATGTTCTCCCTGTGTCTGTGGAGTCTTCATGTTCTCCCTGTGTCTGTGTGGAGTTTGCATGTTCTCTCTATTTCTGTGGAGTTTGCATGTTCTACCTGTGTCTCTGTGGAGTTTGCATGTTCTCCCTGTATGTGTGTGTGTAGTTTGCATGTTCTCCCTGTATGTGTGTGTGTGTGTGTGTGTGTGTGTGTGTGAAGTTTGCATGTTCTCCCTGTATGTGTGTGTGAAGTTTGCATGTTCTCCCTGTATGTGTGTGGAGTTTGCATGTTCTCCCTGTGTCTGCATCCCTACTATAGCTGCTACCTCTACTATTACTACTTCAACTACAACTTTAACTATACTTTAACTACTAGTTTAACTAGTACCTCAACTACCCCGACTACCGCCACCACTACCCCTACTACTACTCCTACTACAACTACTACTCCTACTACAACTACTACTACAACTACTACTACAACTACTACTACTACTACTACTTCTACTACTACTGCTACTACTACTACTACTACTTCTACTACTATTTCTACTACCACTTAAACTCATCCCTCACCTGTCCCCCTCACCTGTCTCTCCTCAACTGTCTCTCCTCACCTGTCCCCCGCACCTGTCTCCCCTCACCTGTCTCCCTCACCTGTCTCCCCTCACCTGTCCCCCTCACCTGTCTCTCCTCACCTGTCTCCCCTCACCTGTCTCCCTCACCTGTCTCCCTCACCTGTCTCCTCTCACCTGTCCCCCTCACCTGTCTCTCCTCACCTGTCTCTCCTCACCTGTCTCCCTCACCTGTTGTGGCAGGTGCCATCAGAACGACCTGGAGAGCATCGTTCCTTTCGTGCTGGTGGGTTTTCTGTACAGTCTGACGGGCCCTGATCCGGCCTGGGCCCTGCTGCACTTCCGCCTCTTCGTCTGTTCCCGTTTCGTCCACACGGTGGCGTATCTGCGCTCGCTGCACCAGCCCTCCCGGGGCATCAGCTGGGCCCTGGGGCTCCTCACCACCCTGTCCATGGCCCATAGTGTGGTCCATAGCGTGGTGTTCCACTGAGCGCCGCCCGGGGCAAACACCGGGGTAATACACTGCTCTGGGGTAATAAAGACGGGGTATTTCACGGCTCTGGGGTAATAAAGATGGGGTATTACATGGCTCTGGGGTAATAAACATGGAAATCTAAAGATGTGACATGTTACAGCTAATATCCCAGAAAAGTCACATATCCCATCTTTAATACCCCACAGAAGTGTATTAGCCCCTCTTTAAACCTCTGTGAAGTCGCCCCATCAAACTCAAATGTGCACAAAAACTATGTCCATCGTTTGTGCTGCAAAAAGTTTCGTTTGTGCGATTCTGATTCTCCAGATATTCACAGTTTTATTTTGGTCGATGACGTTGTCCAGAACCTCAGAATGGGAAATAGCTTCAAAACAGGAAAAAAATTATAGAAAACATTTGTATTTGTTTTGTGCTGTGACAGTTTAATTTGTGAGTTTATTTCTAAAATTATTCATTATTATTTCTGTGGTAATTATAAGACGTCATTTCCGCTCAGCTGACAGCAACAAACTCCACAATACTAGAGAAGAGAAACGACCTGAGGGAAAAGGAAAAGTCTGTTTCAGTCTTTAGTAATTTGCTTTTGATTCATGTTTTATAGAATAACACAGACTTTTCCACAGCCTCAGATCGTTTCTCTTCACTAGTTTTGTGGAGTTTGTCGCCGTCAGCTGAGCGGAAATGACGTCTTATAATTACCACAGAAATAATAATGAATAATTTTAGAAATAAACTCGCACAAATGAAACTGTCACAGCACAAGACGGCACAAACCAAATACGAACAATGGACAGTTTTTGTAGGTTTGAGTTTGTTGAGGCGACTTCCCGCAGGTTCCTCTTTAACACCCCACAGAAGTCACATGCTACTTTACAAATAAACCAAATAAATGGATCTAAACATTCCCTGTGCAGGTGTGGGTCTTTTCTCTGCAGTAAAACTCCTGTATTTTGTTCATGTCTCTTTGGGTTTTGTAACTTCTTTCTGATGTGATGGAATATTCCGCAGTGGGGCTTTAATCCTGTTCTGAAGAGATCCACATCTGTAACTCCACTGCTGAAGACGAACACAAAACAAAGCTTCATTTGGACAAATCAAAAATGCTTTTTGTCGTAATTTTTCTAAATAAACTTCATATTTTCATCTTCTTGGTCTGACTCATGGTTTTATTGTTGTAGTCCAGGTTTTTCTCCTCTGGAGATGGACGGACGACAGGTTCCTTTAAATCAGCGTCAAAGTGTCCGAATGTCCCCCCAGCCCCTAACCCCCGGGTCACTACAGTTTAGACCTGGTTTAGACCTGGTTTAATCCTGGTTTAGATCTGGTTTAATTTAGTCCTGGTTTAGTCCTAGTTTAGATCTGGTTTAGTCCTGGTTAGACCTGGTTTAGTTCTGGTTTAGTCCTGGTTTAGACCTTGTTTAGTCCTGGTTTAGTTCTATTTTAGACCTGGTTTAGCTCTAGTTTAGACCTGGTTTAGTCCTAGTTTAGACCTGGTTTAGTCCTGGTTTAGACCTGGTTTAGAGCTGGTTTAGTCCTAGTTTAGTCCTAGTTTAGACCTGGTTTAGACCTGGTTTAGTTTAGTCCTGATTTAGACCTGCTTTAGTCCTGGTTTAGACCTGGTTTAGTTCTGGTTTAGACCTGGTTTAATCCTGGTTTAGTCCTGATTTAGACCTGGTTTTGTCCTAGTTTAGACCTGGTTTAGACCTGGTTTATTCCTGGTTTAGACCTGGTTTAGTCCTGGTTTAGACCTGGTTTAGTCCTGGTTTAGTCCGAGTTTAGACCTGGTTTAGACCTGGTTTAGTTTAGTCCTGATTTAGACCTGCTTTAGTCCTGGTTTAGACCTGGTTTAGACCTGCTTTAGTCCTGGTTTAGTCCTGGTTTAGACCTGCTTTAGTCCTGGTTTAGTCCTGATTTAGTCATGGTTTAGACCTGCTTTAGTCCTGGTTTAGTCACGGTTTAAACCAGGTTAAACTCTTGAGTACGAGTAAGGTCATGTTAAAATAAAAATCTAGACGTACGAAGTCTTGGTCCAACATTGTTTCTTTCAGCTCATTCAGGAAACGTTCAGTTCTGTCTGTTTTAGTATCGATACCTGCGAAAAACGAGGATCTGGTTTCGATCCTGGTTTTGACCCTAATAGACTTTAGATTAACCACAAATGTGCAGAAATATTACTGTTTTCAGTTTTAAATGGCTCGTTTTGCTGTCGGTTTATTATATTTTTGAACTTCCACCTCTTCACCTCACTCCGTTTAAAACTGGAGGGAGGCGTCTGGGGAGAGGGAGGTCTGCCGCGCTCATTAGCCACGGTTAGCATCGGTGTTTCACAGCGCGTCGTTATTTTAGCGCCTGCAGCGTTCCAGCGCTAACCGGAGCTAATGCGGCTGAGGCCGTTTGCTCCTGTGTGGAGCTAACTCCTGCTAAGCGCTAACGCTAATGATGTTCAGGGTGAGAGGGCGAAGCGCTCACAGCACAAACGCCCCACAAGGATTTCACACTACGTTTGTTTTTCACACCCAAGTTCATCTGAGAAACAATCTGCTCTGAATAAATAACCAGACCTGTGACTGCCCCGTTTGGGCCTTTTCCCCGTTTGGGCGTTTCCCCGTTTGCACTGTTTCCCCGTTTGCCCCATTTCCCCGTTTGCACCATTTCCCATTTGGGCCGTTTCTCCATTTGCCCCATTTCCCTGTTTGCCCCATTTCCCCGTTTGGCTCCATTTTCCAAATCCCAAACACAAAAAATATTGCAATCGATTAAAATATTTAATTGATTAATCTCATGAATGTGCAGAGTTAATCACAAATTAGGATTAGGATTGATCACAAATTAATTGCACATTTTTGTTATTTTAATCTCTTATCCACAAAAGTAGACAGGCTTTGTGTAAATGTGTGTATTTTTAATGCAAACAAGAACAATTTTCAGTGAAAAACTTTACGTTGATGTTCCACTTAGAGCCGTGGTTCTTAACCTGGTTTGATCGAACCCCAGGGGTTCGGTGAGTCAGTCTCAGGGGTTCGGCAGAGCCCTGCACAGGTCCATTTTTGGAGACCCGCACAGTACAGCACCCAGTCGTCTTAAGTCGTTAGTGAAATTGTAAATATAAACTTGCTGTTCAGATGCAGCTTTTCTTTCCTGGAATTCTGTCGTTTAACAGGGTTTGGTGTTAGAAGTACATTTTACTTCAGCCTAAACCCTTTCAGTCCAGATCCACGGCGTGTAGTCTATATTTTGTGGGATTTTTCTTGTTGCACTGCTGCAAAATGACTGAATAAACTATGATTACAACTATTATCGTCAATTTCTTTTCTAAATTCTGAAACTTGTGCTTGTCTCATCACAAACAGACCTGGAGTGGTGTTTTGTTTCATTCACACACGTTTAACACACAAACCTGCACATTTAGCACGACTTCTTCTCTGAAAACACACAGAAAACACTCTGTTCCATCTTGTGATGTCATCATGTGGCGATACAGGAAGTGCCCCGCTGTGTTTTTAAACTCCACACACCTTCAGTAGAATCATTTGGATTATTTCAGTTCTGGAATTTCTTTATCGATCTCGACTGGACTAAAGGTAAAAGGAGCTGTTTAAACGGTTGGAAATCACCACTTCATGACATCACGAGGTGGAGCAGAGCATTTGGAGCTTTCCAGATGTAACAGATGAATAATAAAGAGTCACTCAAACGTGTGAATGAAACAAACACGACTCACAGCTCTGTGTTCTTAATTTTCTTTTCACCGTTTTATTTTTGCCAATCACCCTGAACCAGGACCTGTCCCGGATTTTAAATTTAATAATAAATTAAAATGTTTTTGTAATTGGGTATTTCGAAACATCGTCTTTCAGTTTTGTCAGTTTACATTTTTAGAAACAGTGGATTTGAATTCAGGAAGCAGTGTTTTCAGAATAAAAGCCCAGGAGCCGGTTTAACATAATAAAAGTGTATTACATTTGTGCTTCAGTTTGTACAAAGGCCCTAAAAATCTCATGCCAAACAAAGAACTGATATAAATTAAAAAAAAGTTTCATTTTTATTTACAGGAACATTTACAGACGAGGAAAGAAAAGTCTCAAATAAATATTTTAAAAATCCTCAGATCAAAATGTGACTCAAATGAAATTACAGAGAGGAAGATCATTTGTTCCGTCAGATTTAGAATTTTAAATATCGCTTTGAATTTTCTAACTCTGAAAATACACGTTTTATTCAATGTTTTTTTAAAATTCAAAATAGAAAATTCAGCACAAATATTTTCAAGCTCTCAAATTCAACCGACAAAATTCAGAGAGTGAAATTCGCAGCAAAGATCCAAGTCGCCGAGGCAGAAGCGATCGAACCTGAAAATCTGAACTTTTATCGCTGAACGTGTCGCATCAACCAATGAACGACGAGTATCCAGCGACGTAGCGACGTTATTATCCGGAAGAAGCAAAAAGAGAAAGACCCGAGAACCACAAACACCAGAACAAGAAAAATACGGCGCGTCATTAGCGGAGGATGAATATAAAGCCGTGGTTCTTAACCTGGTTAGATGGAACCTGCGTGAAGTCGCCCCGTCAAACTCAAACCTGCACAGAAACTATGTCCATCGTTTGTGCGATTCTGGTTCTCCAGATATTCACAGTTTTATTTTGGTCGATGACGTCGTCCAGAACCTCAGAATGTGAAACAGCCTCAAAACAGCAGAAAATTATTTTTTATTTGGTTTGTGCTGTGACAATTTTCATTTGTGCGAGTTTATTTCTAAAATTATTCATGATTATTTCTGCGATAATTACAGGACATCGTTTCCGCTCAGCTGGACTAAAACCAGGTCTAAACCAGGTCTTAACCAGGACTAAACCAGGTCTAAATCAGGACTAAAACCAGGTCTAAACCAGGTCTTAACCAGGACTAAACCAGGTCTAAATCAGGACTAAAACCAGGTCTAAACCAGGTCTTAACCAGGACTAAACCAGGTCTAAATCAGGACTAAAACCAGGTCTAAACCAGGTCTTAACCAGGACTAAACCAGGTCTAAATCAGGACTAAAACCAGGTCTAAACCAGGTCTTAACCAGGACTAAACCAGGTCTAAATCAGGACTGAAACCAGGTCTAAACCAGGTCTTAACCAGGACTAAACCAGGTCTAAATCAGAACTAAAACCAGGTCTAAGCCAGGTCTTAACCAGGACTAAACCAGGTCTAAATCAGGACTAAAACCAGGTCTAAACCAGGTCTTAACCAGGACTAAACCAGGTCTAAATCAGGACTAAATCCAGGTTTAAACCAGGTCTTAACCAGGACTAAACCAGGTCTAAATCAGGACTAAAACCCTGCCGTGCTCAGTGCGCTGCTGCCTCATAAGTAAAGTGTCAGAATGACGGTGTCAAAAAGTGTCGGAATAGCGGGAAGTGGGAATGACAGTGTGTCAGAGTGGCGGGTGAACTTTAGGAAATAAAAGAAGGTTTGGATGAGGCCATTTCTGATCAGATCACTTCACTGCACCGTTCCCTGTCAGATCGGAAACTCTGGATCGATTTCTTCTGCCTCGGCATCTTGGATCTTTGCTGCAAATTTTTTCACTCTGGATTTTGACTGTTGAATTTTGAGTTTGAGGCTTCAAAATATCTGTGCTGAATATTTAAATAAATAAATGATTTTTTAATTTATTTTTTTTTAAACCCTGAAAATGTCCACATCAAATCTCATCCACTGAAATTCAGATTAAAAATAATTCAAACACATTTTCTCAGAGTTAAAAAATTTGAAGTGAGAAATTCAACAGCGTTAAAAATTCTAAATCTGAAGAGTTCAGACCAGAGGCTCCACTTCCCTTTGTACGAGGAACCGCTGGCCTCGATGAGCTTCATTTGGAGCCGCTCAGAACACATCTTTACACAGTCTGCGGCTTGAACCGAAGATGCGAATGAGAAAAGGATCTGTTCAGACGGAGTTTCTGTCCTTGTGAACGTGTCCTCCGACCAGTAATCGGATCACCGGAGTAATCAGATAACCCCAAAGTCAGATCTGAGTTTGGCGTTTGCAGCACAAGAGAAATCTACGGCGAAATCTAGGGTGAAATCTGCAGCGAAGTCTCGGAGAAAACGGCTTCAAGAACAGAAACGACGCAAATTCACAAACACAAAGACGAGTTTAAACGAGGAACAAACGAAGAACGTGGAGCGATTGAAAAGAAAACAAACATGAAAACCAAGAAAAACGCTGCGTAAAGAGACACCACGACCTGCAGGGGGCGCTCCCAGTGGAACAGTTGTGGCTTTTACTCAATTCTGTTCATATCCTGTGTTTACATAGATTATAAATATCGCTGTATAATGGCGTAAATTGCCGTGACGTTTATTTTACTGTATTTCCCCCCAGACTTTACGGCGACACATCTGCACGACGATCGTTATTTTAACAGATCCATGATTTCGATTTGCTGTAACAATAATTTGCTCCAGTGTCCCGTCGATTTGAGCTCCCGAGGCCGAAGTGGAGGAACAAGTCGTTAAACATCGACAAGTTCATGTTGGATTCACAGCAAAATAACTGCATTAGATGATTGAATAGTTTGGATTTAATATTTGATTTTATCGTTTATCATTTTCTGTCATGAGCCAAAAAACGGCACAGATCAGTTTTTCCTCGGCGGAGATCTCGCTGTGGCAGTGGGTCTGTCAAGGCAACAAACTAGTGTAGTGATGGGGGCAAGTTCTTAACATCCACGCAATTTGCTTCACACTGAAAAAGCTTAACACCACTTTAACCTATCTTACAACAGCCACGAGTCTAACAAACAAAACCCTCTGCCTGGTTCACTCATCAGTGTCTGGAAATGTCAGAAAACAACTTTATAAGCAGCCTTACACTTCCCACTGTTGATTTCCCACTGCACAGGCCAAAGCCCAAAAGACTCGATCGTCGACTCCAGAAGCAACAAGTGAGAATCGACTGCTGACGGTGAAGAAGAAGAGAAACTGAAAGCTGTCGAAAGAAAATGGTTCAGGAATGTATTTTTTAGCGTTTTTCAATAAATATAATTTACTGGTAAATAAACGGGATCAGAAACGACATCGGCGATCGAGTCTTTTGGGCTTTGGCCTGTGCAGTGGGAAATCAACAGAGGGAAGTGTAAGGCTGCTTATAAAGTAAGATGCCTGTTGAAAATCCTTATACGTCATTGACCTTCATATAAATGAGCATCAAACCCGCCGGCTCTAATCCAAAGAAATATGTTGTTAAACTGGGGAGGTTCATTTATGGGATCTACACAACTATAAACGGAAAAACGTGAGGAGTTTATTTATTTATTTCGAGGGGGAGCATGAATCAATAGACGTCGCTGTCGATTTAGGCTCCGGGAGCTCATTTCGACAACACCAGCTTTAGTTTATCGTCATTTGACCGTTGACCGTTGTGGTGACTCTTTCTGCAAAGTTTTTCTGCATTTCCTTGGTTTTCATCGTTTTGCGGTTTGCGTCGTTTCTTTATTTGACAATTTGACGCGTTTGTCTGTTTCTTGCGGCGTTTTTGCTTTGTGTTCTTTGTTTGTTCCTCATCTAAACTCGTGCTCGAGTTCGTGATTTCACGCTGTTTCCGGACTCAAAGCCGTTCCCACGTCAGAAATCCGATCGAACGCGGTGAAACATCCCATAATCCTCTGTTCTCTGCTTTGTTCTGATGCCTTTTCCTCGTTGCAAACAGACCTGGAGTCGTGTTTCGTTTCATTCACTCTTTATTATTCATCTGTCCACATCTCCAGGGCTCCAAACGCTCTGTTCCACCTTGTGATGTCATCCTAAAACGAACGCTCATAATAACGCCCAGCTTGAAGGGGAAAAAAGGCGTTTGTTTGTTGTATATTTCATATGATTTATAATTATATTGTCTTCACTGCAAAAAAGGCCTATCAAAAAATAAGAAAAAAATGCAGATTTTGAGGTAAAAATGGCCTATTTTAAGTGAAATTATCTGCCAGTGCAGTAAGAAATTTTCACTTACCAAGTTTTTTTTTAAAAACAAGACGAAATATGAATCTTGTTCTAAACAGAAAACACTAGTTTCAAGTATTTATGGCACGATTTTTCACCTTATTGGTTTGAGAAGAAAGTTAAAGAGGCTTAACCTGGCTTGATTTAATATAAAAAGTGCTTAGAATAAGTTGTAATATCGAGATAAGATAAATCAGGATGGAATATCTTGAAACAAGTAAAAAAAAATCTCATTTTATTAAGTAAAAAAATTATTCAAATTTAAGATGAATCAGCTTAATTCAAGTCTAGAAAATCCTTTTTTGTAGTATTGGATGTAGGATAATCACATGTGACCAGATTTTCAAAATAAAAAACTGAGACACTTTCTGTAATTTGGTAATAATAAAACTGTGAAACGAGTACGAAATTAAGGAAAACTGTTCTGCAGAGACTGTTCCTGAGTCAGTACAGTATCGTATTCTTTGTGTTTTGGTTGTTTTTAAGCAGGGTTTCTGTATATTACCCAAACAAATGTCAGTTTATGCCTCTCTTTACAATTGGCAGGATCACACTGGTCAAAAATAGGGACACTGGGACATTTCTTATAAAAAACTGGGAATCTGCGGCGCTCAAAACTGGGACTGTCCCGGGGAAACTGGGACTCGTCTGTTCACCGTCTCTTACGGTGACTTCACGGCGAATAAATACGTGGAAAAGGCGCATTCACCTGCATGAGCGTTTATTCAGTGCAGGCAGCTACATCCACTGTGTTTTTACACTCCTCACACCTTCACCAGAATCACTTGGATCATTTTACGTCTGGAATTTGCAGATCTCGACTGAACTAAAGGTAAAAGGAGCTGTCTGCATGACATCACAAGGTGGAACAGAGCATTTGGAGCTTTGGAAGCACAGACAGACAAATAATAAAACACGACTCCAGCTCTGTTCATGAGGAGGAACGTTAGAACATGACTTAAAGCTCAAAGGAATCCGTTTCACGTAATAAACTTACGCTTTAAATGTTTTCAGAGCAGCTGCTGTTTTTGGAAGACAAAGTAAAGTGACTTTTTAATAATTTCCATCTTTCACATTTCGGTCCGTGTACCGTTTGTTCTTTTGAATTGCAATTAAGAATGAAAATAAAATGGCATCTAATTAAAATGTATTATTATTATTATTATTATTATTATTATTGTTATATGAACCAGAGAGAAAAAAAATCAAAATAAAATAGGCATGAGGCTGTTTTGATTTTTGTGAAATAAACTTCAACCTCAAGGTTGAAATCAGTTTTTTTACACTAAAACGGAAAATTAAATAAACTCTTTTCATATTTCGTTGTTTTTCGTTCTTAATTTCGTCCTTAAATTCAAAAGAACGAATGGTACACGGACCCACATTTCCTCCATCCTTTTTGTCTTTGCCGCGCCAGTTTATCGTTTTTTTTTTTTTTTGCATAATTTCCCTTTCCAAAGCTCTCGTGGGTGGAGGTTTGTGCCGGATCAGATCTGTGGTTTGGCGTGACCGTGGCAGAACACGCAAACTCCGTGAAGCGTCTGGGAACCGAACCTGGGCCGTCGCGAGCCTCGGGATGAGCAGGGCTAACCACTCTGCCGCTGCCGTGTTCCAGTTTGACGTTTGAAAAAAGGTCGCGTCCGTTCGGAACCGTCTCATGATTGTGCTCCTCGGTCTGTAAACAAAACGCCGACGGACTCCGGGGGGGCGCCGCGTGCACGAGTCCCGCAGGAGGGTCCCGGGGGCGGAGCTGCGTGAGGGGGTGGGGCTAGGTGAGGGGGCGTGGTCAGCGTATCTGCGGGGCGTACCCCTCCTTCAGAAGCCCCTCCTCATAGTCGGTCTGACACAGGATCATATTGTTCTTTAAGAAAAATTTATCTCCCACGCAAAACCTGCGAAACAAACAGAAGAGTCAGACGTAAATATACTCCAGAACTAACCGCTAACTCGCTAACAGGAAGTGAGCACGATTGCGATTGGGCTCCATGGACTCTGGCTCCAGTTCAGTTTGTGTTTTCTGAACCCGCTCAATGTGATCCTGGAGTTTGGACTTCAACATTTTGCCTGAAATCAAAATCTGAACATTAAGAATCGACCAATCAGATGCCTTCTTTCCCCAACGTCCCTCCCACTAGCCATAGCAACAGCTTTGATTGACAGCCAACACACGAGAGAGTAACACGGGACCTCAGTCTGCCGTACATCTGCACCTTAAAGCCTCGGGCCTCTCGTTTGAGGACAATGAGGTGCAGATCTGAGCCGGAGAGAACAGTTGGTTTGAATGTGCAGTTAAAGAAGCATCTTTGTTAAACCAGAACCTTCTCTAAACAGAAATGGACTCAGTCTCCATCTGTCTCTGATTTATAACTCCCTCCTCAAACCTAAATCAAAACAAAGAAAATGGCAGTGAGTCCGGGTCAGGCCCAGAGGTGTGAACGCTCCATCATCTGCTAAAATGACTCAGGCCCGGTTCAACAGACCGAGCAACAAACACAAACTGTAAATGTGTGTTAGTTTCAGAGTAGTTTTAGTGTAGTGAGCGGCGCCCTTCATCTGCATGCATCTGAGCAGAACTGAAGAAGCAGCTTCAGCTGTTTCTGAAGCTGAGAAATGTGTTCAACCAAAATAAACTTTTGTCCAGTCGACAAATTGTATTTCTCCTTTTGCTTTTGAGTGACAGATGCTCAGCACCTGTAGAACACGCCCCCTGGTGGCTGCTGTGTGACAAAGACGCTGACACAAACTCTCTCCTGATTGGCCACACACCTGACTTCACCTGGACTCTCGTCCAATCAGAACAGGCCCTGGACTCTCGGTCCTGCAGCGAGTTTCAGTTTATCAGAAAGAACAGCAGAGCCACAAGAGGGAGCCATTTCTGTCTTCCTCTCTCCTCTCCTCCTCTCCTCCTCTCTCCTCTCCTCTCCCCTCTCCCCTCTCCTCTCCTCTCTCCTCTCCTCTCCCCTCTCCTCCTCTCTCCTCTCCTCTCCTTCTCTCCTCTCTCTCCTCTCCTCTCCTCCCTCCTTTCCTCTCCTCTCCTTCTCTCCTCTCCTCGCCTCTCCTCTCCCCTCTCCTCTCTCCTCTCCTCTCCTCTCTCCTCTCCTCCTCTCCTCTCTTCTCTCCTCTCTCCTCTCTCCTCTCTCCTCTTTCCTCTCTCCTCTCCTCTCTCCTCTCCTGGGGGAGGTGTTATCAGCCGAGCCGTGCCCAGCCGCGGTGCTTTCCTCTGGGCTCGGGCTCGCTCCTCTGGCCCCCGGCTGTGGCTCGTCTCTGGAGCTCGGGGAGGGGGGTTATCGATTATCTGTCCCCCAGAGGAGCGCTCAGGGCTGGGCCGCGGCTCGCCCCACACCCCCTTATCAGGTCCAGGGGCTTTGTCCAGTCCTGGTGGACCAATTAGAGACTGGCTCTGGACCCGGGGCCGGTCCGGGGGCCAGAGACCAGACCAGAGACCAGAGACAAGACCAGAAAATATCAAGTATTTATGAAGCAACACATTTTAGACATGGAAAACTAAGACTAAACCAGGACTAAATCAGGACTAAAGCAGGACTAAAGCAGGACTAAAGCAGGACTAATCCAGGACTAAATCAGGACTAAACCAGGATGAATCCAGGACTGAATCCAGGACTGAACCAGGACTAAACCAGTACTAAACGAGGACTAATCCAGGACTAAACTAGGTCTAAAACAAGACTAAACTGGGACTAAGATAAAACTAATCCAGGACTGAACCAGGAGCAAAGACACAGGAGCACGTAGAGCGGGTTCAGGCCAACGTTTGAAGTCCTGGTTTAGTCCTGGTTTAGTCCTGGTTTAGTCCTGGTTTAGTCCTGGTTTAGTCCTGGATTCAGTCCTGGATTCATCCTGGTTTCTTTCACATCCTCAGGTACAAACAGAGGGGTCACACTTTTACAGTCCAAGGCCCATGAACACTTCCTGTTTGGAGCAGCGTGAGCGGGTTTACGTTTAGGTTTAGGGTTTAGGGTTTAGGGTTTGGGTTTGGGGTTTGGGTTTGGCGTTTGACTCACCGTTGGTTGCAGAGCTGGCAGGCAAAGCAGTCCAGGTGGTACACGTTGTCTTTGGCCCTCATCACCATCTCGAACGCCGGGATGAGTTTACTGCAAGCGGCACAGTTTCCCGTCACGCCGAACAACCTGCGGAGACGACACACTGATATAGACACTCTGCTCTGCTCAACCTGCGGGAAGTCGCCCCGTCAAACTCAAACCTGCACAACAACTATGCCCATCGTTTGTGCTGCAAAAAGTTTGGTTTGTGCTGCTTTAGTTTTGGAGAAATTAACAATTCTTTAAAAGGTCAAACTGGGGTCAGCCTCATAGGAAGCTTCAAAATGCTCGAAAACACCCAAAATGGAGTTAATCGTTTGTGCTTCATTTGTGCTGCAAAAAGTTTCGTTTGTGTGATTCTGGTTCTTCAGATATTCACAGTTTTATTTTGGTCAATGATGTTGTCCAGAACCTCAGAATGTGAAACAGCCTCAAAACAGGAAGAAAATTATAGAAAACTATAAAAAAAATTATACAAATGTTTTCTATAATTTTCTGCTGTTTTGAGGCTGTTTCACATTCTGAGGTTCTGGACGACGTCATCGACCAAAATAAAACTGTGAATATCTGAAGAACCAAAATCTCACAAACCAAATTTTCTGCAGCACAAACGATGGACAGAGATTTTGTGTTGGTTTGCGTTTGTTGGGGCAACTTCACAGCTCAGAGCTTGGCGAGGGTTTTATCTCGGTTCGGGGACACGCCTCCTCGTTGCACTGATGGATTCGTTTTCTCCAGATCAGGTTTGTTTAAAATATTCATGAATTTGACCCACACTCTGGGGTCAAAACGCCCACAATCCGACACACTTTAATTAAAAAGACTCACTACCCACGAGGCCGAGTGGCGTCTCCCGCAAGGCCGAGCGGCGGCGTGATTGGGGTGAGGGAGGTTAATGTGAACGAGAAAATGCTCTGAGCCAAAGACGAAAAATCTGACAGACACACGGACGAAAATATCAAGTTTAAGACAATTATTTAAACACAGGAGGAGGAGGACACACGGATACAGGAGGAGGTCTAAACCAGGTGTAAACCAGGTCTAAAGGAGGTCTAAACCAGGTCTAAAGGAGGTCTAAAGCAGGACTAAATGAGGACTAAAACAGGACTAAACGAGGACTAAAGCAGGACTAAACCCGGACTAAACTAAACCAGGTCTAAACCAGGACAATTTAAATATTCACTACAGTATAACCCCTTTTTAGGGTCATTTTTGTGTCCGGTCTGGGTCCACTGAAGGTCCAGACTGAGACTCCAGGACGTCTTTTTCCCAGCGCCTTCCGTACATCGAGCACTGACGTTCCAGGACCTCCGGATGAAGAGTTCTAGACCAAATGAGGTCGACGTCTTTTCTACGTTAAATTTAAACTCATTTTAAGTCACATTTTTATGTTGCTTTTCCACCTTCAAGGCTCAAAGCGCTTTATAAAGAGAACCACTCACACCTCACACATTCAAACACCGGGCCATTTTCCTGTGTCAGATGTCCCCATAATGTCCAAAACTCTCCTGGTCCATGGGTCAGATGTTTCACTGCAGAACGACATCAATGTGGGTCAGAGCGACGTCCAGGTGGGTCAAACTGATCAAACTGTTTAAATGAACCAGGACACCTCATGGAAAGAGGGCGCGGCTTTGCTACTAAATAAAAACAAGGTCGTATGAAAGCGGGTGTCAGCACAGAAAATAACACTTCTGGATCACAGATCGCACATGGATCGATAGAAATAGCTTTTTCTTGTGCTGCTGTCGAAATTCTGTTGAAATTCTTTTGGAGTCCATATGGCGAATATTCGGTCTCCTCCACGACACAATCGTCATGTCACTTTTCTCCTCCGTATTCCCATGGATGAATATTCCACACATTTTCTTTGTTTTACCGAGTGTGACCCGGATGAACCTGCTCACATCATCTGTGACATCATGGTTCCCATGGGAAAAACAAGTTATACCTGATTCTCATCGGGAACCAACTTTTCGGTTCCCGAACGCTCTGATTTTTGGCGTGAAAACGTCAGTCGGTTCGAGATTAGGAACGGGAACGGCACCAGCACGATTCTGTCGGCCTGAGTCTAGTGAGACTCCAAACAGTAACGACATTTACACGACATTTAGTCCAGAAGTGGACTTGGACCAACGGACACGATAAAGACACGACCTGTACGACCAGAAGACGTCTACGGTTTAGAGGGAACAGGATCATGTAGAGCGACTAAAGACCGACACCTGCAGGTTCAGACTGACAGGTTCAGACCGACACCTGCAGGATTAAACCAACACCTGCAGGTTCAGACCGATATCTGCAGGTCAGAATGAGCCCCGCCTTCACCGTCGGTAACCCCGCCCCCCCGCAGGTAGACCCGCCCTCACCGCAGGTAGCCCCGCCCCTGTCCCCGCCCCCCGTAGGTAGCCCCAAGTAGGTAGCCCAGTCCTCACTGCAGGTAGCCCCGCCCTCACTGCAGGTAGCCCCGCCCCCCGCAGGTAGCCCCGCCCTCACCGCAGGTAAGCCCGCCCCCAGCCCCGCCCTCACCGCAGTTAGCCCCGCCCCCGCCGTAGGTAGCCCCGCCCTCATCGCAGGTAAGCCTGTCCCCCGCAGGTAGCCCCGTCCTCAGCACAGGTAGCCCCGCCCCTGGCCCCGCCCTCACCGTAGGTAGTCCCGGCGGCACAGGATGAGGTTGGCTTTGGTGTAGAGGGTGGAGCCGACCTCGCCCAGGCGGCACTCGCAGCAGGCGCACTTCAGACAGTCCTCGTGCCAGAACTGGTCCAGAGCCTTGAGCAGGAACCGGTCCTGGATCCTCCTCTTACAGCCCGCACAGCCCTTCGGCTTCGTGTCCGGCTGCACCGACAGCATCTGGATGCCTGAGGGGCAGAAACAGAGGGGCAGAAACAGAGGGGCAGAAACACAGAGGGGCAGAAACACAGTCAGAAACAGAGAGCCAGGTCAAACCAGGTTTAATCAGGACTAAACCAGGTCTAAATATGAGCTAGATGTGAGTCTGACCCTGAACCCCTAAGACTGACTCACCGAACTCCTGGGGCTCCATCCAACCCAGGTTAAGAACCACTGATCTAATGGTTCTGCTCTGTTCCGTCTGTGGGACTGTTTTAGGATCCAGGCCTGAGGAACACGAGGAGCGAGTTTCAACTCTCATTTTAATATCAATTAGAATCTGAAATACGGTAATTCTCTGATTAGTCCTGGTTCAGTTCTACAGTACGGAAAGTATTCAGACTCTCTTACAGTTGTGCTCATAAGTTTCCATCCCCTGGCAGAATTGATGATTTCTTGGTCCAGAAGCTGCACATGGGACATACTTGGATATTCCAACATGATAATGATCCAAACACAAAGGCAAGTGGACCTGTCATTAGCAAGTGAAGGTTCTGGAGTGGCCGTCTCTTCTGACCTCAGTATCACTGAGCCTCTGGGCAGATCTCAAGCTGCAGTTCATACAAGAGCCCAAGAATTTACAGGAACTGGAGCCTTTTGCCAAGAAGAATGGGCAGCTTTACCATCAGAGAAAATAACACATCCACAACTATCACAAAAGACTCCAGCTGTCACTGGGTCATTTGTGTAGTTTCTGTTTCATTATGATTTAAAAAGAGGAAACACAGGAGTTTTATAATAAACGGCCTCACCCAAGCACCAACCATGAGTGAAGGAAAAGTTTTAGTGTTATTCATATCCTCTGAAAGATGGACAAGAAATCAATCAAATTCTGTCAGGGTATGTAAATTTATGAGCAGAAATGTAAATGTCCTCATTAATGTTCACCCAGCGCTTCATACTGACAGAAAAACACAGAACTTTTGGCATTTATTTTCCTCAGTGTTTAGTAGAAACGTCTTTTGAACTAAAACAGCCATGAGTCTTTTGGGGAAGGATGCTTGAAGTTTTCCACCTCTGGATTTGGGATCCTCGGCCGTTCCTCCTGCAGATCTTCAGTTCAGGTCAGATGGTGGGTTTAAGTCCGGGCTCTGATCCTGGAGTTGTTCTGAAGCCGTTCCATCGTTATTTAGCTGTGCTCAGGGTCAGTGTCTTGTTGGAAGGTGAACATTCGGCCCAGTCTGAGGTCCTGGATCTGGAGAAGGTTTTGGTCCAGGATCTTCCTGTACTTGGCCACGTTCGTCTTTCCTTCGATTGCACCAGTCGTCCTGAAGAACCCCACAGCCTGATGCTCCACCAGGCTTCACTGTTGGGACTGTATTGGACAGATGATAAGCAGTGCTGCTTTTCTCCACACAAACCGCTTAGAATTAAGACCAAAAAGTTCTATCTTGGGCAGCGTTCAGACTGCAGGGCTTAATGCTCAATTCGGATTTTTTTGTGAGGTCTTTCATATTTCCAGTTAAATGTGACTTGTCTGTGATCTCCAGTGTGAACCTTAAACGCCTCAAAAGTGTCCCACATGAGCATTGGAGACACGACGACGTCACAGCGGCGAGTTCAGGGTTTACAGAAGTTGCCTAAACATGGACACTGCACTGAGCTCGTTTAAAGTTGCAGTCGTCTAACAGGAGGAAACACGTCTTCGGCCTGTTTCAGTAGCAAACACCTCGGCGTTGGGCTGTATTGACTCACAACAGGAGCTTGTTACTGCACAAGAGCCAAACTCTCGCTTGTTGATGACGTGTAGGTCGGATGATGTGACCAGACCGTTCAGACTGAAGTCACATGCCAAAAGATCAGATATGTTTCGGTTTTAGGAGCACAGATCCAAGTGTCCTGGGTCACATTTGAAAAAAATTGGATCTGTGTTATTCAGACGGCCATTAAAAGATCAGATACAGGTCACATAGGGGCAAAAAAATCAGATTTGTGTCACTTCAGGTGCCGACTGAACGCAGCCTTAGCCGTAGAACCTTATTTCTTACCATCTGAGAGTCCTTCAGGTGTTTTTTTAAAGCAGTTTTTGGAGTAGATCCAGTTGTGTTAGTTGTTGTTGAATTGGTTTCTCGGATTTGGTGCATTTCTGATGGAACAGATATGTCCACGTCTGCGTCTGAGTTCTTGCCTTCCCCATTTGTTGTCCGGCTCTGTCATTTTGTAGGCTTTGTCGATGTATGATTCTCAATCCGAAAGTGTCTCGCTGTCGGATGATTCCAGTTTGGCAGTAGTTGTTTGATTTTTATTAAAGCGGAGTAAATGGGGGGAGCTCTACCTGTCACTTGTAGGTCCGACCTACTGCCATGTTCTAGCTTGTTGCTTTGACAGGCTCACTACCACAGTGAGATCCAGGTGTTTTTTTTAGCAAACTCCATGCGGGTTTCATGTGTCTTGCCCTGAGGAGAAGCTTCTGTTGGTCCTAAAGCCCCGACTGGTGCAGGGCTGCAGTGATGTGACTTTCTCGCACTTTCTCCCGACTGCATCTGGAGCTCGGCCACTGTGATCTTTGGGTTCTTCTTTACCTCTCACCAAGGCACTTCTTTGCTCAGTTTGTCCAAACAGCAGCTCTAGGAAGGTTCTGCTTGTCCCAAATCTCTTCCATTTAAGAATCATGAAGGTCACTGAGCTCTGAGGAACCTTAAATGCAGCAGAAATGTTTTTGTAACCTTGGCCAGATCTGTGCAGTGCCACAATAGTGTCTGTTTCACTCTTCAGGCACTCTTCAGGTTTCTCCGACCTCCTGATCCTCATCTGCTCTGACCTGCCCTGTGATCTGAAGCTCTGATATCCACAGGTTTGTGCTGCACCTAATTCAGCCCCATCAGTCTGATCAAACACACTGGACTCTCAAGAACATCTCAAGGATGAGCAGAAGAAATGGACAGACCTGAGAGTCACAGCAAAGGCGACAAACACTTATGGCCATGTGAGATTTCAGCTTTTGTTTTTGAATAAATCTGCAAAAATGTCAAACAATTCTGTGTTTTTCTGTCAGTATGAGGCGCTGTGTGAACATGGAGGAAAAAATGAACTTAAATTATTTTAGGAAATAGCTGCAGCATAACAAAGAGTAAAACATTTAAGAGAGTCTGTATATTTTCCGTACCTACTCTGGAAAAAAAAAACAATATCTAGTTAATTAAAATGACTGAAATTAAGAACATTTTGCTTTATTTGTGCAGATTCAACTTGACCAGTGAAATTATCTGCAAAGTGTTTTTTCTTAATTCAAGCAACATTTGATTTAATTTCTTATTTTAAGTGCAAAAAGTTGTTTTTCTTATTTTAAGTGTAGTGAAAGATGTATTTTCATATTTTAAGCACAAAAATCTTATTGGCAGATCATTTGACTTGTTAAGTGAAATTAACTCAAATCATGGTAAAACTTTTTTAATCCAAGTCATTTTATCTTGACTAGATTTAGTATTTTTGCAGTGCAGTGTAATTTAGACCTGGTTTAGTCCTGATTTAGTCCTAGTTTAGACCTGGTTTAGTCCTGTTTTTTTTTCAGGAAAGCCTCATCTCTGTCCGGTCTGTGGGACTTTTTTAGGATCCAGACCTGAGTAACATGAGGAGCGAGTTTGGATCCTGGTGTTAGGATCGTTGAGCGTCTAATTTTGGACACTTGTGATGGTGTTCCTGCAGTCGGAGTTCGGGATGTGTATGTGTCGGTGTGTGTGTGTGACAGGGGGACGGGGAGGGGCCCGGCTCATTGTTCGGGCGCTGCTCTTTTCTTTAGTTGGGGACAATGAGACAGATTAGTATTCCCCACACACACACACCCACACACACACACACACACACACACACACACATGCTGAGCCCCACAGCAGCTGAACCAAAACTCATCAATACACTTTCCCTCATCTAGTCCTGTTTAACCCAGGTTTAGTCCTGATTTGGTCCTGGTTTAGTCTTGGTTTATTCCTGGTTTAGTCCAGGTTTAGTCCAGGTTTAGTCCTGGTTTGGTCCAGTTTTAATCCTGGTTTAGTCCAGGTTTAGTCCAGGTTTGGTCCAGGTTTAGTCCAAGTTTGGTCCAGGTTTGGTCCAGATTAAGTCCTGGTTTGGTCCAGGTTTGGTCCAGTTTAAGTCCTGGTTTGGTCCAGGTTAAGTCCTGGTTTGGTCCAGGTTTCGTCCAGGTTAAGTCCTGGTTTGGTCCAGGTTTGGTCCTGGTTTCGTCCTGGTTTAGTCCAGGTTTAGTCCAGGTTTAGTCCAGGCTTATAGTCCAGGTTAGTCCAAGCTTAGTCCAAGCTTAGTCCAGGTTTAGTCCTGGTTTAGTCCTAGTTTGGTCTCATCATAAACAGAACGTGGTGTCTCGTGCGCGGTGCGTCAGCTGCGGAGCGCGCACGCATCTGTGCGCGTGCGCGGGAGCAGGTTGCAGTCAGAGCCTCGTGCGCTCCGTCTGAGCTCTGATTGGCTGATACAGATTCACGCGCACGTTACACTTCAAAGTGCCGCTGCTCATTAGCGCCGGGCCCCCGGGACCCCCGTCACCGGGGTCTGCGCCGCACTGTGCCCTGGCTGAGGCTTACTGCGCCCGGCCACAGCTCCCCGCTCCGCCCGGGACACACCGGGACACACCGGGACAAAGGCTCCGGGCCGCAGTGCGCGGCGCACGGAGCGTGTCGGTCTCGGTGACATTTGGCCTTTTCCTAATGACTGTTGCCATGGCAGCGGCACGCACAGGCACGCACTGGCACGCGGCTAAAAGGCCAATCACGCAACACACGCGCAACGAACCCGCACCAAACACCCGCATCAGCGCACCGCGTCCCACCGCGTCTCACCGCGTCCCACCGCGGCGCGGACACTCTGCCCCGAGCCCCGAGAGCCCCGGAGCGGTCACAGCGGAGAGGGGTCACCTACGGACAAGCAACGGAGGAGGAACAGAGGAGCAGAGGAGGAGCAGAAGAGGAGCAGAGGAGGAGCACGGACCCGGGGCTTACCGAAACTTTTGTCCCTTTTCTGCATTGGTGGAGCTGGAGCCGCGCGGCAGCTGCATGCGACTGGACCGGAGACACGGGGCTTTGTTCCCGGGAAACAGCTCCTGCTCGGCGGCGTGGAGCTCCGCAGCGGTCCGGAGGAGGGAGCGGGGCGGCGGAGCTGGAGCAGAGCCCCCGGGGGAGGTGCGCGGAGGCGCGGGGAGAGGCGCGGAGGAGAAGCCCGGGAGAGCCGCAGTGGATGACGGGACAAAGAGATGCGTCCCGCTCGCCTCGCGATCAGCGTCTGCCACGGGTTGTGCGGCTCCAGCTGTCCCTCACGCGCATGGCTCACGCGCACCCCCCCCGTCTGGACCAATCACAGCGCCCCGAGCTGATGACGCGGATTATGCACGCACGCGGGGCCAGACGCGCCGCCGACATCGACCGCGATTAACCGAGTCGAGACCGTTTACACCGAACACAGAGAAACAGTTCAGACACCGACCCGACCACACCGCAGCATCCGGGAGGGCATCTGACACACCACAGCATCCGGGAGGGCATCTGACACAATACAGCATCTGCAGCCATTTCCCCTGACCTGTGATCTAAATTTAAACCTGGGTTTAACTTGGGTTAGTCCTGGTTTAGTCCTGGTTTCGACCTAGTTTAGTCCTGGTTTAGACCTGGCTTAGATCTGATTTAGTCCTGGTTTAGACCTAGTTTAGACCTGCTTTAGACCTGCTTTAGATCGTTTAGGCCTGGTTTAGATCTGGTTTAGATCTAGTTTAGGCCTGTTTTACACAGAGAAACAGTTTAGACCCGCCGTATAAACGGGTCTAAAGTAAAATATTTCTTGCGTTAAACTCACAGTTGGATTTGTGCGTAAAAAGCGCACGGGGGATTTTGGCACGTACCTGGCGCGCTCCTTCCTCACGCGCTCATCCCCCGGTGTAACGTGTCCGATGTAACGTGTCTCCGATGTAACGTGTCCGGTGTAACGTGTCTCCGGTGTAACGTGTCTCTGGTCTTGTGTCTCCGGTGCCTCCGCGGCCCCGGGCAGTGCGCTCCCTGTATCCGCCTGGCCGCGCTCCTCCGCCGATCTGGCCCCTCCGCTCTCCCCGCTCTGTATTTAAGCCTGTCCCCGGACCCCCGCGCGCTCCTCGCTCTGCTCCGGATGCCCTGCCGCTAATGCGCTCGTGAGCTTCTCCTCTTAACATAATTGATCGGTGCGCGCGGGCCCGATTCCCCCGGTCCCAATTATCTCGCGGTAATTGGATCCCCAACCTCCCGCGCGCGCGCCATTCCCCAAAATCAAAGAACATCCCGGTCTCACGCGCTCACCTCCCCGACCCTCCTCCTCACCTCCTCTCTCCTCCCCTCCTCGCCCTCTCCTCTCCCCCTCTGTTCCTCCTCTCCACTCCTCCTCCTCCTCTCCTCTCTCCTCCTCCCCTCCTTGCCCTCTCCTCTCCCCCTCTGTTCCTCCTCTCCTCCTCCTCTCCTCCTCTCCTCTCCTCCTCCTCTCCTCCTCTCCTCTTCTCCTCCTCCTCTCCTCTCCTCCTCCTCTCCTCCTCCTCCTTTCCTCCTCTCCTCCTCCTCCTCTCCTCTCCTCCCCTCCTCATCCTCTCCTCCTCTCCTCTCCTCCTCCTCATATCGATACCGGCTCCTCAGTTCTTTGTAGTGTAAAGTCGCTGCTCTGAGCTCCACCACCGGGACAGAAAAGAGGGAGAGAGGGAAGAAAAGAGAGAAGGAGGGAGAGAGGGAACAGAAGAGAGGGAAGAGGAAGGAGAGATGGAGGGAGTGAAACAGAATCAAGAAGACAGAGGGGGAGAAAAGGAGAACAAAGGTAGAGAAAGAAGGAGTTTATTTGTAAGTGAGAGAGAGAACAGGAAAGAAAAGGAGGAAGAGAAAGAGAGAGTGACAGAGAAAGGAGAAAGGGAGGAGCAGAAGATGCTGTCATGATTCTCACCGTTTGTGCTCAGAGAATCCTGATGTCGCCTCATTAACGAAGAAGAGAAGTGGAGAGAGGAGAGAAAGAAGAGGAGAGGAGGAGGAGGAGAAGAAAGGAGGAGGAGAGAGGAGGATAGAGAGTGAGAGAGGTGGAAGAGGAGAAGAGGAGGAGAGAAAGAAGAGGAGTAAATATAGTTACTTCATGTAGAGGTGTGAAAATGAAGACACCAAGAAAGGAAGAAGAGGAGAGGAAGAGGAGGAGAGGAAGAGGAGGAGAGGAAGAGGAGGAGAGAAAGAAGAGGAGAGAGGAGGAGAGGAAGAGGAGGAGCAGAGAGGAGGAGAAAAAGAGAGGAAGAGGAGAAGAGGTGGAGAGAAAGAGGAGGAGGAGAGAAAGAGGAGGAGGAGAGGGGAGGAGAGGAAGAGGAGGAACAGAGAGAAGGAAGAGTAGGAGGAGATGAAGAGAGGAAGAGGAGAAGAGGAGAAGAGGAGGAGAGAAAGAGGAGGCAGAGAGAAAAAGGAGGAGGAGAGAAAAAGGAGGAGGAGAGGCGGAGGAAGAGTAGGAAGAGAGGAAGAGGAGAAGAGGAGCAGGTTGTGGGTCAGACCTTCAGGTTTCTTGAACATTCGTCTCACGACTCGACTTTCACTTCCTCTGAAAATGATTCCCAAAAGAGAAAGAGTCAAAGAGCTTCAGACGGAGAGAGAGAAGAAAGAGAGGAGGAGGAGAGAGGGAGAGAGGGAGAAGAAAGATTAGAGATGAAAGAGAGGGAATGAGAGAAAAGGTGGAACAGAGGAGGGAAAAGGAAAGAGAGGAGTAGAAGAGCGACCTTGAGTCTGTGTTTCTCTCTCTGGGAAATGAATGAGTGATTCTCTCGTTTACAGACCGGGCTCCCTCCATCCCTCCATCCCTCTCTCCACTGCACCGCATACAGGAAGAACTCAGTATTTAGTCCTGGTTTAGACCTGGTTTAGACCTGGTTCAGTCCTGGTTTAGACCTGGTTTAGTCCTGGTTTAGTTCTGGTTTAGACCTGGTTTAGTGCTGGTTTAGTTCTGGTTTAGACCTGGTTTAAACCTGGTTTAGTCCTGGTTTAGACCTGGTTTAGACCTGGTTCAGTCCTGGTTTAGACCTGGTTTAGTCCTGGTTTAGTTGTGGTTTATTTCTGATTTAGACCTGGTTTATTCCTGGTTTAAACCTGGTTTAGTCCTGGTTTAGTTCTGGTTTAGACCTGGTTTAGGCCTAGTTTAGTCCTGGTTTAGACCTGGTTTAGACCTGGTTTAGACTTAGACCTGGTTCAGTCCTGATTTAGACCTGGTTTAGTTCTGGCTTAGACCTGGTTTAAACCTGGTTTAGTCCTGGTTTAGACCTGGTTTAGATCTGGTTCAGTCCTGCTTTAGACCTGGTTTAGTCCTGGTTTAGTTCTGGTTTAGAACTGGTTTAGTCCTGGT
Organism: Odontamblyopus rebecca; assembly: GCA_030686955.1. Lineage (NCBI taxonomy): Eukaryota > Metazoa > Chordata > Actinopteri > Gobiiformes > Gobiidae > Odontamblyopus > Odontamblyopus rebecca. Next base: position 14,432,556 of record CM060653.1, on the reverse strand, counting down.
TTAGTTCTGGTTTAGACCTGGTTTAGGCCTGGTTTAGTCCTAGTTTAGTCCTGGTTTAGACCTGGTTTAGGCCTGGTTCAGTCCTGGTTTAGACCTTGTTTAGTTCTGGTTTAGACATGGTTTAGGCCTGGTTTAGTCCTAGTTTAGTCTTGGTTTAGACCTGGTTTAGTTCTGTTTTAGACCTGGTTTAGTCCTGGTTTAGTTCTGGTTTAGTTCTGGTTTAGATCTGGTTTACACCTGGTTTAGGCCTGGTTTACACCTGGTTTAGGCCTGGTTTAGTCCTAGTTTAGTCCTGGTTTAGACCTGGTTTAGACCTGGTTCAGTCCTGGTTTAGACCTGGTTTAGTCCTGGTTTAGTTCTGGTTTATATCTGGTTTAGTCCTGGTTTAGTTCTGGTTTAGACCTGGTTTAGGCCTGGTTTAGTCCTGGTTTAGTTCTGGTTTAGGCCTAGTTTAGTCCTGATTTAGACCTGGTTTATTCCTGGTTTAAAGCTGGTTTAGCCCTGGTTTAGTTCTGGTTTAGACCTGGTTTAGGCCTAGTTTAGTCCTGGTTTAGACCTGGTTTAGACCTGGTTTAGTCCTGGTTTAGACCTGGTTCAGTCCTGATTTAGACCTGGTTTAATTCTGGCTTAGACCTGGTTTAAATCTGGTTTAGTCCTGGTTTAGACCTGGTTTAGACCTGGTTCAGTCCTGGTTTAGACCTGGTTTAGTCCTGGTTTAGTTCTGGTTTAGACCTGGTTTAGTCCGGGTTTAGTTCTGGTTTAGACCTGGTTAAGGCCTGGTTTAGTCCTGGTTTAGACCTGGTTCAGTCCTGGTTTAGACCTGGTTCAGTCCTGGTTTAGTTCTGGTTTAGACCTGGTTTAGACCTGGTTCAGTCCTGGTTTAGACCTGGTTTAGTCCTGGTTTAGTTCTGGTTTAGACCTGGTTTAGTCCTGGTTTAGTTCTGGTTTAGTTCTGGTTTAGATCTGGTTTAGTCCTGGTTAAGTTCTGGTTTAGGCCTGGTTTAGTCCTAGTTTAGTCCTGGTTAAGACCTGGTTTAGTTCTGGTTTAGACCTGGTTTAGTCCTGGTTTAGTTCTGGTTTAGTTCTGGTTTAGATCTGGTTTAGTCCTGGTTAAGTTCTGGTTTAGGCCTGGTTTAGTCCTAGTTTAGTCCTGGTTTAGACCTGGTTTAGACCTGGTTTAGACCTGGTTCAGTCCTGGTTTAGACCTGGTTCAGTCCTGGTTTAGTTCTGGTTTAGACCTGGTTTAGGCCTGGTTTAGTCCTAGTTTAGTCCTGGTTTAGACCTGGTTTAGTCCTGGTTTAGTCCTGGTTTAGATCTGGTTTACACCTGGTTTAGGCCTGGTTTACACCTGGTTTAGTCCTGGTTTAGACCTGGTTTATACCTGGTTCAGTCCTGGTTTAGACCTGGTTTAGTCCTGGTTTAGTTCTGGTTTAGACCTGGTTTAGTCCTGGTTTAGTTCTGGTTTAGACCGGGTTTAAACCTGGTTTAGTCCTGGTTTAGTCCTGGTTTAGATCTGGTTTACACCTGGTTTAGGCCTGGTTTACACCTGGTTTAGTCCTGGTTTAGACCTGGTTTATACCTGGTTCAGTCCTGGTTTAGACCTGGTTTAGTCCTGGTTTAGTTCTGGTTTAGACCTGGTTTAGTCCTGGTTTAGTTCTGGTTTAGACCGGGTTTAAACCTGGTTTAGTCCTGGTTTAGTCCTGGTTTAGTTCTGGTTTAGACCTGGTTTAGGCCTGGTTTAGTCCTGGTTTAGTCCTGGTTTAGGCCTGGTTTAGTCCTGGTTTAGACCTGGTTTAGACCTGGCTTAGACCTTGTTCAGTCCTGGTTTAGTTCTGGTTTAGACCTGGTGTAGGCCTCATTTAGTCCTGATTTAGTCCTGGTTTAGGCCTTGTTTAGTCCTGGTTTAGACCTGGTTTAGACCTGGTTCAGTCCTGGTTTAGACCTGGTTTAGTCCTGGTTTAGTTCTGGTTTAGATCTGGTTTAGTCCTGGTTTAGTTCTGGTTTAGACCGGGTTTAAACCTGGTTTAGTCCTGGTTTAGTCCTGGTTTAGTTCTGGTTTAGACCTGGATTAGGCCTGGTTTAGTCCTGGTTTAGGCCTGGTTTAGTCCTGGTTTAGACCTGGTTTAGACCTGGCTTAGACCTTGTTCAGTCCTGGTTTAGTTCTGGTTTAGACCTGGTGTAGGCCTCACTTAGTCCTGATTTAGTCCTGGTTTAGGCCTTGTTTAGTCCTGGTTTAGACCTGGTTTAGACCTGGTTCAGTCCTGGTTTAGACCTGGTTTAGTCCTGGTTTAGTTCTGGTTTAGACCTGGTTTAGTCCTGGTTTAGTCCTAGTTTATTCCTGGTTTAGACCTGGTTTAGTTCTGGTTTAGACCTGGTTTAGTCCTGGTTTAGTTCTGGTTTAGTTCTGGTTTAGATCTGGTTTACACCTGGTTTAGGCCTGGTTTACACCTGGTTTAGTCCTGGTTTAGACCTGGTTCAGTCCTGGTTTAGACCTGGTTTAGTCCTGGTTTAGTTCTGGTTTAGATCTGGTTTACTCCTGGTTTAGTTCTGGTTTAGACTGGGTTTAAACCTGGTTTAGTCCTGGTTTAGTCCTGGTTTAGTTCTGGTTTAGGCCAGGTTTAGGCCTGGTTTAGTCCTGGTTTAGTCCTGGTTTAGGCCTAGTTTAGTCCTGGTTTAGACCTGGTTTAGACCTGGTTCAGTCCTGGTTTAGTTCTGGTTTAGACCTGGTGTAGGCCTCATTTAGTCCTGATTTAGTCCTGGTTTAGGCCTTGTTTAGTCCTGGTTTAGACCTGGTTTAGACCTGGTTCAGTCCTGGTTTAGACCTGGTTTAGTCCTGGTTTAGTTCTGGTTTAGTTCTGATTTAGACCTGGTTTATTTCTGGTTTAAACCTGGTTTAGTCCTGGTTTAGTTCTGGTTTAGACCTGGTTTACGCCTAGTTTAGTCCTGGTTTAGACCTGGTTTAGACCTGGTTTAGACCTCGTTCAGTCCTGGTTTAGACCTGTTTTAGACCTGGTTCATTCCTGGTTTAGACCTGGTTTAGTCCTGGTTTAGTTCTGGTTTAGACCTGGTTTAGGCCTGGTTTAGTCCCAGTTTGGTCCTGGTTTAGACCTGGTTTAGACCTGGTTTAGTCCTGGTTATGTTCTGGTTTAGACCTGGTTTAGGCCTGGTTTAGTCCTGATTTAGTCCTGGTTTAGTTCTGGTTTAGACCTGGTTTAGGCCTGGCTGGTTTAGTCCTGATTTAGTCCTGGTTTAGGCCTAGTTTAGTCCTGGCTTAGACCTAGTTTAGACCTTGTTTAGACCTGGTTCAGTCCTGGTTTAGACCTGGTTTAGTCCTAGTTTAGTTCTGGTTTAGTTCTGATTTAGACCTGGTTTATTCCTGGTTTAAACCTGGTTTAGTCCTGGTTTAGTTCTGGTTTAGACCTGGTTTAGTCCTGGTTTAGACCTGGTTTAGACCTGGTTTAGACCTGGTTTAGACCTGGTTCAGTCCTGGTTTAGACTTGGTTTAGTCCTGGTTTAGTTCTGGTTTAGACCTGGTTTAGTCCTGGTTTAGTTCTGGTTCAGACCTGGTTTAGGCCTGGTTTAGCCCTAGTTTAGTCCTGGTTTAGACCTTGTTTAGACCTGGTTTAGACCTGGTTCAGTCCGGGTTTAGACCTGGTTTAATCCTGGTTTAGTTCTGGTTTAGAGCTGGTTTAGTCCTGCTTAAGTTCTGGTTTAGACCTGGTTTAAACCTGGTTTAGTCCTGGTTTAGTTCTGGTTTAGACCTGGTTTAAACCTGGTTTAGTCCTGGTTTAATTCTGGTTTAGATTTGGTTTAGTTCTGGTTTAGACCTGGTTTAGTTCTGGTTTAGTTTTGGTTTAGACCTTGTTTAGACCTGGTTTAGTTCTGATTTAGACCTGGTTTAAACCTGGTTTAGTCCTGCTTTAGTTCTGGTTTAGACCTGGTTTAGTTCTGGTTTAGTTCTGGTCTAGGCCTGGTTTAGTTCTGGTTTAGACCTGGTTTAGTTCTGGTTTCGTCAGTTTTGTCTTAATTTTGCTTTTAAAACTGCCCCTTTTACCCCCTAATGAAGTGTCCTACCTTTTTTTGTTCAGTCCAACCTGTTATTTCACAATCTGCTGCTGTAGTTGTGTCATGAGGCTGTGATAAAAGCTACAGGACCAGAAATAGAGATGAAAAAAAAAAAACTGAAAATAAAATTCACACTCTTTTATACAAAACACACAGCAAACATGTAGAAACAACTTTTTGGACATAAAAAATGCTTAATTTAGGGCCTTAGCTACAAAAATGCAAAACATCAAGTCTGTGAGTAAATTAAAAATCTCCTTATTGCCCTAAAAACAAAAAAAAGTGCAGTGGCCCCATGACTTTCCTGGTCCAGTCCTGGAAACAGCTCCTGTCAGGTCCAGGGCCAGAGCCACAGCACTTCTGCATTTCCATGGTGGAAATTACATTTAGATTTGTTCATTTAGACTGTAACCTAAAAAACCTAAACCTAAACCTTGAAATAAAATAGATAATAATAATAGTTTGTTATGGTTAGAAAGTTCTGCGTGGTTATAGAAAACATATTCCTCGGAATCGTGTACGATGTCGTAGAGTCTTCGAGGGTTAAGAACCGACCAATCAGACGCCAAACGTTATGAGGGAAATCGACCGATGTCATGGACCCGATGCTGTTCTCCTGGATCTACGCTGATGTTTGATTGTTGGTCCCTCCAAAGTCCAGCTTTAGACATCTCTGTCTCTATGGAGAAGCCACCAGACCAAGGACTGGTCTCTGGTCTGGTTCTGGTCCTGGTCTGGTCCTGGTCTAGTCCTGGTCTTGGTCTGGATCAGGATCTGGTCTTGTATTTGACGGTTGGTTTTAGGCGATTAAAGTGATTAAGATCTGTGAGCAGTATTGATCTGTGTCCTCCCCCCGTGTGTTGTCCCTCCATCACCACCTCCTTTTTCATCTCCTTCCCTCCTTCCTCCCTCTTTCCCTGTCTCCTCTCCTCATCTCCTCGTCCTTGAGCGTCTGCTCCAAGGTCAGATTAAAGCTCCTAAACGACACAAACCAACTTCCGTGTTTCATTTCATTCACATGTCTGCCTTACTCTTTATTATTCATCTGTCTCCATCTCCAAAGCTCCAGACGCTCCGCTCCACCTCGTGATGTCATGAGGTGGTAGTTTCCAGGTGAACAGCTTCCCTTTCCCTTCAGTTCAGTCGAGCTCATAGATACAGAACAGTCGATCTGGCGTTCTCCTCTTCTTCACAGGATCAGCGAGTGGAGATGTCGGGTTTCTGCGCCGACTTTCTCCTCTTTAATTTCACATGTTGTGTTTTGTTTTTACAGGTGAAAAACTCTAAACTCCAGCGCAGCAGTTTGAGGATGGAGCCGCGTAACAGAGAGTTTTATATTAACCGTAAACACATCCTCACCCGTACAGACACAAATGCACACGTCACACCGTCAGAAAAACTCTAAACCTGAACACATGGACACAGCGGTCGTATGTCGTACAGTTAGTGCGTCGTAAATAAACTTTTCAGACTTTTAGAAGCAGGTTACAGGTGTGTTACAGGTGCCCCGCCCTCGAGAGTATATGTAGTTCTTTTTCCAAAACTTTTACAAACAGGCTCACAACTTCTGAATATGTCATATACAGTTATATTAAATACAGTCATTTCATTGTCGATGTTCTTTTTCCAGACTTTCCTCACCTGGAAGATGTTTTGTGTCCAATTCTCTGTCAATAGTTCACTACAAATACAAGGTCCTGTGATCTGACTCCACACAGACACAGGCAGAACATGCAAACTTCACACAGGCAGAACATGCAGACTCCACGCAGACACAGGCAGAACATGCAGACTCCACACAGACACAGGGAGAACATGCAGACTCCACACAGACACAGGGAGAACATGCAGACTCCACACAGACACAGGGAGAACATGCAGACTCCACACAGACACAGGAAGAACATGCAGACTCCACACAGACACAGGGAGAACATGCAGACTCCACACAGACACAGGGAGAACATGCAGACTCCACACAGACACAGGGAGAACATGCAGACTCCACACAGACACAGGAAGAACATGCAGACTCCACACAGACACACTCGGATTCCTGTGGGTGTTTGTGTTTCACAGTTTTCAACATTTTTCAAAAAGAGCATGAGTCAAATCCAGGTCTTAGGTCTCAGGTCTCAAGTCTTTCAGGTCTCAGGTCTCAGGTCTTTCAGGTCTTTCAGGTCTCAGGTCTCAGGTCTCAGGTCTCAGGTCTCAGGTCTTTCAGGTCTCAGGTCTCAGGTCTTTCAGGTCTCAGGTCTCAGGTCTCAAGTCTCAGGTCTCAGGTCTTTCAGGTCTCAGGTCTCAGGTCTCAGGTCTCTCAGGTCTCAGGTCTCTCAGGCTCGGGCGGCGTTAGCGTTAGAGGATAATTAGCATCTCATTAGCGGCGTGTGAACCGAGCCTCTGGGGATCTTGTTAGCCTCGTTAGCCTCGTTAGCACCGTTAGCCTCGTTAGCCTCATTAACCTCGTTAGCACACGCCCGACACACGACAGTCACATGACCAATCGCATGCCGCATGGCCAATCAGAGCGAGCGAACACACCTGACAGGAATACACCTGACATGTGGAGTCTGCATGTTCTCCCTGTGTCTGTGTGGAGTTTGCATGTTCCCCCCATGTCTGTGTGGAGTCTGCATGTTCCTCCCGTGTCTGTGTGGAATTTGCATGTTCTCCCTGTGTCTGTGTGGAGTTTGCATGTTCTCCCTGTGTCTGTGTGTAGTTTGCATGTTCTGCCTGTGTCTGTGTGGAGTTTGTAGTTTGCATGTTCTCCCTGTGTCTGTGTGGATTTGTAGTTTGCATGTTCCTCCTGTGTCTGTGTGGAGTTTGCATGTTCTCCCTGTGTCTGTGTGGAGTCTGAGGTAGAACCTGCACATTATGTTCTGCATTTTGATTATAAGAATGATTTTATAATTATAATAAAAAACAGCGTCAACAACAACTGTTCTTGACTCTGTTTTTCAGCCCCCGCTCAGATCACGGAGGGTTTAACAGTCTGAAAACACATACATATAGAATTATACATTTATAATTATATTTATTTATAAACATATAGAATAATTGTAAAAAAAAAAAAAAAAAAAAAAGAAAGAATAAGATGACAACTTCACGGCTCTACCTTCCTGTCCTATATGAGCAAAGACAAACCTCCAGGCAAAAGAAAAACTTCATCTGTAATCTAGAATGTTCCAGTAGTGTCTGCTTTCCTCTCTCCTCTCCTCTCTCCTCCTCTCCTCTCTCCTCTCCTCCCTCCTCTCTCCTCTCCTCTCTCCTCCTCTCCTCTCCTCTCTCCTCTCCTCTCTTCTCTCCTCTCTCCTTCTCTCCTCTCTCCTCTCCTCTCTTCTCTCCCTCCCTCTCTTTCTCTCTTCTTCCGCTCTGTCCTTTTTGACCTCCAAAAGTAGAAACAGAGCGCTCGTTCCTCCTCCTCCTCCTCCTCCTGCTCTTCCTCCGTTGCTCTGATGGGAAAAGAGAGAAAAGACAAAACTACAAACGAGAGCAGGGAGTGAAGGATTAGGGACGGGGGAGAGGGAAAAGAGAAGGGAGGGAGAGAGAGTGAGGGATTAGGGAGTGAGTGAAGAGAGGAGGGAGAGGAGGGGAGAGAAAGAGGAGCAGAGAGAGAGAGGAGGGAAAGAGGGAGGGAGGAGAAGGAGAGGATGGATTGAATAATTGATTGTGAAAAGGCCAATTAGTTTAACTGAAACGAGGAGGAGAATTTAAATTAATACAAGAGAGAGAGAGAAAGACAAAGAGAGGAGAGAAAGAAAGATGGAGAGAGGAGAGGGAGGGAGAGAGAAGAGAGAGAGGAGAGAGAGAGGAGAGAAAGAGAGAGGGAGAGAAAGAGAGAGGGAGAGAGAGAGAAAGAGACAGAGAAGAGGAGAGAGAGGAAGAGAGATGAGAGCGAGGGAGGGAGTAAAAAGGAGAGAAGAGGAGAGAGAGAGAAGAGGAGAGAAAGAGGAGAGATGGAGAGTTAGAAAGACCAAAAAGAAGAGAGAGAGAGAAAGATGAAGAGATGAAGCGATGATGAGATGAAGGATTCTCTCTCTCCTCCCTCTCTTTCTCTCTCTTCTTCAGTGACAGATGGAGTGGATAGATGGACAGATGAGCTGCTGACCGCTCTCTATCTTCCTCTTTCCTCTCCTTCTGTCTCATTCACCTTTCTTCTCTCTCCCTTTCTCTTCTCCCTCTTTTTCTCTCCCTCTGAATGAAACATTTGAAAGAGTGACTCTCTCTCTCTCCTGTTCTCCTCCCTCTCTTTCTCTCCTCTCTCACTCTCCTGTTCTCCTCCCTCTCTTTCTCTCCTCTCTCACTCTCCTCTCTCTCTTTCTCTCCTCTCCTTCTCTCTCCTTCGCTCCTCTCTCCTTCCGTGGATGGACAGATGAGCCGCTGACTCTCTCACCCTCCTGCTCTCCTCTCTCTTTTTCTCCTTTCTTTCGCTCCTCTCTTCTCTCTCTTTCTATCGGTGGATGGACAGATGAGGCGCTGACGCTGCAGATCCTCCGTCCCTCAATGTTTAAGAAACAGCCCCATGATCAGAGGGAAGGAAACGAGGAGACAAAACAAGGGAGCGAGGAGATGAGGGAGCGAGGGAGCAAGGAGCTGAGGGAGTGAGGAGACAAGGGAGTGAGGGAGCAAGGAGACAAGAGTACAAGGGAGTGATGAGATAAGGGAGCAAGGAGAAAAGAGAGTGAGGAAACAAGGGGGTGAGGAGACAAGGGGCTAAGGAGACAATGGAGTGAGGGAGCGAGGAGACAAGGGAGTGAGGAGGCAAGGGGATGAGGAGACAAGGGGGTGTGGAGACAAGGGTGTGAGGAGACAAGGGAGTGAGAGAGTGAAAGAGTGAGGAGACAAGGGGTGAGGAGACAAGGGGGTGTGGAGACAAGGGAGTGAGGAAACAAGGGAGCGAGGGAGTGAAGGAGTGAGGAGACAAGGGGTGAGGGGACAAGGGAGTGAGGTGACAAGGGAGCGAGGGAGTGAAGGAGTGAGGAGACAAGGGGTGAGGAGACAAGGGGGTGTGGAGACAAGGGAGTGAGGAGACAAGGGAGTGAAGGAGTGAGGAGACAAGGGGTGAGGAGACAAGGGGGTGTGGAGACAAGGGAGTGAGGAGACAAGGGGGTGTGGAGACAAGGGTGTGAGGAGACAAGGGAGTGAGAGAGTGAAAGAGTGAGGAGACAAGGGGTGAGGAGACAAGGGGGTGTGGAGACAAGGGAGTGAGGAAACAAGGGAGCGAGGGAGTGAAGGAGTGAGGAGACGAGGGGTGAGGGGACAAGGGAGTGAGGTGACAAGGGAGCGAGGGAGTGAAGGAGTGAGAGACAAGCGGTGAGGAGACAAGGGGGTGTGGAGACAAGGGAGTGAGGAGACAAGGGAGTGAAGGAGTGAGGAGACAAGGGGTGAGGAGACAAGGGGGTGTGGAGACAAGGGAGTGAGGAGACAAGGGAGCGAGGGAGTGAGGAGACAAGGGGTGAGGAGACAAGGGAGTGAGGAAGTGTGGAGACATGGGAGTAAGGAGACAAGAAAGTGAGGAGACAAGGGAGTGAGGAGACAAGGGAGTGAGGAGACAAGGAAATGAGGAGACAAGAGAGCGAGGAGACAAGGGAGCAAGGAGACAAGGAACTGAGGGAGTGAGGAGACAAGGGAGTGAGAAGACAAGGAAGAGAGGGAGTGAGGAGACAAGAGAGCAAGGAGACAAGGGAGTGAGGAGACAAGAGAGCGAGGAGACAAGGGAGCAAGGAGACAAGAAAACAAGAGAGTGAGGAGACAAGAGAGCGAGGAGACAAGGGAGCAAGGAGACAAGAAGACAAGTTAGTGAGGAGACATGGGAGTTTGGGAGTGAGGAGACAAGAGTGCAAGGGAGCGAGGAGACAAGGGAGTGTGGAGACATGGGGGTGAGGAGACAAGGAGAAAAGAGAGTGAGGGCGAGAGGAGACAAGGGAGTGAGGAGACAAGGAACTGAGGGAGTGAGGAGACAAGGGAGTGAGAAGACAAGGAAGAGAGGGAGTGAGGAGACAAGAGAGCAAGGAGACAAGGGAGTGAGGAGACAAGAGAGCGAGGAGACAAGGGAGCAAGGAGACAAGAAAACAAGAGAGTGAGGAGACAAGAGAGCGAGGAGACAAGGGAGCAAGGAGACAAGAAGACAAGAGAGTGAGGAGACAAGGGAGTGTGGGAGTGAGGAGACAAGAGAGCAAGGGAGCGAGGAGACAAGGGAGTGTGGAGACATGGGGGTGAGGAGACAAGGAGAAAAGAGAGTGAGGGCGAGAGGAGACAAGGGAGTGAGGAGACAAGGGGGTGAGGAGACACGGAAACGAGGAGACAAGGAAGTGAGGAAACGAGTGAGTGAGGAGACGAGTGAGTGAAGAGACGAGTGAGTGTGGAGACATGTGAGGAAGCGTAACAGATAAGAGGCTGATGAAATGTGTCGCAGCCCAGACGAGTGTCACTGAAGACCTGACAAGAAGAAAGAGAGAAAGAGAGAGGGAGGAGGAAAGGAGGAGAGGAGGAGGAGGAAAGGAGGAGGAGAGGAGGAAAGGAGGACGAGGAGAGGTGGAGGAAAGGAGGAGAGGAGGAGGAGAGGAGGAGGAGAGGAGGAGGTAGAGGAGAGGAGGAGGAGATGAGGAGAGAGGAGGGGGAGAAGAGGAGGAGGAGAGGAAGAGAAGGAGGGTCTGGTGGATTTTATTGATAATCCCAAAGAAATGTGATGCTCCTCGTCTCTCCCTCCTCTCATTTATTCTCTCTCCTCCCCCTCTCCTCCTCTTTTCTTCTCCTCCTCTCCTCCCCCTCTCCTCCTTCTCTCCTCCTCCTCTACTCTTTCTCTCTGGTGCCATTCCTTCTTTATCAATAGTGTTTGTCCTGTCCTCCTCTCTCATCCCTCGCTCCAGACACTGAACACTCGTCTGTTTAGACCTGGAGAGAGAGAGAGAGAGGGAGAGAGAACGAGAAAGGAAGAGAGAGAACGAGAGAGAAAGAAAAAGAGAAAGAAAGGAAAAGAGAAAAAATATACAGACAGAAAGAAAGAGAAATAGAGAGAGAGAGAAAGAGAGAGAAAAAGAGAGAGAGACAAAAGAGAGAGAGAAAAAGAGAGAGAGAAAAAAGAGAGAGAGAAAGAGAGGGAAAGGAAGAGAGAGAGGCAATGCGAGAGATAAAAAGAGAGAGAGGAAGAGAAAAAGAGGGAGGGAAAGAGAGAGAGAGAAAAAGGAAGAGAGAGAAAGAGAGAGAGAGAGAAAGGGAGGGATAAAAATAAGCAGGTAACATTTCTACATGTTTTTGTGTCGTCTCCAATAAAAATGAGTTTGGAAATAAAATTATTACATATTTTACTGGTATTATTTAGTTATAGCTCATTTCTGTCTAATAAGAATAATGATGAGAATGATAAAAAAAGAAAATAAAAAAATTGAAAAAATAAACTAAAAAAATAAAAAGTTCGTTTCCGTCTCCAATTGTTTACGTGCGAACTGTCCAATCAGCGCTCTCCGCACACTTCCGGGACGCAGTCGTTCAGCCAATCAGCGCCGCCCAGCCGGAAAATGCGGAAGTGAGTGTAAAGAGCGCGGAGATTGAAGCGGAGCCGTTTGTGAAGGTATGCGCCCAAAACATTCACATTTTTCTACTTTTCTACGATCTGAGAGCGAGAAAGTCACGGGAAATACGAAATACATGTTTACAGGCGAGGGATTTTTAAAGGAACAGCGGCGGATTTAGCGAAGTTTGAGACATAGAACTTAAAAATCAATCAACAATAATGAAAAGTAGCGTCGACAAGGACTAAACCAGGACTAACCCATGACTAAACCAGGTCTAAACCAAGACTAAACCAGGTCTAAACCAGGACTAAACCAGGTTAAATCAGGACTAAACCAGGACTAAACCAGGTCTAAACCAGAGCTAAACCAGGACTAAACCAGATCTAAACCAGGAATAAACTAGATCTAAACCAGGACTAAACAGGACTAAACCAGGACTAAACAGGACTAAACCAGATCCAGAACCAGGTCTCATTGACTGTTTTCTTTGTTTTGTGAGTTTTGTTTTGTTCTTTGCTGCTTGCCGAGCACTTTGTAAACCTTGTTTTTAAAAGTGCTTTAGGAGTAACGATTGAATATATTATTATTACACAAATACACTTTTGAAACGGAACTGTCTTTTCCTCAATGAATAAGGAACAAAAATTAAGCTTGAAATCAGCTGTGAAGTTTCTGGTTGGACCCGGAGGAGACATTATCACTTAAAAACTCCACAGACACAGACAGACACTATGGCGCTGGTTTAAAGGCTCTGCTCTGAGTTTAGGGTCGGTTTAGGTTCAGTTTAGGTTCTTTGCCTCACGCTCTGTGATCAGGTTCAGTTTAGGTTCTTTGTCTCACGCTCTGTGTTCAGGTTTGGTTTAGGTTCGGTTTAGGTTCTTTATCTCAGGCTCTGCTCTGTGTTTAGGTTTGGTTTAGGTTTGGTTTACGTTCTTTGCCTCATGCTCTGTGTTTAGGTTTGGTTTAGGTTCGGTTTACGTTCTTTGCCTCACGCTCTGTGTTTAGGTTTGGTTTAGGTTCGGTTTACATTCTTTGCCTCACGCTTTGTGTTCAGGTTTGGTTTAGGTTCGGTTTAGGTTCTTTGTCTCACGCTCTACTCTGTGTTTAGGTTCGGTTTAGGTTCTTTGTCTCAGGCTCTGCTCTGTGTTTAGGTTCGGTTTACGTTCTTTGCCTCACGCTCTGTGTTTAGGTTTGGTTTAGGTTCATTTACGTTCTTTGCCTCACACTCTGTGTTCAGGTTTGGTTTAGGTTCGGTTTACTTTCTTTGCCTCACGCTTTGTGTTCAGGTTTGGTTTAGGTTTGGTTTAGGTTCTTTGTCTCACGCTCTACTCTGTGTTTAGGTTCGGTTTAAGTTCTTTGTCTCAGGTTCTGCTCTGTGTTTAGGTTCGGTTTAGGTTCGGTTTACGTTCTTTGCCTCACGCTCTGTGTTTAGGTTCGGTTTAGGTTCGTTTACGTTCTTTGCCTCACACTCTGTGTTCAGGTTCGGTTTAGTTTCAGTTTACGTTCTTTGCTTCACGCTCTGTGTTTAGGTTCTTTGTCTCATGCTCTGCCCCGTGTTTAGGTTCTGTTTAGGTTCTTTGCCTCACGTTCTGCTCTGTGTTCAGGTTTTGTGCCTCCTTTGCGTCCGAGGATGAGTTTCGGTCCAATCTCCGACGTTCCTCCTCATGGCAGGAGTGTCCAGGAGCAGCGGGAGCGATGGGAACGCAAACGCACCAGGATCTGCCAGGACCTGCTCCAGACCGAGAGGAAATACTGCCAAGAGCTGCAGCTCGTCACCACGGTGAGAGGAAGAGGAGGAGCAGAGGAGGAGAGACAAAGGAGGAGAGGAGGAGGAGAGACAGAGGAGGAGAGACGGGGAGAGACAGGAGGAGAGATAGAGGGGGAGGAGAAAAGACAGAGGAGAGGTGGAGGAGAGACAGAGGAGGAAGAGAGACAGAGGAGGAGAGACGGGGAGAGACAGGAGGAGAGATAGAGGGGGAGGAGAAAAGACAGAGGAGAGGTGGAGGAGAGACAGAGGAGGAGAGACAGAGGAGGAGAGACAGAAGAGGAGAGACAGAGGAGGAGAGATATAGGAAGCGAGACAGAGGAGGAGAGACAGAGGAGGAAGAGAGACAGGAGGAGAGGCGGGGAGAGACAGGAGGAGAGATAGAGGGGGAGGAGAGACAGGAGGAGAAAAGACAGAGGAGAGGTGGAGGAGAGACAGAGGAGGAGAGATAGAGGAGGAGAGACAGAGGAGGAAGAGAGACAGGAGGAGAGACGGGGAGAGACAGGAGGAGAGATGGAGGGGGAGGAGAGACAGGAGGAGAAAAGACAGAGGAGAGGTGGAGGAGAGACAAAAGGGGGAGGAGAGATAGAGGAGGAGGAGAGACAAAGGAGGAGGAGAGGATGAGGAGGAGCAGAGACAGGAGGAGAGAGGAGAGACAGAGGAGAGGAGGAGGAGAGACGGAGGAGGAGGAGCAGAGTTAATTGCTACAATAAACTATTTTGTTTTACCAAAAAAAGTGAAATACAAGAACAAGTTCATGGTTGAGCAGGTTTTGAGTGAAATATTTGAAATAAAAACCTCAGTATTTTTAGTGTTTTATCATTTGTTCCTCGTTCTTTGTTCATTCCTTCAGGTAAAACTAAACTTTATCATTCATTTTGGTGCATAATTCTCAGCGTGAAACTTAAAATAAAGTCTTCCTCAGAGCTTTAGCAAACATGAGGCTTAGTGGACACGATTTTTAATTTTATTTGAGGATTTTATTTGAGGATTTGTAATAATCTTTTGTCATTTTCTCAGTATTTTGTGGAGATCCTGAGCGCCAAAGGGACCCTGAAGCCCGACGTGAGAGAAAAGATCTTCAGCTCCATCAAACACATCCACAACCTGAACCAGTGAGTCCCACTTCTGCTGCTTTAGACCCGGTTTAGACCTGGTTTAGTCCTGGTTTAGACCTGGTTCAGTCCTAGTTTAGTCCTAGTTTAGTCCTGGTTTAGTCCTGGTTTAAACCTGGTTTAGTCCTGGTTTAGTCCTAGTTTAGTCCTGGTTTAGTCCTAGTCTAGTCATGATTTAGTCCTGGTATAGTCCTGGTTTAGTCCTGGTTTAGTCCTAGTCTAGTCCTGGTTTAGTCCTGGTTTAGTCCAAGTTTAGCCCTGGTTTAGTCCTAGTCTAGTCCTGGTTTAGTCCTGGTTTAGTCCTAGTTTAGTCCTGGTTTAATCCCAGTTTAGTCCTGGTTTAGTCCTGGTTTAGTCCTGGTTTAGACCTGGTTTAGACCCAGTTTAGTTCTGGTTTAGTTCTGGTTTAGACCCGCTTTAGTCCTGCTTTAGTCCTGGTTTAGACCTGGTTTAGAGCCAGTTTAGTCCTGGTTTAGACCCGCTTTAGTCCTGGTTTAGTCCTGGTCTTGGTCTCTCGTGCGTCTCATTAATAATTGAGTGCTTCGATGGATCAGGCGCAGATTCGTTTGCATTTATGTCGACTGAACGAGTTCCTCTAATGCGACGTAATGACTCTTATCGGGACCAGAGGAGGACTCCGGGGCCCGGTCCAGACCCGGGATCCGGTCCAGACCCGGCCCCAGAAGAACTCCTCCAGTTTTATCAAGCGGCCTGAAGATTTTACACTTTAATTAGCAGAAGGACGATCAGACCAGACGCTTTTGTCCAAGACCTGAATAATGAGATAAACGAGACTCAGACTGTGACTATGAAGACCAGGAGTGGACTGGGACTGGGACTTAAACGGGACTAAAACAGAACGAAAACAGGGCTAAAAGGGGACTGAACCAGGACTACATCAGGATTGGAGCAGAAATAGACCAGGGACTAGACCAGGACTAGATCAGGGACTGGACCAGGGACTGGACCAGGATTAGATCAGGACTAGACCGGAACTAAAATGGGACTAAAACAGGACTAAAACAGGACTTAAAGGGGACTAAATCAGGACTACATCAGGACTGGACTAGAAATAGAGCAAGAATAAATCAGGGACTAGACTGGGGACTAGACCAGGTGCTAGACCGGGGGCTAGACCGGGACTAAAATGGGACTAAAATGGGACTAAACTAGACCAAGGACTAGACTGGGACTGGACCAGGACTAAAACAGGGACTGAAACAGGACTAAAACAGGACTAAACCGGGACTAATACAGGATTAAAACAGGACTGAAACAGGACTACATCAGGACTACACCGGGAACTAGACCAGGACAAGACCAAGGGCTAGACCGAGGACTGGACCAGGGACTAGTCCAGGGACTAAACCGGGACTAAAATTGGACTGAAACGGGACTGTGGTTTTAGCTCCTTATGCAGATTTTTTTTAAATGAAACTGAAACCGCTAATACTTTCTGATACCGCGGGACACCGGATTTACCGCCCGACCCTAGTGCTACCACATGACATCATGAGGTGGAATGGAGTGCGACCTCGTGCTAAATGTGCAGGTTTGTGTGTGAAACATGTGAATGAAACAAAACAAAACTCTGGGTGAGTTTGTGAGGAGGAAACGACGCCACAAACACAGAGAATATTCCAGCACGGGCCTTTCAGCAGCTGCGGGTTTACGCTGGTGATAATGTGTAATCTCTTTTACGCCGTGATAAAAGTGTCGTCCTTATCGCTCTCGCAGAATGTATTTTAGGATCAGATTAGAAAAGCTTAATTAGTCTCATAATGTGGAAGTGTGTGCGTTAGAGCTGCCTCCTCCATCGCCGCACGAAACGGCAGAATGTGAGACCGGCAGGAGGGTCGGGCTGTTATTTTATAAAGGAAATGTTCTACAAAATAAACTTTCTTTGTGTCTTTCTCCCACGTTCTAACGCTGTTTCTGTCTCTGAAGAGGTTTTACTGCTCTGAAGGGGCAGGGAGGAGACTCTAAAACAGGTTAAGATGTTGTTTTATAGCATTTTGAAAACATTAAAATCGTAACATACCCCCTCTTTAAATAGAGAATTACTGAATCAGGATTTGATGGCATTATTTAATTTAATTTGTATTTATTTTGCACATATATAACATAGGAGTGTGACGATGTCCAAGTCTCACAATACGATATGGTCACTGGGGACGAGCATTCGATTAAAAGTTCTTAATCAATTGTCGGGAAAATTAACGATTGATTTTTGATTAATCATTAACAATTTATATTAAAATCATCATCACAATTATTCCTGTTCCTAATCTGTACAAATAAATTCAACTTTATATAAACATCATGACTCCAGAGCCACATCAGTGTGAGATCAGAATGTGTTTAATGCAGCTTTAAACATTTGTTTATGTTTTACACAAACTAAACTTAAAACCACATGGCTCATTTGCATAAACCGTAAATGCTGAAAAAAGCAGCTCTTTCCTTGTGCTGCTGCTTCAGCTTCTGTGGGACTAAAGGACTTGACTCAGTGGAATATGAGTGTTCTCTCTGCGTTTGTCGCGTTGGAGATGCTGCGTAAACAAGCCTTACCGGCTTGTGTGGTTATTATTCTTCAAATAGTGGCCTGATCCTGTCAGATCTCAAAAACTCAGCAGGACCTGGTTAATACTTGGATGGAGACACTGGGAATTCCAGGTGCCACAGGGAGGCGCCAGTGGCAAAAACTGTCATGTCACCCACTTCACCCACATTGTCTAGTATGAAAGTGGAGTGTGTGTGGCAGGACTCTCTTGAAAAAGAGATGAGTGATCTCAATGGGACTTTCCTGGGTAAATAAAGGTTAAAAAACAACAACAACAACATGTGAAACCGGGACACTCAAACACCCGATCATACCCGGGACACTGATGTGCAGGTAAATGCACTCTGAGGAATATAGGGATCTCCAAGGAGCCAGAGCCGAGACGTGGGACTGTGAGGCTCCAGAATTTGTGCTCAGACGCAGCCTCGACTCCTCACGCTACGTTACACAGACACGACATTCAGTTTGTCCATTAAAATGAACCTGATCCACCAAATTCTTAATGATCAGTTATCAACTAATCGACTAATCATGTCCATCCCTAATAAATACAAACCGACACCCGAATGAAAATCAGTCCGAGAGCCAAAAAAGAGCCACAACTTTATACTCTTCACTCGTTGATTTTCTTTCCAGCTCTTCGGGATCATTCTGAACTGCAGGACATGGGATAGGTGCTTTGAAAGTGGCTGAGACTTCTGGGAATGCTGGGAATTTTACCTTTAACCATCTTATAAAAACACTGGCAGTTTTACATTTCACTGAAACGCAGCCCTGTGTTTTGTAGAACATAATGTTTTGTAAACCGCAGTTTAGACCCGCGCCCTCCTGCGTCCGACCTGAACCCGCACAACATTTTTCACCCGTTTCATTCAAATTTGCGGATCGGGTGTCGGGTGTTGGCGGGGACCCGAACCTGTGCAGGACGATATTACGATATTCTACAGAACAACAAGACTGACTCTAAAACGCTTCAGTCATTTGGTGCAACATTTATTGTCATTAGTGATGGAACGAAATCTAAATCTCTCTGCTTTCTTTCTTTCTTATGTTCTTTTTTGGTCTTTCTTTCGTTCTTTCTTTCATTTGTTTTTTCGTTTATTCATTCATTTGTTCTTTTTTGGTATTTCTTTCAATCTTGCTTGTTCGTTCATTTTTTTTGTTTGTTTTTTCTCTTTTGTTCTTTCTTTGTTTTGTTTGTTTCTTCCTTCTTTCATTCGTTCATTTTTTTTTTTTGATCTTTCTTTCATTTGTTCATTCTTTCGTTCATTGTTTCTTTTTGGTCTTTCTTTCTGTCTTCTGTTCTTTTTTGGGCTTTCTTTAGTTCGTTCTTTCGTTCATTCATTCTTTCTTTTTCGGTCTTTCTTTCTTCTGTTCTTTTTCGGTCTTTTTCTTTGGTTTATTCTTTCTTTTTTGTCCTTTCTTTCATTCTTATCTTTGGTTTGTTTGTTTCTTCTTTTGTTTGTTCTTTCTTTTGTTCGTTCTTTTTCATTCTTTCTTTCGTTTGTTTTTTTTCATTCTTTCTTTCATTCTTTCGTTCTTTCTTTCTTTGGTTTGTTTGTTTCTTCCTTCTTTCGTTTGCTCTTTTGTTTGTTCTTTCCTTCGTTCATGCTTTCTTTTTTGGTCTTTCTTTCATTCGTTCTTTTTCAGTCTTTCTTTTGTTTGTTCTTTTTCGGTCTTTCTTTCGTTCATTCTTTTTCTTTCTTTCTTTCTTTGGTTTGTTTGTTTCTTCCTTCTTTCGTTCGCTCTTTTGTTTGTTCTTTCCTTCATTTTTTCTTTTTTGGTCTTTCTTTCATTCTTATCTTTGATCTGTTTCTTCTTTTTGTTTGTTCTTTCGTTCATTCATATTCCATCTCCATCCCAGATTTATTACAACTGTGAATCTGCGACTTTTTCCTCTAAAAATGCTTCACGAGATTTAATCCAAAGAATGAAGATTTCAAAGTGCTTAGAACAGTTATTTCTTCATGTCGTCTTCACTGAAACGGAGCAAAGGATCATGGTCTATGTAGTTCCCGCTGTTTTTTTTTTTTTTAGCTACTTCTGCATCAGAGCTGTTCATTTAAGCAAAGAGACTTGGGATTCAATATATTGTGATGCTCCAGATTACTGGGACCTTTGACGATTTGATATCACCAGATTTACATTATTGTCACATCAGTCGACATAATAATAGTGCTGGATTATCCTCCCACCTTCTTGTCTCCATGGAGATAATTTTCCACAGTATGGCATTAAACTTAACCGTCGTACATTTATGTAACTACAGGTGTTTTTATTAGAACTGTACAACAATGAAAACTGAGCTGTAGCAGATTAAAAAACTTCCTACAACTGTGTAACAATTTCCCTTTTTCTCTGTATCAAAGCAAAACTGAGCTCTTACATTCTGGAACATGTAAAATTACGATTTTGACGAGTTTTGTATCGGTAAATCTCTGCACTGGTTTTAAAAGTAAAATGTGAAATGTTTGGGAATTGTAGTCGTATTATAAAGAATTTAGTACATAAAAGCACAAATATATTATAATATATCTGATAAGGGTGAATCAAACTATAGTGTAATGAAAGTATAGATCTTGAGTCCACAAATGTACAAACTTTTAGGGTTCTCCTGGTGCTTAAGTTCTTCTGTTCTATTCTCCTCTTTCTCTTTCGTAGGGCTCTCCTGGTTCACCTGGAGAACGGGTACCTGGTCCGGGGTCTAGATCAGTTCTGTCCGGAGCTTCATCACTACAGAGTTTACGCCGACAACTTCTACAGCGCCCGACGTGTGCTGCAGGTGAGTCCGGACAGAAACAGAAACTTCAGCCCATCAATTTTACTCCGGTCCCACCTGAGGCCCGTTCTGAAAACTCAAACCTGTACAAAAACTATGTCAACCGTTTGTGCTGCAAAAAGTTTTGTTTATGCTTCTTTAGTTTTGGAGAAATTAACGATTTTTTTACAGGTCAAATTGGGGTCAGTCCCACAGGAAGTTTCAAAATGCTCGAAAACGCCCAAAATGTAGTCAATCGTTTGTGCTGCAAAAAGTTCAGTTTGTGCGATTCTGGTTCTTCAGATATTCACAGTTTTATTTTGGTCGATGTCGTCGTCCAGAACCTCAGAATGTGAAACAGCCTCAAAACAGGAAGAAAATAATAGAAAACCTTTGGATTTGGTTTGCGCTGTGACAGTTTCATTTGTGTGAGTTTATTTCTAAAATGATTCATTATTATTTCTGTGGTAATTATAGGACGTCATTTCCGCTCAGCTGATGGCGACAAACTCCACAAAACTAGAGAAGAGAAACGATCTGAGGCTGTGGAAAAGTCTGTGTTATTATAAAATATGAACCACAAGCAAATTACTAAAGACTGAGACAGACTTTTCCTTTTGCCTCAGGTCGTTTCTCTTCACTAGTTTTGTGGAGTTTGTCGCCGTCAGATGAACGGTAATGACGTTTTCTATAATTTTCTTCCAGTTTTGAGGCTGTTTCTCATTCTGAGGTTCTGGACGACGTCATTGACCAAAAATGAAACTGAATATCTGAAGAACCAGAATCGCACAAACAGAACTTTTTGCAGCACAAATGAAACACAAACGACTGACAGAGTTTTTGGGTAGGTTTGAGTTTGATGGGGCGACTTCACGGAGGTGTCCTGAAGCAGTCCTTATCCTAACCCTGGTCCTGGTCCGGTTTGTGTTCCAGATGCAGCTGAAGAAGAGCAAAGCGTTCCGTCGCTTTAAGAAGCTGCAGGAGAGTCGCCCGGAGTTCAGAGGTCAGAGGCTGGAGGAACTGCTGGAGCTGCCCCTCACCAGGCTCCAACAGTGAGTAAAGAACACGGCCACCAGGGGGCGCAGCTACAAGCACCTGCACCACACACGGCCACCAGGGGGCACAGCTACAAACACCTGCACCACACACGGCCACCAGGGGGCGCAGCTACAAACACCTGCACACGGCCACCAGGGGGCGCAGCTACAAACACCTGCACCACACACGGCCACCAGGGGGCACAGCTACAAACACCTGCACACGGCCACCAGGGGGCGCAGCTACAAACACCTGCACCACACACGGCCACCAGGGGGCGCAGCTACAACGCGACATATGCACAGAACAGACTCAGCATCAGCAGAACATCCTCTGTCACAGAGAGAACACTCATATTCCACTGACTCGTGTCCTTTAGTCCCACAGAAGCTGAAGCAGCAGCACAAGGAAAGAGCTGCTTTTTTCAGCTCTTACAGTTTATGCAAATGAGCTATGTGGTTTTAAGTTTAGTTTGTGTAAAACATAAACAAATGTTTAAAGCTGCATTAAACACATTCTGATCTCACATTGATGTGGCTCTGGAGTCATGAGGTTTATATGTTTAAAGTTGAGTTTATTTATGCAGATTAGGAACAGGAATAACTGTGGTGATAATTTTAATATAAAATAATTAATCGAAAATCGATCGTTAATTTTTCGATCGATTAAGAAAATTTTATCGAATACCCGTCCCTAAAATAAATGGTCACATTTTTGCACAGTACTTTTCCATCTCCAAGGCTCAAAGAAGTTTACAATAAGGAACCACACACACATTCACACACCCATTCACACACCCATTCACACACACATTCACACACCCATTCACACACCCATTCACACACACATTCACACACCACGCAGACACTGGGGGCGAGGGAGGTTAAGTGTCTTGCCCAAGGACACAGCAACAGTTTCATCTGTGGGAGCTGGAATCACACCACCAACCTGTGTCTCCACCGATGATGTTTATGTGGAGAGCGGGATTCGAACCGTCAACCTTCAGATCAGTGACAAACGCTTGACTGATTGAGGCCATGTCCACACACACACAGGTATTTCTTTAAACGCAGATCTGCTACACTTCGTTTTATAAAAAGTCTTGCGTCCACACTTAACCGTTTTAAATATAATTCCATCCACACAGCCCTGCATAATTACACTCTTGGTGCGGTTATGAGCCTCCAGACCAGCAGGTGGGAGTGTTTTCCTAAAAATAAGCTCCAGCCTGTCCAATCAGAGGGTCCGTTTTGCGTCGTCATTTCCGCAAACATGAAACATGAAACATGGAGCCAGGAGCTCATTTGTGTGACCGACAAAGTGGTGGAACTACTTTTAAGTGTGGCTATGGAAACAAAGTTAACAAGACACAAGAAAATATGGATTGGGAATCAGGCCAAAGCAAGAATATGGACATTTTAACTCCATTTTGGAGCCTGTAAGAGGGTCAGAAGTAACAGGCTCTACGAGTGTCCCTGCTCCACTGTCTGACATAAACAAGGCACATCTATGATGTTTATGCTCTTATGTCGCAAATAGTGACGTTTAAAAATGCAAATTACCGTTATTCATGTCCACACCCAAACGCAACACTGGAGTTTACCAAAATCTTCACTTTGGCCGGAGTTTTCCAAAAGGTTTTAAGGACTTAATCCTTTGGTTCTGTGTGGATGAGGCCAAATCGTATAAAAATAACTTAGTTTAATCAGACACCCGGCTCTGTGTGTACAAGGCCTGAGCCACTGTCGCTCAAACTGACTCAAGGATTATGTGATGCTGTATTGCGATATAAATATGAAATGTGAACCTTTCCTCTCACCGTATGGTTTGGTATCAGAGTTTATAACATTCTAAATCCTGTCAGCATGTTTATTTTAGCAATATTCACCAGTAACCTCCTGTGCCCGGTGTGTCAGATGCCCTTCCGTCTGTGCTGTGTATGGAGAAGGGATCTGGTCACTGATAGACGTGATGAAGGGAAAAACTTTAGTAGATGTGTGCGTCTGTGTGGGTTTGTGTGTGTGTATGCGTCTGGTCTCTGCTCCTGAGTGAGTAGGGCTCCGGTGTCGGCGTCTGGGTCGATGTCTGCAGTTTTAAAGCGGCGCTGTCTCCTCCGAGTCTGTCCCCGTGACTCCGGCTCCCAGACTGCACCAGAACCTCCGTCTGAACACACCCGGAGCCTGGAGAAGAGCCGGATCACTGCCCCGGAGCCTGGAGAAGAGCCGGATCACTGCCCTGGAGCCTGATCACAAGAGCCGGATCACATCACAACACTCCGGACCACGCAAATCCAACAAAACAAGTGTACAGGGTTCCCACGGAAAAGTCATGGAATTTTAGTACAGTGGTCCTTCGTTTATCACGCAGGTCACGTTCTAAAAACAAACTGCAGCATTTGAAAATCCGCAGAGTTGTCAGCTTTACAATTTTGTACAATAATTCTATATGTTTTAAGGCTGTAAAACCCCTCAGCACACACTTTATACACTTTATACACTTCATACACTTCATACACTTCATACACTTTTCTCAAACAGACTCCGTGATCTCAACTGAGGAGCGCCACATACTGGTCTATGTGTGCAAAACATTGCGTCTTTTTCCACTGAGGGCCTTGGTGCAGGAGTCTTTTCTGACTGAAGAACATAGTTATGGGTAGGGCCCGGCTGATATATCAGACGGCCGATATGGGCACGTAGAAATATATCGGCCTAAATCTTGCCGATATGGGCCGATATTCGACATGGAGATGGACAAAGCTCAGACTCTATATTCTACCCATTTAATCCAGTTCACAGACAGATAAATGTCCTGATCTGTGGCGGGGCATCAGGATTTATCTGAGGAGTCATTTGTCTGTGTCCGTCCCACCCCTGAACGCATCACCATGTGCGTTTGTTTAGAGCCGCAGCCACAGATCCACCTGCACAACACTGAGATTCTGTTGTTTTTGCGGCCGCTCAGTGTGAGTCTGGATTAAAGGACAGTTCTTAGTGCAGACTTGTGATCTGAGAGGAGCCTGTGTGAGGCTGAGTGTTGAAATGTGTCGGTTTTGAAGCTCGTTTTGGTTCTTTCTCATTGGTTAGCGATTAGCTGCTGTAGCTCGCACACATAAACAGGCTGTTTTCTCTTGTGTTAGCGACTGTAAAGTGACTATAGTGGCCGTATATATGTTACTGGACACACACTGATATGTAAATAAGCTGTGAATAGAAGTGTGAATTATCCACATTTAGCAGATCATTAATTACTGCGGCACACACGCATTTACCGCTAAAGGCTAACAGTGGTAGTTTACTTACAGAACTTTCTTCACTGACTAGAATATCGTACAAAAACACCATTAGTCCGACCGACTCTTTAAATATGACGTAAAGAAGCAGAAGAACAATAAATGTTGCCTAAACAAACCCGACTGAAAATCCAATAGAGCCAAACCGAAGTTTTATAAACAACTGAAGATTTACAGTGAATTTTTACGTCATAAATATATTGGATATTATATCGGCAGCTCCAACTCCCATTTTATCGGTATCATATCGGCCGCAACAAAATCCATATCGGCCGTCCAGATAGAAACCAAAGCAAAGGGTAGAGTTCAGTTTGTCACCTGGATGAGAGTTTTAGGTTAACTCTTGTCCAGTTGCCATAGTTATGGGTAGTGTTGGCACGTTTTTTTCTTCTGACCGAGAAGATTCGTCTAAGCAGACACAGATGCCACGTTCGATTACGCAGAACAGCCAATCAGGGCGTAGAACACAATGCACGTTCATACGCTGTAAACAATTTTTTAAAAAGCATGCAAAATTGCACCAAAAAAATCAGTGAATGATGAACCATGTTATAGTGAGGGACGACTGAATCTCTTTCACACAGCTCCAGCGTTCTGTGAAGTTCTCATTAGCCTATTATGATTATTATGAGCACTTGCACAGTCGCAACAGCAGGACAAACACAATCAGGTGTTTGGTTTAAACGAGACGCAATAAACTCACTGACAGGATTTAGAATGTTAAAAACTATAAACCAAACCATAAGGTGAGTGGAAAGGGTTCACATTTCAGATTTAGCTCTAAAAGTCTGAGAAATTCTGCCATAAAGTCATGGAAAATTCACTTTAGGTCATGAAAAAGTCGTGGAAAAGTTTTGAAAATTTGTCAGTGAAAAAGAGCAGGAACCCTGTGTAATAATAATGTAAATATGGTGATATCTTATCATCAGAAGTCTCACAATAATATCGTCTCTTTGCTTAAATGAATAGTTCTGATGCAGAAATAGCTAAAAAAAAACAGAGGGAACTACATAGACCATGATCCTTTGCTCCGTTTCAGTGCAGACGGCATGAAGAAATAACTGTTCTCCATAAATATAAATAAACTGCCGCCGCTCTGACATCTCTTTGTTTCCTCAGGTATAAGAAGTTTGTGGAGGATCTGATGTCAAACACCAAACCCCAGGACGAGGACTTCCAACAGCTGAAACGTGAGTCCTGGTTTAGTCCTGATTCAGTCCTGGTTCAGTCCTGGTTCAGTCCTGGTTCAGTCCTGGTTCAGTTGTAGTTTAGTCCTGGTTCAGTCCTGGTTCAGTCCTGGTTCAGACCTGGTTGGGTTCATGCGGCGATTTGTTGTCATGTCATTTACAGCCACACCAGCTCCATTGGACAACCAGGACTAAACCAGGACTAGACCAGGACTGAAACAGGACTGAACCAGGACTGTTCCTTTGATTCATCGTTTAGTGGTTTTCTGTCAAATACTGAGCTGTAACCTGTCACAGAGCGATTAGTTTAGTTTAATTTAGTTCAGTTCAGTTCAGTTTAGTTTAGTTTAGTTTAGTTTAATTCAGTTTAATTTGGTTTAGTTTAGTTCAGTTTAGTTCAGTTCAGTTCAGTTTAGTTTAGTTTAGTTCAGTTTAATTTGGTTCAGTTTAGTTTAGTTTAGTTTAGTTCAGTTCAGTTCAGTTCAGTTCAGTTCAGTTCAGTATAGTTCAGTTCAGTGGGTGTAATGTTGCTGTTGCACTTCTCCTCCAGGGGCAGTGGGGGCGCTGTCTGAGCTCAGTTCAGTTCAGTTCAGTTCAGTATAGTTCAGTTCAGTGGGTGTAATGTTGCTGTTGCACTTCTCCTCCAGGGGCAGTGGGGGCGCTGTCTGAGCTCAGCCACCACGTCCAGGAAAACGCCCGTCACCACGACAACCAGCTCCAACTGCAGAGAGTCCAGAGGCTCCTGACAGGAAACACCCGGATCCACAAACCAGGTCAGACCCGAGAGATCCCTCCTCTCTCCTCTCTTCTTTCTTCTCTCCTCTCTCCTCTCCTCTCCTCTCCTCTCTTCTTTCTTCTCTCCTCCTCTCCTCTCCTCTCTCCTCTCCTCTCTCCTCTCTCCTCCTCTCCTTTCCTCTCCTCCCTCCTCTCTCCTCTCCCCTCCTTTCTCCTCTCCTCTACTCTTTCCTCTCTCATCTCCTCTCTCTTTCCTCTCTCCTCTCCTCTTTCCTCTCCCCTCTCCTCGCTCCTCTCTCCTCTCCTCCTCCTCTCTCCTCCTCTCCTCTCTCCTCCCTCCTCCTCTCCTCTCCTCTCTCCTCCTCTCTTCTCCTCTCCTCTCTCCTCCCTCCTCCTCTCCTCTCCTCTCTCCTCTCCTCTCTCCTCTCCTCTCTCCTCCTCTCCTCCTCTCTCCTCTCCTCTCCCCTCCTTTCTCCTCTCCTCTCTCCTCCTTTCTCCTCTCCTCTCTCCTCCTCTCCCCTCCTCGCTCCTCTCTTCTCTTCTCTCCTCTCCTCTTTCCTCTCTCCTCTTTCCTCTCTCCTCTTTCCTCTCTCATCTCCTCTCTCCTCTCCCTGTGGTTCTGTTTTGCCCCTAATTACCCCCGTGTTGTTATTTGGCCCTAATGCCCCTCGTGGTCATGTTTTACCCCTGATGCCCCGGTGTTTTGCCCCTAATGCCCCGGTGTTTTGCCCCTAATACAGGGCGCTGGTACATCCGGGAGGGCTGGCTGCAGGTGGTGCCTCCTCGTGGCTCGGAGGCCAAACCGCGCATGTTCTTCCTGTTCTCGGACGTGCTGCTGGAGACTCGCCCCTCCAGCGCCCTCGCCCTGTCGCCGCGGCAACGCTTCCACCTGCTCCGCGCCCTCCCCCTGAGCCGCTGCGCCGTCGACAAGGTGTTCGGACACACGCGGAGCCAGGGCGGGCTGCTGAGCGTGAGTACGGGAGGGCATCTGACATACAGGGCGGGCTGCTGAGCGTGAGTACGGGAGGGCATCTGAGGCAATCTGAGACACAAGGTCCTGGTTCAGACCTGGTTTAGTCCCTGATGTTAGTCCTGGTTTAGTCCTGGTTTAGTCCTGGTTTAGTCCTGGTTTACTCCTGGTATTGTCCTGGTTCAGTCCTGGTTCAGTCCTGGTTCAGTCCTGGTTCAGTCCTGGCTTAGTCCTGGTTCAGTCCTGGTTCAGTCCTGGTTCAGTCCTGGTTCAGTCCTGGTTCAGTCCTGGTTTAGTCCTGGTTCAGTTCTGGTCTTGTTCCAGTTGTCGTTCCCTGAGGTGAAGTTGTTGCTCATGTCCAGTGACCAGGACGACTTCAACGACTGGAACACCTGCCTCACCTCCGCCGTCAGGTGACGCCTGCCCCCTGCCCTCTGACCCTCTGACACCTGATCTCTGACCCCTGACCTCTGACCCTCTCTCTGACTTCTGACCCTCCCCTCTGACTCTCTGACCCTCCCCTCTGACTCTCTGACCCTCCCCTCTGACTCTCTGACCCTCCCCTCTGACCCTCTCTCTGACCTCTGACCCTACGACCTCTGACCCCTTCTCTGACCTCTGACCCTCTCACCCTCACTCTGACCCTCCCCTCTGACCCCTGTCTCTGACCCCTGACCTCTTACCCTCTCTTACCCCCTCTGACCTCTGACCCTCTCTCTGAACTCTAACCCTCCCCTCTGACCCTCCCCTCTGACCCTCTCCTCACAGGAAGTTCCAGTCTCAGCCCACAGTGCTCCATGACAGAGTGGTTCCTCAGAGCAGTGGCGCCCTCCACAGGAAGAGGCCGGCGGTGAGGATCACACACACTTATTTACAGTATTTCATGTGTGTGTAAAATCCCTCGTTCGTCCAGGTAGAATCCAGGGCAACGGGTCGAGTTCAATTTATCAACTGGACCAAAGTTTTGATAGAGACGCTTCGCCGCTCGTCCGATCTGCTTCTTCAGTTCAGACGCTGGAGACACTGACTTTTATCTGCCTGAAGAGGGAGGAGTTAGATCCCCCAATTACTCAGAAACTCACCCTCTTTGTTTACAGTTTCTGTTGTAGCTCGGCCTGTGGAAATAGACTAGGGTGGGGTCAGATTAGCAGAATCACACAGGGACATAATGGGGTTTTCACTCCTCTGGGCCTGACCTGGACACACCTACTGTTTTCTTCATTTATTCTGCTGTAGGTTTTAGGATGGAATTATAGATGGAGACAGATGGAGTCTGAGTCCATTTCTGTCTAAAGAAGGTTCTTTTTTAACAAAGAGGCTTCTTTAACTCCAGTTCAAACTAATTCTTCTCTCTGGTCCAGACTGAGGTCCTTTTAGGTGCAGATGTACAGCTCAACAAAAGTCACAAACTCACAAACAGAATCGAGCAATGACATTTACATGAGAGCTTTAATTGAATTCTGAATCAAACTGAATTCGTCTTTTAAAAAGTCCATGTAAACAGTTAATTCCTGCTGAAAATGGTTCTTGTGAATCAAACTTAATTCTGAAGTAAGTGGGTTTATTCCGATTTTAAAGCCGAATTAATTTCTTCCTGGATCATGTAAACGTTTCTTCTTCAAAATAATCCCGGTGGTTGGTGCTCGTTGGCTCGTCCTTCTGACGCGATCCGGACGATCCGGCTCCTCCACTCGTCTCTTCGGACTTTCCTCCACGTTCCTTTGAATTTGTGAGCGGGATGTGGGAGTGGGCTGAGGTGTGGCAGCCTCAGACTCAGTTTGTCTTCTTCCTCCTTCTCCGACACTCTTCTTTTAATTCAGAACTATTTAATTCAGAATCAAAAACATCATGTAATATATTTTGTCCTTCAGAGTGAGTTCTGGACACAGATCTGGTCAGTTAAACTCATGCAGATGTTCGGATGTCCCTCACCCTCTGTGTCTGTGTCCAGCTCAGTGAACAGGAGCCCGTCCCCGTGAGTGCTCCTGAGGCAGAGAGCAGTGCCCCCAAGAGGAGGAGACAGGAGCCTGCAGCTCAGAGGTGGGTCACACTGTCCTGACGCCAGCGCTGAGACAAGAGGGAGACAGGGGGAGACAGAAGCAAAAACTGGCTTAAAGTTCAGCCTCTTCTGTCACCAGAATTAAACTTTAATCTTTTCTCAGACCCAGAGTTTGTTTTCATCCCTGACAGTTTCTCCTGCTCCTGCGCTTGGTGTTTGTCGTCTTTGAGCGGCTTTTTTCCTCTCAGCTGAGACACACGGACTGAACTTGGGCCCGTCTGAAGCTAAAGTCCGTACTAGAGGTGGTGGAATTCTGTCAGAAGCCAAAAAACGGCACAGATCAGTGTTTCCTCAGTGGAGATCTCACTGTGGCTGTGAGTCTGTCAAGGAAACAAACTAGTGTAGTGATGGGGGCAAGTTCTTAACTTCCATGTAAAACGCCAATTTGCTTCAGACTGAAGAAGCTTAACACCACTTTAACCCATCTTACAACAGCCACGAGTCTAACAAACAAAACGCTCTGCCTGGTTCACTCATTAGTGTCTGGAAACGTTAGAAAACAACTTTATAAGCAGCCTTACACTTCCCTCTGTTGATTTCCCACTGCACAGGCCAAAGCCCAAAAAACTCGATCGCCGATGTCATTTCTAATGCGACTGAGACTGAACGGCCACGTCACATTCGTCCGACTTACACGTCATCAATAAGCGACAAATGTCACTATTCTGCGCTCACAAAAATGTGGTTAAATGTGCTGTCCTCCTCAGAGCGGAGACACTCTGCACCTGCAGGAACCACTGGATTTACCTGATTCTGCCGAATATGAAGGAAACTTTGAGCTTTTAGCATCAAACTTTAAATAGTTTAAGTCAGTGATTTCTGTTGTATGTTCTGTTACGTACGAACAACAATAGAGTCGCAATTTAACGAAATTCATTTTACTTTATGCTAGTTAAGATTTTAGTAACGTTAGACATTGTAATTGTTTGAGATATTTTGTCATTTTATTTCAGAAATCGTCACTCGGGAAAGCGGGAAGGGAACTTACTTAGCAACGAAACACACAAGCTGTCAATCAAACCGGTTGCTAACGCTAGGGGGAGGGGCCTCGGGGAATGAAGGCGTCTGATTGGTCCGTTATTTATGTTCAGATCTTGATTTAGGAACAAAACAGAGAAATGAAAAGTTCAGGATCCTGTGTCGCGGGTTCAGACGAACAATTTAAGAGCCAAATGACAAGGCTCAGTGCAGCAGGTCTAGAGAGACGAGCCAGAAGATCCCAGTGTGAAGGAGCCGAAAGAGCCTCCTGGAGCAGTTCCTGTTTGGCACGTTCATATATATGGACTGGGGGCTGAAAACAAACTCTGGGTGTGAGAAAAAAGAATCTAAGAACAGAAATGAGCAGAAAACCAAATGAGCCTCAGAGGACTAAAGTCACAGGGTGTTTCAGGTGAAGGGACTTGAAATAGAAGAGTAATACAACGAGTTTGTGGAGCTGATCCCAAGTACAGAGTGAAAACATTCACTGCTGAAACATTCCACCACAAACACACATGTAGAGCCCCCCAGCTTGACGTCCCTGGGCTCATTCACAAGATTCTGATGAAATTATGTGTATATGTATACTTTTAACGGTTGTGTTTGTTGTAATTGTCTCTCAGTGACTCCTCCTCCTGCGCCATCCTCTGATTGGACGGTTCTGGGCCCGGAGCGTCGTGATTGGACGGTACTGGGGCCGGAGCGTCGTGATTGGACGGTTCTGGGGCCGGAGCGTCGTGATCGGACGGTTCTGGGGCCGGAGCGTCGTGATTGGACCAGAAAGTGCCTTGTTTTTAGAATCATGTTTTATACGAAACGATTTTATCAGATTTTATTTTTGTCACTAAAACTGAATGTGCAATATTTACTCTGAACTCCAAAGACACGAGGGACTGAACCAGGACTGAACCAGGACTGAAGCAGAACTAAACCGGGTCTAGACAAGGACTAAGCCAGGTCTACGTCAGGTCTAAACCAGGACTAAACCAGGGACTGAACAAGGTTCTAGACAAGGACTAAACCAGGACTGAACCGGGTCTAAACAAGGACTAAGCCAGGTCTACGTCAGGTCTAAACCAGGACTAAACCAGGGACTGAACAAGGTTCTAGACAAGGACTAAACCAGGACTAACGTGGACTAAGCCAGGTCTACACCAGGACTAAATCAGGACTAAACCAGGACTGAACCAGAACTAAACCAGGACTAAATCAGGACTAAACCAGGACTGAACCGGGTCTAAACAAGGACTAAACAAGGACTAAACCAGGTCTGAACCAGGTCTAAACCAAGGACTCAACCAGGACTCAACCAGGACTAAACCAGGACTAAACAGGTCTAAACCAGGACTAAACCAGGGCTAAACCAAGGACTAAACTAGGACTAAACCAGGTCTAAACTAGGACTAAACCAGGGCTAAACCAAGGACTAAACTAGGGCTAAACCAGGACTAAACCAGGGATTAAACCAGGACTAAACCAGAGTCTAGACAAGGACTAAACCAGGTCTAATGTGGACTAAGCCAGGACTAAATCATGACTGAAGCAGGGATCTTTTCAGCCCGTCCTGGTCCTGGTCCTGGTCCTGGCCCCTCGTGCAGTTTTATTCTTTTACACTTTGCTGCTCGGGCCGATGTTACTCACACCACAGAGCTTTAGTTTCACAATTTTTATGCTTTAGTTTCACTTTATTTATGCTTTAGTTTCATTTTTATTTACCAAAATATGGGATTTACTTTGTGTTTATTTAAACCCCTGAGCGACGAGGCTGTGGGTTCTACTCCTGATTTTACTCAAACTCTGATGAGGCTGTGGGTTCTACTCCTGATTTCCTGAGTGTTTTTTGTCGTTAAAGAGGTGGGATTGTGCATTTTGTTTGTCATTTTCACCTCTCTTTCACCTCATCTCTCCGGGGCCTGTTCAAGCCCGAATCAAACCTGCCTGTTTCGTGCAGATCTGAATGTGACGTGTTTAAACCGCCTCTTTAAACATAAATGTATTTCCTGGAGTCTTTTAAACACCGTCGGCTTATTCCAAAGAATGAAATGATTATTTGAAGTTGTATTTTCTGTATTTTCTGTGATCTTTGTGCACTTTTTCTGTTTTGAAGCTGTGATCGTGCGAATGAAACCAACAAACTCCAGAATAAAACACACCTCAGCACGTCTCACTTTTAATCATAGAATAAAAGAATAAAAGAGCATGAGGACGTTTTAGTTAGAGTTTATATACACAAAATGTATAGTTTATAGAGTGCAGAACGCTCAAGACACTGGCCTGGGGGGGATCTGCAGACGGTGGAAAGTCCCTGGAGAGCGGCAGCCTGAGCCCTTCCTGCCCCCGACATGACCCAGATTCACCTGAAACTCGTCACTTCACTGGAACATGTTGTGTTAATGACCCTGTTGCCATGACGACCATCAACTAAGAGCTCCAAACACAGACACGAGGGGTTCAGAGTTCAAACCTGATTTTGTTTGTTCTAAAATGAGTTTATTATTTTTATTTTACAAAGGAGTAATGAACAAATGAACAAAACTAAATGAAGTTTGGTTCATTTTGTAGAAAAACAGTTTGGCTTTGTTAATATTATGTTTTCTTTCAATTTCATTTGTTATGATTTATTTTAGCACATTTCTGTTTCTGGTTTAGTAAAAAGGTAAAAGAGGACCAGAGGGTTAGGGCCAGGAGGGGCAGGGGCAGGAGAGGCAGGGGCAGGAGAGACAGGGGCAGGGGGACACAGGGTCTGGACTGGGACTGGCCCGGGGAAACGGGGACGTCTGGACTCATTAAAATGATAAAGTCAAACCCAGCCCAGGGTTCACACAGGTAAAGTCTTCAGGTCTGTGGGACCCTGGGACCCGTTTTCAGTTTTTAGTTTCAGAAAAATTATACAAAGAATTATTTTTTTTTACCCTGAAATTAACCAGGCTTTGCTCATTTTGTGCGAAAAACATGAATCAGATCAAAATGAACTTACCCCACCCCCTATACATTTATATTACACACTGGGTCTTCAAGCTACTGAAAGTTTGATAATCAATCCTAAACCAGGACTGAACCTGGACTGAACCAGGACTAAACCAGGACTGAACCAGGACTGAACCTGGACTGAACCAGGACTAAACCAGGACTGAACCTGGACTGAACCAGGACTAAACCAGGACTGGACCCGGACTGAACCAGGACTAAGCTCAAATGAATAGTTCACTTCAGTGCTGTGAATCTTCTTTCATTTGTTCACTGTTGGATGATTATCCAGTCATGGCTGTTTTATTATGCATTTCTTTACTTTGTTCTAATTTAATAATAAAAAAAAAAAACATCAAAAACATCCTTTTACCTTTTTAACAAAGGTAAAAGGAGCAAATTTAACAATAATTTCTTAGTCCTACTTCCAAATGTGATGAATTAAACATCTGCTGAGAATTTGAACAAAAATGGGTTTAAATGTGGTGATGTAAAAAGCTCCAGACACAGCAGGACTCCCTAAAACAAAGGAACACAGACTTTACAAAGGTTAATCAGACTTTACAAAGGTTAAACAGACTTTACAAAGGAACACAGACTTTACAAGGGTTCAAACGGTTTAATGTTTGTCGCACTGTTTTTAGGGCATTTCCTGTCACTTTCTGCAGATGGAGAAAAAACACCCACGCACTCAGAAATGTCAGATCTAATCTTTGAAATCTGTCGTGAAATGATCTGAACAGAACTCCCGGAGAACACTTGGACCCCCCCAAAAACACCATTTCCCATTTATTTAGAATTTATTCAAGCACCTGGGAGTGAGAGACACAACTTCCATTCTTTTAGATGTTTTTCAAATGAAGAATCGACTTTAAAAATGACCAGAACACAAAGACATCACAGCCCGTGAGCTTAGAAGTGTTTTTTTTTTCACACGTGAGCAAAACTGTGACATTTTTGTGTTTTCTGTGGAAATCTCGCTCTGTATCTTCACATGAACCCGCAGGAGCAGAGTCAGGATCAAGGCGCACTCTGGTCCGGGTCTGGTCCTGATTTGAGTCCAGTTTACACCTGGTTAAGAACTGGTTTAGACCTGGTTCTGCTGGCTCTTCACTGCGCATGTCTCGCTCCCACACACCTGAGCTCGTGCGTAAACAGGTGGCGGAAGTTTGTCTGTGCGCGTGTCTTCCCCATTCTTCTGTTTACGGACAAAAACTTCCGCGTAGCTCCAATCCAGACCGGACCAAAAACCGGACTAAAGACCGGACCAGGGACGGACCAGGGACCGGACCAAGGACGGACCATGGGGCGCTCCTCCCCGGGCTCTGGCGCTGTTCTTGTCCTGCTCTTGGCGCTGATTTTCAGGGTGAGCGGAGCGTGGGACGCGCGGATTTTCCCCGGAGCGACTCAGAACTGTTCCCAACAGGTGAGTCCGACTTAGACCCGGGTTAGACCGGGTTTAGTACGGGTTTAGTCCAGGTTTAGTCCAGGTTTAGTCCTGGTTTAGTCCAGGTTTAGTCCTGGTTTAGTCCAGGTTTAGTCCAGGTTTAGTCCAGGTTTAGTCCTGGTTTAGTCCAGGTTTAGTCCAGGTTTAGTCCTGTTCTAGTCCTGGTCTAGTCCTGGTCTAGTCCAGGTTTAGTCCAGGTTTAGTCCTGGTTTGGTCCTGGTTTGGTCCTGGTCTAGTCCTGGTCTAGTCCTGGTTTAGTCCTGGTTTAGCCCTTGTTTAGCCCAGGTTTGGTCAGCCCAGGTTTGGTCCAGGTTTAGTCCAGGTTTAGTCCAGGTTTAGTCCTGGTTTAGCCATTAATTTATTAATTTATTAATTTATTAATTTGCTAGGTACAAGTATGTTTCATGAATCATGTCACATACTACAACATTTTAGCCAAAGCTAATTCTCAATGCCCGTCCCTAGTTCGGCTTTTATACAAAACACAGACAACAGTGACCAAACACAATCTACAGCACAAATACACAATAAAACACCTCAAATACAACAGCATCAGGTCAGGTAGAGCATTAATGTTCACATGTCTGACCTCTCAATAAAAAGTCTTTCAGTTTGTGTTTGAAAAGGACTCAGTTTGACTCTCCTTTCAATTCTGCAGGTAAAGTATTCCATGTTTTGGTACTTGGACAGTGAAAGCTGATTGTCCAAGAGATGCTTTGCGTCTCGGTACTTTACAGTTTCTGCTGTGAGCTCCTCGTGTCACTGACCCCACAGCTCTGAGAGGGACAACACAGCCACTCAAAACCTCAGGGGCCTGATCGTGCATTTGTAAACCAGTTTTAACTGAGCAGATTTGACAAAGTTCTCAAAGTTTAGCATTTTTAAATTGTACAAACTAACACAGTGATGGGACCTAATTGGTTTCTTATCAAAGATTTTTATAGCTCTATTGTATATCATCTGAAGTGGCTTGATAGTTGTGCTTTTGGCCCGTGACTAAGAACTAATGCAGTAACTTAAGTGTGAAAAGATCATGGAGTGCACAAAACTATGAGCAGCCTGAACCAGCAGATAATCTCTAATAAGTTTGAATGTACAAGTTTACTTTTGTTACTCTAGACTAGACATGTACAAACTATGGCCCGGGGGCCAAATGTGGCTCTCAGACCACTTGTTTTGGCCCTCAGGCTTTCAGGTGAATTGGTCCATACTAGCTCAAATAGTATTTTTTTTACTGCATGTTTTTGAAATTTGCCTTGATCAAGCATATTTAGTGTGTCCTTTTGAGGCTCTAAGCATGAACAAAGGTCTGGAGGGTCATTTAAACCTGTTAGAAATGCACAGATTTGAATTACTCACTGTTTTGACCACCAGTCTATGACGCTTGATCGGCCCTCACACTGGTCTGTGTTTTGATATGTGGCCCTTGATGAAAAAAGTTTGGACACCTCTGCTCTAGACACTTTTTTTTTTTTTACATGGCTGTCAAATTTTAATTGTGAGTCAAGTATTAGTCCCAAATACTTGATTACTGAGACCTGCTGGGTTCTGGCTCCATTTAACTGTAAATTTAGTTCCTCGGTTATGGGCTTGGTCCTAGAAGAGAAACAGACAGACATGGTCTTTTTAACATTCAGAGACGACCCTGCGTTATAGAACCACACTGACACCGTTTGTAGGTGTTCAGACAGTTCATTAGACACTGCATGCACAGTCTTTCCACGAACGTAAATTTCTGCCTCGTCTGCGTATAACTGAAAACCTGCTGTTGGACATGAGTCTAGCAGATCATTAATGTGTAGTGTAAAGAGCAGAGGGCCAAGAATGGACCCCTGCGGCAATCCAGTATTTATCTTTAAGAAAGATGATTTTTCGTTGTTTATTGTGACACACTGCTTTGTGAACCTTTTGAAATAGTTCTTACAGTTCTGAGCTATTTTCACCCAGACCCCTGAAAATGTTGAAATGTGCTAAATGCCAATATTTTTAAAGTTATTATTTGCTTATTTGGCTGATCACATTAGGTTATTTACAGAAATGACCTGGGGCAGAAATAACGTAAAAGATTCATGCAAAAAGTCAAATATTAACGTTGCACAAACAAAGATCTGCTGTAATCGCTTTTTTAGCACGTTTGAACATTTCCGTTTGTGTTTGACGGGGACCAAATGAAGCTGTGTGGAGTTTAAAAACACAGTGGAACACTTCCTGTATCACCACACAATGACATCATGAGGTGGAACAGTGTGTTTTCGGTTTGAGAGAAGAACTCAAGCTAAATGTGCAGCTTTGTGTGAAACATTTGTTCTCTTGTGTTTCAGGGCCTGACCTGCTCCATCAGCATCAGTGAGTCTCTTTTATTTTGGAGTAGTCCTGGTTTAGTCCTGGTTTAGTCCTGGTTTAGTCCTGGTTTAGTCCTGGTTTAGTCCTGGTTTAGACCTGGTTTAGACCTGGTTTAGTCCTGGTTTAGTCCTGGTTCTGGTCTGGTTCTAGTTCAGTCCTGTTTCTGGTCTAGTTCTAGTCTGGTTCTGGTCTGGTTCTGGTCCTGGTCCTGGTTCTGGTTCAGTCCTGGTTCTGGTCTGGTTTTGGTCTGGTCCTGGTCCTGGTTCAGTTCTGGTCTGGTTCTGGTCTGGGTCTGGTTCTGGTCTGGTTCTGGTTTTGGTTCTGGTCTGGTTCAGTCCTGGTTCTGGTCCTTGTTCAATCCTGGTCCTGGTTCAGTCCTGGTTCAGTCCTGGTTCTGGTTCTGGTCTGCAGGTTCCTGTCTGGACCCTGGCTGGCTGGACTCTCACTCTTACACCCCGTCGGCTCCGGACCGTCTGGATCTGAGGATCTTGACCCGATTGGACCCGAGAGGAAACGAGTTGCCAGTGCTGAGCGCCTCCTGGAGGCTGAAGGACGACGGTGACCAACTATACTGTTACTACTACTACTATTACTGTTACTACTACTATTACCGTTACTACTACTATTACTGTTACTACTACTACTATTACTGTTACTACTACTATTACTGTTACTACTACTATTACTGTTACTACTACTACTATTACTGTTACTACTACTACTATTACTGTTACTACTACTATTACTGTTACTACTACTATTACTGTTACTACTATTACTGTTACTACTACTATTACTGTTACTACTACTACTATTACTGTTACTACTACTATTACTGTTACTACTACTATTACTGTTGTTACTACTACTATTACTGTTACTACTACTATTACTGTTACTACTACTATTACTGTTACTACTACTATTACTGTTACTACTATTACTGTTACTACTACTATTACTGTTACTACTACTACTATTACTGTTACTACTACTACTATTACTGTTACTACGACTACTACTATTACTGTTACTACTACTACTACTATTACTGTTACTACTACTACTACTACTATTACTTACTACTCCTATTACTGTTACTACTACTACTATTACTGTTACTACTAATGCTATTACTGTTACTACTACTGCTATTACTGTTACTACTATTATTATGTTACTACTATATATTACTGTTATATATATATTAGTTATATATTATATATATAGTTATATTATTGTTATATATTAGTATATATATATTATTATATATATATATAGTTATATATACTATATATTATATATATATTATTATGTTATATATATATTATTATATTATATATTACTATACTACAACTATTATTATATATATATTATATATTATTATTACTATATATTAGTTATTATTATATATATATATTACAATATATATATTATACATATATTATATATTACATATTATATATTATATATAGTTATATTATATATTATTAGTTATACTATACTATTATTGTTATACTATTATTATTATATATTATATATATTATTATTACTACTATTATATTACTGCTATACTACAACTATTATTATTACTACTATTATATACTACTATTACTATTACTATATATACTATACTATTATTGTATTACTATTATATTATATTACATTACTACTATATATTGTTATATTATTATTATTAATATTGTTATTATATTATTATTATTACATTACATTATTGCTATTATTATTGTTATTATTATTATTATTGTTATATATATATTATTATAATATTATTATTATTATTATTATTATTATACTACTACTACTACTACTACTACTACTACTACTACTATTACTGCTACTACTACTACTACTATTACTGCTACTACTACTATTACTGCTACTACTACTATTACTGCTACTACTACTATTACTGTTACTACTACTATTACTGTTACTACTACAACTGTTACTGTTACTACAACTATTACTGTTACTATTACTACAACTATTACTGTTACTATTACTACAACTATTACTGTTACTATTACTACAACTATTACTGTTACTACTACAACTATACTGTTACTACTACAACTATTACTGCTACTGGTGTTCAGCATCCTAACAGCCTGGTGTTTAGAGAGAGGGGGGAGTTCAGTATCCTAACACCCTGGTGTTTAAAGAGGGGGAGTTCAGCAGCCTAACAGCCTGGTATAATGTTCTCGTTTTCAGGAAGTATACTGTTCTTGAAAGCATCTGAGCTCCACGTCGTCACCGTGTCCACGAACCAGAACCTTTGCGTGCGATACTCCGTCAACAGCACCCTCCCCATGAGAGACCCGAGCGGGAACCAGGTACCGGACCAGTACTGGACCAGGACTAGACCAGGACTGGACCAGAACTAAACCAGGTCTAACTCGGCGTGTCTCCTCAGTGGACGTTCAGCTCGGACATGGTGGTGCTGGACCCGGGTCAGTCCTACAGAGTCTCGGTGGAAAACATCCCCAAAGCCGAACTGGACCACAGCACCTCCAGCCTGAGCCGAGACCTCACAGTCCCAGGTTCGCTCCTCCTGAACACTCCTCCTGAACGCTCTTCCTGAACGCTGCTCCTGTACGCTCCTCCTGTACGCTCCTCCTGAACCTGAACGATTCTCGTGAACGATTCTCCTGAACCTGAACGCTCCTCTTGAACGCTCCTCTTGAACGCTCCTCTTGAACGCTCCTCTTGAACGCTCCTCTTGAACGCTCTTCCTGTACGCTTCTTCCGTATGCTCCTCCTGAACGCTCCTCCTGAACGCTCCTCCTGTACGCTCTTCCTGTACGCTCTTCCTGTACGCTCCTCCTGAACCCTCCTCCTGAACCCTCCTCCTGAACGCTCCTCCTGAACGCTCCTCCTGTACGCTCCTCCTGTACGCTCTTCCTGTACGCTCCTCCTGTACGCTCCTCCTGAACCTGAACAATTCTCCTGAACCTGAACGCTCCTCTTGAACGCTCCTCTTGAACGCTCCTCCTGTACGCTCCTCTTGTACGCTCCTCCTGAACCTGAACGATTCTCCTGAACGATCCTCCTGAACCTGAACACTCCTTTTGAACGCTCCTCTGCTCATTTGTCAATTAATTTATTTAGTATTATTATTATTATTATAGTTTTTTTTTATTTATTTATTTTTTCTATATCTTTATTATTATCATATTTTTATGTAGGTTTTTTTTCGTTTTTTTAATAAATTTTTTTATTTTCTAACACCCTCTCCTCTGTTTTGTGTGAAAATAAGTGTCCAGTTTCTGCTTTCAGTCTCTGTTGTTTTTTTGTGAATTGTTTGTAACTGAGATCTCTTGTGTTTCAGACTGTTCGGACCCTGTGATGAAGAGGACCCAGCCCTGTATCGAGTCCGGTGAGTTTCCCTTAAATTCTAATTTGGACGTTTTAAATCACAATATTGATCTAAAACGACTCGATAAAGAAATGACATCTTCACATGTTGGTTTAAAACCTTTTGGTTTTGTCAGTGGTTTTAGAGCTGCACTTTTTGTTGTGTTATGGTGACCTCTAGTGGACACAACGACACAATGAAAACTGGCTTTACAGACCTGGTTTAGACCTGGTTTAGATATGGTTTAGTCCCGTTTTAGTCCCGTTTTAGTCCCGTTTTAGTCCCGTTTTAGTCCCGGTTTAGTCCCGGTTTAGTCCCGGTTTAGTCCCGGTTTAGTCCCGGTTCAGTCCCGGTTTAGTCCTGGGTCAGTCCTGGTTCAGTCCTGGTTCAGTTCTGGTTCAGTCCTGGTCTTTTTTCAGGATACTCGTGGAGTCCGAACATTTCTCTGTCTCAGTCCGGTTCCGTTCTCACCGTGGAGTTCAGTCCAGATCCTTTTTGTCACCGATACTTCGTCCTCGTCCGCTGTGGCACCACCGGCAACACTGAAGTGCCCACCAGAGCCGGGGTAAGCCAGATGCCCTCCCACGGGCTCTTATTCTGTGTAAAACCTGCTGTGCACCTGTCTGTGTCTGTGCACCTGTCTGTGTCCGTGCACATGTCTGATGTTCCTGTGTCTCTGCAGAACAGCTCCAGACTGAGCGCCTCCTTCTCCCTGGACTTTTGGCGCTGCTGCCGCCTCCGTGTCGAGGTACGTCCAGAGTCCTGCGTTTTATCGTCCGAGAATCAGGAAGTGTCTGAGTCTAAAGCGTTTTATCGTCCGAGAATCAGGAAGTGTCTGAAGCGTTTTATCGTCCGAGAATCAGGAAGTGTCTGAAGCGTTTTATTGTCCGAGAATCAGGAAGTGTCTGAGTCTGAAGCATTTTATCGTCCGAGAATCAGGAAGTGTCTGAAGCATTTTATCGTCCGAGAATCAGGAAGTGTCTGAAGCGTTTTATCGTCCGAGAATCAGGAAGTGTCTGAAGCATTTTATCGTCCGAGAATCAGGAAGTGTCTGAGTCTGAAGCATTTTATCGTCCGAGAATCAGGAAGTGTCTGAAGCATTTTATCGTCCGAGAATCAGGAAGTGTCTGAAGCGTTTTATCGTCCGAGAATCAGGAAGTGTCTGAAGCGTTTTATCGTCCGAGAATCAGGAAGTGTCTGTGTCTGAAGCGTTTTATTGTCCGAGAATCAGGAAGTGTCTGGAGCATTTTATTGTCCGAGAATCAGGAAGTGTCTGGAGCATTTTATCGTCCGAGAATCAGGAAGTGTCTGGAGCATTTTATCGTCCGAGAATCAGGAAGTGTCTGGAGCATTTTATCGTCCGAGAATCAGGAAGTGTCTGGAGCATTTTATCGTCCGAGAATCAGGAAGTGTCTGAAGTGTTTTATCGTCCGAGAATCAGGAAGTGTCTGAAGTGTTTTATCGTCCGAGAATCAGGAAGTGTCTGAAGTGTTTTATCGTCCGAGAATCAGGAGGTGTCTGAAGTGTTTTATCGTCCGAGAATCAGGAAGTGTCTGAAGCATTTTATTGTCCGAGAATCAGGAAGTGTCTGAGTTTGCAGCGTTTTATCGTCCGAGAATCAGGAAGTGTCTGGAGCGTTTTATCATCCGAGAATCGGGAAGTGTCTGGAGCGTTTTATCATCCGAGAATCAGGAAGTGTCTGGAGCGTTTTATCGTCAGAGAATCAGGAAGTGTCTGGAGCGTTTTATCATCCGAGAATCAGGAAGTGTCTGGAGCATTTTATCATCCGAGAATCAGGAAGTGTCTGGAGCATTTTATCATCCGAGAATCAGGAAGTGTCTGGAGCGTTTTATCGTCAGAGAATGAGGAAGTGTCTGGAGCGTTTCATCATCCGAGAATCAGGAAGTGTCTGGAGCTTTTTATCATCCGAGAATCGGGAAGTGTCTGCAGCGTTTTATCATCCGAGAATCAGGAAGTGTCTGGAGCGTTTTATCGTCAGAGAATCAGGAAGTGTCTGGAGCGTTTTATCATCCGAGAATCAGGAAGTGTCTGGAGCGTTTTATCATCCGAGAATCAGGAAGTGTCTGGAGCATTTTATTGTCAGAGAATGAGGAAGTGTCTGGAGCGTTTTATCATCCGAGAATCAGGAAGTGTGTGCTCTCTCAGGTTCTGTCTCATTTTCCTCGCTGTGGGAACGACTGTCGCAGACACAGGAAAAGCATCGATATCTGTCGGAGCTCCACACCCACAAAGACGCCAGGTGAGCCCCTCCACCTGTCCCCGCCCCCTATGCCCCTTAGCCCCTCCCCCTATGGCCATTAGCCCCGCTCCCTCTGCTGTCCTTGATGTTTCTCATGAAGAATCCACCAAACTGAGTGTGGGATTTTAACGGCATCGTCTACAGCTAGTCCTGGTTCAGTCCTGGTTCAGGCCCTGGTTCAGGCCTGGTTTAGTCCTGGTTCAGGCCTGGTTTAGTCCTGGTTCGGTACTGGTTCAGTCCTGGTTCAGTTCTGGTTTAGTCCTGATTCAGTCCTGTCTGATAATAATAACAGAAGAAGCAGCAGCTTAATTTTTAAAAATTATTTTAATTTTGATTTTTACAAAGGAAAAATAAACCGACATCTGTCTAATATTAATAACAAAACAACCAGTATCTTTGTTTATTTATTTAGTATTATCATTATTGTTTTTTTTTAAATTATTACTAGTTATAGTTTTACAGTGTTTTCACTAGCTGCTATTATTTTTATATATATATTTTTAAATAATTGTTATTTATTTATATATTTTTTACTTAAAAGTTATTTATTTATTTATTTTCATTTTAAAAAATTTTCTTCTAGGAAAAATAACCTGTCTGCTGATAAAAACAAACCAACCTGTGTCTGTGTGTGTGTGTGTGTGTGTGTGTGTCTGTGTGTGTGTGTGTGTGTCTGTGTGTGTGTGTGTGTGTGTCTGTGTGTGTCTGTGTGTGTCTGTGTGTGTCTGTGTGTCTGTGTGTGTGTGTGTGTCTGTGTCTGTGTCTGTGTCTGTGTGTGTGTCTGTGTGTGTCTGTGTGTGTCTGTGTGTGTCTGTGTCTGTGTCTGTGTGTGTGTCTGTGTGTGTATATATATATATATATATATACACACACATATACATACACACACACACTATGTTTTTATTAGCTTCTCATTATTATTATTTTTTTTACAGTTTTTATTTTTTTATTTTTTTATTTTTCTTCCAAAAAAAACACCCGTCTGTGATCAGCGCAGTCCTGTGTGAGGTCATGTAGCACTTGAAATCACCGTTTGTTCTAAACCTGCCCGGTAACCGCAGATGTTCAGATGTTCGCTTTCACTTTCACTTTCAGAGGAGTGGCGCCCCCTGCCTGTGGCCCTGGGCGCATCGGCTCTGGTCCTGCTGCTGCTCGGCGTCTGCGTCACCGTCGCCGTGTGCAGAAGGAGAGGTACGCCGCCTTTTCGATATATCGGCAGGTTTACTTTGGTGCAGTAGCGATACCGTGGGCCAATGGAGTATCGATATATCGGCAGGTTTACTTTGGTGCAGTATCGATACCGTGGGCCAATGGAGTATCGATATATCGGCAGGCTTACTTTGGCGCAGTATCGATACCGTGGGCCGCTGGAGTATCAATATATCGGCATGAGGACGATTGTTTTGTTCTTGTACATTTCACTGAATCAAACTGACGCAGAACCACAATTTTACTGATTTAGAAAACATTTTTGTCATTGCTTTGCCTGGAATGTTCCACAGTATGGCTTTAAACCTTTCTATCTTCACGTGTTTCCATGGAGATGTCACTGCTCTGACCGGAATGTTCCACAGTGTGACATTAAACAGCCCTGCCTTAGATTTATTCACTCACAGGTGATTTTACAGCTCAAAAATACCTCGAAAAACGGGCGTTCTGAAAGGTTTAAGGGCGTTAAACCTTTCCGTTGTCATGGAGACCAAACCAGAGTGAGTTCCAGGTCAGATCTGTGGAGAGGCGACCCCGCTCACTGTCAGAAAGTCTGTTTTTTTAGGGATTTTTGAGCTCTAAAACCTCCTGTAATTGA
The DNA here is from genome assembly GCA_030686955.1 of Odontamblyopus rebecca. NCBI lineage: Eukaryota > Metazoa > Chordata > Actinopteri > Gobiiformes > Gobiidae > Odontamblyopus > Odontamblyopus rebecca. The sequence goes on along the minus strand of CM060653.1, from coordinate 14,388,314 downwards.
ATAAATGTAAAGTAGAGCTGTTTAATGTCACACTGCGGAACATTCCAGGCAGAGCAATGTATAAATGGTGCAGGTTTAAGTGTTTTAATGTTGTTCCATCCTCAGAAACAGAGCTGGAGTTGTATTTAGTTTAGTTTAGGTGTTTAATGAGACAGGAGAGGTGTTTGTAGTTTTCGAGCTCATTTCCACCTGTCGCCTCCTGGTGCAGGTTGATGTTTTAGCTCATAAAATCAAACATACAAAGAGAACATCTTTAGAACGACTGGAGCATCTTAACAGTTCTGTGTCCTCATCAATACCCAGTTCTCTCAGCACCTTAAAATCATCAGACTTATTAAAGTCCTCACTCAGTTCATTCACTCCATAACATCTTGCTCTCTCCACACTTTCCTCAGTCACATTATGGAGCAGGTTTGGTTTGAGAGGATCCACTTTTTTCCAGGCGTGAGAACGTGCTGTAGTTTGTCCATGTGATCAGCTCTGTTGATATGTTCCACTGACGGAGAACGAACACAAGACAGTGGTGGAAAAGCCGCCCTTTCTTGTCATGGTTCTTGAGAGCACTTTTATATAATGATCCTAGAGGCCTCAGAGGCCTCATGTTCTAGTGTTTGTTAAAGTGACAGTTTGTGTTTCTGACATGAGTATGTTTGTCTCCGTCAGAGTCGCATCAGCTCTGACTTTCCTCCCCACAGCGTCTGAGCCGAGTTCTTCTGGTTTTGGTGCTGATGAAAGTTTCCTGGAGGCTGGAGTCATGAAAATAAAGAGTTTTTCTTCTCTGAACGATCTGTGTTCAAAAGAGTGACACATTTGAGTCACAAAACATGAACGGGGAAAAAGTCAGACTCATACCGAAGAACTGCTGACGGTGACGAGCAGATTCATGTCAAAAAATCATGAACTATCTCTTTAACTTTTTAATGTGCGCTGCTGCGTGTTTCCCCCTGCAGGCCGGGAGGAGGTGCTGCAGGCCGAGGAGCTGGGCCTGTTCCAGAAGCAGCTGGAGGAGCATCCGACTCTGCTACTGATCTACTCCCGAGACCATCCGCTCTACCTCCACGTGGTGCTCAAGCTCGCCGCCTTCCTCCAGGCCCAGTGCGGCATCCTGGTCAGAGTCGCCTGGACCTTTTCTCCTCCTCTGATCCCTCTCTCCTCCTCCCCAGGTTCTTCTGGACCTCCTCTCCTCCTCCTCAGGATCTTCTGACCTCCTCTCCTCCTCTGATCCCTTTCTCCTCCTCCTCAGGTTCTCCTGGACCTGCTCTCCTCCTCTGATCCCTCTCTCCTCCTTCTCAGGTTCTTCTGGACCTCCTCTCCTCCTCTGATCCCTCTCTCCTCCTCTGATCCCTCTCTCCTCCTCCTCAGGTTCTCCTGGACCCCCTCTCCTCCTCTGATCTCTCTCTCCTCCTCCTCAGGTTCTCCTGGACCTCCTCTCCTCCTCTGATTCCTCCCTCCTCCTTTGATCCCTCTCTCCTCCTCCTCAGGTTCTCCTGGACCCCCCTCTCCTCCTCTGATCCCTCTCTCCTCCTCCTCAGGTTCTCCTGGACCTCCTCGACTCCTCCTCGGTCTCTCAGTACGGGGTTTTTCGCTGGTTGGAGCTGCAGAGGCAGAAGCTCGGGCCGAGCGATAAGATCCTGGTTCTTTGTTCTCGCGGCGTCCAGTCCAGATGGAGAGCCATGTGTGGCCTGGGTCAGGTGGTCCAGCAGCCGGACGACCTGATCGGGCCGTTCCTCAGCCTGTTCCTGTCGGACATGCACACGCCGGGCTCCAGGGGAAGGTACCAGAGTAGAGCTTTAATCTTTACTCTTACCTCGGGGCTCGTGTTTGGACAGTTACATGTTTCAGACCAAAGGTTTCTGAGGAGAATCTAGCACTGCAGCGTTCCTGTTTTATGTCACGTTCTGTCGCGTCGATAAATCAGAGTCCGTTCTCCCAACGTCCCGCAATAGTCGGGGAAATACAAACGCCCGAGAAAATTTAATGTTTGTTTTGTTGCTTCTGAATCCCGTTTAGAGTTTAGAGTTTGAGACGAGCAAGTGGAGCTAAAGTCGAGAACGGAAACATGACTCCTCCACTTTTAGAAAAGCGGGAGTACAAATGTCTCGAACCGACAAATGTCGTTTTTTATAGATTAAACCAAACAGAACAAATGTGAAGAACGACCTGAATCGTGCATCACCACGATAAAAACACATTTTATATCAAAATGAGTTTTTTTGAACATGTAGACGAGGACCTTGGAGCGATGAATCTAACTCCACTGATGTCGTTCTCAAATCACCTGGTCTAAACCAGGACTAAACCAGGACTAAACCAGGACTAAACCAGGACTAAACCAGGTCTAAACCAGGTCTAAACCAGGACTAAAACAGGACTAAAACAGGACTAAACCAGGACTAAACCAGGACTAAACCAGGACTAAAACAGGACTAAACTAGGAGGTGCGCCTCCGTAGACCCCAGGTGGGTGGAAGCATCGGCCTGAGTGCAGCCGTTGCCCGATCTCAGTTTATGGACAACCCAGGTTTTCTCTCTCGCTCTCAAGTCCAAGATTAGTCCTGGTTTAGTCCTGGTTTAGTCCTGGTTTAGACCTGGTGATTTGAGATTTGGAACATCAGTGGAGTTAGATTCATCGCTCTGAGGTCCTCGTCTACATGTTCAAAAAAACTCATTTTGATATAAAATGTGTTTTTATCGTGGTGATTTCTCTAACCCTCCCTCCATCTCCCTCTCTCTTTCTCGCTTCTTTCTCTGTGCAGGTACATTGCGGCGTTCTTCGAGGACTTAAGTTCGGAGCAAGATGTTCCCTCGTTCTTCGACATCTCGGTAAAGTACAAACTGATGAAGCACTTTGAGGAGCTTTACTTCCGCGTCCTCGACCTGGAGAAATACGAACCGCGACGCATCAATCACGTCCAGGGCATCGGTCCGGACGAGTACCACCGCTGTTCATCTGGACGCTCGCTGCAGAGCGCCGTCCACGCCTTCGCCGCCTTCCAGAGCTGCCACCCCGACTGGTTCCAGAACGCTGAAGACGCCGGCGAATCCGGCGAATCCGAGCTCCTCATCGAGAACGTGCACGTCCTCCCGCGGATCCTCGAGTGTTCGCCCGTCGTTCAAGACGCTGCCCCCATCCTCGTCCACGACGTTCTGCCAAGTGAGACCGCACCGCTTTTTTACATCGCCGAACCCGAAGTGAAGCAGGCAGCGCCGATCTCGCTGAATGAGCCTCTTCCGCCGCCGCCCGACCCCGACCGAGTGGTGCTGGAGCTGCAGCCGGAGCCCCGCCCACACCCCCACATATTTACCTCCGAACTCGTCCCCAACGTGGCGCCGAGGCTTCCTGAGGAGGACGACGAGGAGGGGGCGGAGTCTGGGGTGGAGTCTGGGGAGGGGGTGGGGCAGAAGGTGGTGTGGGCAGAGTCTGGGGCGGGGCATAGGTCAGAGGAGGCAGAGTCTGGGGTGGAGTCTGAGGAGGGGGCGGGTCATAGAGCAGAGGAGGCGGAGTCTGGGGAAGAGCAGAACGTGGTGGGGGCAAAGTCTGGGATGGGGGTGGGGCAGAACATGATGTGGGCGGAGTCTGGGATGGGGGCGGGACAGAACATGGTGTGGGCAGAGTCTGGGATGGGGGCGGGGCAGAATGCTGCGTGGGCGGAGTCTGGGGCAGGGCATAGGTCAGAGGGGGCGGAGTCTGGGGTGGGGGCGTGCCATAACTCAGACGGGGCGGAGTCTGGGGTGAGCGTTGAGCGGGTGGCGGGGTCTCTGGAGGAGGGGGCGGGGTCTCTGGGGCAGGGGGCGGAGTCTAAGGGCCAGAGCTCCGCCTCGGATCAGGGCTACAGCTCCAGGGTGTGGACGGAGCCGGACTCGGGGCACATGGCAGCACTGCTGAGGCTGCAGCAGGAGCTCATGGGCGGATACTGCGACTTCCACATCGAGTGACGTCGTCCGTGACGCCTTTCGCACAAACTGTTTCACTTTTCCAACAAACTCTGGCCTCGTTCTGTCCGGTTTGACGTGTGGTTCATAATCGGACGTTCCGGCTGGACTCGGGCAGCGGTGACGTTTTTCTGTCCTGGGCTGCGGCGTTTGGTGACCTTTTTTTTTTTTTTTTTTTTTTCATAAACTGTGATAATAAACTTAGTCCAGACACATCGACACAACAAATTAAATAAGAAACACAAATAGAAACAATAATATTTAATAAAAATCACAACCAAATATTAAACCACATGGACCAAAAAGGACAAAATATAATAATCATTAAAACTGACTCGATTTGAACTGACTTTTTTTGTGAACAGTTTTTTTTCTTGCTCTTTGTGATTCTGTTTTCTGAATTTACATCATGAACTTGATCTGATTTCACGGATGATGAAGTGAAGTTCGTGTTCAGTGTCGACTTTTCGATCACACAACCTCCTGTTCCTGAACTGGAATCATTGTGAAACTTACTCAATGAATCATATTTGGATCATGGTTCTGATCTGGACTCCAGCAGATCTTTTATGACAAAGACGATGGTGATTTTACACCAGAATTTTGATTTTCATAAATAAAACACTGTAGAAATCTGCTGTCTCCGTGTTTCAGTCGTATTTTGGGTTTAACACACAAGACGATATATGATTCCGAGGAATGTTGTCTATAACCATGCAGAACTTTCTAACCGTAAAAGACAGAAACGTACTTTTTTTCCCTCTGAAAGTGCAGACATAGAGGTTTCCCTACATTTCTGCGTCACACTCACGCTGTGTGATGACGTGAACAAAACGAGTGTCCAATAGGAACTTTGTTTTCCCCAAACTCATGCGCTCCGTCCATTTTGATCGACCCAAACTTTGCCAAAGAGTGAAGTGAGTCAAGATGGTCGACTCCTCTGACTGTCTGTGTTTATAACGAGTGAAAAGTCGCTCTAAGTGGAGTTGGATGGCAAATTACACATCTTGGTGTGTGTAATTGTGCATCCCTTTCTATTTTTATTTAAAGGTTTATTTCAGTCCAAATGAACAAATCCAAATGTAATTTCCACCATGGAAATGCAGAAGTGCTGTGGCTCTGGCCTTGGACCTGACAGGAGCCGTTTCCAGGACTGGACCAGGAAAGTCATGGGGCCGCTGCAATTTTTTGTTTTTAGGGCAATAAGGAGATTTTTTAATTTACTTACAGACTTCATATTTTGCATTTTTGTAGCTCAGCATTTTTTATGTCCAAAAAGTTGTTTCTACATGTTTGCTGTGTGTTTTGTATGAAAGAGTGTGAATTTTATTTTCAGTTTTTTTTTTCATCTCTATTTCTGGTCCTGTAGCTTTTATCACAGCCTCATGACACAACTACAGCAGCAGATTGTGAAATAACAGGTTGGACTGAACAAAAGGAGGTAGAACACTTCATTAGGGGGTAAAAGGGGCAGTTTTAAAAGCAAAATTATGAAAAAAAATCCAGACGAGGAGAAATGTACTAAACCTGCCCTTAGATCTTCAGGGGTTAAAAAGTGAGGAGGTTTTAAAAAGCACTCACAGAGATCCAGGATTTGCCTTTATCAATTTATTTTTAAAGAACAAAACATTTTATTTTCTCCCTGGTCGACTTTCAATAGATTTTTAGTGTTCACAAAACAGTATCTCTGCTCCTCTCTGGATTCTGCTGCTCCAGCAGCCGAGATGAACCTTCTGCAGGATGACCTCGTTTACATTAGGCACAAATGTAATTTTTTTAAAAAGAAAGAAAAGTGCATTTTAATAATATATAAATATATCAAATAAATCATTTCTTAAATAAATATAAATCGGCTCTGACACTCTGGCCCCTAATTGTTGTGGCTTTAACAAAACAATGACCATTTTTAACAGCAGAGGGAGCCAAAGAATTACTATTTCAAGTTCCAGTCAACCAGAAAATCTGAACTTCTTCAGTTCTTATTATTATCCTGGTTCATCTCAGGGGTTCAGGACGTGTCGAGCAGCACACAGAACATCGCCTGCTGGAGTTTGGATAAATCACATCTTTATGGTCAGATTAAAGTCTAAGCGGGTTCAGACAGAGCAGTGCCTACAGTTAGCGTCACAGCCCCAGCGTCACGGCGCCCCCTGCAGACGCCTGAGGGAACAGAAGAATGAGACGTTCTGCCAGAGTTCCATATTTGACTTTATTGTGTATTTTGGAGTATTTGTTTTGGTACAGACGCCACAGAAGGAACAGACGGAGTCCACAGACACAGCACCGACACAAACACACACACACTCCAAACACACACACACACTGTAAACTCTACTCATAAACATGTGAACATTTCCCCCGAGTCTTTCTGTTGCATCATCTCTTCATCTCGGGCTGAAGATTTATCCTCAGATGCAGATTTACACATTTGTCTCACATCATCTTTAAATCCACATTGTCCCGTTCATAAAGAAACACAAATACAACTTTAGGATCAGTTCAGGTTTAAACACAGGGCAACCAGACGTTCACGTTTCCCCGGGACAGTCCCAGTTTTGGCGACGTTTACATGGAAATGGTCTGAAGCAGAAACACAAAAGTGCATTTTCTTTCACTCTTATTCCATGTCCACACACACACGGGTGTTTCTCTAAACGCAGATCTGCTACACTTCATTTTATAAAAAGTCTTGCGTCCACACTTAACCGTTTTGAATATAATTCCATCCACACAGCCCCGCATAATTACACTCTTGGTGCGGTTATGAGCCTCCAGACCAGCAGGTGGCAGTGTTTTCCTAAAAATAAGCTCCAGCCTGTCCAATCAGAAGGTCCGTTTTGAAACATGGAGCCAGGAGCTCGTTTGTGTGACCGACAAAGAGGTGGAACTGCTTTAAGTGTGGTTATGGAAACAAAGTTAACAAGACACAAGAAAATATGGATTGGGAATCAGGCCAACGCAAGAATATGGACATTTTAACTCCATTTTGGAGCCTGTAAGAGGGTCAGAAGTAACAGGCTTCTTCGAGTGTCCCTGCTCCACTGTCTGACATAAACAAGGCACATCTATGATGTTTATGCTCTTATGTCGCAAATAGTGACGTTTAAAAACGCAAATCACCATTATTCATGTCCACACCCAAACGCAACACCGGAGTTTACCAAAATCTTCACTTTGGCCGAAGTTTTCGAAAAGGTTTTAAGGACTTAATCCTTCAGTTCTGTGTGGATGAGGCCAAATCATATAAAAATAACTTTGTTTGATCAGATACCTGGCTCTGTGTGGACAAGGCCTTATTCTGCGTATTCGAGCGTTTTGGGGAATTCTGCGCAAAACCTGCAGTTTGATGATGACTAACACCAAACGCCTGAGTATGACCCTCCTGCTTCTACTTCCTCTGCTCCAGCGCCTCAAAACAACATGAAGAAGTGTAATAACACCTCCAACTTCATGTGGACGAGGCTCTGAGTGACTCTGTGTGATCAGTGTCGTGTTTCTGACTCGAGTCCTGTGGCGTTTGCAGCTGAAGTTGAAGTTCCGCAGTGTTTGTTTCTTTCCTGAACTGACTCGTGCTCGTGACATAATCTCTATAATCTCTGTCTTTCCACAGCGACGACAGGATGGAGCGTTTAAGATTTACACTCTGGAGGACGATTTCACATTTTTACGTTTTCAACCCCCCAAAACGCTGTTGCATCTCAACGATTTGGACCCCTGGAGAAATATTTTGTGTTTTCACCCATCACCGCCGTCGTGTAAACACAAGAAATGTCCCATTGTCCATATTTTGGACCAATCTGATCCTGCTGACAGTAAAGAGACTTTTTTGAGTGTATTAGATTATGGCGACGTAATTTATATGCACACCTCTAAATCGGTTTGTAAAAAAGTTGGATGTTGCATATCCTGCCGCATTACGTTTTGTAATGGCTGCTAATGCCCGAACACATCACTGCACCTTAGACGCAGAAAACATTTACTGGTTTTACCCTAAAAGCTTTAACAGGCAAATGACCTCAGTACATCAGTCGTCTCCTAACACTTAATATAAGCACAGATAATACATGATCCTCACAGAAAATCCTTCTGAAGGTTCATCTGTTCGATCCAAACTCGGTAAAACTGCTTTTGGTTTCAGTGCAGGATATGAATGGAATCAGCTGCAGGACTCTGTAAATATCCTTTCTGTAACTGTTCGGGAGTCAAAACTCTTTTAAAATCACATCTTGTAGAGCAGTGGAATTGCCTCAATAGTGTTTCCATTTGTATCATCACATAATATGATGAATGTATAAGTTTAGAATTGATGAGCTGTTTCATGTCTTTGTGCTTGTTTGTAATTGTTTTATGAATTTTTGTGCACTTGCCGCCTTGACCCGGACTCCCTGAAAGAAGAGATATTGTATCTCAATGGGACCTTCCTGGCTAAATAAAGGTTAAATAAAAAGAGGCAGAAACTGACATTTGTTTGGGTAAAATACAGAAACTCTGCTTAAAATACTGGCTCATGTTGGTCATGAATGATTCGACTGCAGAAGAGTTCTCCTTAATGACGGACTCGATTCACAGTTTTATTGTGAACCACAAACTGGGGACGCCCCGGGGTTTTATTCTGAAAATCTGGTCCCCCTGTAGAAACACTGAAATATCACATGATCCTGATCTGTTCTGACGTCGTTTCCTCCTCACAAACACCTGGACTTTTGTTTTTTTCACATTTAAAACTCAAACTCTGCACTAAGACTGAGTTCTTCTCTCAGACTGAAAACACTCTATTGAAAACACTTTCCTGCAGCAGGCGAAGGCAGCGTGAAAATAAAGAGTTCCTCAAACCTGTGAATGAAACAAAACCCGACTCCAGCTCTGTGTGTGAGGAGGAAACGTCAGAACACGACTTCTGTGCAACGGAGGAGCTTCACTTTTGGCCTGAAGATGAGTTTCTGTCCACTTAATGTTTATGTTCTTATTTTAACCTACGCAGAACTTTAAATAATCCTTCAAGATTGCATTAAAGTGGAACTCGGGCCCGTCTGAAGCTAAAGTCCCTACTACAGGTGGTGGAATTCTGTCAGAAGCCAAAAAACAGCACAGATCAGTGTTGCCTCGGCGGAGATCTCACTGTGGCAGTGAGTCTGTCAAGGCAACAAACTAGTGTAGTGATGGGGGCAAGTTCTGAACTAGTGTAGTGATGGGGGCAAGTTCTTAACTTCCACGTCAAATGCCAATTTGCTTCAGACTGAAGAAGCTTAACACCACTTTAACCCATCTTACAACAGCCACGAGTCTAACAAACAAAACGCTCTGCCTGGTTCACTCATTAGTGTCTGGAAACGTTAGAAAACAACTTTATAAGCAGCCTTACACTTCCCTCTGTTGATTTCCCACTGGACAGGCCAAAGCCCAAAAAACTCGATCACCGATGTTATTTCTAATCCCATTTATTTACCAGTGAATTATATTTTTTAAAAATACTGTGGTTAAGTATTTAAATCATCACCACAATATTGCAGTCGAACCTTCTGTGATGACCCCAAACTGAACTTTCGCTCTGAAATCACGCATGAGTTCGTTGTTGCAGGAAAAGGTCTAAACCAGGACTAAACCAGGTCTAAACCAGGTCTAAACCAGGACTGAACCAGGTCTAAACCAGGTCTAAATCAGGACTGGTTGATCTGTTCCCCCCCTTCCCCCCATTATTCATTTACACAGAAAATGGGGAAAAAAATCGTTATCTGTTCTTTTTTATTTTTTTATTTTGGTTTTGGAGACAAATAATGAAGAAAAGAGTTGTTTTTTCAAAATGTCCTTAATTTTTTGGGGTTTATTTTGAAAAACAAATTATCAAATGATACACAGATTCTTCCTGTTTCTCGTCCTGGAGTTCATTACTTTCTAAGATGTGAAAGTAAACGTGTCGCTACAAAAGAAGACGACATGTTTGACGATTTTTCAGGTAAGTCCTTCTAACAACAGAACTTCCGGGGCAAATAAACCAGAGAGAATAAAATGTCAACATTAAAATAGGCCCTGAGATCGTCGACTCCAGAAGCAACAAGTGAAGATCGACTACTAACGGTGAAGAAGAAGAAAAACTGAAAGTTGTTGAAAGAAAATGGTTCAGGAATGTATTTTTTTAAAGAGTATTTCAATAAATATAAAGCATTTAAATATTTGGTAAATAAATGGTATTAAAAACGACATCGGTGATCGAGTCTTTTGGGCTTTGGCCTGTGCAGTGGGAAATCAACAGAGGGAAGTGTAAGGATGCTTATAAAGTTGTTTTCTAACGTTTCCAGACACTAATGAGTGAACCAGGCAGAGCGTTTTGTTTGTTAGACTCGTGGCTGTTGTAAGATGGGATAAAGTGGTGTTAAGCTTCTTTAGTGTGAAGCAAATTGACGTTTTAAGTGGAAGTTAAGAACTTGCCCCCATCACTGCACTAGTTTGTTGCCTTGACAGACTCACTGCCACAGCGAGATCTCCATCAAGGCAACACTGATCTGTGCTGTTTATTGGCTTCTGACAGAATTCCACCACCTCGAGCAACGGACTTTAGCTTCAAACGGGCCCGAGTTCAACTTTAAGACAAAACTCGATCCAAGAAACAGTCGCACGAGGGAAAAATCAAAAAATCAAACAAACAGCAGCGTTTAAACTCTCCTCAAAACTCCGACTGTGCAAAAACTCACTTAAGATTGTTCTACAGAGAAGCAGCATCTACAGAACCCACAGATCCTCAGACCCTCGTACAAAAGATTCTACAAAAATAAACTCGACTTTGGCATAAGAAGCAACAAAGGCCCGAGCGAAACCGGAGTCGAACCCACAACCTCAGACTGAGGAAAGATGAGACGTCAATTACAACAGTTTCAGCTCCAAATCTGAGAAACATGTTCAAATAAAAACCCCAGGATCATTTAGAGCCGATTCACACCATCTGAAGTCCTGGTTTAGTCCTGGTTTAGTCCTAGTTTAGTCCTGGTTTAGTCCTGGTTTAGTCCTGATTTAGTCCTGGTTTAGTCCTGATTTAATCCTGGTTTCGACCTGGTTTAGTTCTGATTTAGTCCTGGTTTAGTCCTGGTTTAGACCTGGTGTAGTCCTGGTTTAGTCCTGGTTTACACCTGGTTTAGTCCTGGTTTCAACCTGGTGTAGTCCTGGTTTCGACCTGGTGTAGTCCTGGTTTAGTCCTTGGTTTAGTCCTGGTTTAGTCCTGTTTAGTCCTGGTTTAGTCCTGTTTAGTCCTGGTTTAGTCCACTTTTCCCCAATCTGATCTGGAGCCAGAGTCCGTGGTGCCTGATCAGGTCCGTGAACACTTCCTGTTTGGAGCGCTGTCCGTTTGTTTCCACAGTCTGAGAAAACCTGACACGAAAAGCCTAAAACAGCAGAGACGAGAGCGCAGCAGAACCCCGAACCTCCGTGACCTCTGACCCCTGTGACCAATGACCCCTGCAGCAGCAAAGCACCATGGGACACTGAGTATTTACAGGAGCAGGTCAGAACATCACGCAGCAGCACAAGTCCAAAAGTCGAACAGAGATGAGACCCAGACCCCAAACACGTCCGGGAGGGCATCTGGCACAGGGGCAGGAGGGGAGGGCATCTGGCACAGGGGCAGGAGGGGAGGGCATCTGACACAGGGGCAGGAGTTTGTTGAAGAATAAAATCCGTTTTGTACAAATCACTGTCAGAAACATGAAACATTCTTGTTGCAAAAGTGAAATTTGTAAATCATGAAACTTTTGGAGGAAAAATCCAAACTTAAAGAAAACCTCCACGTGACCCAAACATTAAAGAAACATCCAGGAGCCGCGTCCGGACCGAGTCTGATGAGGCCTCCTCCGGACCGGGACCAGGTCTGGACCGGGGCGCGTTGCGTCAGGTGCGCCCTTGACCCAGTTCCACGCGCGTCACAGTTGGTTGACCGCGAGCGTGTTGACGTAGCCATGCGGACACATGTCGTTCTCGGAGACTCCGTGGGAAAAGTGCGCGGGGTTTGACGCGGCGAGTTTGCGCGCGCCGCGCGCGGTGAGACACTGCTCCAGGAGCTCGAGCGCGCGGCACGTGAGCATGAACACGTTCTTGAACAGAAACACGGACACGGGCGCGCCGTGCGCGTACACCTGGAAGCAGCGCACCGCGAGCAGAGGCGCGTTCACGAGGAGTCCGGTGAAGAAGCGCGCGCACAGAGATCGGCACGTGAGTTCGGAGGCGGTGAGCTCGTGCAGCCAAATGACCGGCGCGAAGAGCGCGAGGAAGAACGCGCACAGCCCCGCGTACCGCAGCAGCGGCAGAGGCGGCAGGGCAGGTGCGGGGGCGGGAGGCGCGGGAGGCGCGGGAGGCGCGGGGGTCTCGTGCCGCAGCAGAAGCTCCACGAGTGTGAAACTGTCCAGCAGGTCCAGGCACGTGCTCAGGAAGCTGGCGTGCGCGCGGTGCCGGGCGGCGCCGGTTCCGTCCTCCGTGACCGCGCCGATGAGGCAGAAGAGCAGCGGCGCGCACAGCAGCACCGCGCCCTTAAAGCCCGTCACTCCGCACGGAACCTTCAGCGTGAGCAGCTCCAGGATGGACGTCTCCACCACCAGCACCACCTTCGGCGTGCACGCGATCACGTAGATGAGCCACGCCAGGTACGCGTACGTGAACTCCCCCAGCCCCGCCGCGTTCTTCTGGTGGAAGCCGCAGGCGCGCTCGCGCTTGTTCCGCGCGTTCTTGATGAAGAAGATGGCCCATCCGGACAGAACCACGAGGTCCGTGGCGATCCACGAGCACCAGGACAGGTCCGTGAACGCGATGAGATAAAAGTCCAGCACGGCGCCCTGCAGCGCGAGCACCACGAAGCACAGCGCCTTGTAAAGCGCGCGGCCGCGGGAGAAGAGCGGCACCGCGCCGCCGTGCGTCAGCTCCGCGGAGGTCATGAGGCTGTGGGAGGCCGCGGGCCGCGCGTCACTGGAGCCGCTCAGGAGGAGCCCGGAGCCGGGGCTGGATCCGGGACTGGAGCCGCTGGAAGAGGCGCGGTGCGCGCGGAGCTGCGCTGAGATCATTCCGCTCCCGCCGCGTCCCGCTGCGTCAGCGGCGCGTCACGCGCGGAGCGTCAGGGTCACGTGTCCAGAACCAGAACCGAAACGAGACTGTGCCCAGACCCACTGTGCCCAGACCCACTGTGCCCAGACCCACTGTGCCCAGACCCACTGTGCCCCAGACCCACTGTGCCCCAGACCCACTGTGCCCCAGACCCTCTGTCCTTGTGCCCGTGGGCAGAGGTTCTGGTGTCGCTCTCACAGGTTCTGGTCACGTTTGTCTCCAGGATCAGACTCGTGTTTTTATCACAAGTTTAAAACAAACGAAGAAAACCAAAGATTAAAACAAACACGAAGTGACATTTATGCCCCACAGACCTGGTTTGGTCCTGGTTTAGTCCTGGTTTAGTCCTGGTTTAGTCCTGGTTCAGTCCTGGTGAATAAATCCCAGAGTCTTGGTGCTGTGATTATATTTTTATTACATTTGGTTTTTATTAAACACACGAGTTTTGCCGTGAGCAGCTTCAGAAAACCCGGCCTTCCTTCCTTCCTTCCTTCCCTCCTTCCTTCCTTCCTTCCTTCCTTCCTTCCTTCCTTTCCTTCGTTAGCGTACAAACCGCTCGTTATGAGCGCTCCGCCCATGTACAACTACATTATCCATGATGCCCCGCGGCGGCAGCAGTAGCAGCAGCAACAGTCGCGTCACGGAGCGCAGATCCCTCCACACGGCACAAGGACAGATGCAGAGAAAGTAGTTCCACTCACACGAGGGACAGAACAGCACAGACTCGGGTTTATCTGGATTTAAGACCATTTAAGGGGAAAAATAAAATAAAAGAATAAAAAGAATAAAAATTAAAACCAGAAACTGAAGTCACAAAAAGTGATTGGGGTGAACGGATTCCGTTTGGAGTTGCACGTTTTCGGCCTCTCAGTTGGAACGTGTGCGCAGCTTTTCCGGTGGAGTCTCTGCCGCCTGCTCGTCTCCATGGAGATGTGCAGCGAAGGTTCCACAGTGCGGCTTTAAACCGGTCCATGTGCCTCCAGGCAAAACAAGAGAGGCCCACGGAAGAGCGTTAGTTCCGTTAGATTTAGGGTTTTAAATAAAGCTGATTTTTCAACATTTTAACACGTTTTAATTATTTTTATTCTGAATTTGAGTCGTTGAAATTTTAAGTCGACTCTGGATCGATGCTTCTGTCTCGGCGTCTGGATCTTTGCTGCGAACTTTACTCTCTGATCTTTACTCTCTGAAGTTTACACTCCCAGAGCTCAAAAAGTATGTCCATCATTTGTGCTTCGTTTGTTCTGCAAAAAGTTTCGTTTGTGCGATTCTGGTTCTTCAGATATTTGCAGTTTTATTTTGGTCGATGACGTCGTCCAGAACCTCAGAATGTGAAACAGCTGTGTTATTCTATAAAATATCAATCAAAAGCAAATGACTAAAGACTGAAACAGACTTTTCCACAGCCTCAGATCATTTCTCTTCACTAGTTTTGTGGAGTTTGTTGCCGTCAGCTGAGCGGAAATGACGTCCTATAATTACCGCAGAAATAATCATGAATAATTTTAGAAATAAACTCGCACAGATGAAATTGACACAGCACAAACCAAATACAAACGTTTTCTATAATTTTCTTCCTGTTTTGAGGCTGTTTCACATTCTAAAATTCTGGACGACGTCATCGACCAAAATAAAACTGCAAATATCTGAAGAACCAGAATCGCACAAACTGAACTTGTTGCAGCACAAACGATTGACATAGTCTTTGTAGGTTTGAGTCTGACGGGGTGAATTCACGGAGGTGGCAAAGCTCTGGATTTCCCTCAGTCGAGTTCCTCCCCTCACCTATAGTCCTGACTCTGGGGAACGACCGAAAGGACCAGATCGAGATACAAGCGAAGAAATGAGTTTCCTCCAGAGTGACCGAGTGCTCCCTTAGAGAGAGGGGGAGGAGCTCGGAGTAGAGCTGCTGCTCCTGAGGGGAGGCGCATCTGTTCCCTCAGGAGGTGTTCATGTCCCACCGGGAGGAGGCCCAGGGGAAGAGCCAGGACCCACTGGAGGGACTCTGTCTCTGGGCCTGGGAACGACTCAGGGTCCAGGAGGAGCTGGAGGAAGTGTCTGGGGTGAGGGAAGTCTGGGAGTCCCTGTTTAGACCCGGGCCCAGAGAAGAGGAGGAACATGGATGGATGGATGGAATTTTACGCTCTGAATTTGAGGGCTTGAAAATATTTGTGCTGAATATTTAAAAGGTGTTTTTTTTTCTTTCTTTTTTAAATTTTTTTTTAGAGTTTTTAAACAATAAAAATTTCAGCAACTAAAATTCAGAACAAAAATAATTCACAATCATGTTTTTTCAGAGTTAAACGCTCACAGAACACGGTATTTCTTTGAGCAATAAAAACTGGGTTTAAATGAATGTGATATAAATGCCGCACTGCGGAACATTCCAGTTTTTAGATTCTCAAGTCTGCGATTTGAAACCAGTGAGTCTAAAAATGCCACAAGTTTAAACTTTAAATTCTGAACTCATTTAAAAGTGTTTTTACAGGAGCCGACAGGAGCAGACAGGAGCAGACAGGAGGAGACAGGAGGAGACAGGAGCAGACAGGAGGAGACAGGAGCAGACAGGAGGAGACAGGAGGAGACAGGAGCAGACAGGAGGAGACAGGAGGAGGCAGGAGCAGACAGGAGGAGACAGGAGCAGACAGGAGGAGACAGGAGGAGACAGGAGCAGACAGGAGGAGACAGGAGGAGACAGGAGCAGACAGGAGGAGACAGGAGGAGACAGGAGCAGACAGGAGGAGACAGGAGCAGACAGGAGCAGACAGGAGGAGACAGGAGGAGACAGGAGCAGACAGGAGGAGACAGGAGCAGACAGGAGGAGACAGGAGCAGACAGGAGGAGACAGGAGCAGACAGGAGGAGACAGGAGGAGACAGGAGCAGACAGGAGGAGACATGAGGAGACAGGAGCAGGGAGGAGCAGACAGGAGGAGACAGGAGGAGACAGGAGCAGACAGGAGGAGGCAGGAGCAGACAGGAGGAGACAGGAGCAGACAGGAGGAGACAGGAGGAGACAGGAGGAGACAGGAGCAGACAGGAGGAGACAGGAGGAGACAGGAGCAGACAGGAGGAGACAGGAGGAGACAGGAGGAGACAGGAGGAGACAGGAGCAAAAGTGCAATATGCATCAACAATTCAGCAGCCGAAAAGGATAAAATGTAAGAAGTAGAAGTAGTATTTGTAGTAATAATAGTAGTACTTATAGTAGTAGTAGCAGTAGTAGTCGTAGTACTAGTATTTATAGTAGTACTTATTGTAGTACTAGTGGTATTTGTAGTATTATTTGTGGAGTTTACGTTTAAAGGTTGGATAAGAATAAAAAACAGACATTTTAAAAGAAATGGCTGAAAGAGCTGAGAGTTTAGTCCTGGTCCTGGTCCTGGTCCTGGTCCTCCTGTGGGCTCCTGTGGGTCGGGTTCTACAGTCCTGGTCCCGATCCAGTCCTGCTCCAGTCCTGGTCCTGGCCCTGGTCCTATGGGCTCCTGTGGGTCGGGTTCTTTTTAAACGACAGAAAAATCACCAAAGTTTTTCTTAAGAACTTTAGATTATTTTTTTTTTGCATTTTATTATTTTATTGGCAATTCACTCGACAGCGATGCTTAAAATGACGGTGAGATTATTCGTACGATTTATTTATTTATTTACAACTGTACAGGTGGAGTTAAAGCGGAACCTCCTCTGACCTCTGAGTCTGGTTTAGACCCAGTTTAGTCCTGGTTTAGTCCTGGTTTAGTCCTGGTTCAGTCCAGGTTTAGTCCAGGTTTAGTCCAGGTTTAGTCCAGGTTTAGTCCAGGTTTAGTCCAGGTTTAGTCCAGGTTTAGTCCCAGTTTTCTGAAGCTGAAGTCAGAGCGTTTCATTTCTTTTATGAAGTCGTTTTAAGTGAACATCCTGATTCCAAACGTGAAAACTGAACCAGGAGGATCCGCGGGGTCAGAGGTCACAGGGGTCAGAGGTCACAGGGTCACAGGGGTCACAGGTCAGGTCTGCTTCAGGAGTGACAGTGGTTTGAATAAATACAGTGTCAGTAGTGCACAGGCCTACGGGACGTTCAGGCCTGCGGGACATTCGGGACGATCAGGCCTGCGGGACGCTCAGGCCTGCAGGACGTTCGGGCCTGCGGGACGTTCGGGCCTGCGGGACGTTCGGGCCTGCGGGACGTTCGGGCCTGCGGGACGTTCGGGTCTGTGGGATGTTCAGGCCTATGGGACATTCAGGCCTGCGGGATGTTCAGGCCTGCGGGACGTTCAGGCCTACGGGACATTCAGGCCTGCGGAACGTTCGGGCCTACGGGACCTTCGGGTTTGCGGAACGTTCGGGCCTGCGGGACCTTCGGGTCTGCGGGACGTTCAGTCCTGCGGGACCTTCGGGTCTGCGGGACGTTCAGGCCTGCGGGACATTCGGGTCTGCAGGACTTTTAGGCCCCTGGGCTCAGTCCCTTTGTCCTTTTCACGCGAGTTTAACTTCAATGTTTCGCCGTTTATTTGAAATGTTTAAATGTTTGTTCATTTGGTGAAACGTCCCAGATTTTTCCGTTTCTGCTCCAACCCGATGCCGTTTCCTCCAAACTCACCTGGAGTTTGGTTTTGATTCAGTCACAAATTTTTAACATACAAACCTGCACATTTAGAGTTTGGTTTAATCCTGGTTTAGTCCTAGTTTAGTCCTAGTTTAGCCCTAGTTTAGTCCTAGTTTAGTCCTGGTTTAGTCCTAGTTTAGTCCTGGTTTAGTCCTGGTTTAGTCCTGGTTTAGTCCTGGTTTAGCCCTAGTTTATTCCTGGTTTAGTCTCTAGTTTAGTCCTGATTTTGTCACGGTTTAGTCAAGATTTAGTCCTGATTTAGTCCTGGTTTAGTCACGGTCTAATCCTGGTTTAGTACTGGTTTAGTCCCAGTTTAGACCTGGTTTAGACCCGGTTTAGTCCTCGTTTAGTCCTGGTCTAGTCCCGGTTTAGTCCCAGTTTAGACCTGGTTTAGACCTGGTATAGTCCTGGTTTAGTCCTAGTTTAGACCTGGTTTAGACCCGGTTTAGTCCTGGTTTAGACCTGGGTCACCTGATGACATCACAAGGTGGAGCAGAGCGTTTGGAGCTTTGCAGAAACATGAAAGAAACAAATACGACTCCAGGTGTTTGAGGAGGAAACTTTGCGTAATCCGGGACTTTTAAATTTACGTTTTTATGTTATTTTCTGTATAATCCGAGTTTCTTTATAAACTGAATTTTTAATCTGGGAGTTTTTATTCGTTTATTATCATAAAAACAGCACAAAACATTTTACTTTATTGAACTTTTTGTGCATAACTTTAACTCTGGAAATAAACGGGACTCGTGAAAAGACGCACACGATGAACACACCGGAATTTTAAAGAAATGTTTGGATTTCACACAGTTTTTCTGTTAGTTTTTCATTTCAATTTCCCCGAATTTTCCGTTAAGTCACGATACAAAACTCGATTCGATTCTCAGGAATAGACTCGATACCGAAACCACGATAATAAAAAAATAAAAAAATAAAAACACTCTATTTTAAACACTAGAATGTGATTTATTATTATTATTATTATTATTATTATTATTATTATTATTATTATAATCATTATTATTATTATTATTATTATTATTATTATTATTATTATTATTATTATTATTATTATTATTATCCTCTTGGTA
Source organism: Odontamblyopus rebecca (assembly GCA_030686955.1). Taxonomy (NCBI): domain Eukaryota; kingdom Metazoa; phylum Chordata; class Actinopteri; order Gobiiformes; family Gobiidae; genus Odontamblyopus; species Odontamblyopus rebecca. The sequence continues at coordinate 14,369,639 of CM060653.1, read as the reverse complement.
TTGTTGTCGGTTTATCGGTATCGAGTATTAATAAACATCGAAAGAGTCACACGGCAAAATTTCAAAGTTAAAATGACTTTTAGAGAGAATTTTAAAAGTTTTTTTTAGTAGAATCAACTTGACAAGTAAAATAATCCAGCAGTGGAATAATAATAATAATAATAATAATAATAATAGTATTTAAAAAAGTATAATAAATGTATTTAATTTGACTTGTCAAATTTAGTCTACTTAAATAATCTACCAGTGGAATAAGTTTCTTTTTTTCATTCAAGCAACGTTCAATTTTGTTGCTTATTTTCAGTGCAGTTGTTGAGGGAAAAAAAAACGCATCTTAAGCGTCGTATGATGCATTTTTATATTTACCAAAAGTTTTGTTCTATTGTCTGATAATTCGACTTGTCAAGTTGAATCTACTTAAATAATTCACCGCTGGAATCAGTGTTTTCTTAATTCAAGCAACATTCAATTTTGTTTCTTATTTTAAACACAAAGTTGTTTTTTCTTAGGCGTAGAAATGACCTATTTTCATATTTTAACTCATAAAAATCTCTAAATTTTCTTAATTCAAGTAATTTTAACTTTGATTTTATCTTAAATTTGGTTAATTCCAGTCATTTTAACTTTGATTTTAGCTTTGGCCGTGTGGAAAGTTTAGTTTCGTAACACAAGACAAAGGTGACGTCAAAACGAGCGGATTCAGAACCCAAGGCCGAACATGTCGAGTTGTGTTGTTCTTTTTGCAGTGTCAGGACTATTTTACAAGTTTAAACGACGTCTCATTTCCCAAACCTCCTCGTCCTCGTGCACAGACGCTGAACTGAAGTCTAGAGCGCCCCCTGCTTCCCGCTCTCAGCACTGCACAGGGTTTTCTCACATTATTTCTGTGGTAATTATAGGACGTCATTTCCGCTCAGCTGACGGCGACAAACTCCACAAAACTAGAGAAGAGAAACGACCTGAAGCAAAAGGAAAAGTCTGTCTCAGTCTTTAGTAATTTGCTTTTGATTCATGTTTTATAGAATAACACAGACTTTTCCACAGCCTCAGATCGTTTCTCTTCTCTAGTTTTGTGGAGTTTGTTGCCGTCAGCTGAGCGGAAATGACGTCCTATAATTACCACAGAAATAATAATGAATCATTTTAGAAATAAACTCGCACAAATGAAACTGTCACAGCACAAAACAGCACAAACCAAATACAAATGTTTTCTATTATTTTCTTCCTGTTTTGAAGCCGTTTCACATTCTGAGGTTCTGGACGACGTCATCGACCAGGTTTGAGTTTGATGGGACGACTTCACGCAGGTTCAGTCGTCCAGGTGAGATCCAGAGAAAAACACGACAAATTTCTCTCATCGCACCAAGATTTTCAAACTTCTCTCAGGTTCTTCGTCTCGATTTCAGGTTTATTATCAACTTGTGAGTTCGGAGACGCTTCATTCATTTATTTGAAGAGAATTTGACGGGTGAAATAATCACTGTCACTTTCACGACCTTTCAGTCACTTCGGGTCAGTGTGTCGTTCGTTCTTTTGAATTTCAATTAAGAACGAAAAATACAATAAAATAAAACGCAAAAAACTAAATCAAGTCAAGATAAAATGACTTGAATTAATAAAGTTTTAGCAGAATTTGAGTAAATTTGACTTTTGGTTTAGTCCTGGTTTAGTCCTGGTTTAGTCCTGGTTTAGTCCAGGGTTAGTCCTGGTTCAGTCCTGGTTCAGTTCTGGGTTTAGTCCAGGTTTAGTCCAAATTTAGTCCAGGTTTAGTCCTGGTCTAGTCCAGGTTTAGTCCAGGTTTAGTCCAGGTTCAGTCCTGGTTCAGTCCTGGTTCAGTCCTGGTTCAGTCCTGGTTCAGTCCTGGTTTAGTCCTGGTTTAGTCCAGGGTTAGTCCTGGTTCAGTCCTGGGTTTAGTCCTGGGTTTAGTCCAAATTTAGTCCAGGTTTAGTCCTGGTCTAGTCCAGGTTTAATCTTGGTTCAGTCCAGGTTCAGTCCAGGTTTAGTCCTGGTTTAGACCTGGTTCAGTCCTGGGTTAGTCCTGGTTCAGTCCTGGGTTTAGTCCTGGGTTTAGTCCAGGTTTAGTCCAAATTTAGTCCTGGTCTAGTCCAGGTTTAATCTTGGTTCAGTCCAGGTTTAGTCCAGGTTTAGTCCTGGTTTTGAGTAAATTTCTCTTGAGTAAAATGATCCGCCAGTAGCACAAGACTTTTTGTATTTAAAATATGAAAATAAATTTGTTTCTACACTTAAAATAAGAAAAACAAAAACTTTTTGCATTTAAAATAAGCAACAAATTCAAATGTCGCTTGAATTAAGAAAAAAACACTTATTCTATTTGCAGGTCGTTTCACTCATCAAATTGAATCTTCACAAATAAAGCCAAATGTTTTTAATTTAAGTCATTTTAATTTAACTACAGATTGTTTTGTGTTGATTTCATTTTTCCCTTTTAGTGTCAAACAAAAAAAACAGATTTCGACGGGTTTCCAATATTTAATTTAAAGTTTATTTCAAATCACAGTCAAAAAAACAGTCTGCGCCTGTTTTAATTATATTTTATTCTCTCTGGATCTAGAATAAAAACGATTTTAATTCTCGTTCTGTGGAGTCGACTGGACACAGGAGAGTTTATCGTCCTGGAGTTCAACATTTACTTTCCAAGACGCCAAAGTAAAAGACGACGACATGAAACGGGAAAATGAAACAACAAACCGTTTTCCCATTTCACTGTTTTCCGTTTTTAATTGAAATTGAAAAGAGCGAACGGGACACGGAGCTTTTCCTGACAGATTTAAGTGTTCAGATGTTACATTCTAGACGAGCTTTTTTTTTTACGGTGAAGAGAAATTCTGGACAAAAAACTGGACAAAAAGCTCAGACGTCACTTCGACTATTTACAACTGCAGCCTCAGACCTGAAGCGAAACAAACGCGAGTGAAACGGAAGTGTGTGAACGCTCCGAGGTGTGAACGCTCCGAGGTGTGAACGCTGCTCCAGGGCCTGAACGAACCTCTGTGAAGTCGCCCCCATCAAACTCAAACCTGCACAAAAACTATGTCAATCGTTTGTGCTGCAAAATGTTTCGTTTGTGTGATTCTGGTTCTTCAGATATTCAGTTTTATTTTGGTCGATGACGTCGTCCAGAACCTCAGAATGAGAAACAGCCTCAAAACAGGAAGAAAATTATAGAAAATGTTTAGATTTGGTTTGTGCCGTGACAGTTTTCATTTCAGCGAGTTTATTTCTAATATTATTCATTATTATTTCTGTGGTAATTATAGGACTATTATCATTTCTGCTCGGCTGAAGCAGCGACTTTAGCAAAACTCAAACTGAGGCTGTGGAAAAGTCTGTGTTATTCTATAAAATATGAATCAAAAGCAAATAACTAAAGACTGAAACAGACTTTTCCACAGCCTCAGATCGTTTCTCTTCACTAGTTTTGTGGAGTTTGTCGCCGTCAGCTAAGCGGAAATGACGTCCTATATTTACCACAGAAATAATAATGAATAATTTTAGAAATAAACTCGCACAAATGAAAATTGTCACAGCACAAAACAGCACAAACCAAATACAAACGTTTTCTATCATTTTCTGCTGTTTTGAGGCTGTTTCACATTCTGAGGTTCTGGACGACGTCATCGACCAAAATAAAACTGAATATCTGACTCCATTTTGGGCGTTTTCGACCATTTTGAAGCTTCCTGTGGGGCTGACCCCAGTTTGACCTTTAAAAGAATCGTTAATTTCTCCAAATCTAAAGAAGCACAAACGAAACTTTTTGCAGCACAAACGATGGACATAGTTTTTGTGCAGGTTTGAGTTTGATGGGGGCGACTTCACACACAAACTGTAAACGACAAACTCTGTTCACGCTTACGTCACAAACCAGGAAGACGTTTGGAATCCTGCGATAAACTTCCCACGCTCTGAAAATCCAATCCAATCCAGCCAAGATTTTCAAACTCCCATCGGGTTATTCCTCTTTTTTTCAGATTCATTCTCGTCCAATTCTCGTCTAGAGGTCGTTTATTTGAAGAGAACTTGTCCATCTTGCTGCGTGGACAGATCATTTCAGCATTTTTAAGTCGTTTTCTGACAGATTTAAGTGTTTCGATCTCATATTTTGGCTGAGTTTTGTTCGAATGTAAACCTTTTTGAGACACGGAAGAAATATCTGTGACCGTTTTTAAGATTATGCAACCAATTCAGTACAAGTAAATACTTAATATCTGGATCTTTTGACGATAATCCTTTCACAGAGCTCCACAAACTGCTGAGTTCTGCCGTACTGCCCATGTCACCATTTCCGAACACTAAAAGGGTCTGTAATTTGGTTATTTTCACCCTGACAGCCACAAGGGGGCGCTCTAGGCTTGTGTGAAAGAAAGAGCCGCTGTCCTGCTGCGAGTGCTGAAATCTACAAATCGAGCAGCAGAAATAAAGTTTGGAGTGAGAGAAATTTGTGTTTGATGGAGAAAAGTGGAGGAAACTCAAACTGAAATGAAGAAAACACAAAAGCTCATCACTAAAAGCTGGATTTATCTGGAGTTGGTGGAGTCGCTCAGAAGTGACACCAAGGATGAAGAATTCAGTGGATTTTGTGTGAGTTATATGTTTTTTTTCTTCTTTATTGTGCATTTTTTGGCTTGTGTGACTTATACTCCAGAAAATACGGCACATACACATTCTGAATCGGTTGTTTCATCTTAAAAATGGTCACAGATATTTATTCCGTGTCTCAACTCGTCAGAAAATCTCAAATTTAGGCGATAAATGTTCAAAAGAAGAAGCCAAGATCCATTTACCAGACTTTTCCCTGCAACACTTCACTTGATTTTAGATTAGTGCGACTGATTTAAGTATTTCTATTTACAATTTGCCATCTTTGAATTTATTGTCAGGCCATGAACACTCATCAGAAGCTGGTTTTAAGTCTGCGTATCGAGAATTTAAAGCATTTTATCCAGAATTTTGCATCTTTGAACTTATTCTCAGGCCATGAACACTGATCCTAAACAGGTTTAACGTTGTTTATGTCAAATTTCGTGTCCGTGAACTTATTTCCAGCCCATGAACACTCAGAGACGCTTCATTCTCGTCTACAGGTCGTTTATTTGAAGAGAACTCGTCCAGTGAAATGATCTTGCAGCATGGACGGATCATTTCAGCACTTTTAGGTCATTTTCGGGTAGATTTAAGTGTTTAGATCTTACATTTTGGTCAAACTTTTCCCCTAAAACTGAGGTGTGGTTGGAATTGTTGCTACGATGACCTGGAGATGAAGAAAACTGGGACATTTTCTCATTTTTCCTTCATTTTGTCAGACGTTCGACCGTGAACAGAGCCCAGAGGTAGTTCCAGCGCAGGTTTCTAAACGTCTTCCCGGTTTTGTGATGGAAGCGTGAACAGAGCAGTAAAACAACATTATATTTACTCTGTGCAAATCTGTGCAACTCTACAATTAGTGTTTCTAATATATTACAGTTCCAGTCCATGTTTTTAAGCAGATTTCGTGTTTCATAAGGGGTTTTGAGCCCCCTGTCCCATCGGATTCATCCAAAACCATTCACCTGTCCCAGTTTTATACAAGACAAGTCCCTGATTTTGACCTTTCTGATCCCCACCGACAGTAAAAAGGAGAATATATCGTCGTTTGTGTAGCGAAAATACAGAAAACTGTGCTTGGAAATGACTTTAAAGCGAAAAAAAACCCGCACCAACAAACGTCTAAACTGAGCCTCGAGTGACCCGAGGATGGACGATGTTTTGCGCTCTTTTCACAATTTTATTTAAACCAGTTTGTTCTTGTTTTTAATTCCGTAACTTTAGTTTCGTCTCCATAACAGTCTGTCGTCTGTTATGGAGGGAGCAGAAACATGTTCAGTTAAACCGCATCGTTATCATTATTATCGGATTTGATTTTTCAGCTTTAAACTGTACTGAATCGCGTAACTTTTCCGGTGGAGGCTCCGTCAAATGCTTTTGCTTTGTCTGGAATGTCCCGCAGTACGGCTTTAAACCTTTGTACTGTCACGGAGACCAAACCGGACCGCGCTCCAGGTCAGATCTGTGGAGAGGCAATGCCGCTCAGTCAGAACACCTGTTTTTCGAGGTGTTTTTGAGCTTTAAAACCAATAAACGTAAAGTTGAGCTGTTTAAATGTCACACTGTGGGACTTTCCAGGGCAGAGAAGCGACGTAACCATGGAAACACGCAGGTGACGGAGCCCCAAAGTGAAAGTTACACAGTGCAGCTTTATTATGGAAGGTTCAGTGCTGTTTTTAGGAGCCCACAGCGGCGCTCTAGATGTTTCTCCTGTTCGTTCTGTGACGGGAGGAGCAGAGGTTTGAAGAGACGTGGGTTTGTTTGTTTGATTTTTTAAGAGTGTATTTAGACTCCGCCCCCGGCCCCGCCCCCCGCCGCCTCCAGGCGGCGCTGCTATAGGTAGATCTCATAGAAGTCGTCGAGCTCTTCGTGGAACAGGTCCCACTCGTCCTCTGAGTCCGTGGCCTCCTCGTCCGTCCCGGCCGCCAGCAGCATCAGGAGCATCTCGCTGAGCTCGAACGTCACCAGGTCGTCCTCGTCGTCCAGGGAGTCGGTGCTGTCGCGCTCGTCCAGCAGGTCCCACAGCGGGGTGCGCCTGGAGGCCTGCAGGGGAACAGCAGCACAGCCTGATCAGGAAGGTTAAACATGAAGAACTACGGGAGTTAAAATGTTCACCCTGGAGTTTAGGTGGAAATAATAATTGTGGATTGAGGAAAACTTGTACTTTATTTAATTGGGCTCAGTGTCTGGAGGAGGGGATGGTTCTGATTGGACAGCGACATGAACATATTTACGAAAGAACGAAAGAAAGAACAAATGAACAAAAGAACAAAGAACAGAACGAATGACAGAATGAACAAAAAAACGAACAAACGAAAGAACAAACTAACGAAAGAATGAATGAAAGAACAAATGAACAAAAGAACAAACAAAAGGATGACAGAACAAACAAATAAACGAAAGAACAAACTAATGAAAGAATGAATGAACAAAGTACTTTGTGTTGCATTTTTGCATGAAAAGCGCTCTATAAAGTTTGATTGATTGATTGAATAAATGAACAAAAGAAAGAACGAATGAAAAAAATGAACAAACGAAAGAACAAACTAATGAAGGAATGAAAGAATGAATGAAAGAACAAATGAACAAATACAAGAACGAAAGAATGAACAAACAAAAGAAATAACAAACGAAAAAAAGAATGAACGAACAAACAAAAAAAAGAACGAACAAATGAAAGATTTGTTCATTTCAAAAGAAAAAACTAACAAACGAAAGAACAAACGAAAGAACAAACTAATGAAAGAACAAAAGAATGAACAAAAGAAAGAATGAACAAATACAAGAACAAATGAATGAACAAACAAACAAACAAATGAATGAATGAATGAACAAAAGAAAGGTCCCATAGTGGGGTGCGCCTGGAGGCCTGGAGGGGAACAGCAGCACAGATCAGGACGGGAGGTTAAACAGAAAGAACTACAGGAGGAGAGAGTCCTGTTACAATGGCCACGCTTACATGAGGCTTTAACATTATGAGTTTATGTGGAAATAATAACTGTGAATTGAGGAAAACTCTTGAAATGGTCTTTATTTAATCGGGCTCAGCGTCTGGGGGTGAGGAAGGGTTCTGATTGGACAGCGACACAAATGTCTTTATGAAAAAAAGAACGAAAAGGAAAGAAAAATAATTAATAAAAAACAAACTAACAAACAAAAGAACGAACGAATGAACGAACAAAGGAAAGAGCGAATGAAAGAATGAACTAATGAAAGAACGAACAAATGAACAAAAGAATGAAAGAACCAATGGATGAAAGAAAGAACGAACAAACAAAAGAACAAACGAACAAAGGAAAGAGCGAATGAAAGAACGAACATCGAACAAAAGAACGAAAGAAAGAACGACCGGAAGAAAACACACGCTGTTGTAAGATGGGTTAAAGTGGGGTTTAGCTTCTTCCGTGTGAAGCAAATTGGTGTTTTACGTGGAAGTTAAGAACTTGCCCCCATCACTACACTAGTTTGTTGCCTTGACAGACTCACTGCCACAGTGAGATCTCCGCAGAGGAAATACTGATCTGTGCCGTTTTTTGGCTTCTGACAGAATTCCACCACCTCTAGCAATGAACTTTAGCTTCAGACGTGCCCGAGTTCAACTTTAAGATCCACCTTTCCTCAATTTTTGGGATCAGCTCCACAAACTCGTCAACATTCACAACTATAATCACGCCGTTTGGGGTCGAATAATGGCTCCACTTTCTGAAGCAACTGTGAAACGATCGTGTGACTTTAGGAGAAATAAATTCCTGACAGAAGAGACTGAACTTTGGGCCAGTTTTTGTTTCAGGAATTAGAGATCTGAACCATAAACCAGGTCATACATCTGTAATCTGACAGTCACACAGAAAATTCCACCACAGAACCTGTACATATTATTTCCTGTGCATATTCATGTATCCTCACCCTGCTCCTGTGTCCTCCGCTTGGCCTCTGTCTCTGTGGCTGTGCCTCCTCCAGGCGGCCGTCGGGAAACGCGTGTTTATAAAAACAGTTTGACCCAAAAGGACACGTCCCGCGCCCTTCGTCAAAGTACCGGCACGCTTTAGTCCTGCAACAGAAATCCTGCGTTACACTCAGGAAGTACTGCGTTACTACACACACAAAGTACTGCGTTACATACAGGAAGCACTGCGTTACACACAGGAAGCACTGCGTTACACACACAAAGTACTGCGTTACACACAGGAAGCACTGCGTTACACAGAGGAAGCACTGCGTTACACACACAAAGTACTGTGGCACACACACACAGTACTGCGTTACACACACAAAGTACTGAGTTACACAGAAAGCACTACGTTACACTCAGGAAGTACTGCATTACACACACAAAGTACTGCGTTACACACACAAAGTACTGTGTTACACACAAAGTACTGTGGTACACGCATAAAGTACTGCGTTACACACACAAAGTACTGTGGTACACACACAAAGTACTGCGTTACACAGAAAGCACTACATTACACTCAGGAAGTACTGCATTAGAGACAGAAACACTATGGTCTTTGTTCTGATTTTCAGACATTATTTTGTTCAATTTTATACATTTACTTTTATTTTGAAATCTGTGCTTTTATGTGCGTGGAACAGGAAGTGTGAAAAAGGAATTGTAAGTCAATTAAATACAATCAATCAATTCAAATACATGTTTTGAGGCTATTTCACATTTTGAGGTTCTGAACGACGTCATCGGATGAAAATAAAACTGCAAATATCTGAAGAACCAGAATCGCACAAACAAAACTTTTGCAGCACAAACGATTGACTCCATTTTGGGGGTTTTCGAGCATTTTGAAGCTTCCTGTGGGGCTGACCCCAGTTTGACCTTTAAAAGAATCGTTAATTTCTCCAAAACTAAAGAAGCACAAACCATTGACATAGTTTTTGTGTAGGTTTGCGTTTGACAGGGTGACTTCACACAGGTAAGTGTCAGTACTCGTGTGTCTGATTTATGCTTGTATCTGATATTCTCTCATATTTCTAAAGGAATCTGCATCTGTTCTTAATAAACACAGAACTCGTCAGGACGATAAGATAAATGGCTGGAGCCGTACCCCATCCCGTCCTTGTATTTCTGGATGAGTTTCTGTTTGTCGTCTTTGTCTTCGACCCAGTACTCGCTCGGGATCACGAAGTTCGACGTGATTCGACACTCGGGACACGACCTGCACCAAACACAGAGGTCAGAGGTCAGAGCACAGGGGTCAAAGGTCAGAACACAGAGGACAGGGGTCAGAGGTCAGAACACAGAGGTCAGGGGTCAGAACATGGGTCAAGGGTCAGAACACAGAGGTCAGGGGTCAGAAGACAGGGGTCAGAGGTCAGAACACAGAGGTCAGGGGTCAGAACAGAGGTCAAGGGTCAGAACACAGAGGACGGGGTCAGAACACAGAGGACAGGGGTCAGAGGTCAGAACACAGAGGTCAGGGGTCAGAATACAGAGGTCAGGGGTCAGAGGGAGTATTATCTTCCTCATAAAGGCCCCTCCCACAGTCATAGGGAGTATTATCTGCTTCATAAAGGCTCCTCCCACAGTCGTAGGGAGTATTATCTGCTTCATAAAGGCCCCTCCCGCAGTTGTGGGCAGTATTATCTGCTTCATAAAGGCTCCTCCCACAGTCGTAGGGAGTATTATCTGCCTCATAAAGGCCCCTCCCACAGTCGTAGGGAGTATTATCTGCTTCATAAAGGCCCCTCCCGCAGTTGTAGGGAGTATTATCTGCCTCATAAAGGCTCCTCCCACAGTCGTAGGGAGTATTATCTGCCTCATAAAGGCTCCTCCCACAGTAGTAGGGAGTATTATGCGGCTCACTTGATGATCTTGCTCTCGAACTGCTTGGCCCTCCTCCATTTGCGGATACACTTGAGGCAGTAGCAGTGGGAGCAGTTGGACAGGATGCCGAAGCGCCGCTCGCTCGGATTAGCCTTTTCGAACACCACCTCCATGCACACACCGCACATCATGTCCTTACTGCGCTGCACAGCGAACGACAGCTCCATGTCCTTCTCATGCGCCTCGATACACGCCTGTGGAGAGAGGGAATACCGGGATTAGAAAGAGAATACCGGGGTTAGAGAGTGAATACCTGGATTAGCAAGAGAATACCGGGATTAGAAAGAGAATACCGGGATTAGAAAGAGAATACCGGGATTAGAAAGAGAATACCAGGGTTAGAGAGGGAATACCGGGATTAGAAAGAGAATACCGGGGTTAGAGAGGGAATACCGGGATTAGAAAGAGAATACCGGGGTTAGAGAGGGAATACCAGGATTAGAAAGAGAATACCAGGGTTAGAGAGGGAATACCGGGATTAGAAAGAGAAGAGAGGAGAGGAGAGAAGAGAGAGATTCATGTCCTTCTCATGGGCCTGCGGAGGGAGGGGGACGTTAGACTGAAGAAGAGAGGAGAGAGAAACCGCTCCATGTCCTTCTCGTGTGCCTCGATGCATGCCTGATGTAAAATGTACGTATAAAATAAAAACTTAAATATCGGGTTCTCAAAAATGATTTGACTGGCCAACTCAATTTTTATTTTAAATCACTTTTTTGCCCAGCCTGAGCCTCCTCATGTCCCCCGTCACCTCCACGTCTCCCCGTCACCTCCACATCTCCCCCCGAGCCTCCACGTCTCCTCCTCGTCTCCCCCTGAGCCAACCACGTCTCCCCCGAGCCTCCACGTCTCCCCCTGAACCTCCACGGCTCCCGAGCCTCCTCGTCTCCCCCCAAACCTACACGTCTCCCCCCGAACCTCCACGTCTCCCCCTGAGCCTCCTCGTCTCCCCGTGAACCTCCACGTCTCCCCCTGAACCTCCACGTCTCCCCCTGAACCTGCACGTCTCCTCCTCGTCTCCACCTGTGCCTCCACGTCTCCCCCTGAGCCTCCACTTCTCCTCCGAGCCTCCTCGTCTTCCACTGACCATCCACACCTCCTCCTGAACCTCCACGTCGCCCCTGAGCCTCCTCCTCCTCTCCTCGAGCCTCCACGTCTCCCCCCGAGCCTCCACGTCTCCCCGTGAGCCTCCATGTCTCCTCCTTGTCTCCCCCTGAGGCTCCACGTCTCCCCCTGAACCTCCACGCCTCCCCCTGAACCTCCTCATCTCCCCCGTCGCCTCCACGTGTCACCCCCGAGCCCCCCCGTCACCTCCTTGTATCCCACTGGGGGCTCCATGTCTCCCCCGTCGCCTCCACGTCTCCCCCCGTCGCCTCCACGTCTCCCCCCGTCGCCTCCACGTCTCCTCCTCGTCTCCCCCTGAGGCTCCACGTCTCCCCCTGAACCTCCACATATCCCGCCGGGAGTTCCACGTCTCTCCTTGAGCCTCCTCGTCTCCTCCACGTCTCCCCCTGAACCTCCACGTCTCCCCCTGAGCCTCCTCGTCTCCTCCACATCTCCCTCGTCGCCCCCTGGTGGTGGTACCTTGGTGTGCTCGGAGCGCTGGGAGCTGTCAGTGGGGTGAAGGACCTGGAGGCCGCACATATCGCAGACGTCTCCGTGGAGGTAGGCGCAGTTCAGGCCGTAGCGGCACTCGCCCACAGCCGCGTATGGGCACAGCGTCTTCCCCTGGGTCCGCCGCTCCTCTGTGTCCTCTGCCGCGTCCTCAATGAGCGGCACGCACGACTCCGCCTTCGCCGAGTCTGTGGACCAGAGACACCTGGTTTATTCCTGGTTTAGTCCCGGTTTAGACCCGGTTTAGACCCGGTTTAGACCCGGTTTAGACCCGGGTTTAGTCTAGGTTTAGACCTTGGTTCAGTCCTGGTTCAATCCTGGTTCAATCCTGGTTCAGTCCTGGTTCAGTCCTGGTTTAGTTCCTGATTTAGTTCCTGATTTAGTTCCTGATTTAGACCTGGTTTAGTCCCGGGTTCAGTCCTGGTTTAGTCCCTAGTTGAGTCCCTAGTTTAGTCCCTAGTTTAGTCCCTAGTTTAGACCCTGGTTTAGACCTGGTTTAGACCTGGTTTAGACCTAGTTTAGACCTAGTTTAGACCTAGTTTAGACCTAGTTTAGTCCCTGGTTTAGACCTAGTTTAGTCCCTGGTTTAGACCTAGTTTAGACTGTTTAGACCCTGGTTTGTACTCTGGTTTGGACCCAGGTTTGGACCCAGGTTTGGACCCTAGTTTAGACCCTAGTTTAGACCCTAGTTTAGACCCTAGTTTAGACCCTAGTTCAGTCCTGTTTTTTTTTTCACATCCTCAGGTAGAGAGGGGTCCCTTGTGATGTGGGACTAATGGGCCGTGGGAACATAGGGCTAACTCCCCCGATCAGGCCCATGAACACTTCCTGTTTGGAGCGACGTTAGCAGGTCAGACGTGTCCACTTCACCTGTGTTTGTGTTTCTGTGCTTTAGGTGCGTTTGTGTTTGCATTTGTGCGTTTACGTTTAGGTGTGTTTGTGTTTGCATTTAGGCGCATTTGTACGTTTGTGCGTTTATGTGCATTTGTAGGTTTGTGCATTGCGTTTAGGTGTGTTTGTGTTTGAATTCAGGTGCATTTGTGCGTTTGTGTTTAGGTGCATTTGTGCGTTTGTGTTTAGGTGCATTTGTGTGTTTGTGTTTCTGTGCTTTAGGTGCGTTTGTGTGTTTGCGTTTAGGTGCATTTGTGCATGTAGGTGCATTTGTGTTTGCGTTTAGGTGCATTTGTGCGTTTGTGTTTAGGTGCATTTGTGCGTTTGTGTTTAGGTGCATTTGTGTGTTTGTGTTTCTGTGCTTTAGGTGCGTTTGTGCGTTTGCGTTTAGGTGCTTTTGCGTTTAGGTGCGTTTGTGTGTAGGTGCGTTTGTGTGTGCGTGTAGGTGCGTTTGCGTTTAGGTGCGTTTGCGTTTAGGTGCGTTTGCGTTTAGGTGCGTTTGCGTTTAGGTGCATTTGTGGGTTTAGGTGCATTTGTGGGTTTAGGTGCATTTGTGGGATTAGGTGCATTTGCGTGCTTTTGTGTTTAGGTGCATTTGTGCGTTTAGGTGCATTTGTGCGTTTAGGTGCGTTTGCGTTTAGGTGCGTTTGCGTTTAGGTGCGTTTGCGCGTTTAGGTGCATTTGCGCGTTTAGGTGCATTTGCGCGTTTAGGTGCATTTGCGCGTTTAGGTGCATTTGTGCCTTTAGGTGCATTTGTGCCTTTAGGTGCGTTTGCGTTTAGGTGCGTTTGCGTTTAGGTGCATTTGTGCGTTTAGGTGCATTTGTGCGTTTAGGTGCATTTGTGTGTTTAGGTGCGTTTGCGTGCGTTTAGGTGCTTTTGTGTTTAGGTGCATTTGTGCGTTTAGGTGCGTTTAGGTGCATTTGTGCGTTTAGGTGTGTTTGCGTTTAGGTGCGTTTGCGTGCGTTTGCGTTTAGGTGCGTTTGCGTTTAGGTGCATTTGTGCGTTTAGGTGCATTTGTGCATTTAGGTGCATTTGTGTGTTTAGGTGCGTTTGCGTTTAGGTGCGTTTGCGTGCGTTTGCGTTTAGGTGCGTTTGCGTTTAGGTGCATTTGTGCATTTAGGTGCATTCGTGTGTTTAGGTGCGTTTGCGTTTAGGTGCGTTTGCGTTTAAGTGCGTTTAGGTGCGTTTGCGTTTAGGTGCGTTTGTGTGTGTTCTGACCTCTCCCACAGTACGGCTGTCCAGGGACAAACTCTGCTGCGTTGACCCAGTCTGGAGCAGGTCTGGTCTCTGGTCTGGACTCGGGTCTGGACTCGGGTCTGGACTCGGGTCTGGACTGTGGGTCTGATGGCGGTTGGGCGCACGGCAGCGTCTTTGGAGGCAGCTCCTCTTTCGCTTTGCTGTGTTCAAACCTGAGACAGAAAAAAACACTTTTACACGACCAGACACAATCTCAGAGCTGAGTGTGTTCGGGCTCATGCTCTGGTACTTTTACTTCAGACATTTGTTTTATTTTTAGGGTTTTACAGTTTTATTTCAGACAGGATAATATCCTGGTTCTGTAGAGAAAAGATTCTTCTGTACGTGTGGAAATCGTGGAGCAGAATCTGATGTTTATGAAGCTGAAAGAATTAAATGAAAGAGTGAAACTTGGTGCAGAGGACGCACTGGAGGAAAGACTCTGCGGTGGAGATAAACTGATGTTTTCTTCCACAGTGGATCTAAACTCTAAGTCGTGCACGTTTTGTTCTTTTGGCCTTTGATTTGCCTGTGGTTAGATTAGATAGTTAGTTTAAATAGATAAACTTCAGATTAATCGGGCCTACACGTGACTAAAGGAGCAAAACTAAAAAAATTTACTTTAAAATTTGAGCCTTCAACAAGGTGAAAAAATATAATTATTTTATTTATTTCAAGCCTCATTCCACCCTGGTAGCTGCTGGAGCTGATGTTTGAAACCGGAGAACGATGTGTGTAAACGTACCTGAACACTACAGGGATACAAGACTTACAGATATATATTATAGAAATATAATCTGTGTAATAAAATAGGGAATTTTTCTTATATAAAATGGTCATGAGAAAAACACTGGATTTTCATTATGCAAAAAATGCTTTCTGCCAAAAAATGTGAAGTTTTATGCAAAAATGTGAAGTTTTACGTAAAAAAGTTGAATTATAAGCCAACAAATGTGAAGTTTTAGGCAAAATATATGAAGTTTTATGCCAACAAAGTGAAGTTTTCAGGGGCGAGTGTCTCCTCAGACTCTGCTGCTGGGTTTGTGTTTTTAACCGTAGAAATGTAAGAGGGATGAAGGGAAACAGGAGAGAAACAGGAGGGAAACAGGAGGAAAACAGGAGAATGAGCGTGAGGCGCAGGAGGAGGAGGAGGAGGAGAATGAGGCACAGGAGGAGGAGGAGAATGAGGCGCAGGAGGAGGAGGAGGAGAATGAGGCGCAGGAGGAGGAGGAGAATGAGGCGCAGGAGGAGGAGGAGGAGAATGAGGCGCAGGAGGAGGAGGGGGATAATATATGCAGATGAACCTGAAGACCCCGGCACGGGAGCGACGAGGAGCAGACAGAAAATGCTCCGTCTGGAGCCCAAAACAAAAGACACAAACAAAAGACACAGCGCCACCTGGAGATCAACACACAGGCACTCACACACACGACCGGGGACGAGGCTAAACCCGGTTCAGACCAGGTTCAGACCAGGTTCAGACCAGGTTCAGACCAGGTTCAGACCAGGATCAGACCAGGATCAGACCAGGATCAGACCAGGATCAGACCAGGATCAGACCAGGTTTGGGGGTACAGAATTATGCAGAGGACACAGAGAGAGAAAAGGGGGGCTAAGTCTCGCTCTAGTCCTGGTTTAGACCCAGTTTAGACACAGTTTGGGGGTGTATAGTTATGCAGAGGACACAGTCCAGCTCTAGTCCTGGTCTAGTCCTGGTCTAGTCCCGGTCTGGGGTGTATAATCAAGCAGGGGACACAGTCCTAGTCTAGTCTCGGTCTAGCCCAGGTCTGGGGTGTATAGTGACGCAGAAGACACAGTCCTGGTCTAGCCCCGGTCTAGTCCTGGTCTAGCCCCGGTCTAGTCCTGGTCTAGTCCTGGTCTAGCCCCGGTCTGGGGTGTATATTCATGCAGAAGACACAGTCCTAGTCTAGCCCCGGTCTAGTCCCAGTCTAGCCCCGGTCTAGCCCCGGTCTAGCCCCAGTCTAGTCCTGATCTAGCCCCGGTCTAGTCCTGGTCTAGCCCCAGTCTGGGGTGTATAGTCAGAGGACACAGCCTCATAAAGACGACGGGGGTCGGGACACTGCAGCTCCATAAATCCACAAACTGAAGCGTCTGGTTCAGTCCAAACACTCAAAGACCAAGAAATTTACATAAACACGAGACGAGAGTTTTTCCCCACAACATTAGACTGTTCAACTCCGACATTAAACACTTGATACCGATGCTGATACTGATACTAATACTAATACCGATACTAATCCCAGCATGAAAACACAAACACACTTTGTTTAGACAATCTGGGATTATGTTAAACCAGGACTAAACCTCGACTGAACCTGGACTGAACCTGGACTGAACCAGGACTGAAACCAGGTCAAAACCAGGTCAAAACCCGGTCAAAACCAGGACTAAACCAGGTACAAACCAGGTCTAAACCAGGTCTAAACACATGGGCACACACCTCCATATTTCACTCTCTCCTCTGTTTTCTCCTCCCTCTCTCTCTCCGCCTCTTTCTCAAACACTTCGTGGAACTTCTCAAGTGTCACATTCACAGAACGATTCTCGAAAGCAGCGACAGAAATAAACCAGACACTTTAAACTTCTGAGGAGTGACCAGGACAGCTGAGAGCATCTGCAGAGCTTTAACGAGCATCTACAGAGCTTTAACAAGCACCTCCAGAGCTGTAACGAGCATCTGCAGAGCTGTAACGAGCATCTGCAGAGCTGTAACAAGCATCTGCAGAGCTTTAAGGAGCATCTGCAGAGCTGTAACGAGCATCTGCAGAGCTGTAACGAGCATCTGCAGAGCTGTAACGAGCATCTGCAGAGCTGTAACAAGCATCTGCAGAGCTTTAAGGAGCATCTGCAGAGCTTTAAGGAGCATCTGCAGAGCTTTAAGGAGCACCTCCAGAGCTTTAAGGAGCATCTCCAGAGCTGTAACGAGCATCTGCAGAGCTTTAACGAGCATCTGCAGAGCTTTAAGGAGCATCTGCAGAGCTTTAAGGAGCATCTGCAGAGCTTTAACGAGCTTTAAGGAGCATCTGCAGAGCTTTAAGGAGCATCTGCAGAGCTTTAAGGAGCATCTGCAGAGCTTTAACGAGCACCTGCAGAGCTTTAAGGAGCATCTGCAGAGCTTTAACAAGCACCTCCAGAGCTTTAACGAGCATCTGCAGAGCTTTAACGAGCACCTGCAGAGCTTTAACGAGCACCTGCAGAGCTTTAACAAGCATCTGCAGAGCTTTAAGCAGCATCTCCAGAGCTCTGAGGAGCGACTCCAGAGCTTTAAGGAGCATCTGTATAAATCAATAGTATAATAAGGTGTAATAAGGAGTAATACAGAATAATACGGAGTAATACGGAATAATACGGAGTAATAAGGAATAAGGAGTAATAAGGTATAAGGACTAATAAGGTGTAATAAAGAATAATAAGGAGTAATAAGGAATAATAAGGTGTAATAAGGAATAATAAGGTGTAATAAGGAATAGAGTAATAAAGAATAAAAAGGAGTAATAAGGCTAAAGCGGCGACTGAAATGAACACTGATAACGGAGTTGTGTTTTAAGCCCGACTCTCTTAACTCGAGTCAGAACCAAACGTGACAGTCTAATCACGTTTGCTTATTTCAGTGATTCTGCAGAAATCCACCATGTTTTCCAGAATGCTCCTCCAGAAAGTGACTCAGTGTTGCTTTAATGATTAGCAGAGGAGACACTGGGGCCTGAAACAGTGTTAAACTATAAACAACAGTGACGAAAAAGGCAAAGGGCGATTGTTCAGACTCCACCAAATCTACACAGGAAAAATCAAAACGTGCTCTTGAAAAACCACTTTCGCATTTTCTCCTCAAGCTTTAAAATGATCTTAAACCTTTGCTGATGTCTGCACTGCGTCACCATGGCAACAGCCATACATTCTGCCAACAGAGACACGTGTAGAGCACCTCCAGCGCGACGTCACTGCAAAATATCAATATGGAACTGTGTATGTAGAGCACATGCTGCAAACTCCTGCATGAAGTCGCCCCATCAAACTCAAACCTGCACAAAAACTATGTCAATAGTTTGTACTGCAAAAAGTTTCGTTTGTGCTTCTTTAGTTTTGGAGAAATTAACGATTCTTTTACAGGTCAAATTGGGGTCAGTCCCACAGGAAGCTTCAAAATGCTCGAAAACTATAGAAAACGTTTGTATTTCATTTGTGCCGTGACAGTTTAATTTGTGCAAGTTTAATTCTAAAATTATTCATTATTATTTCTGCGGTAATTATAGGACATCATTTCCGCTGAGCTCAAGCAGTGACTTTAGCAAAACTCCACAAAACTAGTGAAGAGAAACGATCTGAGGCTGTGGAAAAGTCTGTTTCAGTCTTTAGTCATTTGCTTTTGATTCATGTTTTATAGAATAACACAGACTTTTCCACAGCCTAAGGTCGTTTCTCTTCACTAGTTTTGTGGAGTTTGTCGCCGTCAGCTGAGCAGAAATGATGCCCTATAATTATCACAGAAATAATAATTAATTATTTTAGAAATAAACTCGCACAAATGAAACTGTCACAGCACAAAACAGCACAAACCAAATCCAAACGTTTTCTATAATTTTCTTCCTGTTTTGAGGCTGTTTCACATTCTGAGGTTCTGGACGACGTCATCGACCAAAATAAAACTGCAAATATCTGAAAAACCAGAATCGCACAAATGAAACTTTTTGCAGCACAAACGAAGCAAAAACGATTGACATAGTTTTTGTGCAGGTTTGCGTTTGATGGGGTGACTTCACGAAGGTGCTGCAAACTCCTCTGATCCAGCTAAGATTTTAAACCTTACAGGAGAGTTTCATTGGTGACAAAAGCCAGAGTTTCAGCTGGGAAATACTTTGGCCTGAGGCAAGAAACACGGCAAACGTAGCAAGAAAGCACGTAAAGGATCCAATCCCACTTATTTATCTGCCCAAACTGCAGACGGCCGAAGACGATTTGATCAGAATTTGTTCATGAGCGAAGGACATTAAAATCAGCCTTTAACCCAGACAAAGTGAAAAGGACAAAAGCAAATTTCTGCTCTGAATCACCAACTACGTTACAGCACATACAGTTGTGTTCATAAGTTTTCAGACCCTGACAGAATTTGATTCTTGTCCATCTTTCAGAGAATATGAAGATAACACAAAAACTTTTCTTTCACTCATGGTTAGTGCTTGGGTGAAGGTGTTTATTATCAAACTCCTGCGTTTCCTCTTTTTAAATCATAATGAAACAGAAACTACACAAATGACCCAGTGTCAGCTGGAGTCTTTTGTGATAGTTGTGGATGTGTTATTTTCTCTGATGGTAAAGCTGCCCATTCTTCTTGGCAAAAGGCTCCAGTTCCTGTAAATTCTTGGGCTCTTGTCTGAACTGCAGCTTGAATCTGCCCAGAGGCTCAATGATACTGAGGTCAGAAGAGATGGCCACTCCAGAACCTTCACTTTATTCTGCTGGAGCCAGTGACAGGTCCTCTTGCCTTTGTGTTTGGATCATTATCATGTTGGAATATCCAAGTACGTCCCATGTACAGCTTCTGGACCAAGAAATCATCAATTCTGCCAGGGGATGGAAACTTATGAGCACAACTGTAGGTTTAAGAGAACCCTGGCTAACCCTGTGCAATAAAGAATAGATCCAAGATTGTGAAGGTCTCGCCTGTACAGACGCCGTAAGGTCCTGTATCATTCGTGGTCATATTTGGCCTCTTATTTCTGTTCTGGTGAATGTTTGTGGTGCTGATGTTGTTGTGTTGTCTTGTCTTTGTGTTAAAGATGTGACCCCCGTGCCCCAAGACAAATTTCTCCCACAGGAGACAATAAAGGATTATCTTATCTTACGTGTCCGAACATCCACTTCAGCGATATCCACAATCACTTGGTAGAAACTCCTGGGCTGATTTTTGGTTCACTGTGGATGGACAATTTAAGCTTGGATTTGTATGGCAAAGGGTAGAGTTCAATTTGTCAACTGGACAAAGGTTTTGATAGAAGACGTTGCGCCGCTCATCCAAGCTGCCTTCAGTTCTGGAACAGGATTCTACCTTGACGAATGAGGGATTCTACACTTGGATTTTTAGTTCCTATGAGCAGGACTCAAATAAACACTGAGTAATAATGTGTTTAAAGCAGCTTTGGCACATTTGTTTCGGTTTTAAAGAAACAAAACTTAAAACCACACGGCTCATTTGCATAAACTGTGGGCTCTGAAAAAAGCAGCTCTTTCCTTGTGCCGATACTTCAGCTTCTGTGGGACTAAAGGACATGACTCAGTGGAATATGAGTGTTCTCTCTGTGACAGAGGATGTTCTGCTGATGCTGAGTCTGTTCTGTGCTTATGTCGCATTGGAGATGGTTCATGTTAAATTTTTCAGAGATTATACATCTACAGGACACGTAGACTGTATATATGAATGGACAGATATTCTCTGTATGAGTTCACTAATTTCATAAATGCAACACACTACAGTCTTTTATACAGAGCGATAGATAAAAAAAAATCATGCTGCGTTTTCCTCATTTTAGGGTTTTGTAGCTCCAGGTCTTTTCTGAGGGAGATGCTCCAAACGGCTCTTTGAGGATTTAAGGTTTCTGACCCCTGTCCTGGGCCGTTCACAGGAAAATCATGTCAAACTCATGAATATTAAAGAAAAACACAAACCTGTCAAGAAATGGGCCCAACATACATGTTGTTGTTGGGTTCCACGGTTCGCACGGATCGTCAGTATTCGCTCTGTGGATGTTTTAAAGTCGTTTAATCCAACTTTTTTTTTCACTCGAAATACGGAAAAGACCTTTTCCTTCTTCCTTCCTTCTATTCACCGTTATCACTGATAAACTAAGAGACGCAAAGTCACGCTCTGTGTTTGTGTTTTTTTTGCCGCCGGCCTCTATAATTCCCATGATGCAACATATTTAATAACATGACGTCAGCTGAAACTCGCCTAAATCAGGTTCTACATGTTACTTTCAGGTTTATTCTCTCCTGACTTGTTTTGATTTGGATTAATTCTCGTCTAGAGGTCATTTATTTGAAGAGAACTCGTCCAGTAAAATTAACAGACCATTCCACTACTTTTAAGTCATTTTCAGACAGATTTAAGTGTTTATAACTTAAATTTCGGCCAAGTTTTTGTGCTGTGCGTGCAGGTAGGTGCCGTGTAAAGCAGGTGTGTAGGCCCCGCCCCCTCCTTCTTTCTTTAGTTTATTTGACAGGACCATGTACATCAACATTAATCACAAAAGAAAATACACCTAGTACCAGATTTTAGCTTCACAACTAATTTCCATCTGTCGTCCCTGGACTAACAAGACACACAACCATGTCTTAAACACAGAACAAAGCAGGAAATACAAAAGTTCAACATTTCCTAATAAAAGAGTAAAAATGAGCAGAGTAAAACATGCATCTGAACCCCCCATCCCCTGTAAAGTGCATTGGGACAGTTTTCTGACAAAGGGAAAACCAACATTTAGTGCTGACCTATCTATTTAAAAGATGTTTTTTTGTTTCTGTACAGAATGTTGTTAAATTTTTGTAATTTAAGTTCTGCTGGAAGTTTATTCCATTCTGTAATTGTTTTAAATGAAAATGATGATTGTCCCAGAGCTGTTTTTCTTTGTTCTTCAGGTGTCGTTGAGCGTGTTGTTCTACTCATTTGTTCAGATGTTGGAGTAACAAACTTTTTGAGAGGTGGAGGTGCCATATTATTAATTATTTTGAAGAGCAGACGTAAATTTGCATATTTGATAATATTGTCAAAGTTTAACATGTTGTTATTATTTGACAGTGGTGATAGTGTCGTGTTTTAGTGCTTGTTTGTAAAGAGTGTCCAGTGGTTTGATGCTTGTCTTGTTTGTTTGTGACCGACATGACAAACCAAAAGATAAATGAGACAAAACCATTGCATTCAGATAAGTCTTAGCTCCTTCTGTTGTTAGTGAGTTTCTTATACGTATAAAATTGGACAGATGATATTTTAATGTGTGATAAACCTCACCTGCAGCGCTCTCCGTAGGCACACGCCCCCTTCTGGTAGAACTTGCAGATCATGTTGGCGGGTTTGCTGCTCATGAGGTCGTGCGAGTAGCGGCAGTTCTCTCCCTCTTTACACAAACCGTGCATGAAATACCTGGAAACGATGGCGCACACGTGAAACTCTTAAACCAGGAGAGACACGAGACTGAACAAACATTTATTTAACATTTCATTCAGAAGATTTCAGAAAGGTTTGGTTTGGTTTGAAGGGCCAGTGTTACAGAGGATGGACTTTTGGGAGTTTAACGGTGCACAAACACCTGGAGTAGGGCTGGGCGATATGGACCAAAAAATATATCTCAATATATTTTGCTATATCTCGATATACGATATATATCTCGATATCTTTACAGGAAAAATAACCCCCTCCCACACTACTGCAAAAACAACAAACAAATTTTATCTGATTAATATTCATTTAGTACAGCACTTAAACACTCTGCACCCCTTTTTGGACCCTCACCCACAGTTTAAGAACCTCTTCTTTAAGAGAACTACCACTGGTAAAAAGTGGCTAGGATTTTTAAACCTGTATTTTGACATTCCTAACTGGAGTTACATTCTCTTGTTTTAAAGTGATGTTTCATCTCTGCACATTTACCAAACCAAACGCACATTGTGACAAATATGACCGCACTCAGTATTCAGACCTTGAGTCCGTGACAAGACCGAGTCCAAATGCGCTCGCTTTAGAGAAGGAAGTCCAGCGGTGTGGGGGTGTCTAATGAGTGGTGGGGCAGGTGTGGGTCCTGCTGCGGGGCGCTCCTCGTTTAAGGGGGCGTGGGTGTGTTTTGAAGCGGAGTTTGTTCGTATGAGTGATATCAGCCACACGCGGAGCTCGTATGCTGGAGTCGTGCGCGGTCGGAGGTGTCATGCCCGGGCACAGTTCGGTTGCGCTCGCGCTGGACAGGTGCATTTAGAAAGTTTAACTCATCATGTTACGTCTGTGCGCAGTTCTCCTTATTGTGGCTGCAGAAGCACTCGCACAGATGCTGTTTGTTTTTCCCGTTCGCACAATGAAATATTTGCTTGCAAATGCAAGTGAAATGGGCGCACTGTAGAGCCCTGGTCCTAGTCTTGGTTTAGTCCGTGACCGAGCCCCGGGCTCTGCGGGCGCGTTTAGTCCTGGTTTAGTCCTAGTCCTGGTTTAGTCTGCGGCCAGCTCCGGGCTCCGCGGAGGAGCTCGGGGGACAAAAGCAGGAGACGGAGGCGAGCGCGGCACAGAGAAGGCAAAAACAAGCGAAGCGGCGAAACCAGAAGTAAACGTAAGCATTATAGCGATATATCGACATGCCATAATTCATATCGCGTTTCAAAAATATCTCGATATATTTAAAATATCGAGATATCGCCCACCCCTAACCTGGAGCTTTGTTTCGTTTCATTCACATGTTTCACACACAAACCTGCACATTTAGCGCGAGTTCTGCTCTCAGACTGAAAACACTCTGTTCCACCTCATGATGTCATCGTGTGGCAATACATGAAGTGCTCCACCGTGTTTTTAAACTCCACACACCTTCACTAGAATCATCTGGATCGTTTCAGTCCCGGAGTCGCCGATCTCGGCTGAACTAAAGGTGGAACACAACTCCTGGTTCAGTCCTGGTTCAGTCCTGGTTCAGTCCTGGTTCAGTCCTGGTTCAGCCCTGGTTCAGCCCTGGTTCAGCCCTGGTTCAGCCCTGGTTCAGCCCTGGTTCAGCCCTGGTTCAGCCCTGGTTCAGTCCTGGTTCAGCCCTGGTTCAGCCCTGGTTCAGCCCTGGTTCAGCCCTGGTTCAGCCCTGGTTCAGCCCTGGTTCAGCCCTGGTTTAGCCCTGGTTTAGCCCTGGTTCAGCCCTGGTTCAGCCCTGGTTCAGTCCTGGTTCAGTCCTGGTTCAGTCCTGGTTCAGTCCTGGTTACACAAACATGTGTGAGTGACACAAAAACAACTCCAGGTCAGGTTTTTGAGGAGGGAACAACATTAGGACACGACTTAAATCTCAGTTTGTGTACTATTGGACCTTTAAAATGTTTTCACACACGGAAATTAAGCTAAGGTCTGTAACCTGCATAAAACAGGCCACATGAGACACAACAACATCAACATCCACATTATGCAATTCACTCTTCCTCACACTCACCGAATATAAAAGTAAGATGTGGTCAATAATTGAGCGGAGCGCAGGCCTGTCACCGGAACACATTCAGATCCACGATATATTGCTACAGACAAATAGTCCCATAAACAGGAACATTGAAGCTACTGTACATGACGGAGAGAGGCTCACCAGACGTACCTATTTACCCGGGACAGTCCCAAAACCAGTGATTTGTCTCAGTTTAACACAAAAAATGTCCTATTTTTGACCAATCCGATCCCTGTCAACAGTAAAGTGAGATATAAACTCATTTGTTTGGGTAAAATACAGAAAAGCTGCTTAAAAATGACGAAAACACAAAGAAAATGTGACTAGACTGACTTACAATTTTATTATTCCTAACCACCACACACCGGGGAAGTCCCAGTTTTTTATTTTGAAAATCTGGTCACCCGAGAAGCAGAATAATATCAGCATAACATTTTAAAATAAAGAGTATCATTAAAAGGCCTGAGAAGCAACAAATAAAACAGCAGAAAGAACGAATACTTGGCCATAGAAGTTATGTATTCTCCCCTACAGCTCAGATTGAAGTCTTCTTACATAAAAATACCAAAAAAACACACAAAAATATATCGTTTCAGGTTTCATATACTGAATGATAAATTGGTTTAACCTAATGTGACCAGATTTTAAAAATTCTAAACTGGGACACACCCGGATTGGGATGGTTGGTGTAAATAAAATGGTGAAAAGAGCGTGTAACATCGTGCATCCTCGTGTCAGTCATGATCTGAGATAGGGCTGGGCGATATGGACCAAAAAATATATCTCGATATATTTTTGCTATATCTCGATATACGATATATATCTCGATATCTTTACAGGAAAAATAACCCCCTCCCACACTACTGCAAAAACAACAAACAAATTTTATCTGATTAATATTCATTTAGTACTGCACTTAAACACTCTGCACCCCTTTTTTGGACCCTCACCCACAGTTTAACAAGAGCTCCGCCAGCGGGGCAAAATACGCCCGTACTTTGAATTATTGTATATAGAATTAAGTTAGAATTTGTCAAACCTAGTTAAAGATGAATTGTTGGTGCAGTTTGGAAGATTCCAATACTGGCTTTCTATGGCACATACCGGTAAGCACAATAAGGCAGTTCACTACCAATATAATAAGTGTGAAAAAACCTGAAGTCACATAAAATTGATACCACTGACCTACAGCATGGATCGATACAAAAATATACAATAAAATACACAAATACAGTATACCTTATATTAGGGTTGGGCGGTAATACGGTAATAAGGTATCCCGCGGTATCTAAAAATAGCCACGGTATCAGATTCATTACCGTCATAAAAAAAAATCTTGCCCTAAAATATTATTAACTATAATTGATTTAATGCCTAAATAAAGAGTGTTTTTTCAACACTTATGTATGTGTGGTTGTGTTTGTTAATTTAATACTATTACAGTTTAAAACGAATATTACTATGTTATAGTCTAATTTTGCTCTTAACTGTTGACATTCGATGAAGTTCCTGGATGTTGCGTAGTCACGTGACATTACCGCTCCGAAAGGAGAAGGAGAAGGACAAGACAACATGACAAGCCGCGCTGAGTTGGTCCCAATGAAAAACAACGTATGCAATTTGGCAGCATTTCGGATTTCGGCCAAATGACAAGGGAGAGCCAGGCAGATCCGGTCGGCACTGTAGAGGAGCAAGCAGAAGCAGAGACAACTGCATATTGTCGCGAGCCTGTTATTCCGGGAGATGAAGACCCCCTTCTTTGGTGGAAATCCAATGGAGTCGGGCGCTTTCCTTTAATGTCGCGGGTTGCCCGAAAATACCTGTGCGTTTGTGCCACAATCTCTCCATCGGAAGGGGTCTTCAAAGTTGTCAACCCACAACGTGCCCTACTCAAGCCGGAAAAAGTAAACATGCTGGTTTTTCTGGCGAAAAACATTCAATAGCTTAATCATTTTATTTTCAATAAGGAGTGGCTTTTTCTGACGTACAAAAACGGTTCGAAATGTTGTATAGTTGTACTTTTAATTTATTTCATTCATGTTAATATATTTTAAAAATATACAAACGAGCATTTCCGCTGCGTTCTCATATGCACATTTTCGGTTATGTCTTGTTAGCTAGCTTTAGCCCATAGACAATTTGTTATTTCGTTCTGTCGGTTGACTGCTGTATTTGCACTTTTTAAACATTTGTTAATAAAAGTTACTAATTTTTTACATGTTTTGTTATGTTTTCAGTATCATTAGGCCTATGTAATGCTTGCTTTTCTGTTTCTAAACGGTATAAGTGCAAGCTGCCATTTGGCCAGCGGACTCCACCTTAGTGCTACGAAGTGTGTGTTTTTTTTTTTTTTTTAGCCTTAGCAACGGTAATACCGTATACCCCGGGAAAATGTGGAGACGGTTTAACGGTATCAAAATTTGGATACCGCCCAACTCTACCTTATATATATATATATCGGCGAAGACAAAGCTTCAAAGACTTCAAAGCTTTGAAGTTCAAAGTTCAAAGGTGACACACAGTTCCAGCTGCAGCGGTTGCTAGGCAACGGGAGAGAGAAGATTCCAGTTGTTAAGAGTGCGGGTTCACATTCCTAGGCTACACGGTTGTCGAGAGAGCGCGGACAAGAAATTGTCCACAGACGGACAGACGGACGGACGGACAGCGCCATACCATAATACGTCTCGTGTTACAAGGGGCGTATAAAAACCTCTTCTTTAAGAGAACTACCACTGGTAAAAAGTGGCTAGGATTTTTAAACCTGTATTTTGACATTCCTAACTGGAGTTACATTCTCTTGTTTTAAAGTGATGTTTAGTCTCTGCACATTTACCAAATCAAACGCACATTGTGACAAATATGACCGCACTCAGTATTCAGACCTTGAGTCCGTGACAAGACCGAGTCCAAATGCGCTCGAGTCCGAGACAAGACCAAGACAAAGCTCTCGCTTTGGAGAGGGAAGTCCAGCGGTGTGGGGGTGTCTACTGAGTGGTGGGACAGGTGTGGGTACTGCTGCGGGGCGCTCCTCGTTTAAGGGGGCGTGGGTGTGTTTTGAAGCGGAGTTTGTTCGTATGAGTGATATCGGCCACACGCGGAGCTCGTATGCTGGAGTCGTGCGCGGTCGGAGGTGTCATGCCCGGGCACAGTTCGGTTCCGCTCGCGCTGGGCAGGTGCATTTAGAAAGTTTAACTCATCACGTTACGTCTGTGCGCAGCTCTCCTTACTGTGGCTGCAGAAGCACTCGCACAGATACACCTGTTTGTTTTCCCCGTTCGCACAACGAAATATTTGCTCGCAAATGCGAGTGAAATGGGCGCACTGTAGAGCCCTGGTCCTAATCTTGGTTTAGTCCGTGACCGAGCCCCGGGCTCTGCGGCTGCGTTTAGTCCTGGTTGAGTCCTAGTCCTGGTTTAGTCTGCGGCCAGCTCCGGGCTCCGCGGAGGAGCTCGGGGGACAAAAGCAGGAGACGGAGGCGAGCGCGGCACAGAGAAGGCAAAAACAAGCGAAGCGGTGAAACCAGAAGTAAACATAAGCATTATAGCGATATATCGATATGCCATAATTCATATCGAGTTTCAAAAATATCTCGATATATTTAAAATATCGAGATATCGCCCACCCCTAATCTGAGGGATTTTTTTTTTCTTTATGCTCATTCGCAAACACTGATTTCTGTATTTTGGCAAAACAAATGTGAATTTATGCTCCTCATTACTGTTGCCAAGGATCAGATTAATCCAAAATTGTGATTGTGAGTCCTGTTTTAGATTTGATGAAGTCCTGGTTTGACCTTAGTTTAGACCAAATTGGTCAAAAATAGGGACATTTTTGTATAAAATAGGACTAATAATAATAATAAATTTTATTTATTAAGTGCCTTTCTGGACACTCAAGGTCGCCTTACAACAGCATAAACAAGTTAAATACTATTAAAACACACAGTTAAAAGCTTACAACATACAGTTAAAGCTTACAAATCACTGGTTTTGTATAAATCTGCGGGGACAGGGGGCTCAAAAATGGGACTAAATGGGTAAATAGGGACGTGTGGTCATCCTATTTTCACATATAATGGAAAAAACCTCACCACATTTGAAGGAACTGTACACACGATAAACATTGAGCACAAACGTAAATAGTTCCAGCTTTCATACACTGAAGGATAAGTTGGTTTAGTAATAATGGTGCCAGGCCCGGAGCGGCGCTGTCTGCCCCGGGAGGCCGGGGAGAGCTGCTCCGGGCTCGGTGTGTGTGGAGGAGGGAGCCGCCGGAGCACAACAGTTAGCCCGGAGTTAGCCTTTAGCCGCTAACAGCTGAGCGAAGCGAGGCGCCGCTGTCAGCCGCCTTCCGCGCACTGTTCCGCGGCTCTGTGGGCTCCGTGGCCTCGCTAAGGGCCCGAGGGTCGACGCGAGGCCGCCTCGGAGCCATGTCTCACCTGCAGGTTACGTGTTTGGTCCAGCCGCCCGTCCCCACCGGAGCTGCCGTGGACGCTGCTGCTGCCTCCGCCATCGCTGTTTATGTTGAAGCCCGACCGGATGTCCCGCACTCGGGCTTTTCCGCCAGTGCTCGGATTCACACGGGCTTTTCCACCAGCGCTCCGATTAACACTCGGTCTTTTCCGACAGCGCTCCGATTCACACTCGGGCTTTTCCGTCAACGCTCCGATTCAGAGCGTTTCCGACGGATTTTACGCCATAGAACTAAACTAAGCTAAACTAAACTAAAATTTATTTCCGTGTATTTACCTTTGTGTTTTGTTTTATCTAATCTTCTATCTAATTTTTATACGCCCGTTGTAATAAGACGGGACGTATTATGGTATGGCGCTGTCTGTCCGTCCGTCTGTCCGTCCGTCTGTCCGTCTGTCCGTCTGTCTGTGGACACTTCAAAGCTTTGAAGTCTTTGAAGCTTTGTCCGCGCTCTAACTCGACAACCGTCTCACCTAGGAATGTCAAACTTCATGGCTGGACACCCCATGGGTCAAGGATGTTCCCTATTGATTACAAGGTCACAGGGTCAAAGGTCAAGGTCACGGCCCGACCCTTTGCAAAAACCTGCCCGTCGCTCTTGCTAACTGTGATCGTTTCCATCTCTGTCTTTTTATCTTCCATCTCTGTCCTTTTATGTTACGTGCCGTAGATCTGAACTCTCTTCTCATATGTTCTGCTGCTGAAAGCGAGAACAACCCACATTCTCTGCTTCTTTGAGCTTTGACACATTAAAGCTTTGTAATGTCTTTAAGTTCTGTTGCTGCAATCTGATTGGTGGAATTCCGATTCTAGAATGTGATGATGTCATACTCATACTCCTACTGCAAGAGCCAGATTTCCCTATTGATTATCCGTCCGTCTGTCTGTCCGTCTGTCCGTCTGTCCGTCTGTCCGTCTGCACCAACAATTCATCTTTAACTAGGTTTGACAAATTCTAACTTAATTCTATATACAATAATTCAAAGTACGGGCGTATTTTGCCCCGCTGGCGGAGCTCTTGTTGGAATGAATATTTGTGAAGGTCTGCTGTTTGTGTATATAATAATAATAATAATAATAATAATAATAATAATAATAATAATAATAATAATAATAAATTCATAATAATAATTATTATTATTAGTTATAGTAGTAGTATATTTGTTTTAAATTAAATTATTAGTATTTTACTTAGTCTCTATCTGATTTTAGTTCTCTATTTTTATTTTTACTATAATGTTTAGGAACTTTCTGTTTTATTTTTTCTGTCTAAACTGCTGTAAATGTGGGAGAAACCCTGGGGTGGGGGCTGTTGTTTTTAATCATTGTCATTTTTCTGTTGCAGGTGAAGCTCTTTGTGCCACATCTCGTATGAAATGTGCCGTACAAATAAAGTTTGAGTGAATGATTGATACAGAAGCTGAGGATAGACAAAAACTTAACTTTTGTTGAATAAAAAGAACTAGACTAATAAAACATAAAAAATATTGTCATTCGGGACAAACAGTTTTCATATTTTTAAAGACGGCCTATTATGCAAAACTTGCTTTGTTCTAACACTGTTCTCAAATACATGCTGAAGAGGTTTTAGAGCCATCCGTGCATGTTTGAGTAATCTAGAGAGCTCTCCCTCCTTTCAGTCGGCAGTACAAGGCTGTATGAGGCTCCGCCCACAAGTCTACATCACCCAAACACCACAATTCTCCATAATCTAATCTCACAGTCTGCGGTCTAATATCAGTCTATAATCTAATCTCACAGTCTATGGTCTAATATCACAGTCTATGGTCTAATCCTACAGTCTATGGTCTAATCTCACAGTCTATGGTCTAATCTCACAGTCTATGGTTTTATCCTACAGTCTATGGTCTAATCTCACAGTCTATGGTTTTATCCTACAGTCTATGGTCTAATCCCACAGTCTATGGTCTAATCCTACAGTCTATGGTCTAATCTCACAGTCTGTGGTCTCATCCCACAGTTTATGGTCTAATCTCACAGTCTGTGGTCTAATCCCACAGTCTATGGTCTAATCCCACAGTCTGTGGTTTAATCCCACAGTCTATGATCTAATCACACAGTCTATGGTCTAATCCCACAGTCTATGGTCTAATCCCACAGTCTATGGTTTTATCCTACAGTCTATGGTCTAATCCCACAGTTTATGGTCTAATATCACAGTCTATGGTCTAATCCCACAGTCTATGGTCTAATCCTACAGTCTATGGTCTAATCCCACAGTCTATGGTCTAATCCTACAGTCTATGGTCTAATCTCACAGTCTGTGGTCTAATCCCACAGTCTATGGTCTAATCTCACAGTCTGTGGTCTAATCCCACAGTCTATGGTCTAATCTCACAGTCTATGGTCTAATCCCACAATCTATAATCTAATCACACAGTCTATGGTCTAATCCCACAGTCTATAATATAATCCCACAGTCTATGGTCTAATCTCACAGTCTATCGTCTAATCCCACAGTCTATGGTCTAATCCCACAGTCTATAATATAATCCCACAGTCTATGGTCTAATCCCACAGTCTATGGTTTTATCCTACAGTCTATGGTCTAATCCCACAGTTTATGGTCTAATATCACAGTCTATGGTCTAATCCCACAGTCTATGGTCTAATCCTACAGTCTATGGTCTAATCCCACAGTCTATGGTCTAATCCTACAGTCTATGGTCTAATCTCACAGTCTGTGGTCTAATCCCACAGTCTATGGTCTAATCTCACAGTCTGTGGTCTAATCCCACAGTCTATGGTCTAATCTCACAGTCTATGGTCTAATCCCACAATCTATAATCTAATCACACAGTCTATGGTCTAATCCCACAGTCTATAATATAATCCCACAGTCTATGGTCTAATCTCACAGTCTATCGTCTAATCCCACAATCTATGGTCTAATCCCACAGTCTATAATATAATCCCAAAAGTCTATGGTCTACTCTCACAGTCTATGGTCTAATCCCACAATCTATAATCGAATCCCACAGTCTATGGTCTAATCCCACAGTCTATGGTCTAATCCATGCATGTCCAAACTATGGCCCGGGGGCCAGATTTGGCCCCCAGACCAATTGTTTTGGCCCTCAGGCTACAGCAAGTAATACTTTTTACTGCATGTTTTAGAAATCTACCTTGATCAAGCAAATTTGTGTGTCCTTTTGAGGGTCTAAGCATGAACAAAGGTGTTATAAATGCACATACGGGAATTATTCACTGTTTTGACCATCAGTCTATGACCCTCTATCGGCACTCAAGCTGGTCTGTGTTTTAATATGTGGCCCTCGATGAAAAAAGTTTAAACACCCCTGGAGCGACGGTGATGAGTCTTTTTTTTTTTTTTTTTTTTTGCCTTTTTCATCTGAGTGCAGTTCCGAGCCTCACCACTGCAGGGCGCCACAGTGCAACACTTCATCAGATTCTAAACCATGAGGCACAAAACGGAGGAAAAGAGCTCAGTTTGAGTTATTATTATGAATAATAATAATAATTATTATAATTATTATAATTATTATTTTACATCAAAAGAAACACGACACAATAAACATGAAATAAAGGGGGGAAAAAGTTTTTTTTTTTTTTTTTTTTTTTTTTAAGAAAAGCTAACTGCCAGTAAATTGTTTATTTGGATTGCAGTTTATCCTAAACACATTGTAAAAAAAATCTAGCTTTTTTAAAAGAAGAAATATCGGGCTGTAGTTCTGATCTCTGACCCCTGAGGCAGATTCTGTTCTCACAAGGACCAAACCAGGACTAAACCAGGACTAAACCAGGACTAAACCAGGACTGAACCAGGACTGAACCCGGACTAAACAAGGACTAAACAAGGTCTAAAGTATGAATCCATCTGCTTAACATAAATATCTAAAGATTAGGGTTCATTTGACATTTATTTCATTTCAGACACTGGAAAACTGCACAGTTCCTTAAACATGTTTTAACTTCTGCAGCTGAAGTGAAAGTCTGATTCAACTGGGAAAAAAACCCCCAAATGTCCCAAGTGCCCCTTCACTTTCACTTCCTCATGTCCAGCTCTTCTGTTGGTGGAACTCACATTAAACAGGGAAACATATGAACATCTTTTAAAAGTGTAAAAAATAAATCTGTACAGCACACTCAGAGGGAACAAAACCCTTTTTTAAAATTCTTTTCCCTTTTGCACACATGAACACAGAGCAGCGGTTTTCCACTCAGTCACACCTTGGCGATTTAGATTTTTATTTTTTTTTCACTTTTGGGCGTATACATATCTTATTCATAAGGATAAAACAAATCTTAAGATATGGCTGAAAAGTAATCAAAACTGCAATCATCCAAACACACAACAGCCATAACATATGAGAAACACACACACTCACATGCACACACACACACACACGCACTTTAATACAATGCACTTTATTATGCAGACTGTGAGCAGCACGTTTCAAGCTGCACTTTAGATCAAACCCATCAGCAGATGAATTTTATTATAAATCTACTGTGTCATGTATCACTATTATTATATAATCATATATTATTATATAATCTTTAGTTTTATGTCTGTGACTGTAATATATTGTCTAATGATTGTTATATTTTAGGTCTGGGGCTATGGATGGAAATTAGCATTGTGCTAAATCTGGCATATTTACGTCAATCTGTGTGATTTTGTACAAATTGTACGCTCATTAATATGCACTGTCCCATCCAAATAAACAAAGAAAGAAAGAAAGAAAAGAGTTGGACGTATACATAACATATTAGTAACTTAAACAGAATGTTTTGATAACTTATAGATAACTTACACCAACTAATGCTTAGCGTGTTGCCGGCGTCTCAACGATTTAAATCTTAACTGCACTGGACATCGCAGCAGCAACTTTATAATGAGCATCATGCAGAAGAAAACTCCTGGATCTATTAACACGCACCTGGTGCAGTGGGTTTTTCCGACTATTCCGACATCTCAACCTTTAGAGACCCCTGTATTACGATATGCCGCTATTTAGACATGAAGGTTTTCCTGCTATTTTTGGGATCGCTATTCTGACCCATCATATTTTACATCTCTCACTGTCCATGGTGCTGAACACAGCAGATCGATCAATAGGTGGGTTGGTATAGAGCAGCGGGATCTGTGTGTGGACCACAGGATATAAAGCTGTGTCTACAGTAAAACCACTCGCTCTGAGACTCTGAAGTGTTCAAAGATCAGACTCTGCACTTCCAGTTTAGACACAAGAAAAAACTGCCTGATTATTATGTGTGAAATGTGGAGCAATACTTCAGATACAGGATTTTTAAAGCATAAAAGAGGCGATAAAGTCCTCAGGAAGTAGAGTCACTGTGACTGATCTGCAGCTTTTCGCTCTGTGGACGTAAACAAACACGCGAGGAACAACTTTCACCTTTTTACTTTCAAAAAATGCTTCAAACTGGATTAATATTGCGGTTTTGTGGACTGGAGTCAGTATTTGTGGAGGACAATTTCTATGGATAATGTAGATGAGACGCTGCACTTTAAATGTTCCACTTTACATTAGCTGAGTAATAAAGTCTTTATTTTCGCTCTATCCAGAGTTTGTTGCGTCTCTATGTCCTCTGCCCCTGACTCTGTTTTATCGTCTGTTTCCATCGCGTTGTTGATGTTTGGTTGTTCTGATCTGACACTGACTCCACACATGAGGAGCAGCGGCTTCAGAATCGCACACGGAGACACAAAGTCGGGTCACGCCTCCTGAACCCGAGGAGAAAAATCGCAGCCAAAATCCTCCTGTCGTGTGCAGCAGCCTTAAAACACACTGAGCCTATATTACGCTGTTTTTTAATGTATATTCTGAAACGAAACACAACTCCAGGTCTGTTTTTGACATGTAAAGCTCACAAGAGGAAATTTGGCATCCCCTTTCACTGTTGCTCTTGATTCCCTCTCGAAATCCAACTTCTCTTTTCACTGCGGCGTCGACGGCCGCAATAAAACAGCGAAGGACGGGACTTTTTCCAGGACAAAACACATTCTCGTGACATTTGGCTTTTTGTTTCCTCATTTGCCGTGTGCTTTTCCATGTCTGTAAAAACGTGCCAAACTTTTTCCAGGTTTTCCAGGATTTCAGGGACGAGTGGTAACCCTGCCCGAGTGTCAGATGCCCTCCCACCGCCCTGCACGACTGTATTATATGTAAAAAAAAAAAAAAAAAAAATTATTACCAAACAACAAAAACTCCACCAAAATGTCAAAATAAAATAAAAGCAGCAGTGTAAGGGCTAAAAAAGAGGAAGGAGAGCTGGTTTAAGAGGAAACGCTCCGATCCCAGAGCAGACGGGGCAGACAGACCAGTCGGAGACAGAATGTGTGCGCTCAGGTAACAGACTTTTCTCTTTCAGGGTTCAGACTTTTGTGTTTGAGGCGACTTTATGTTGGTGAAGGAGCAAAAGGATCAGAAAAGTTCAGCTTAGACTTTGTAAAAAAGGTTCTGCATGATTTAAAAACTGTGAAATTATAGTAAAAGTGTGGCATGTGACTGATAAAGGGTGTTAAAGAGGGGTATTTACTTCTGTGGGGTATTACAGAGGAGTATTTACTTCTGTGGGGTATTACAGAGGGGTATTTACTTCTGTGGGCTATTACAGAGGGGTATTTCCTTCTGTGGGGTATTACAGAGGGGTATTTACTTCTGTGGGATATTACAGAGGGGGTATTTACTTCTGTGGGATATTACAGAGGGGGTATTTACTACTGTGGGGTATTAAAGAGGGGCATTTACTTCTGTGGGAAATTACAGAGGGGTATTTACTTCTGTGGGATATTACAGAGGGGGTATTTACTTCTGTGGGGTATTACAGAGGGGTATTTACTTCTGTGGGGTATTAAAGAGGGGTATTTACTTCTGTGTAGTATTAAAGAGGGGTATTTAATTCTGTGGGGTATTACAGAGGGGTATTTACTTCTGTGGGGTATTACAGAGGGGGTATTTTACTTCTGTGGGGTATTAAAGAGGGGTATTTACTTCTGTGGGATATTACAGAGGGGGTATTTACTTCTGTGGGGTATTAAAGAGGGGTATTTACTACTGTGGGGTATTACAGAGGGGGTATTTTACTTTTGTGGGGTATTACAGAGGGGTATTTACTTCTGTGGGGTATTACAGAATCAGATCAGAATCAGATCAGAATCAGAATTACTTTTATTCATCCCCGAGGGGAAATTTTCTTTGTTACAGATGCAACTGACCTGAACTGAGTTAGAATCAAGTTTTCCAAAATAAGATAAGATAAATACAATAAGATAAAAGATAAAAATAGTTCTCTCTCAGAAATAATTTACATCAGTGACATATTTACAACTATATACATGTGTGAGCAGGGAACTGGATATTACAGTAGTTTGTGATTTAAAGTGCAGAGTTCAACAGTTTGATGGCGACAGGCAGGACAGATTTCCTGTGTCTCTCAGTGGAGCAGCGGCAGCAGCGTCTATAGCTTCCAGAGTCCAGAATAGTCCAGATTTTGTCCAGTATTTTCCTGTCCAACACCACAGTCCAAGAGTCCAGCTCCTCCCCCACAGCATGTCCAGCCTTTCTGATGATCTTCTTGAGTCTATTAGTGTCTCTCACGCGCAGACTGCTGCCCCAGCAGACTACAGCGTACATGATGCACTGGTCACCATAGACTCGTAGAACATCCTGAGCATTGTCCTGCAGATGTCAAAGGACCTCAGCCTCCTCAGGAAATAGAGGCGGCTCTGGCCCTTCTTGTAAACCGCATCCACGTTCCTGCTCCAGTCCAGTTTATTGTCCAAGTACACCCCCAGGTACTTGTACTCCTCCACCACGTCCACACTGACCCCCTGGATGGAGATGGGGGTCACAGCAGCTTTGGTCCTCCTCAGGTCCACCACTAGCTTCTTTGTCTTCGTCACGTTGAGCTGGAGGTGGTTCTTCTCACTCCAGGTGACAAAGTTGTCCACTACAGTCCTGTACTCCGCCTCTTCCCCACCGCTGATGCATCCTACCACTGCAGAGTCATCAGAAAACTTCTGAAGGTGGCAAGACTCACTGCAGTAGTTGAAGTCTGTGGTGTAGAGATTAAAGAGAAAGGGAGAGAGGTCTGTCCCCTGTGGAGCCCAGTGTTGCTGACCACTCTGTCCGACACACAGCTCTGCAAACGCACATACTGTGGCCTTCCAGTGAGGTAGTCCACAATTAGAGGTAAGATCGGGCCTAAAAAATCCAGCCCGACCCGACCCGCGGGTATTAAAACCCGACCCGAGCCCGACCAATTAACTTGATTTGCAGGCCCGAGCCCGAAGCAAACCCGAAATTTCATGCGGACCTGCGGAGGGGAAGATTATTAAGAGGGCGTCGTTCACATGCGCAGAGCATGCGCTGGCTCTGCGGCTCCTGTTACAGGAGCCGCTCTGGCTCTGACTCATGCTCTGCGCACGAATTTAACTATTTATTTAAAAAAAGTCAGCGAGAGAGAAGCCCGGCCCTTACCTCTTCCACAAGATCTTACCTCTATCCACAATCCAGGACACCAAGGAAGCATCTACCTGCATCACCGCCAGCTTCTCAGCCAGCAGAGCTGGCTTGATGGTGTCGAACGCACTGGAGAAGTCAAAAAACATGATCCTCACAGTGGTGGCCGGCTTGTCCAGGTGGGAGTAGACTCTGTGGAGTAGGGTCAGGATGGCATCGTCTACTCCAAGGTGGGGCTGTTAGGCAAACTGGAGAGGGTCTTGCAGATGTTGTACCATGGGCCTCAGCTGCTCCAGGACGAGTCGTTCCAGAGTCTTCATGATGTGGGAGGTCAGTGCCACTGGCCTGTAGTCCTTAGGGTAGCTGGGACGTGGGGTCTTGGGGACGGGGATGAGGCACGATGTCTTCCACAGCAGGGGGACTCTCTGAAGACTCAGGCTCAGGCTGAAGATCTGGTGCAGGACACCACTGAGCTGTGGAGCACAGCCCTTCAGGACTCGCTCACTCCATACAGAGGGGGTATTTTACTTCTGTGGGGTATTACAGAGGGGTTACTGGACTTTCTAAGCAACATTTATGGAAGTAATTTTTATGCAAGTTTCAGTTTGTGTTTGCAGAAAAAAATGCAAAATGATTCGAATCAGCCTTATTTATTTGGCTGTTATAGTAAAGGTCCTACAGGATTTTGTCTTGAGCGACCTCTAAATATGAATTAATTTGCATAAAATTTGGACCCAAATATTTTGGCCAAATAGGGAACCAAATGCTGAATTCTAATCTAGGGATCCATAATCCACCTGTTGCTGTATAAGTGTTCAGTTTGGATCTGAAATGTAAGAAACAGAACCTTAAAGAAAGAAACACAGATCTGGCTGTGGACCCCAGACAGATCTCTGCTCTGACCTCTGCTGGACGAATAGGGGATTACACGTCTAAGACACATCATCCGCAAAATTAACTTTTTGGAATTTTCTCCCGCATTCTAATGTCATTCCCCATCAAGAACCTGCCTGTACAAGGCTCCACCCACAAGCCTACTTCACTCAAGCTCCCGCACAGACATTTTTCATGAATACACAAAAGCAGGACACAAAACAATCAACTACAGCTCAAAGGTGCATGCCCCTGGATTAGACTTTCGCGACTCGGTGTGTCCGGGGCTCTCCTGCCAGTGTAATACCCTCTGTAATACCCCACAGAAATGTAATACCCTCTGTAATACCCCACAGAAGTGTAATACCCTCTCAGTAATACCCCACAGAAGTGTAATACCCCCTCTCTTTCACATTGTGTTATAGTTTGTGTTTAAATCTTTGTGTTTTTGGTGAAGTTGGTTAAATAGTTTGGTGTTCTGGGTTTCAGGGCGTCCGTGTGCCATTCTCTAGTCGCTCTGGTGCTGCTGGGCTGCGGGTTTGGATCAGAGCTGGACCCAGCCGGCCTCAAACTCTGCGTCACCTCAGACTCCAGAATCCAAACCCTCTGCCGCCAAAACCGCACCGCTGTGCCCCCAAACCTGCCCGGCGACACCGAGTACCTCGACATGTCCCACAACGCAATCCGGGCACTCACGGATGGCACTTTCTCCGGACTCCCCCGGCTCTGCTTTCTCAAAATGTCTGACTGTGGACTGAGGGAAATCTCTCCTCACGTTTTTGAGAAGACGCCTTCGCTCAAAGTCCTTAACGTGTCCCTAAATGAACTCTCCTTCGTTCCGGATCTGTCGCTGCGAAATCTTCAGATTCTCGACTTGTCCTTCAACATTTATAAAAGTTACCAACTCCCAAATTCTTATCGGAACCTTAAAAACCTGGATGTTTTTGCTTTAGGAAGCGCCAATGCAATGTCCGTTCACTCCGATGACTTTGACGCTCTACAAAACGTCACCCTGAGGCATCTGGTTCTCGGGGCCGGCATGAAATGGCTGACGTACGAATCCGGCGCTTTAGCTAAACTTCAGCACCTACAAAAACTCTCACTCAAGACGACGTTCTGCGGAAACTTTGATTTGTTAGACTCGATTTTGGAGGATCTGAACCAAACTCAAGTGGCTGCGCTGCGTTTTGTGGCTGTTTTTCCGAATGTTTGTCACGTCGACGGGAACCCTTTCGAGAAAATCCAAAAGATGCCACGGATCCGGAACCTGTCCTTAGAGAACACGTGGACGAACAGCTCATTTTTGGAGCAGTTCTTTAAAGACGTGTTGGAGTCTGCAGTTCTGGATTTTTCTCTCGTAAACATCACGTACAACGAAGACACGCCGGAAGGTTTTCGGCTGCCCAATCTCACCCACAGCGCCGATATCCGATCTGTTACCTTCTATAAAATCTCCCATATGCAATACAAATACCCTAAATTTGAGATAAGTTTTGATCTCATTTTTAAACTTACCTATGTCAAATTTTCAGGAACAGGAATGAATATTTTACCGTGTAACATTTTCTCCGCGATTCCAAACCTCGAGACTTTGGACGTTTCCGATAATCTCCTGGACGATAAAGGATTCTGGTGGTCATCTTGTTTGCAGGAAAAAGTTTCATTTCCGAAACTGAAGCAGCTTTCGCTCAGTAAGAATCGCTTCAGCAGTTTGTCGTTCATCGCTGAAAAGACTCGTTACATTAAACACCTGGAGTCACTAGATCTTAGTTTCAATTCGATTACGTTAGATGGTGTTGTGGACTGGCCCTTCTGGCTTAAAGAGCTGAACCTGGCCAGCAACAACCTCGGTAATTCTGTCTTTAACTTCCTCTCTCCACATTTTGAGAGAATTGATTTGTCTGAGACCGGTTTAACAGTTCTGACGCAAAAAGACATCGCAAAATTCCCCAAAATGACTCATCTGTTTCTGAGCAGCAACAGCATCCAAACGATCCCGGCGAATCTCCGCGCGCCGTCTCTGCTGAGCCTTTATGTCGACCGAAATGCAATCACGTCCATTTCTGAGGAAGATCT
The DNA here is from genome assembly GCA_030686955.1 of Odontamblyopus rebecca. Classification (NCBI taxonomy): domain Eukaryota; kingdom Metazoa; phylum Chordata; class Actinopteri; order Gobiiformes; family Gobiidae; genus Odontamblyopus; species Odontamblyopus rebecca. The sequence continues at coordinate 14,329,377 of CM060653.1, read as the reverse complement.
GGCTGGACTCACGCACCTGCAGACGCTAAAAGCCGGAAATAATCCGTTTGTGTGTTCGTGCTATTCGTTTTGGTTCATAACGTCTTTAAACAAGTCCCTGCTTCCTGATTGGCCGCTGCAGTACACGTGCAGCACGCCGCCGTCTTACTCAGGGAAACCGCTCACTTCAGTGCAGGGCTTCAGTGCGCTAAACTGCCAAACGTGGCGTCAGGCGTTGCTCAGTTTGGCTGTTTTTTTTGTCGTTGTCACCGTTAGCGGATTCCTCTTCCACAGATTTGACGGCGTGTGGTACTTTAAAATGCTGTGGGTGTGGATCCAGTCGAAACGCCGCGGTTACAATCGCGCGGGGAACCTTCCGAACACGCCCTTCTCGTACCACGCCTTTGTTTCGTACAGCCATTGCGATGCTGAGTGGGTGGAGTCCCAGCTGGTGGAGTGTCTCGAGGGCGCAGGGTTCACTCTATGTGTCCACGAGCGAGATTTCGTCCCCGGGGAGTGGATCTTAGACAACATCGTGAAGTGCGTGGAGTCGAGTTACAAAACGCTCTTCGTCCTGTCCAGACACTTTGTTCAGAGCGAGTGGTGTAACTACGAGCTGTTCTTCACGCAGCACCGCTCCATCTCCACACAGCAGGACTCCATGGTGTTCATTCTGCTGGAGCCCATCGCGGTGGACTCACTGCCCGAGCGGTACCGGCGCCTGCGGAGCGTCCTGACGCACCGGACGTACCTGCCGTGGCCAAGGGAGGGGCACAGGCGGCAGATGTTTTGGGAGAGTCTGAAGTCGATGCTACGCCGAGGAGACGACTTCATGCTTCTGAAGGACGTGGCTTTGTCCATAACGGAAACGACTCCGCTGATCGATGCTGAACGACGGGAGAGTCGTGAGGAGAGTCGTGAGGAGAGTCATGAGTCGTGAGGAGAGTCGTGAGGAGAGTCGTGAGTCGTGAGGAGAGTTGTGAGTCGTGAGGAGAGTTGTGAGTCGTGAGGAGAGTCGTGAGGAGAGTCGTGAGGAGAGTCATGAGTCGTGAGGAGAGTCCTGAGGAGAGTCGTGAGGAGAGTCGTGAGGAGAGTCATGAGGAGAGTCATGAGTCCTCAGGAGTGTCCTGAGGAGAGTCCTGAGGAGAGTCATGAGTCCTCAGGAGTGTCCTGAGGAGAGTCCTGAGGAGAGTCCTGAGGAGAGCGAGAGCGACGCCTTTGGAAGCAGAACTTTAGCTCAGTAAACAGATCTGAGCCTGAGAAAAGAACTGGGTTGAGAAGGAAGTTAAAGAGGCTTAACCTGGCTTAATTTAATACAAAAATTGCTTAGAATAATTTGTAATATTTACATAAAATATATCAGGATGGAATATATAAGTAAAAAAAAAAAATCTTGTCTTATTAAGTAAAAAAAATCTTAAAATTGATCTTTTAAGATGAATCTGCTTCATTTAAGTCAGTTTAACTATGCTAGAAAATCCTTTTTTGCTGTGTGAGCTTTAAGCATTGATATAACGATGTTTCCTTCTCACAAAAAACAGAGCCGGAGTCGTGTTTGTTTCATTCATGTTTGAGTAACTCTTTATTATTCGTCTGTTACATCTGCAAAGCTCCAAACGCTCTGCTCCACCCTGTGATGTCACGAAGTGGTGGTAGTTTCCAAGTGAACAGCTCCTTTTCCCTTTAGTTCAGTCGAGATCAGGACTCCAGGACTGAAAAAACAATCCGAATGATTCTAGTGAAGGTGTGTGGAGTTTAACCCTCAAAGACCTACGACATCGTATACGATACCGAGGAATATGTTTTCTATAACCGCGCAGAACTTCTTCCTTTTTCCCCTCTGAAAGTGCAGACATAGAGGTTTCCGTACATTTCTGTGGCTTTATCCTACGTCACACTCACGCTGTGTGATGATGTGAACAAAACGAGTGTCCAATAGGAACTTTGTTTTCCCCAAACTCATGTGCTCCGTCCATTTTGATCGACCCAAACTTTGCCAAAGATTGAAGTGAGTCGAGATGGTCGATTCCTCTGACTGTGTGTTTATAACGAGTGAAAAAGATGCTCTAAGTGGAAAATTACACATCTTGGTGTGTGTAATTGCACATCCCTTTCTATTTTTATTTAAAGGTTTATTTCACTCAAAATGTCCAAATCCAAATGTAATTTCCACCATAGAAATGCAGAAGTGCTGTGGCTCTGGCCCTGGACCTGACAGGAGCTGTTTCCAGGACTGGATCAGGAAAGTCATGGGGCCACTGCACTGTTTTTGTTTTTAGGGAAATAAGGAGATTTTTTATTTACTTACAGACTTGATATTTTGCATTTTTGTAGCTAAGGCCCTAAATTAAGCATTTTTATGTCCAAAAAGTTATTTATACATGTTTACTGTGTGTTTTGTATAAAAGAATTTTATTTTCTGTTTTTTTTTTTTTTCATCTCTATTTCTGGTCCTGTAGCTTTTATCACAGCCTCATGACACAACTACAGCAGCAGATTGTGAAATAACAGGTTGGACTGAACAAAAGGATGTAGAACACTTCATTAGGGGGTAAAAGGGGAAGTTTTAAAAGCAAAATTAAGACAAAAATCCAGGCAAGGAGAAATGTACTAAAATTGCCCTTAGATCTTTGGGGGTTAACTGTGAGAAAAAAGGGCTTTGGGAATATAAAGCTGTGGAAACATAGGTATGCCCCCTTTCTACTTTTCTCTAATATTGTGCAATTTGAAGCTCACAGTGTATTTGATTTTTGGAAAGTAACTGTATCCAAACGAAGGCATAACTGTACCAAAAAAATAATCAAAATGAGAATTCTCAGTGTGTATTTTCATGTATTTAGTTCTATACCAACAGTAATGTTTGGTTTTGCTGACTCATCAAATAAAGACAGAGACTTGTGGAATTAGAGGCAAAAAGCAAATGCTGCGTTTATTAAACTGTTTCAAAGATCATTCCAGAAGAAAATAGAACAAAACACAAAAGCATTCCAATCTCAGGTAAAATGTTCAAAAGCAAACCACATAGTTGTTTCTACTCAGACAAAATTAACACGTCTTTATACTCACAAAACATCCAAGTCATTCCACACACATAAACTCTCCAACTCTTAGTCGTCATGTGGTTGTTCAAAAGGAAAAAATCCCGGAGGCGAGAAGACGTTTCGTGGAATTTATTTCAGGTGATACAAAACGATTACAAAGTATTAAGTACTGTGCACTGAGTGAATTATAACAGAAAATACTTAAAGAGAACAGACGGTGGAGAGTGGGAGAGAAGGGCCCTGGGAATCGAATCTGGAGCCCCAAACTAGGCGGACCCCCTGCTTTTAAACTAAGAAGGTGTAATCAAAAAAGAATGTAAGCCTCTGGTTATGTTTTGACTCTGTGCAGAGAACTGTTTTTCCCCTTCAAGGACAGTGGGCCCCTGTCTCCTGCTCCTCAGCACACCTTCCTGCGCTCTTTAGTTACTTGAGAAAAACATTTAGACAAAATACATTTCGGTCAACAATTAATCACATATTGAATAAGAAGTTTCCACCACAGTCATAAAGGAACTGGAAGTTTAAGGATGAGTTTATTAGATTTTTAAATATTTTTTCACCTTACCCCCTCACCTCAACTGGCCTTTGGTTTGTTCCAAATTTCTCAAGTTGGCCACAAAGCTCCTTAGGCCAAAACCATGATAAAGTCAGTTTGAATAGTGCGCTCAGTTAGGAAGGAGTTAGGAAAGGAGCCTCCATGCTTCCTCGGCACAAAGAGTTTATATGTGTTAAACATTTCATTGCCTTAGACATTATACAATACATACACCTCTATAAACCCAACTTGATATAATGACAAAAAGGAAAAATTTAACACATTTATATAAACAAAATTTACAGCCACATGGGTAATTTATATAAACACAGATGATTGAGTCCTACTTACGCTAAAGGACAGAATTTGATTTCTTTTAAAACCCCTTTTCACATTTATATACTGGTAAGAAAAATTAAAAGAACACATATTGGCAATTCATTCAGATATGGAAAGGAGGATATCTAAAAAAATAACCCACTGCGTTTATTGTTGCAGGAGGAGGGTCTAAAGACAGGGGGCTGCTTCTCCATTTGCTTGTTTCCAGTTTGATTTCTGTTTAAACACAGTTGTGATTTTGGTCTTTACAGAAAGAAATGAAAGTGTTTAATCTCAAATGCAAATGGGGCCCTCAAACCGCCATCTTGAAGTTTGTTTCTAATAGTGTGTGATCAGTCATTTTGTATATCTCTGGACTTCTGGATCCAGGAGCAGGTTTTGGCCCTGCTGGTGATTGTGGACCTTCTAGACGCCTGCGTCTCTGGGAATATCGACCTGTCTCTTGACCCTCACCAGAGAAACTCAAATTCTTCAGCATCCCCAAAGCTACTGCTGTGATCACTTTATTTTTTGTGAACATGTGACATTTTGTGTCTGGGTCTTGGATTGGATTTGGTTTATCAATCTGAAACTGAATTAAGATTTCCAGAGGTGGAATCCTTTACAACAGACGTCCTGCTAAGTAGTTGGCTCCAGACTTGTTCTTCTCATCCATCCGCTCTCTCATTTCCTTCAGTTTCTGCACCTTCTCTGTGTCTCCCGTCTCCTTCATTTTCTCAATCAGAAACTCCAGATGGATGCAAGTAGAGACTGAATCCTCATTCAGAGCAATCCCTTCGAGCTTCACAATGGCACGAAAGGCTTCATTAAGCCACTCATTTTTCTTTTGTTTAAGCTCAGACATTTCAGTCTCCAGATCCTCCAGCAGGCTGGTCTTCTCCTCACTCTCGACTTTGTTCTACTCATACTTGGCCTTCATTTCTTCACTGGTCGTTTCCACTGTTCTGGTCTTAGTCACATATCTCCAGTTTTCTTTCACATGATCCTCCACCGGACACTTCCCAGAACAGGAAGTACACTTCCCATCTTTCATGACCACACACCAGCTTGGATTCCAGGCCCAGGTGCATCCTGGGTGATGGCAGTTCTCTTCACACTTATTACAGGTCACAGCTTTGTAGTCCCACCAGTTGTCTATTTTCTCTTTCTCTTTGTAGGTTTCTTCTATGTTAACTTCAAAGTTTTGGTTCTCCTTCATCTTTTGGTTAAAATTTTCAAGTTCTTTTTTGTTCTTTTCTATCGCCTCCTGCTTCATTTCCGCCTCTTTCACTCGTTCCTCCAGGTTCTGGATGCAGGCCGTGAGTCTGATCCTCTCTTTAATCACCTCCACTGTCGTCTTCAGAGACTGAGGTTTGGCTGTTTCCAGAAACTTTGTGAACTTCGTCATTCCATTGTTTGAAGTTGTAAATGCATGTTCTGCCTCTTCCTCTCCGTCTCTGTCGTATTCAATCGTCTCGTTTTGGCGATTGTTGAACTGGAAATACACTGGTTCATTTTTTGAATCTCTGGCACAAAGAATCTTTGCATCTTCCAGAGCTTTGAGAGCATTTTTGGGTTTTCCTCTATCTGAGTGAGTCATCATCACCACAATGTTCTGCTCCATGTCTTTGCCAAACAGAGAAGTGACAGAGTTAAAGATATAGGCCATCCTCTCGTCCAGTCTGTTCTCTGTGGCCTTCATGACCAAACACACAGCATTGACTGTGTCCACTCCCTCAGGGATGCAGAACAGGTCTTTGAGTTTATTTATGACCATATGGTCATGTTCTAATCCTCTGGTGTCTCCGAATCCTGGAGTGTCGATGATGGAGAGAGAATAAGGGACTTTAGTTCCCTCAAATCCAAAGATGTCGTAAACAGACACAGCAGAGGTCTGAGTCTCAGTCTGAGGTTTGTCCTTCTCATCTGAGATGACCTCAAACCAGACTTTGTCTTTAAACTCCACTCCCATCACAAAGTTGACCAGGGCATTGATCAGAGTGGACTTCCCTGCCCCAGTGGCTCCCACCAGGAGGATGGTCCTGTTCAGGCGCATTGGATCAGATTCTCCAAGAATAAATCTCCTCAGTTTAGACTCTTCATTTGTTTTTTTGTCCAGATTTACTCTTTTTAGCTGCAGTTGGTATCGTGCAGGAGGTCCCTCGTCTATCTTCTTCCTTTCATCAATGTGCTTTCTGAAATCTGAAGCCATATTTCTCCTAGAGGGGTAAATACAACTGAATTAAAAATGGGGCAAGAAACATATTTTCTCATTATTTTTTGCAACATCACTCAAAAATAAACTGATTGCTGTATTTTGATTTTGAGATGGAGCTGTCGTGTTATTTTGAAAGATAATTTTTGTGTACATGTTTGTAATGTACAGGGTCAAAAATGGCCTCAGTGTGGCTGTAAAAAATTCTTATTATTTTTTTCCTAAACCAAACAAGCTGGAGTCATGTGGCGTTGTCACATTGTGCTGCATCACAAATAAATCCCCTGTGATTTTTTTTCAAGTTCACAACAAATAGATGTTTTCTATTAATTTTTTTAAATAAAATTTTAAGAGGGCCTAGTGAGACATTTGTAAAGACAGATTTTTTTTATGTACATATAGCGTTCAGATCGCAGATCTGCACAAACGCTCTATCGGCTTTTTCCAAACAAAACATGTTGGAGGAATACAGCTGCACCTCTGGTAATCCTCTCCTCTGATACTGTCCTCAATCCAAACTTTACAAACTTTGCACCAAAACCTTTCCAAAGAGCCTCATGCTGCCTAAAATGGGCCAAAGATCAATTTTGACTCGCTGTTGGATTCAATGCACAGACAGGCCAATTACAGACATGAGCATTCACAGGGAGCTGGAATCACCTGAGAATTACAGGAGATAAAATTCGGGGGAATTGGCACAGACATGTTCAGGCATTTGCATCTTTGTGGACTTGGTCTGTCTCTAACAGGATGCAGTTAAAATGCACAAACCCGGAGAACTCACCGTGTTCAGGTGTGGGGGGAGAGTGCAGATCTCAGTGATGAGGGAACCTTCTATGAGAGTCTGGAGAGTCTGAGGAGCTGAGTCCTGCAGGTGAGAAGTCCTCGTCTGATCTGAAACAGGAGCAGAGGGTTTAGTTCTGCAGACACTCCCTGAAGAGCCATGTCACGAGGGCTGGTGTTTGTGATGTGAAGGGAGAGAGTTCCAGAGGGCGGGGGCAGCAATGGCAAAGGCTGACGTGATGTGCTTTGTCCCTGTTAATTTTGTTGATTTTGTTGATGAAAGACGACTGCTGTGTCGAGCAGAAGTGAAACTTTAAGAAGTTTACCTGGCGAGCCTGCACCTCCTGCTTTCTGTTGAATTAAGAGCTCAAGAACTTTTAAACGTGCATTTAGTTTTGAGTGGGACTACGAGAACTGCTTATTGTGCACATGAGGTGAGACCAGGAAGGTCACATGGTTTCACAGAATCAGCTGCAGTTTTAGTTTGGCAAATGTTTTTGATTTATCTTACAGATAATGCAAACCCTGCCACACCGCTGGCACAAGTGTGTGACAGTCCTCCTGCCAGATTAACGTGAACTAGACGGTGATTTTTCACAGGTTATTTTTTGATACTTAAATTACCGGTCAAAAGTTTTACAACACTCTAATTTTTCCAGTTATTTATTGCAATTCAAGTGATGCAGGTCCAATGAACAGCTTAAAATGGTACAAAGGAAAATACTGAACAGCCAGAAGTAAAAATAAAAGGTTTGGTTTCCCAAAACTAAAAAATAATGAACATTTCAGAATTATACAAAAAGGCCGATAATGTAATAATGGCCCATAATAACTGCCTACAACCTAATAATTTTTATGTAATAAAGCCAATAATGTAGTAACATATTACATTACTGAGTAGTTTAATAAAAAAACACACAGACACACACACACACACACACACACACAGACACACACACACAGACACACACACACACAGACACACACACACACACACAGACACACACACACACACACACAGACACACACACACAGACACACACACAGACACACAGACACACACACACACACACAGACACACACACACACACACAGACACACACACACACACACACACACACACACACACACACACACACACACACAGACACACACACAGACACACACATACACACACACACACATGCACAGATGTGACACAGGTACAAAGCACATCACAAACACTTTACTGGAAGAAGTGATGGACATTTTTCTTTCTTTTAAGTTTCTTGGGCTGCTTTTTCAGTGAATAGATAGAAGACTATTGAGCCTTTTGCTTTAGTTTGATTGTACAGTCGAGTATTGGGACGACTCGAACTGTTTCCTGTTTTACATATCATAGTTTTGTATGAAGATGTTAAAATGTGGACAACTGTCGTAACACTGATGGTTACTTTCATAATTAATAAATCTTAAAGGATTAAAAGAACATGTAAGTTTGTGGCCAAAACTGGTATTGCGATGATATATGAAATACTGCAGAGCAGAGTCGCCAGCTAAGATGCTGAAATCAGATAGATGAAGGGTGGGGCAACAGGCCAAAACACATAATATACACATGACAACAAAACACATAATATACACATGACAACAAAACACATAATATACACATGACAACAAAACACATAATATACACATGACAACAAAATATTAGCTGAGGGCTGCAGTTTCTATGGGAAAGGGAAGATTCAGGCTGGATCACTGCTGTAGGTGATAAAAGTTTTTGAAATGATCATGATTCCGTAATATCTGGTGACATATCAGGGCGATTTTAAGATGAATTTACAGTTATTTCTTACATACTGTTCCTTTAAATGATATTTAGACATTATTACATTATTGGCAGCAGTTTTTAAACCAGCCAATAATATAATAACTAACCAATAATTTTGTTAAATTTTGTGTGAGGACACAAAATGACACAAGTCTTCAACCCCCTTCATATTTATATTACACACAGGGCTTCGAGCTACTGAAAGTTTGGTAAACATAGCTCCTAAACCAGAACTTGACCAGGACTATGCCAGGACTGAACCAGGACTGAATCAGGAGTGAATCAGGACTAAACCAGGACCCAACCAGGACTCGATCAGGACTATACCAGGACAAATCCAGGTTTAAACCAGGACTAAACCAAGACTGAACCCAGACTAATCCAGGACTAAAGCAGAACTAAACCAGGACTGGACCCGGACTAAACCAGGACTAAGCTCAAATGAATACTTCACTTCAGTGTAGTGAAACTCCAGTCATGGCTGTTTTATGATGCATTTCTTTACTTTGTTCTAATTTAATTTTTAAAAATGGCCTTTTTATTCATAAATGTATTACCACCTCCCCCTGCCCCAGAGAACAAGTCAGCACTACCACCTCCCCCTGCCCCAGAGAACAAGTCAGCACTACCACCTCCCCCTGCCCCAGAGAACAAGTCAGCACTACCACCTCCCCCTGCCCCAGAGAACAAGTCAGCACTACCACCTCCCCTTGCCCCAGAGAACAAGTCAGCACTACCACCTCCCCTGCCCCAGAGAACAAGTCAGCACTACCACCTCCCCCTGCCCCAGACAACAAACTTTGCACCAAAACTTTTCCAAAGAGCCTCATGCTGCCTAAAATGGGCTAAAGATCAATTTTGAATCGCTGTTGGATTCAATGCACAGACAGGCCAATTACAGACATGAGCATTCACAGGGAGCTGGAATCACCTGAGGAGCTCTGAATTTGCAGAATTACAGGAGATAAAATTCAGAGGAATTGGCACAGACATGTTCAGGCATTTGCATCTTTGTGGACTTGGTCTGTCTCTAACAGGATGCAGTTAAAATGCACAAACCCGGAGAACTCACCGTGTTCAGGTGTGGGGGGAGAGTGCAGATCTCAGTGATGAGGGAACCTTCTATGAGAGTCTGGAGAGTCTGAGGAGCTGAGTCCTGCAGGTGAGAAGTCCTCGTCTGATCTGAAACAGGAGCAGAGGGTTTAGTTCTGCAGACACTCCCTGAAGAGTCATGTCACGAGGGCTGGTGTTTGTGATGTGTGTTCGGCAAAGGCTGACGTGATGTGCTCTGCCCCTGTTAATTTTGTTGATTTTGTTGATGAAAGACGACTGCTGTGTCGAGCAGAAGTGAAACTTTAAGAAGTTTACCTGGCGAGCCTGCACCTCCTGCTTTCTGTTGAATTAAGAGCTCAAGACCAATGGTGTGGGACAAAATCTACCAAGAACTTTTAAACGTGCATTTAGTTTTGAGTGAGACTACGAGAACTGCTCAAAGTGCACATGAGGTGAGACCAGGAAGGTCACATGGTTTCACAGAATCAGCTGCAGTTTTAGTTTGGCAAATGTTTTTGATTTATCTTACAGATAATGCAAACCCTGCCACACCCCTGGCACAAATGTGCGACAGTCCTCCTGCCATATTAACGTGAACTAGACGGTGATTTTTCACATGTTATTTTCTGATACTTAAATTACCGGCCAAAAGTTTTACAACACTCTAATTTTTCCAGTTATTTATTGCAGTTCAAGTCATGCAGGTCCAATGAACAGCTTAAAATGGTACAAAAGAAAATACTGAACAGCCAGAAGTAAAAAATAAAAGGTTTGGTTTCCCAAAACTAAAAAATAATGAACATTTGAGAATTATACAAAAAGGCCGATAATGTAATAATGGCCCATAATAACTGCCTACAACCTAATAATTTGTATGTAATAAAGCCAATAATGTAGTAACATATTACATTACTGGGTAGTTTAATAAAAAAAAAAAACACACACACACACACACACAGACACACACACACACACATGCACAGATATGACACAGGTACAAAGCACATCACAAACACTTTACTGGAAGAAGTGATGGACATTTTTCTTTCTTTTAATTTTCTTGGGCTGCTTTTTCAGTGAATAGATGGAAGTTTATTGAGCCTTTTGCTTTAATTTGATTGTACAGTCGAGTATTGGGACGACTCGAACTGTTTCCTGTTTTACAGATCATAGTTTTGTATGAAGATGTTAAAATGTGGACAAGTGTCGTAACACTGATGGTTACTTTCATAATTAATAAATCTTAAAGGATTATAATGATAACCTGACCTCCTGCTGTGCTCCACCCTGCGGCTGTTCCACCTCCACTGCTGTGACCTCCTGCTCTGCTCCACCCTGCTCTGCTCCACCCTGCGGCTGTTCCACCTCTGCTGCTGTGACCTCCTGCTCTCCTCCACCCAGCGGCTGCTCCAAATCTGTTGTTGGAACATCAACCACCTTGTACATCTCAGTTGATGAGGTGTGTGCCGAGCTGAGAAGAGTGCGACCTGGGAAAGCAGGTGGGCCGGATGGTGTCCCACTGAGGATACTGAAGGAGTTCTGAGTTAGCTGTGCCTTTTCAAATCCTTTTCAACTGGAGTCTTCAAACTGGGCGGGTGCCTACCCGGTGGAAAACATCATGCCTTGTGCCGCTCCCTAAAGTAGGACGACCGGCAGGGGTGAAGGACTACAGACCAGTAGCCCTTACGTCGGTTATTATGAAGACCTTTGAAAGGATAGTACTCATCAGACCGCAGGTGCAGCATATGCTGGATCCTTTACAATTTGCCTACCAGGAGCAGGTGGGGGTGGACGATGCTGTACTCTACATGCTTTATCAGACTCTGTCCTACACAGATGAGACTGGGTGTTACATGCGGGTGATGTTTTTCGACTTTACCAGTGCATTCAATACAATACAACTGCTGCTTTTGAGAGAGAAAATGGAGAGGATGGGAGTGGATCCTGTTTTTATCTGTTGGATCCATAACTATCTGACTGAGCAGCCACAGTATGTTAGACTGGGGGAGTCAAAGACACTGGTGAGCAACACCGGGGTCCCTCAGGGCACTGTATTATCGCCGTTCCTCTTCACCCTGTACACTGCAGACTTTGCACATAAATCTGCAGCCTGTCACATTCAGAACTATTCTGATGATACAGCAGTCATGGCATGTGTAAGAGGACTATTGAGATGGTGCAGTCATATAAATATCTTGGAGTCCATCTGGATAACAAACTGGACTGGTCTGAACATGGCAGAGAAGTGTACAAAAAAGGACAGAGCTGACTCTTCTTTCTGAGAAGACTGAAATCTTTTGATGTCTGCAGTGAGATGCTGCATGTCTTTTATCAGTCAGTTGTGGCAGGTGCTCTTTTCTTTGGGGTTGTGTGCTGGGGCAGTGGTCTGACTATAAGAGACAGTAGCAAGCTAATTCTTAAGTGTGTTTCTGTCATGGGGGTGAGAGTGGACTCTCTGGAAGCCATTGTTGAGAGGAGGATGAGGAGCATGATCCTTTCCATCCTGAACAACAGCAGGCATCCTCTCCACCAGATTGTGGCTGCTCAGAGAAGTAGCTGCAGTGACAGGCTCCTCTCCCTGCGATGTAGGACTGAGAGGTTCAGGAAATCGTTTATTCCTGCTGCTATAAGACTGTTTAACAGCTCTTGCTAATGTGTACCTCATTACTATCGTTAGTAACTTTTAACTATTAACTTATTTATTTTATTGCAAATGTGTTTATTTATGTAGGTTTTTTAAATTGGTTCTTAGATTTGTGTGTTTTGTTTATTTAATGTTTGTTCATGCTACTGGACAACTTGAATTTCTCCTCATGGGGATGAATAAAGTATATCTATCTATCTATCTATCTATCTATCTATCTATCTATCTATCTATAACTGCGCAATTCTTGAATCGATTCAAAATTTGGCTGAATGGATTTTTGAAAATCATATTTTGCACTAAATTTCAGGAGTTACAATTTTGGGCTTGTGAAGGTGAACATGATTATATTATTAGAAGTAATTATTGATAAATTGCAATATATTGTACTTTGTTTTAGTATTTGGATATATTGGGATATCATATTGTGACATGTATAGTGTGATACATATCGCCAGACTCATGGCAATGCACACTTCTACTCTCTTCTACTTCTGCCCCGGAACTGGACCCCCCTGGCCCCTAGCTGCTCCTAGAAATTCTGTCCATAAACACAATGAACAGAACCGGTGACAGGTGCGGCCCTGGTGGAGTCCAACCTGCACCAGGAACAGTTCTGACCTACTGCTGGCCCCACAGCTCCTGCTCCGGTCACCTTATCGAGGGGCCCCGGACCCCAGACTCCTGGAGCGCCCCCCACAGGCCCCATGAGGGACATGGTGGAATCTCCAGGTCCACAAAGCTCATGTGAACTGTGCAAACTCCCATGATCCTCGAGTACTGATGGAGGGTGTAGAACAGTCGTAGGGAGTATTATCTGTTCCATAAGGGTGAGTTGTTGTACAGTTGTAGGGAGTATTATAAGATAAGATAAGATATCCTTTATTTGTCCCACAATGGGGAAATTTCAGTGTTGCAACGCACAGTAAAGAGAACAGCAAGAAACAGTAGCAGCAATAGAGTACAGTTAAGTTAAAAATAGACAAACACTATAAGAATCTAAAAAGATAAGGATTATAAAACTATGTATCATATAAATTGGTATCTAAAAACTATATATACAATAAATTACTATCTTACATTATTGCACAAGGTCCCAGTATTGCACAGGCAATGTCCCTCTATAGTCTGGTGCAGTGGGTGAGTTGTTGTACAGTAAGCACCACAATACCTGTACGAAGCTTTTCTTAAACACACTGTTCCTGCACCAGTTCATTTTGACACTAAAGTGGGACTAAACTAAAGTGACTGGATTTCTCTGAGCTCCTCCAGGACTCAAGCTGCCATCACTCTGAGCGCGCTCAGTCAAGAGTTGGACCTAAAATATAACGATGATATAACGTCATAGTGGTCAGTCCAGTTTGGTGAGTGGTTTTATGTTCTTACCTTCAGCCTTAATTAAGTAATGACAATACCATGCGGAAGAGACTGGAGTATATTTGTGGCATTGCAGTTTGGACCTTTGGTCAGTAGGTGGCACTGGAGCGGACTGTATAAAGTGAGTTTGGTTTGTCCTGATCTGTGCTGTGCGTTCAGGCTCCCACACTTTGTGTTTAGAGCCTGGTAGACCATTCATTCATTCATTCACTCTCTGATAAGTTAAACAGTGGTTCATATTTTCAGGTGGTGGAGGTCCCTCGGCCGTACCCACTGCCCGCTGCCGTTTTACCAAGTATTGTTGCCTGGGGATGTTTCCTCTCTCTCGAGCAGCTTTGAAGGTGGAATGTGTCCTGATGTGTCCTTCACTCTTGAGCCAATAGAAAGAAAAGTATTTGTCCCTTATTTAAGAGACTAAACTGTTTATTTATACAAACTTATATCTTATGTATCTGTGCCAAAGGTCAGGTTATATGTGTGAGATTTCTTATGCACCTGAAGGCCCCGTAGACCTCGTTCACACCCATTCTGTTCTTTGACCTTTGACCTGCTGTAGACTGGTCCCTGGGCCTGTAAATATAGTGACGGGCAAATGCTTGGGGCCCCCACAGAACTATTGGGCCTAATATTAGACAGGACAGACAGAGCAACCGGGGTGCAGTGAAGTACATAAACATGAAACTGAGGCAGGAATGGGTGTGGTCAAGTTTCTTTTTTATGTATTAACTTTCCAAGAATAATAAAGTGAGTAAGAGCAAAGTGCAGTGCAATAAAGGACAGTGGAGGATCCGCAGCAGAAATCATGATACAGGCTTCATCGTTAACATTAGACATCCAACATTAAAATCCAATCCAAATAACCTGAAGCAAAATAAACCCAATGTAAAACCTAATGCTAAAAATAAACACTAGAACCAAACACCTTATAAACCCGAGATAAAAGGTAGTGCCAAATTAACTCATTTACAGAAGGAATATGAGACTGTTTGTTGGAGTAATCATGAGCCAAACCACAGACAGTTTTAGCACCACAATAGCTGTACAAAGCTCCTCTTAAACACACCGTTCCTGCACCAGTTCATTTTGACACTGAAGTAGGCGTGACCAGGTTTGTGAGTCTGCATCATAACTGGAAAATGAACTGATCACAAACATCATGTATTTAATGGTTTAGGCGACTGTTGGGAGTCGCTGTAGAAGTGACTGGATTTCTCTGAGCTCCTCCAGGACTCGGGTGTAATGAGGAGAGTTGTGAGTTGTGAGTCGTGAGGAGAGCGAGAGCGACGCCTTCGGAAGCAGAACTTTAGCTCAGTAAAAACAATCCGAGTGTCGCTCAGGCGATTTTGAAAATAAAACCAGAAATAAGAAAAGGAACACTTTTCTTCATTATTTGTCTCCAAAACCAAAGTGAAAAAAATGGATAACAATTTGTTTTTCGAGTTCTGGTTCAGTTCTGGTTCAGTCCTGGTTTAGTCCTGGTTCAGTCCTGGTTTAGACCTGGTTCAGTCCTGGTTTAGTCCTGGTTTAGTCCTGGTTTAGTCCTGGTTTAGTCTTGGTTTAGTCTTGGTTCAGTCCTGGTTTAGACCTGGTTTAGTCCTGGTTTAGTCCTGGTTTAGTCCTGGTTCAGTCCTGGTTTAGTTCTGGTTCAGTCCTGATTTAGACCTGGTTCAGTCCTGGTTTAGTCCTGGTTTAGTCCTGGTTTAGTCCTGGTTTAGTCTTGGTTCAGTCCTAGTTTAGACCTGGTTTAGTACTGGTTTAGTCCTGGTTTAGACCTTGTTTAGTCCTGGTTCAGTCCTGGTTCAGTTCTGGTTTAGTCCTGGTTCAGTCCTGGTTCAATCCTGGTTCAGTCCTGGTTTAGTCCTGGTTCAGTCCTGGTTCAGTCCTGGTTCAGTCCTGGTTCAGTCCTGGTTTAGTCCAAATAATGAAGAAATAAGTTTTTAATTTTTTTCGTATTTTTGGTTTTATTTTGAAAAACGAATGAACGGACGACACAGCTGCTCTTGTGGCTGACTGGCCCCCCACTGAGCATCTTAGAAACTTAATATAATATAATATATCCTTAATATATTTTTTATGATTTCGGTGAGGTCAGAAGTGTCGCTCAAAGGACAGAAACAAAGGGCTGTCTCGTGAGGGAGCTGCAGGGGGCGCTCTTTTATTCAGAAGGTCCTACACACATGACGCAAATGGACTTCTGCACTGCAAAAAAGGCCTCTCAAAAAATATGGAAAAAAAACCCCCACTAATTTTGAGGTAAAAATGCCTATTTTAAGTGAAATTATCTGCCAGTGCAGTAAGAAACTTTCACTCACCAAGTTGTCTTAAAACAAGACGAAATACGAATCTTGTTCTGAGATGAAAACACTAGTGCCAAGTATTCATGGCAAGATTTTTCACCTTATTTTGAGTATATTTATCCTTGATTTAAGTAAGTGTTGCTTATTACTGTTTATTTCTAGTATTTAACATGCCTTAAATCAGGCTGTTATTTCTTAAATAGACACTTGTTTTAAGAATAGCTTCTTTCGAACATTCACATTATCTTTACATTTGAACAAATACATGAAATCAATCACATTTGAAACTGCATTTATTGAAAGATGCCGTATATCTTCACCTAAAAGCTCCAGGACACGACTCTGAGGACAGAGGAACAGATCTGAGCCAGAGAAAAAACTGGGTTGAGAAGGAAGTTAAAGAGGCTTAACCTGGCTTAATTTAATATAAAAAGTGCTTAGAATAAGTTGTAATATTTACATAAAATATATCAGGATGGAATATATAAGTAAAAAAAAATCTTGTCTTATTAAGTAAAAAAAATCTTAAAATTGATCTTTTAAGATGAATCTGCTTCATTTAAGTCAGTTTAACTATGCTAGAAAATCCTTTTTTGCTGTGTGAGCTTTAAGCATTGATATAACGATGTTTCCTCCTCACAAAAAAACAGAGCCGGAGTCGTGTTTGTTTCATTCATGTTTGAGTAACTCTTTATTATTCGTCTGTTACATCTGCAAAGCTCCAAACGCTCTGCTCCACCCTGTGATGTCATGAAGTGGTGGTAGTTTCCAAGTGAACAGCTCCTTTTCCCTTTAGTTCAGTCGAGATCAGCGACTCCAGGACTGAAAAAACAATCCGAATGATTCTAGTGAAGGTGTGTGGAGTTTAACCATCAAAGACCTACGACATCGTATACGATACCGAGGAATATGTTTTCTATAACCGCGCAGAACTTTCTAACCGTAAAAGACAGAAACTTCCTTTTTCCCCTCTGAAAGTGCAGACATAGAGGTTTCCGTACATTTCTGCGGCTTTATCCTACGTCACACTCACACTGTGTGATGACGTGAACAAAACGAGTGTCCAATAGGAACTTTGTTTTCCCCAAACTCATGCGCTCCGTCCATTTTGATCGACCCAAACTTTGCCAAAGAGTGAAGTGAGTCAAGATGGTCGACTCCTCTGACTGTGTGTGTTTATAACGAGTGAAAAAAGTTGCTCTAAGTGGAAAATTACACATCTTGGTGTGTGTAATTGTGCATCTCTTTCTATTTTTATTTAAAGGTTTATTTCACTCAAAATGTCCAAATCCAAATGTAATTTCCACCATAGAAATGCAGAAGTGCTGTGGCTCTGGCCCTGGACCTGACAGGAGCTGTTTCCAGGACTGGACCAGGAAAGTCATGGGGCCACTGCACTTTTTTTGTTTTTAGGGAAATAAGGAGATTTTTAATTTACTTACAGACTTGATATTTTGTATTTTTGTATCTAAGGCCCTAAATTAAGCATTTTTATGTCCAAAAAGTTATTTATACATGTTTACTGTGTGTTTTGTATAAAAGAATTTTATTTTCTGTTTTTTTTTTTTTTTCATCTCTATTTCTGGTCCTGTAGCTTTTATCACAGCCTCATGACACAACTACAGCAGCAGATTGTGAAATAACAGGTTGGACTGAACAAAAGGAGGTAGAACACTTCATTAGGGGGTAAAAGGGGCAGTTTTAAAAGCAAAATTAAGACAAAAATCCAGGCAAGGAGAAATGTACTAAAATTGCCCTTAGATCTTTGGGGGTTAACTGTGAGAAAAAAAGGGCTTTGGGAATATAAAGCTGTGGAAACATAGGTATGTTTCTACTTTTCTACTTTCTACTTTTCTCTAATATTGTGCAATTTGAAGCTCACAGTGTATTTGATTTTTGGAAAGTAACTGTATCCAAACGAAGGCATAACTGTACCAAAAAAATAATCAAAATGAGAATTCTCAGTGTGTATTTTCATGTATTTAGTTCTATACCAACAGTAATGTTTGGTTTTGCTGACTCATCAAATAAAGACAGAGACTTGTGGAATTAGAGGCAAAAAGCAAATGCTGCGTTTATTAAACTGTTTCAAAGATCATTCCAGAAGAAAATAGAACAAAACACAAAAGCATTCCAATCTCAGGTAAAATGTTCAAAAGCAAACCACATAGTTGTTTCTACTCAGACAAAATTAACACGGAATTTATTTCAGGTGATACAAAACGATTACAAAGTATTAAGTACTGTGCACTGAGTGAACTATGACATAGAAAAGACTTAAAGAGAACAGACGGTGGAGAGTGGGAGAGAAGGGCCCTGGGAATCGAATCTGGAGCCCCAAACTAGGCGGACCCCCTGCTTTTAAACTAAGAAGGTGTAATCAAAAAAGAATGTAAGCCTCTGGTTATGTTTTGACTCTGTGCAGGGAACTGTTTTTCCCCTTCAAGGACAGTGGGCCCCTGTCTCCTGCTCCTCAGCACACCTTCCTGCGCTCTTTAGTTACTTGAGAAAAACATTTAGACAAAATACATTTCGGTCAACAATTAATCACACATTGAATAAGAAGTTTCCACCACAGTCATAAAGGAACTGGAAGGTTAAGGATGAGTTTATTAGATTTTTAAATATTTTTTTCACCTTACCCCCTCACCTCAACTGGCCTTTGGTTCGTTCCGAATTTCTCAAGTTGGCCACAAAGCTCCTTCTGCCAAAACCATGATAAAGGCAGTTTGAATAGTGCGCTCAGTTAGGAAGGAGTTAGGAAAGGAGCCTCCATGCTTCCTCGGCACAAAGAGTTTATATGTGTTAAACATTTCATTGCCTTAGACATTATACAATACAAACACCTCTATAAACCCAACTTGATATAATGACAGAAAGGAAAAATTGCACACATTTATATAAACAAAATTTACAGCCACATGGGTAATTTATATAAACACAGATGATCGAGTCCTACTTACGCTAAAGGACAGAATTTGATTTCTTTTAAAACCCCTTTTCACATTTATATACTGGTAACAAAAATTAAAAGAACACATATTGGCAATTCATTCAGATATGGAAAGGAGGATATCTAATGTTAGTAAATAAATAAATAAATAACTGCATTTATTGTTGCAGGAGGAGGGTCTAAAGACAGGGGGCTGCTTCTCCATTTGCTTGTTTCCAGTTTGATTTCTGTTGTGATTTTTGGCTTTACAGAAAGAAATGAAAGCATTTAATCTCAAATGCAAATGAGGCCCTTAAACCACCATCTTGAAGTTTGTTTCTAATAGTGTGTGATCAGTCATTTTGTATATCTCTGGACTTCTGGATCCAGGAGCAGGTTTTGGCCCTGCTGGTGATTGTGGACCTTCTAGGCGCCTGCGTCTCTGGGAATATCGACCTGTCTCTTGACCCTCACCAGAGAAACTCAAATTCTTCAGCATCCCCAAAGCTACTGCTGTGATCACATCATTTTTTGTGAACATGTGACATTTTGTGTCTGGGTCTTGGATTGGATTTGGTTTATCAATCTGAAACTGAATTAAGATTTCCAGAGGTGGAATCCTTTCATTTTTGTAAACAGAAGTCCTGCTAAGTACTTGGCTCCAGACTTGTTCTTCTCGTCCATCCGCTCTCTCATTTCCTCCAGTTTTTGCACCTTCTTTGTGTCTCCCGTCTCCTTCATTTTCTCAATCAGAAAGTCCAGATGGATGTAAGTGGAGACTGAATCCTCGTTCAGAGCAATCTGCTCAAGCTTCACAATGATACAAAAGGCTTCATTAAGCCACTCATTTTTCTTTTGTTTAAGCTCAGACATTTCCTTCTCCAGATCCTCCAGCAGACTGGTCTTCTCCTCACTCTTGGCTTTGTTCTTCTCATATTTGGCCTTCATTTCTTCAATGGGCCTTTCCACTGTTCTGGTCTTAGTCACATATCTCCAGTTTTCTTTCACATGATCCTCCACCGGACACTTCCCAGAACAGGAAGTACACTTCCCATCTTTCATGACCACACACCAGCTTGGATTCCAGGCCCAGGTGCATCCTGGGTGATGGCAGTTCTCTTCACACTTATTACAGGTCACAGCTTTGTAGTCCCAGCAGTTGTCTATTTTCTCTTTCTCTTTGTAGGTTTCTTCTATGTTAACTTTAAAGTTTTGGTTCTCCTTCATCTTCTGGTTAAAAATTTCAAGTTCTTTTTTGGCCTTTTCTATCGCCTCCTGCTTCATTTCCGCCTCTTTCACTCGTTCCTCCAGGTTCTGGATGCAGGCCGTGAGTCTGATCCTCTCTTTAATCACCTCCACTGTCGTCTTCAGAGACTGAGTTTTGGCTGTTTCCAGAAACTTTGTGAACTCCTCCATTCCCTTGTTTGAAGTTGTAAATGCACGTTCTGCCTCTTTCTCTCCATCTCTGTCGTCTTCAATCATCTCGTTTTGGCAGTTGTTGAACTGGAAATACACTCGTTCATTTTTTGAATCTCTGGCACAAAGAATCTTTGCATCTTCCAGAGCTTTGAGAGCATTTTTGGGGTTTCCTCTATCTGAGTGAGTCATCATCACCACAATGTTCTGCTCCATGTCTTTGCCGAACAGAGAAGTGACAGAGTTAAAGATATAGGCCATCCTCTCGTCCAGTCTGTTCTCTGTGGCCTTCATGACCAAACACACAGCATTGACTGTGTCCACTCCCTCAGGGATGCAGAACAGGTCTTTGAGTTTATTTATGACCATATGGTCATGTTCTAATCCTCTGGTGTCTCCGAATCCTGGAGTGTCGATGATGGACAGAGAATAAGGGACTTTAGTTCCCTCAAATCCAAAGATGTCGTAAACAGACACAGCAGAGGTCTGAGTCTCAGTCTGAGGTTTGTCCTTCTCATCTGAGATGACCTCAAACCAGACTTTGTCTTCAAACTCCACTCCCATCACAAAGTTGACCAGGGCATTGATCAGAGTGGACTTCCCTGCCGCAGTGGCTCCCACCAGGAGGATGGTCCTGTTCAGGCGCATTGGATCAGATTCTCCAAGAATAAATCTCCTCAGTTTAGACTCATTTGTTTTTTTGTCCAGATTTACTCTTTTTAGCTGCAGTTGGTATCGTGCAGGAGGTCCGTCGTCTATCTTCTTACTTTCATCAATGTGCTTTCTAAAATTTGAACCCATATTTCTCCTAGAGGGGTAAATACAACAATTGAAAATGGGGCAAACAACGTATTTTCTCATTGTTTTATGCATCATCACTCTAAAATAAACTGATTGCTGTATTTTGATTTTGAGATGGAGCTGCCGTGATATTTTGAAAGATAATTTTTTTGTACATGTTTGTAATGTACAGGGGTCAAAAATGGCCTCAGTGTGGCTGTAAAAAATTCTTATTATTTTTTTCCTAAACCAAACAAGCTGGAGTCATGTGGCGTTGTCACATTGTGCTGCATCACAAATAAATCCCCTGTGATTTTTTTTCAAGTTCACAACAAATAGATGTTTTGTATTCATATTTTAAAATCAAATTTTAAGAGGGCCTAGTGAGACATTTCTTAACACAAATTTTTTTATGTACATATAACATTCATATCGCAGATCTGCACAAACGCTCTATCGACTTTTTCCAAACAAAACATGTGTAGGAGGAATACAGCTGCACCTCTGGTAATCCTCTCCTCTGATACTGTCCTCAATCCAAACTTTACAAACTTTGCACCAAAACCTTTCCAAAGAGCCTCATGCTGCCTAAAATGGGCCAAAGATCAATTTTGAATCGCTGTTGGATTCAATGCACAGACAGGCCAATTACAGACATGAGCATTCACAGGGAGCTGGAATCACCTGAGGAGCTCTGAATTTGCAGAATTACAGGAGATAAAATTCGGGGGAATTGGCACAGACATGTTCAGGCATTTGCATCTTTGTGGACTTGGTCTGTCTCTAACAGGATGCAGTTAAAATGCACAAACCCGGAGAACTCACCGTGTCAGGTGTGGGGGGAGAGTGCAGATCTCAGTGATGAGGGAACCTTCTATGAGAGTCTGGAGAGTCTGAGGAGCTGAGTCCTGCAGGTGAGAAGTCCTCGTCTGATCTGAAACAGGAGCAGAGGGTTTAGTTCTGCAGACACTCCCTGAAGAGTCATGCCACGAGGGCTGGTGTTTGTGATATAATAATAATAATAATAATAATAATAATAATAATAATAATAATAATAATAATAATAATAATAATAATGATGATGATGATGATGATGATGATGATGATGATGATGATGATAATAATAATAATAATAATAATAATACATCAGTTTTACCAAGCGCTTTACACTAAAACAAGGACAGGACAGAACAGTAATGAGGAGCGGTCAGGTGTGGGGATTGTAGCTCTGAGGAAAAGGTGTTTTGAGTTTTTTTTGAAGGTGTAAAGTGAGTCTGAGTTTCTGATGTGAAGGGAGAGAGTTCCAGAGGGCGGGGGCAGCAATGGCAAAGGCTGACGTGATGTGCTTTGTCCCTGTTCATTTTGTTGATTTTGTTGATGAAAGACGACTGCTGTGTCGAGCAGAAGTGAAACTTTAAGAAGTTTACCTGGCGAGCCTGCACCTCCTGCTTTCTGTTGAATTAAGAGCTCAAGACCAATGGTGTGGGACAAAATCTACCAAGAACTTTTAAACGTGCATTTAGTTTTGAGTGGGACTACGAGAACTGCTTATTGTGCACATGAGGTGAGACCAGGAAGGTCACATGGTTTCACAGAATCAGCTGCAGTTTTAGTTTGGCAAATGTTTTTGATTTATCTTACAGATAATGCAAACCCTGCCACACCCCTGGCACAAATGTGCGACAGTCCTCCTGCCAGATTAGCGTGAACTAGACGGTGATTTTTCACATGTTATTTTTTGATACTTAAATTACTGGTCAATAGTTTTACAACACTCTAATTTTTCCAGTTATTTATTGCAATTCAAGTCATGCAGGTCCAATGAACAGCTTAAAATGGTACAAAGGAAAATACTGAACAGCCAGAAGTAAAAATAAAAGGTTTGGCTTCCCAAAACTCAGAATTACACAGAATTATACAGAAAGGCCGATAATGTAATAATGGCCCATAATAACTGCCTACAACCTAATAATTTTTATGTAATAAAGCCAATAATGTAGTAACATATTACATTACTGGGTAGTTTAATAAAAAACACACACACAGACACACACACACACACACACACACAGACACACACACACACAGACACACACACACAAAGACACACACATACACACACACACACAGACACACACACACACAGACACACACACACAAAGATACACACATACACACACACACACACACAGGTGACACAGGTACAAAGCACATCACAAACACTTTACTAGAAGAAGTGATGGACATTTTTCTTTCTTTTAATTTTCTTGGGCTGCTTTTTCAGTGAATAGATAGAAGTTTATTGAGCCTTTTGCTTTAGTTTGATTGTACAGTCGAGTATTGGGACGACTCGAACTGTTTCCTGTTTTACAGATCATAGTTTTGTATGAAGATGTTAAAATGTGGACAAGTGTCGTAACACTGATGGTTACTTTCATAATTAATAAATCTTAAAGGATTAAAAGAACATGTAAGTTTGTGGCCAAAACTGGTACTGCGATGATATATGAAATACTGCAGAGCAGAGTCGCCAGCTAAGATGCTGAAATCAGATAGATGAAGGGTGGGGCAACAGGCCAAAACACATAATATACACATGACAACAAAACACATAATATACACATGACAACAAAACACATAATATACACATGACAACAAAACACATAATATACACATGACAACAAAACACATAATATACACATGACAACAAAACACATAATATACACATGACAACAAAACACACAATATACACGACAACAAAATATTAGCTGAGGGCTGCAGTTTCTATGGGAAAGGGAAAATTCAGGCTGAATCACTGCTGTAGGTGATAAAAGTATTTGAAATGATCATGATTCCTTAATATCTGGTGATATATCAGGGTGATTTTAAGATGAATTTACAGTTATTTCTCACATACTGTTCCTTTAAATGATATTAAGACATTATTACATTATTGGCAGCAGTTTTTAAACCAGCCAATAATATAATAACTAACCAATAATCTCATTTTGTGTGAGGACACAAAATGAGACAAGAGACCCCTTCATATTTATATTACACACAGGGCTTCGAGCTACTGAAAGTTTGGTAAACATAGCTCCTAAACCAGAACTTGACCAGGACTATGCCAGGACTGAACCAGGACTGAATCAGGAGTGAATCAGGACTAAACCAGGACTCGACCAGGACTCGACCAGGACACGATCAGGACTATACCAGGACAAATCCAGGTTTAAACCAGGACTAAACCAGGACTGAACCCAGACTAATCCAGGACTAAAGCAGAACTAAACCAGGACTGGACCTGGACTAAACCAGGACTAAGCTCAAATGAATAGTTCACTTCAGTGTCGTGAAACTTCTTTCATTTGTTCACTGTTGGATGATTATCCAGTCATGGCTGTTTTATGATGCATTTCTTCATTTTGTTCTAATTTATTTTTAAAAAATGGCCTTTTTATTCATAAATGTATTACCACCTCCCCCTGCCCCAGAGAACAAGTCAGCACTACCACCTCCCCCTGCCCCAGAGAACAAGTCAGCACTACCACCTCCCCCTGCCCCAGAGAACAAGTCAGCACTACCACCTCCCCCTGCCCCAGAGAACAAGTCAGCACTACCACCTCCCCCTGCCCCAGAGAACAAGTCAGCACTACCACCTCCCCTTACCCCAGAGAACAAGTCAGCACTACCTGCCCCAGAGAACAAGTCAGCACTACCCCCTCCCCCTGCCCCAGAGAACAAGTCAGCACTACCACCTCTCCCTGCCCCAGAGAATGAGTTAGCACTACCACCTCCCCCTGCCCCAGAGAACAAGTCAGCACTACCACCTCCCCCTGCCCCAGAGAACAAGTCAGCACTACCACCTCCCCCTGCCACAGAGAATGAGTCAGCACTACCACCTCCCCCTGCCCCAGAGAATGAGTCAGCACTACCACCTCCCCCTGCCCCAGAGAACAAGTCAGCACTACCACCTCCCCCTGCCCCAGAGAACAAGTCAGCACTACCACCTCCCCCTGCCCCAGAGAACAAACTTTGCACCAAAACTTTTCCAAAGAGCCTCATGCTGCCTAAAATGGGCTAAAGATCAATTTTGACTCGCTGTTGGATTCAATGCACAGACAGGCCAATTACAGACATGAGCATTCACAGGGAGCTGGAATCACCTGAGGAGCTCTGAATTTGCAGAATTACAGGAGATAAAATTCGGGGGAATTGGCACAGACATGTTCAGGCATTTGCATCTTTGTGGACTTGGTCTGTCTCTAACAGGTTATAGTTAAAATGCACAAACCCGGAGAACTCACCGTGTTCAGGTGTGAGGGGAGAGTGCAGATCTCAGTGATGAGGGAACCTTCTATGAGAGTCTGGAGAGTCTGAGGAGCTGAGTCCTGCAGGTGAGAAGTCCTCGTCTGATCTGAAACAGGAGCAGAGGGTTTAGTTCTGCAGACACTCCCTGAAGAGTCATGTCACGAGGGCTGGTGTTTGTGATGTAATAATAATAATAATAATAATAATAAATAATAAATAATAATAATAATAATAATAATAATAATAATAATAATAATAATAATAATAATAATACCTCAGTTTTACCAAGCGCTTTACACTAAAACAATGACAGGACAGATCAGTAATGAGGAGCGGTCAGGTGTTGGGATTGTAGCTCTGAGGAAAAGGTGTTTTGAGCAGTTTTTTGAAAGTGTAAAGTGAGTCTGAGTTTCTGATGTGAAGGGAGAGAGTTCCAGAAGGCGGGGGCAGCAATGGCAAAGGCTCACGAGACGTACTCCGGCCCTGTTAATTTTGTTGATTTTGTTGATGAAAGACAACTGCTGTGTCGAGCAGAAGTAAAACTTTAAGAAGTTTACCTGGCGAGCCTGCACCTCCTGCTTTCTGTTGAATTAAGAGCTCAAGACCAATGGTGTGGGACAAAATCTACCAAGAACTTTTAAACATGCATTTAGTTTTGAGTGAGACTACGAGAACTGCTCAAAGTGCACATGAGGTGAGACCAGGAAGGTCACATGGTTTCACAGAATCAGCTGCAGTTTTAGTTTGGCAAATGTTTTTGATTTTATCTTACAGATAATGCAAACCCTGCCACACCCCTGGCACAAATGTGCGACAGTCCTCCTGCCAGATTAACGTGCACTAGGCGGTGATTTTTCACATGTTATTTTTTTATACTTAAATTACCGGTCAAAAGTTTTACAACACTCTAATTTTTCCAGTTATTTATTGCAATTCAAGTCATGAAGGGCCAATGAACATCTTAAAATGGTACAAAGGAAAATACTGAACAGCCAGAAGTAAAAATAAAAGGTTTGGTTTCCCAAAACTAAAAAATAATGAACATTTCAGAATTATACAAAAAGGCCGATAATGTAATAATGGCCCATAATAACTGCCTACAACCTAATAATTTTTATGTAATAAAGCCAATAATGTAGTAACATATTACATTACTGGGTAGTTTAATAAAAAAAACACACACACACACAGACACACACACACACAGACACACACACAGACACACACACACACACACACACAGACACACACACACACACACACATGCACAGATGTGACACAGGTACAAAGCACATCACAAACACTTTACTGGAAGAAGTGATGGACATTTTTCTTTCTTTTAATTTTCTTGGGCTGCTTTTTCAGTGAATAGATGGAAGTAGAGCTGGGCGGTATGACCAAAAATTGATATCACGGTATTTTTTTAAATTATCACGGTATCACGGTATTTAACGGTATTTTTGTCTTTGGCTAAGTGGAGTGTGATAGAGTTGGTAATATCATTCCAACGTTTGCTTTTCTTGTCATAGACGGTCCCTTTAGACGGAGAATACGAAGATTGCATGAAAGTAAAATCTGCATCTTCTCCCCAATCTCTGCGTAACGTTGGCAGTGCAGCACAAAACACTACACAGACGTCCCTGGTGGGCGCGTTTGCTGGGGGGGCCGTCTGTGTGGTGTTTTGTGGCGCGGCCCATTTTTCGGGGGGCGGGGGTGCGCGGGGCCGTGCCCGGGCGAGGGGGTGAGGAGCGGGGCTCCGCGCACCCGCGCTCTCGCTCGGGCGCGGCTCCGTGCACTCCCGCTCTGCGCTCTCTCGCCGTGTCGCAGGGCACTGCGCGGACGGTCCCTTTGGCGGGCGCGCACCACTCAACTCCTATCCTTACCTGGCTTGTTGGCTTGTTTGGTGTAACACTGAAAAACAGCCCCCGCTCAATCTACCGCTGTGCGACGTTCCGCCGCTCTGTGTTGCCGACATATGCGCGCACACACGGTATGGCGGTAAATAAAAAATTCATATCATAAAAATAAAAATTACCGGTATACCGGTTCAAACGGTATACCGCCCAGCCCTAGATAGAAGTTTATTGAGCCTTTTGCTTTAGTTTGATTGTACAGTCGAGTATTGGGACGACTCGAACTGTTTCCTGTTTTACATATCATAGTTTTGTATGAAGATGTTAAAATGTGGACAACTGTCGTAACACTGATGGTTACTTTCATAATTAATAAATCTTAAAGGATTAAAAGAACATGTAAGTTTGTGGCCAAAACTGGTATTGCGATGATATATGAAATACTGCAGAGCAGAGTCGCCAGCTAAGATGCTGAAATCAGATAGATGAAGGGTGGGGCAACAGGCCAAAACACATAATATACACATGACAACAAAACACATAATATACACATGACAACAAAACACATAATATACACATGACAACAAAACACATAATATACACATGACAACAAAACACATAATATACACATGACAACAAAATATTAGCTGAGGGCTGCAGTTTCTATGGGAAAGGGAAGATTCAGGCTGGATCACTGCTGTAGGTGATAAAAGTTTTTGAAATGATCATGATTCCGTAATATCTGGTGATATATCAGGGCGATTTCAAGATGAATTTACAGTTATTTCTCACATACTGTTCCTTTAAATGATATTAAGACATTATTACATTATTGGCAGCAGTTTTTAAACCAGCCAATAATATAATAACTAACCAATAATCTCATTTTGTGTGAGGACACAAAATGAGACAAGGCTTCCACCCCCTTCATATTTATATTACACACAGGTCTTCGAGCAACTGAAAGTTTGGTAAACATAGCTCCTAAACCAGAACTTGACCAGGACTATGCCAGGACTGAACCAGGACTGAATCAGGAGTGAATCAGGACTAAACCAGGACTCGACCAGGACTCGACCAGGACTCGACCAGGACTCGACCAGGACACGATCAGGACTATACCAGGACAAATCCAGGTTTAAACCAGGACTAAACCAGGACTGAACCCAGACTAATCCAGGACTAAAGCAGAACTAAACCAGGACTGGACCTGGACTAAACCAGGACTAAGCTCAAATGAATAGTTCACTTCAGTGTCGTGAAACTTCTTTCATTTGTTCACTGTTGGATGATTATCCAGTCATGGCTGTTTTATGATGCATTTCTTCATTTTGTTCTAATTTATTTTTAAAAAATGGCCTTTTTATTCATAAATGTATTACCACCTCCCCCTGCCCCAGAGAACAAGTCAGCACTACCACCTCCCCCTGCCCCAGAGAACAAGTCAGCACTACCACCTCCCCCTGCCCCAGAGAACAAGTCAGC
Source organism: Odontamblyopus rebecca (assembly GCA_030686955.1). Lineage (NCBI taxonomy): Eukaryota > Metazoa > Chordata > Actinopteri > Gobiiformes > Gobiidae > Odontamblyopus > Odontamblyopus rebecca. Next base: position 14,300,545 of record CM060653.1, on the reverse strand, counting down.
ACTACCACCTCCCCCTGCCCCAGAGAACAAGTCAGCACTACCACCTCCCCCTGCCCCAGAGAACAAGTCAGCACTACCACCTCCCCCTGCCCCAGAGAACAAGTCAGCACTACCACCTCCCCCTGCCCCAGAGAACAAGTCAGCACTACCACCTCCCCCTGCCCCAGAGAACAAGTCAGCACTACCACCTCCCCCTGCCCCAGAGAACAAGTCAGCACTACCAACTCCCCCTGCCCCAGAGAACAAACTTTGCACCAAAACCTTTCCAAAGAGCCTCATGCTGCCTAAAATGGGCTAAAGATCAATTTTGACTCGCTGTTGGATTCAATGCACAGACAGGCCAATTACAGACATGAGCATTCACAGGGAGCTGGAATCACCTGAGGAGCTCTGAATTTGCAGAATTACAGGAGATAAAATTCGGGGGAATTGGCACAGACATGTTCAGGCATTTGCATCTTTGTGGACTTGGTCTGTCTCTAACAGGTTATAGTTAAAATGCACAAACCCGGAGAACTCACCGTGTTCAGGTGTGAGGGGAGAGTGCAGATCTCAGTGATGAGGGAACCTTCTATGAGAGTCTGGAGAGTCTGAGGAGCTGAGTCCTGCAGGTGAGAAGTCCTCGTCTGATCTGAAACAGGAGCAGAGGGTTTAGTTCTGCAGACACTCCCTGAAGAGTCATTTCACGAGGGCTGGTGTTTGTGATGTAATAATAATAATAATAATAATAATAATAATAATAATAATAATAATAATAATAATAATAATAATACATCAGTTTTACCAAGCGCTTTACACTAAAACAAGGACAGGACAGAACAGTAATGAGGAGCGGTCAGGTGTGGGGATTGTAGCTCTGAGGAAAAGGTGTTTTGAGCAGTTTTTGAAGGTGTAAAGTGAGTCTGAGTTTCTGATGTGAAGGGAGAGAGTTCCAGAGGGCGGGGGCAGCAATGGCAAAGGCTCACGAGACGTACTCCGGCCCTGTTCATTTTGTTGATTTTGTTGATGAAAGACGACTGCTGTGTCGAGCAGAAGTGAAACTTTAAGTTTACCTTGCGAGCCTACACCTCCTGCTTTCTGTTGAATTAAGAGCTCCAGACCAATGGTGTGGGACAAAATCTACCAAGAACTTTTAAACGTGCATTTAGTTTTGAGTAGGACTATGAGAACTGCTCAAAGTGCACATGAGGTGAGACCAGGAAGGTCACATGGTTTCACAGAATCAGCTGCAGTTTTAGTTTGGCAAATGTTTTTGATTTTATCTTACAGATAATGCAAACCCTGCCACACCCCTGGCACAAATGTGCGACAGTCCTCCTGCCAGATTAACGTGCACTAGGCAGTGATTTTTCACATGTTATTTTTTGATACTTAAATTACCGGTCAAAAGTTTTACAACACTCTAATTTTTCCAGTTATTTATTGCAATTCAAGTCATGAAGGGCCAATGAACAGCTTAAAATGGTACAAAGGAAAATACTGAACAGCCAGAAGTAAAAATAAAAGGTTTGTTTTCTCAAAACTAAAAAATAATGAACATTTCAGAATTATACAAAACGGCCCATAATGTAATAATGGCCCATAATAACTGCCTACAACCTAATAATTTTTATGTAATAAAGCCAATAATGTAGTAACATATTACATTACTGGGTAGTTTAATTAAAAAAACACACACACACACACAGACACACACACACACACAGACACACACACACACAGACACCACCTCCCCCTGCCCCAGAGAATGAGTCAGCACTACCACCTCCCCCTGCCCCAGAGAATGAGTCAGCACTACCACCTCCCCCTGCCCCAGAGAACAAGTCAGCACTACCACCTCCCCCTGCCCCAGAGAATGAGTCAGCAGCACACCCATCACCTCCCCTGCCCACAGACCAACTCGGAGTCCCATTTGCTACATCTACTCCATCAATGAACTCTTCACTCTCCTTCTCCTCTCCACCTTCATCCATAGCCCTTCCCAACCATCTAGAAAGCATCATCAGATCGGTAATCACAATGACTCCTCTCACACCACATGCACAGGGGCTCTGACATCAAGTCTGCTGAACATTTCACAATACAAAACTGCGCCCATTTCATAAACAACGGCCGACCCAGCTGCTCTAACCTTTCACCCAAACCCAAACTTCCCCCTGCTCCACCTCCTCAGCCCTCATCTGGTCCCTCACCCAAACTCTCCCCTGCTCACCCTCCCCTGCCTCCTCCCAGAGCTGTTATCACCAGGAGCTCGGACACACAGGGCCTCTGCTGTCCCAGGACATACAGTCATGATAAAGGTAATATCAGGCTGGGACCCTGCGATGGAGCTGTATCTCCAGTTACACCACGTAGACGGGTTAACAGAAGGACAGTTAGTTGGGTGGGTTGGTGGGTGGGTCGGTCCATCCAATACAGCGACCGCATTATTGCCGACGCTGCACCGATCCACCTGTCAACCTCATGCTCCATCCTCCCCTTACTGTGAACAAGACCCCAAGATACTGAACTGCTCCACCTGAGGCAGGGACTCCCCACTCGGGGTGTAAAAAATTGACTCAATGATATATTATGATGATATATTATGATACTATAATGATAACCTGACCTCCTGCTCTGCTCCAGCCTGCGGCTGTTCCACCTCCGCTGCTGTGACCTCCTGCTCTGACCTCCTGCTCTGCTCCACCCTGCAGCTGTTCCACCTCTGCTACTGTGACCTCCTGCTCTGCTCCACCCAGTGGCTGCTCCAAATCTGTTGTTGGAACATCAACCACCTTGTACATCTCAGTTGATGAGGTGTGTGCCGAGCTGAGAAGAGTGGGACCTGGGAAGGCAGCTGGGCCGGATGGTGTCCCACCGAGGATACTGAAGGAGTGCACATCTGAGTTAGCTGTGCCTTTTCAAATCCTTTTCAACTGGAGTCTTCAAACTGGGCAGGTGCCTACCCGGTGGAAAACATCATGCCTTGTGCCGGTCCCTAAATTAGGACGACCGCCAGGGGTGAAAGACTACAGACCTTTACAATTTGCCTATCAGGAGCAGGTGGGGGTGGACGATGCTGTGCTATACATGCTTCACCAGACTCTGTCCTACACAGACTGGGTGTTACGTGCGGGTGATGTTTTTCGACTTTACCAGTGCATTCAATACAATACAACTGCTGCTTTTTAGAGAGACAATGGAGAGGATGGGAGTGGATCCTGTTTTTATCTGTTGGATCCATAACTATCTGACTGAGCAGCCACAGTATGTTAGACTGGGGGAGTCAAAGACACTGGTGAGCAACACCGGGGCCCCTCAGGGCACTGTATTATTGCTGTTCCTCTTCACCCTGTACACTGCAGACTTTGCACATAAATCTGCAGCCTGTCACATTCAGAACTATTCTGATGATACAGCCGTCATGGCATGTGTAAGAGGACTATAGTGATGGTGCAGTCATATAAATATCTTGGAGTCCATCTGGATAACAAACTGGACTGGTCTGAACATAGCAGAGAAGTGTACAAAAAGGGACAGAGCTGACTCTTCTTTCTGAGAAGACTGAAATCTTTTGATGTCTGCAATGAGATGCTGCATGTCTTTCATCAGTAAGTTGTGGCAGGTGCTCTTTTCTTTGGGGTTGTGTGCTGGGGCAGTGGTCTGACTATAAGAGACAGTAGCAAGCTAATTCTTAAGTGTGTTTCTCTCATGGGGGTGAGAGTGGACTCTCTGGAAGCCATTGTTGAGAGGAGGATGAGGAGCATGATCCTTTCCATTGAAGGAAAAAACCTGCGTCCTATGCAGCTTTTCTTCCGTGCGTGTTCAGTATCGAGGAGAGACGACCAAGATTCAATGGATTCAAATGAACAAAGTTTAATCCCTGACAAATACAATTCTAATCAGAGCTCTGGGTCTGAAGGGTCCCTAAACAGCACACAATCTACGTGCGTCTTAGGTTAGGCACAACTTCAGAACGCACACACCCCTTTCAGCCCAGCATTTAAAGACAAGCATTATAAATATTCATGAACCTATGACTAAACATTCTCCGTGTCCAGCTGACTCCATCTCCTTCCCATATTTGGTGTTCCTGTCGTCTCCTCACAGCCAGACCTCACGTGACTCCATGACCTTGCAAGACATGAGTTCCCACAGAAAGAGTCTGCACAGAAAAGATACATGCATCCTGCTTATTGATAAGCTCCGTGGGCCAGCTGTGAGCCAGCACAGTATTTCTTTGTTTCATAGATGTTAAAGGCACAATATGAATTTTATAATGATTGGTAGAAATGATTACATTCTTCATTACAAGGCATATATTAAAGACACACTATGAATTTATAATAAGTAGTAAAAATTATTATATTCTTCATTTCCCCCTCATGATCTCTAAAAGAGATCAACTAAACATTAAACCTCAAACTAAACCAGACAAGTATCCTCCCACACAATACCCTGTAAGAATTGTAAGAAAACAATCACTGTTGCGGACCCGTTCCTCCATTGTTCAGGACACACTGCGGACTGCAAAGAATATCCTGGAGAATTTTGACCTTCACATTTTGTGTCAACACAACAGACAACTCTAAAAAAATCACACCACATCTATACTGTAAAAATATAATATAAAAATATGGTAGTGCAAAAATAGCAAAGCAGAAAGCACTCAGAGAGCCACACATTCATCCCTGCAGTGTTTGACATCAGGATCTCTTTGGGCAAGCATGGCATATTGGGTTGGTGGGCTCACAGCATGATCAATGGCCTTCTGGATCAATCCCCTAATGCATGGAATGCAGCAACAGCCACACAAGGTTAGGATAGCCGCAAACACAGCCATAGAAAGAAGCACAGATGACACCAGAGTCCTATAACGTCCAAACACTTTCATCCAGTCATCCCAGAAAGTCCCATCCACACAAAGAGACTTTCAAATCCGCCAGCCACTTGGTCAGCTAATTTATACTCATCCGGTACTCCTCGAGGAACTCCTATGGGGTCAATGTATGTAGGGTCAGTAGAACTGAGCCAAGGTTTGGTACCGCGTTTGACACGACTGTGCGTGCACCCATGTTACTGGATCATCAACCTGTAACACAGTAACTGGGAGAAGTAAGGATATTAACGCACACTTACCCATGGCATTTGTGGGCAGTTGATCATAAATTTCCCCACGGCCGCACCACCACCTGGGTGCGGGAATTGCTTGAGTCATCACCATATATTCCAGAAGCAGACACTTGTCTTTTACTACGATCTCTGGGGGTCATCCTAGAAGCAGGTTGTGTGGAAAACTGGGGTGACAATGTGTGGTTAGTCATAGTCCCCGGTTTAGGAGACTCCCATAAATACCAGACAAGCAGGAAAGAGAAAATAAAGAACAGCATAGCCAGGTAACAGACAATAGAAACACCTAACCCTGTAGGGCATCCCCAAGGATGTCTCCGGTGTCTCCCCCTCATGGACTCAGTGTCCCTGAGTCCACCTAAAAAAGGCATAGTTATGATGGGTTGGGTCTCAGCATAGAGTAGTGAAACCACTTAGTGCCTTTTCCCTCGAGCTGGACAGCTGAGGACGTGCGAGCAGTCACAGTGTATGGTCCTGTCCACCTAGGTTCGGACCACTTCCTGGACAGAGTCTTCACGTACACAGAGTTCCAAGTGGGGTGTGTTCCAGATGAGGAGACGCCGGCACAGTCAGCAACCTGCGCAGAAAAACTACATGCAAGAGAATGCAATTGAGGCCAATAAGAAGCATGTGACAGTTTTGGAACCGTGGTTGCATCAGTGGGGTGCATAGTTGAAGCTGGGCCAGGCATCAATCTACCAGTGAACAACTCATATGGCGAATAGCCAATTGAGTTGCTCACCGTTTGTCAAACAGAGAGCAAAGCAACGGGCAGTGCCTGGACCCAGTTCATGTTGGTGTCATGACAAATTTTAGCCAATTTCTCTTTCAATGTTCTGTTCATGCATTCAACACAGCTTTGACTTTGAGGATGGTACACACAGCCAAATTTGTGTATGAGACCTAACCATTTTTCAACTTGGAGCATGTGTTTACTGTTGAAGTGTGTGCCATTGTCAGAGCGAATCAGAGCTGGAAAGCCGTGCCATGGAATGTAATGATTGATTAGACATTTAATAACAGAAGAGGAATCTTCTTTGGCAACAGGATTGGCCTCAGGCCACTTGGTAAATGAATCAACAATCACCAATAAATAGCGTTTTCCCTGCACTCTGTCAATCATGTCTGTAAAGCCAATGGTGATTTCAGCGCCTGGCCAAATAGCGGGTTGGTATTGGCCAGGAAAAGGTTTCAAAGTGGGTTTGACATTAAAAAATTGGCAAGTTTTACAGGCATTGTAAAAGTCCCAAACCATCTCACTGAGATGTGGATGCCACCACATATTCAAAGCCGCTAGCATGGCTTGAGGACCAATGTGTGACGGACTGTGCACTTCTTGGAACACAGAACGTGACACTGGACCCGCAGGAATGACCGGACACCCATTTGGACCCACCCAGAGTCCATCTGAGCGCCTAGTCGCACTTTTGGCAAGCCAGTAGGATTGTTCCTGTGGAGAGCATCTCAGTTAAGCCTCAACAATATGCGTGATATCCAATGGTTGCATAGTGTCGGGAATTTGGACCATGATCATATTTTGTGAGGAGTGGTAACCTGCAGCGCATTTGGCAGCTTGGTCAGCTGCATTGTTACCCTGAGAGACAAAAGAATTTTGTTTACAATGCCCTGGCACTTTAACAATAGCTACTTGCACCGGGAGCTGGAGAGCCATGTCCAGGCGCTCCATGAGTGCCTTGTGAGCAATAGCTTGGCCCTTGGCAGTGAAATAACCATTTCTTTTCCAAGCGGCCAGATGAAGAACAGCTGCCAAAACAGCATAGGCTGAGTCAGAATAAATTGTAACCTTGTCACCTGCAGAGTGTTCCAGAGCTAAGCTGTCACGGGGTCCTCTTCAAAACACTCAGGCTGAGTCGGGATGCTTGTTTTAGGATGTTTTATTCCACAGTGCAAAACAGGAAAAACAGGCGCAAAAATGTGTGCAGGAAATATTTACAGTGAACAGTGAAAAAAAGGTCTATTTACAGGGCAGGCAAAAAGGTCGACTTCTCCTTCAAGTCTCTTGGTTTAGCTCTCACTCCCACTCTCTCTTAGTCTCTCAGTCGTTTGCTCGCTCGCTCCCTCACTTTTCCAGCGAAACAATACCTTCATTGTAGCCAGGACACGACAAGACACGACCCAACCAGACCCGACGAGAGTAGAGACTAGACTCACCAGGTGCTGAGCGGCAGGGCGCACCTTTATACACCCCTTGCCCCTCCCACCTTACGTAACTCCCCTCTAAAAGCTAATTAAATCATTTCTACGACCAAATGATTAATATTACAGGGGCCAACAGTTACACATAGAGAATTGCTATGATCTCACATCCATAAATGACCAAAAACGGGTTACAAATGAAGCAGGTTGCAATGATCTTCCAACATGTAGCTCAGGCCCAGAGAACTGACACCTGTTCTTGCCCTGTCATGTTACACAGTAAGAAGCCAGTTACAATCCCTGCAAAACAGAAACTATGTCTTATGGGCAATGTGAGACTAAGAAAGAGCAACCAAAACACAAGCTTCGTCCTTGAACCTCATGAGCAGTATAAGCTACCAGGTGGACTGCTTATTGAGTCAGTTTTGGTAGACATTCCCTTTAAGGCCAGCACGAAAGTTCCTATTATTGTACATAATGTATGTGAACATAGCGTTACATTGCAGGCAAATAGTGTTGTTGCTCAAGCTTGTGCGGCCCAACACATTTCCACACTAGCGCCTGGTCAAACCCTGATCCCCCCCAGTCAAATGAAACAGACGAACAATGGACTCTCATTCAATCTTGATGAGTCTCCCATCTCAGAACAATGGAAGGAGCGAATTCAAAAGAAGTTGCTGTCTATCCCTGAAGTTTTTGCTCTCGATGACATGTCATATGGGCACACCAAAGCCGTAAAACATCAAATCCGATTACATGATGAAACGCCCTTCAAAGAACGGGCACGGCCCATCCATCCAAGTGACAGAGAGGCAGTGAAACAGCATCTTAGAGAGCTACTCAATGCAGGAATTATTCGTGAGTCTCAAAGTCCTTTTGCTTCGCCAATAGTGTTGGTTAGGAAAAAGAATGGCTCGATCAGACTATGCATAGACTATCGTAAACTAAATTTGAGAACAATAAAGGATGCATATGCTTTGCCGAATATTGAGGAGACATTCACAGCTCTCAGCGGAGCCAAATGGTTTTCGGTCATGGACCTTAAGTCTGGGTACTATCAGGTAGAGGTTGCTGAAGAAGACAAGCCTAAGACAGCCTTCGTGTGCCCCCTCGGCTTCTATGAATTTAATAGGATGCCACAGGGTGTCACAAATGCCCCAAGCACCTTCCAACGCCTGATGGAGCGGTGTGTTGGCGATCTCCACCTCAACGAAGTGCTTGTTTTTTTAGATGACTTGATCGTGTTCTCAGACACATTAGAAGAACACGAAACTAGGCTGATGAAGGTGCTTACCCGCCTGAGAGACTATGGGCTTAAATTGTCCCCAGAAAAGTGTCACTTCTTTCGAAACTCAGTCAAGTATTTGGGGCACATTGTGGACGCTCACGGAGTTCATACAGATCCCGACAAAATCTCAGCTTTGAAAAGTTGGCCACGCCCATCCACCTTCAAAGAACTGAAATGTTTTTTAGGCTTCGCCGGATACTATATGCGCTTTGTCGAAGGGTACTCCAAGATAGCCAAACCACTTAACCGCCTCACTGCAGGTTACCGCCCACCAAAGAAACGAGGTAAGATGTACAAACGCGAGCCGCCCCAGCTAGCTCACAGTCCTCACAAGCCCCTCGCCGAACACTGGACACCTGAGTGTGAAACCGCATTCCACACAATAATCAGAAAACTCACTACCGCACCCATTCTCGCTTTTGCAGACCCGCAACTCCCATACATATTGCACACCGATGCTTGTCGTGACGGGTTGGGGGCTGCGCTCTATCAGGAGCAGGGTGGGAAGCTTAGGGCAATTGCATATGCAAGTCGAGGGCTTTCCAAAAGTGAACAAAACTATCCCACACACAAACTTGAATTCCTGGCCCTCAAATGGGCTGTATGTGAGAAGTTTAGTGATTACCTTTATGGTTCCTCCTTCACTGTCCTGACCGATAATAATCCTCTGACATACATTTTAACAAGTGCCAAGTTAGATGCGGCAGGACACAGATGGTTGGCCGCCTTGTCTACTTATCATTTCACCATTAAGTACAGGGCAGGACAAGCTAACAAAGATGCCGATGGGTTGTCTCGGCGACCCCAAGAGCCACCTCATGAGGATGAAGCATTTGTCAAAGAGAGAGCTCGAATTGATGACATGAAAAAACGTCTCATCAATACCCAAAATGATTTAGATCATGAAACTTTCTCCGCCTTGTGTCGGCGCCATTCTGTGTCATTCCCATCAGAGCCTCTCGTTGTTGTAGAGTCCCTCGCTATTGACCCCAAGGCAGTCCCCATGGCATATGGTGAAAACATTTTGCCCTCAATGACAGATGCTGATTGGTGCACAGCACAAAGAGCCGATCCCTCCATTGCTCGTGTCATAACCCTGTTGGAGGGAGGTGTGAAACCTGGACTTAGAGAAACAAACTTTGAAACCCCTGATGTTAAACTCATGCTAAGACAATGGAACAAACTCGAGCTCAAAAATGGGGTGCTACACAGGAAATTTAAAGACAAAGAGTCCCCTGTATACCAATTAGTACTGCCCCACCAGTATCATGAAAGAGCCTTGCAAGGTGTGCATGACGAGGTTGGTCACCTTGGCTTTGACCGAGCTCTGCATCTCGCTCGAGCTAGGTTCTATTGGCCAAGGATGGCCCAGTCAATTGAAAAGAAATGCAAAACCTGTCCCCGCTGTCTCATGAGGAAGGCCCTTCCCCAAAAGGCTGCGCCACTGGAAAACATTCATACAACTTATCCCCTTGAACTAGTATGCGTAGACTACTTGTCCATTGAGCCAGATAGTCGAGACATCAGGAATGTGCTAGTGTTGACGGATCATTTTACTAAATTTGCCATTGCGGTGCCGACTCGAGATCAGAAAGCTAAAACGATAGCCAAAGCTCTTTGGGACAACCTTATCATTCCCTATGGGTTTCCTTGTCGTCTGCTTAGTGATCAAGGTCGAGATTTTGAATCTAGGATTGTGAAAGAGCTTTGCGCTTTGATCGGGGCAACTAAAATCCGTACCACGCCCTATCATTTTGTGATGACTTTCTTGAATTCTTCGATCACAAAATTACAACCATTAGAGACAAGATCAACGAAGCCACTCCAAAAATCAGCCCCGAGCAAATTCAGCAAATCCAGTCTGTAACACCAATATCCCACATAAACCCTCTAACAGAATTAGACAAATTTACTCCTGTCGATGAGGCGGAGATTACCTCAGTCATCATGTCGTCCAAACCATCAACTTGTTTGCTCGACCCTATTCCAGTCAAACTCCTCAAAGAAGCTCTCCACTTAATAATAGGTTCCATCCATAACATAATAAATATGTCATTAGAAAATGGCTTTGTTCCTCAGTCCTTTAAATATGCTGTAATTAAACCGCTTTTGAAAAAACCTAGCTTAAACCCTGATGAACTAGCCAACTACAGACCTATTTCGAATCTTCCATTTCTCTCAAAGATTCTGGAACGAGTTGTGGTGAAACAGCTCTGTCACCATCTGCAGGGCAATAATTTATATGAAAAATTTCAGTCTGGTTTCAGAGCTCACCACAGCACAGAAACTGCTCTGCTTAAAGTGACAAATGATTTGCTACTAGCTGCTGATAACGGGCTGGCTTCAGTCCTGGTCCTACTGGACCTCAGTGCAGCGTTTGACACCATTGATCACAACATTCTACTGCAGAGGTTAGAATGTGACATAGGTGTCAGAGGGACCGCCCTCAAATGGTTTAAATCCTATCTATCAGATAGGTACCAGTTTGTTAGTGTAAACCAGTGCACCTCTCCCTGCTCTAAAGTAGCTTGCGGTGTTCCACAAGGATCTGTGCTTGGTCCAATCCTGTTTACTCTGTATATGTTGCCATTAGGTAACATTATCAGAAAAACATGGCATTAATTTCCATTGCTATGCTGATGACACTCAGCTGTACTTATCAATGAAACCTAATCAGACTGATCAAATCGATAAGCTCAGTGCCTGTGTGAAGGACATCAAAACCTGGATGACCCTGAATTACCTGCTCTTAAACCCTGAAAAACAGAGGTCATTGTTGTCGGTCCTAAAGGTCAGAGAGATTCTCTGTCAGACCAGATAATCTCACTTGACAATGTGAGTATAGCCTCTAGCTCTACTGTAAAAAACCTTGGAGTCGTATTTGACCAAAATCTCTCATTCACAGCTCATATAAACCAAGCTTGTAAAACTGCATATTTTCACCTGCGAAACATAACTAAAATCAGAAAAATTTTGCCTAAAAATGATGCCGAAAAACTTATCCATGCATTTGTTACATCCAGACTAGATTACTGTAATTCTCTGCTCACCGTCTGCGCTAAAGGTACTTTAAGAAGCTTCCAGTTGGTCCAAAATGCAGCGGCCAGAGTCCTAACAGGAACTAAAAGACGTGATCACATCAGTCCTGTATTAAAATCACTTCACTGGCTTCCTGTCGAGTTTAGAATTAAATTCAAAGTTCTCCTCCTGACATACAAAGCCTTAAACAATATGGCCCCATCATATCTTCAGGATGCCATTGTCCCCTATCAGCCAAATAGAGCACTTCGCTCTCAGAATGCAGGATTATTAGTGGTTCCTAGAGTGTCTAAAAGTACAGTGGGGGGGGGGAGCCTTCAGTTACCAAGCTCCTGTGTTATGGAATCAACTCCCTGTTGATGTTAAACAGGCACCCACAGTCTCTTTATTTAAGACCAGGCTTAAAACCTTCCTCTTCGGAATAGCTTATGACCAGGTTACTTAGTTGATGTCACTAAGATAAGCTGCCGCAGGAGATAACAAGCTGGGGGAAGTGTGGCAACCTGAGCACTGTCCTCTGTTTCCTCCTATTTTCTCATTAGCATCACTTACTATGTTCTCATCTGTAGTTTGTTCATTGCTATTCACATGTTGTCCCCTGTCCCACTCCCCCTGTGGAGTGGAACTCTTTCAGGCGCCTGATGGCAGCTGGACCTCTCTCCTCCTCCTCGCCTGGCTCCTCCTCCTCGCCTGGCTCCTCCTCCTCACCTGGCTCCTCCTCTTCGCCTGGCTCCTTCTCCTCGCCCGGCTCCTCCTCCTCGCCCCTCTCCTCCTCCTCCTCGCCCTGCTCTTCCCCACCTTGGTAGCTGTGGCCTTACCGAACTGGCCCACGGGCCTGGACATCTATAGCCTGTCCGTCCATGGGAGTGGATCTCTCCTTCACTGTAGTTCTCCCCGAGGTTTCTTCTTTTTCCCAGGACCCCTGAGTTTTTCCTTGCTGAGAAGGAGGGTCTAAGGACAGGGGATGACTGGACAATGTTTCATTTGCTGCTTTACATGAATGTTGTTTTTTTTTTCCTGTTTTGATATGTCTGTGTGTATGTTTGGCTCATCCATATCTTGGAACGCCCTTAGAGGCAACTGTTGTTGCGATTTTGGGCGCTACAAAGTAAATTGAATTGAATTGAATTATCATCCCCGGGGAAACCTGGTAGAAAGGTACAACAGGACTTTGTTAGATATGTTGGGCACATTAGAGGACAAAGACAAATACCATTGGCGAGACTTTGTCAAGCCCCTAACTCATGCCTATAACTGTACAAAAAACGACACGACCGGGTATTCCCCATATGAGCTAATGTTCGGCAGACAGCCAAGGCTGCCTATTGATCTTGTCCTTGGTACTTACCCTGGCAAAAGTAGTTCAAAATCCTATTCAGACTATGTCAAAATTCTCCGTGAAAGTCTCCAAGAAAGCTACGCTCTTGCGTCTGAGCACTCAAGAAAGATGGGCGAGAAAAACAAAACACACTTTGACAAAAAAGTAAGGGCTGCTGAACTCTTTGCTGGTGATAGGGTCCTAGTGAAGAACGTTAACATCAGAGGGAAACACAAACTTGCCAATCGTTGGGAGCAAATTATTCACACAGTTGTAAAACGTGTCAAAGACAGTCCTGTTTATGTTGTTAAACCAGAAACTGGAGAAGGCCCCCACCGCACCTTGCATAGAGATTTGCTTCTTCCTTGTGGTTTTTTGCCTAGTGAGGATCAAAATGAATCAAACTCTGGAAGTGACAATACAAGGAAAATCCGGACAAGGAGTAAAACAAACAAGTCTAAAGCAGATGACAGTGGAAATGAAGGAGCATACAGTGATGAGGATGAAATGAGTGATGAGGAGGAAATGTATGTTGGAAAGTGGGAGCCACAGATCATCACCAAAGGCCCTTATACCCTAACTGACCTATCGCCTTTAACAACCAAACCCCTTGCCTCTGTTCATCCTCCTGCGTCATCTCCTGACATTGCAATACCACAAATGTCAGTGCCCCACTTTGACAAACCTGACCTGAGCACACAACATGAAGTCCCAAGTTTAAGTAGTGCTGAATTCTCACCTACAGACGCTATGTCTCCAGACCAGGTTGTTATTGACATTCCTGAACTTGACTTGACATCCACCGAGACTGACACAGTTCCCATTCCATCAGAACCTGTAGTCAGAAGTGACAATGTTACGGCTGATGTTGCTACCGAGTCGGTAGGTTTAAGGCGCTCTGACAGAGAGAGACGCCCACCTCAGAAGTTTACCTATGATGAGCTGGGTGAGCCATTGACCTTGGCCATTAGTTCTTTTTTCCAGGCCTTAGGTGTTGCGTTCTCCAAAGCTATTACATCACCTCCACAATACCCTAGCTGGTCAGGTGTGCATGAAGGGACTCATGCCATTTAGAGGGGGAGAGTGTAACCCAGGGTTATTTTATTGCTAGGAGCGTTTTATTTTGAATTTTTGAGTAAATGTGATGTTTTTCGCTGAGTTTTATTTTTTCCTGTGTACCGTGAACGCACCACCGCGCTGCGCACGGCACCTCCCGGTCAGAGAGCGGGAGAACCTTCCTTTTGCTCCTCTGAGAATCAGATGAGGAAAAATAGCTCTAAAAAGTGCAGTTTTGAGCTCTGGAAACGATCTATGTCAGCTAGAAAGTGATGTGGTCGAATCCTGTGATGTGTTGAGTCAAGAAAGTGAATTTTTTTTTTGAAGAAATATCCTGGTGAGTTTAGCAATGTTATGTTTTTCCAATGTATGAACAATGGTTCGGACTATTGCACCTTTTGAATTATAAACCAGTCAGGATATGCTATTTTGTGGATATTTATTTTGTTAAAAGCTGCTAATAAGACATTAGCTGTGTTAGCCTGTGAAAAGTAAGCTAGCGCACCCGCATGTGTTTTCCCTGTGAGTTAAGGTTACACACGCATGTGTGGGGTGACACTGTGGACCCGGTATGAGTTCAATATGTAAAATTATTTCTTCACTGGCAATTTATTGTGGATATATATATATATATATATATATATATATATATATATATATATATATATATATATATATTGTTATTGGCAAATGTGAATGAACAAGACAATAGGTTGATATTGATGTTTTATTTTCTTGAAAGTGTAGATGCAGCAATGCAGATGTAATTATAATTTAATTTCTTGCTAACTGAATAATTGCACTGCACACTTTCGTGCAGGCTGGTTTTTTTCGTTGGTAGATTCTCCCAGGGACCGCCATCCCCAGACTGCTATCCGCGGGCTGGATGCCACCTTTGGATGTTCTGGATTTGATGGTCGCCTACTTCCCAGGAGGGTGGTAGGACAACTTTCGTCGAGGATTACACTGGAGTGGGAGTGTCACGTCCATCAGCAAAGATTTCAAAACTTGGTTGAAGATTCCTGGGGAACACTTGTGTCCTTGCGGTAGTCTGGTGTACTGCAATCTGCAGCCCTTGTAAGTGAAGGCAAAGTACTTTCTACACTGTCTAGCCAACGGCAAGCAGAAGTATGCATTTGCCAGATCAATTGCAGTAAACCACTGCAAATCTGGTCCCAAAGATGTCAAAAGTCTGTGAGGATCTGGGACAGGAAGAATAGGAGTCTCTGTAACTTCATCAATGGCTCTCAAATCATGGGCCATTCTCCAGGAATCTCGAGTGTGGATTAGTCCGCATTGTCCAGGTGCTCTCCAGGGCCTTCCCATACTCTACGTCGAGCTGGCTTTCCCTTTCCCCAGTTTTAGGGGTGGAACTTACCAAGTTTGGAGTAGTACTTACCGCTCCTCCCTTAGGCCATGTACACACGTAGCCGGGTATTTTTAAAACCGAACATTTCCCCCCCTCCGTTTATAAAAATAGTTTTATCCACACCACCTCGTCTTCGAAAAAAATACCTTCCACACATAACCGAACATCTGCGTTTTCAACCACATTCATACACATTCCAAACCTGTAGATGGCGTTATTTCCATCACTTAACCGTCACTTCCGCCTAAACATAAACAACAGAAAACATGGCGCCGAGCTCCTTTGTCTGGACAGACTCGGAGTCAGAATTGCTCCTAAACACAGTTTAGGAACAATTCTGCTCTCAACACACACACAGCTCTCAAGACACGACTCCGGTCCATAGTCTGCTCTGGCTTTGGCTTTGGCTATTGCAGTCGCCTAAACAAATGTCGCACGTTTGACGTCAGGGCAGATTCATATTTTTTGGCGCAGACAGTGACGTTTTAAAACGCAAAACCCCAGTTATCTCTGTCCACACAAACAGGCATAAACGAGTTTTCAAAAATCTTCACTTTGGCCGGAGTTTTCCCTGAATACTCGTTTTTGATCCGCGTTCGTGTGGATGACAGGTCAAAACGCAGCAAAACATCTTCGGTTTATCAGATACCCGACTACGTGTGGACAAGGCCTTAGTCTCTGGGGTCCCATGTGCCATGATGGTGGCCAGCTCGCTCAGGGACTGTATAGGCATCCGGCCTTTTTTGTCCTCCACATCACATATCAACTTACCTGCTCCTCTGACAACGGGCATGCTCAGAGCCACCGTTTCTCTCTCCTCGTATGGGGGCGGCTTGGACATCCTCTGTTCCGCCTCCATTAGTGCCCTTATCGGATACAAGCTCACCGGTGGAGCCGATGCCTGTGAGAACGCTTCCTCATTTGCCTTTCCCTGCTGTCCCTGTATGCTCCACTGTGGGTCCTCTGTTTTATCACTTCGCACATTCGTCAGCGCATTTACAGTCAAATTCATCTGATGCGTCACTCTCCTCTCTTCCTCACAGCCGTCTAAGTCCTTCTTGATTTTACGCTTCTCTTTCCAACCACACGTCACCAATTGTTCCTTCAGTTCCTCACATTCTGATTTTCTCAACTCATCCTGCTTTCTAAACTCCTGGCTCAGTGCCTGCCAACTGCTTTTACCTCCCAGATGCATTCTACTACACACTTTCAGCATCTTCTTCTTTTCCTTATCATGCTTTTTCTTGTCAATCCCACTTAACATCTGCCTTTCTATGTCTGCGTACATTGATGCCCATTTTGAGTCCTCATTTCCTGGTTCACTATAGTCCTCGTCAATTCTGTCCGCCATTTTGTCGACACCCACCATTTTGTTATATCTTTACCCAATGCTAATGCTAATGCTAAGCTAATGCTAAGCTAATGCTAAGCTAATGCTAATGCTAATGTTAAGCTAATGCTAAGCTAATGCTAAGCTAATGCTAATGCTAATGTTAAGCACAAATCAGAGTTTTAGGAAAACTGGTCGTCACTCTTCACCCTACTCTATTCTCAACCCTGCCACCGCTACAGTTTTGCACAAATTGGTCAAATTGTCCCTGCCACCAGTACAGCCTGCTTCTAACTACACTAGTCTATGCCTGCCACCGGTAAAATTTGCAATGTTCAATGTGTCCCTGCCACCACTTTTCCTAGTCTCATCTGTCAACACATTTCACATATGAGGACTTTAACCTCCAATTACTGCGTTTTTTGGGGGCCCCAAAACTCCCCAAGGTGTAACGAGAAACTTCACAATTGTCTCAGCGCGTCCGCTTTGACGTCAGTTTAAGACGGGGCTACACAACACACATTAACTGCTGATCGGTTCACAAGATCTAATCACAATTACACGCTTACTACATCAGTGATACATTTCCAACAACTTTCATACTTTTAGACAGGCCAATAGCAGAATTTTGACATGTTTGACATGTAACAGGCATTCTGCTTACCTTTCAGTTTGGGCCCAGGAAAGTTGTTTTCAATGTGTCACGATGTCACACGACGTCACCCTCGACTGACCGGGCAAAACTCCGGTACTCCGGCGATCACGTCAGGGAACGCAGCATCAGCCCCTCCCTCAACTTGCGTCGGGAGTCACCAATTGAAGGAAAAAAACTGTGTCCTATGCAGCTTTTCTTCCGTGCGTGTTCAGTATCGAGGAGAGACAACCAAGATTCAATGGATTCAAATTAACAAAGTTTAATCCCTGACAAATACAATTCTAATCAGAGCTCTGGGTCTGAAGGGTCCCTAAACAGCACACAATCTACGTGCGTCTAAGGTTAGGCACAACATCAGAAAGCACACACCCCTTTCAGCCCAGCATTTAAAGACAAGCATTATAAATATTCATGAACCTATGACTAAACATTCTCCGTGTCCAGCTGACTCCATCTCCTTCCCATATTTGGTGTTCCTGTCGTTTCCTCACAGCCAGACCTCACGGGACTCCATGACCTCGCAAGACATGAGTTCCCACAGAGAGTCTGCACAGAAAAGATACATGCATCCTGCCTAGTGATAAGCTCCGTGGGCCAGCTGTGAGCCAGCACAGTATTCCTTTGTTTCATAGATGTTAAAGGCACAATATAAATTTTATAATGATTGGTAGAAATGATTACATTCTTCATTACAAGGCATATATTAAAGACACACTATGAATTTATAATAAGTAGTGAAAAATGATTATATTCTTCACCATCCTGAACAACATCCTCTCCACCAGATTGTGGCTGCTCAGAGAAGTAGCCGCAGTGACAGGCTCCTCTCCCTGCGATGTAGGACTGAGAGGTTCAGGAAATCGTTTATTCCTGCTGCTATAAGACTGTTTAACAGCTCTTGCTAATGTGTACCTCATTACTATCGTTAGTAACTTTTAACTATTAACTTATTTATTTTATTGCAAATGTGTTTATTTATGTAGGTTTTTAAAATTGGTTCTTAGATTTGTGTGTTTTGTTTATTTAATGTTTGTTCATGCTACTGGACAACTTGAATTTCTCCTCATGGGGATGAATAAAGTATATCTATCTATCTATAATTGCGCAATTCTTGAATCGATTCAAAATTTGGCTGAATGGATTTTTAAATATCATATTTTGCACAAAATTTCTGGAGTTACAATTTTGGGCTTGTGAAGGGGAACATGATTATATTATTAGCAGTAATTATTGATAAATTGCAATATATTGTATAGGGCTGCAACTAACGATTATTTTCATAATCGATTAATCTGGCGATTATTTTTCAACTAATCGATTATTAATCGGATAAAAAGAAGGAAAGTGCTCCAAAACTGTGCTAAAAGTAAGTTAGCCGTGCGTCCTGGGTTTACGCACAGAAGCTGTGCTCGCTCTGCCAACCCCTCTCTCTATTACGAACGCGGTCAGATCAACAAAGCTTTGACCAATCACGGTGTTCGTGGGCTTGTACCGCACACTCTGTGATGGACAGGAGCACCAGCGAATCACAGAGAGGGTTTAAGAGGTTAACTGGACTAGTTAATAGCTTAGAAACATATTGTTCCAATGCAATCGCGGCTAATATGTGCTAACTAGCTAACACCAAGCAACTTCGGTTTAACTTGTATAGTGTCAAACAATACGTTGTGATTAAAACGTTCCTATTAACTTGTACCAGTAATGCACCCAACTACTTTTCATGTCAAAAAAGGTTGCCAATATGTTTGTGAAATCTCACCAGAGTCCGACTGATTTTAAAGGGGAGACGCCATTTCTCAAGTGTCCTCTTTTTCCCCCCGTGTTAACCTTTCCTGTTCTCGCCCCCTAACCGTGGTTGGGGAGCACAGGGGAGATCGTCTTCTCCAGGGCCGGGGATTGCTTCCCTCCGGGGTTAACTCCCTTGAGGACCTCGTGCGTTTGCGGTGTATGAAAATGTAAATAAAAGGAGGCAGTTTCGCTGCAGAGTGGGGCTTTATTAGCTCACTACACTGTAGGAGTAGCACCTTTTACCCTCTACTTGCCCGATCGCCGTGCCCGATCCCTGAGAGCACACGCGGACACACACACGGAGCGAGACCCGGCTCCGCTGCTCCGCGCGGACATACATCCAGCGCGCCCCCGGCGCGCGCACGCAATCACTCACCCTCTCTCTCTCTCCTGCACTGAGCTATAGACACAATATAGACACATCTCACAACACCCGATTCTCCCGCTTGGACTTTGTCACGTGAACTAGTCAACTAATCGACTACTAAATTAGTTGCCAACTATTTTAATAGTCGATTTTAATCGATTTAATCGATTAGTTGTTGCAGCCCTAATATTGTACTTTGTTTTAGTATTTGGATATATTGGGATATCATATTGTGACATGTATAGTGTGATACGTAATGCCAGACTCATGGCAATGCACACTTCTACTCTCCGCCGACCTGCAGAGGGCGCCACCTTTTCCGGTTGAACCACGGCCTCGGATTTGGAGCAGCTGATCCTCATCCCGGCTGCTTCACACTTGGCTCAAACCTCAGTGCTGCAGGTCCTGGTTCCATTAAGCCAACAGGACGACACCATCCACAAAGATCCTGTGGCCCCCAAACCGGACCACCTCCGGCCCTCCTCCAGTCCCTGCCCCCAAACCGGACCCCACCCTGGCTCCTGGCTGCTCCTAGAAATTCTGTCCATAAACACAATGAACAGAACTGGTGACAGGTGCGGCCTTGGTGGAGTCTAAAATGCACCAGGAACAGGTCTGACTTACTGCTGGCCCCACAGCTCCTGCTCCGGTCACAAAGGAACCGGCCCTTAGCGAGGGGCCCCGGACCCCAGACTCCTGGAGCGCCCCCCACAGGCCCCACGAGGGATACGGTGGAATCTCCAGGTCCACAAAGCTCATGTGGACTGTGCAAACTCCCATGAACCTCGAGTACTGATGGAGGGTGTAGAACAGTCGTAGGGAGTATTATCTGTTCCATAAGGGTGAGTTGTTCTACAGTTGTAGGGAGTATTATCTGTCCCTCTATTCTTGGGTTGCAACCACGTGACAAAAAACCATTACGTCATCAAGCGACGCCATGTTGGATGATAAGCATTCTAAACAAAATGGCGACTTCTACTTGTGACATCCAGTTATCTGACTATTACTCGAAGCTTCTGCTAAGACAAGATATAAGGAGAAGGTTAAAATATGCGGCTTTGACCCATATTTTTTAAAATGTTCCGAGTTTAGGGAAGATATTGCTGAATTACCGTCAGTCGAATACCGTCGACATCGTGAACTATTTGGTACTTCAAACCTCGTGGCTGATCAGCAGTCAGATTAAGGCCTACAAAAGCCTGGAAGCGTATAACTTTTTTTACATCTGGTTGGGTTAGTGGTCTTATGGCGAAAGAGAGTGGTGGTGAACGAGTGGTTGTATTTGCAAGGGTAAGTTTACTACCGAAAAACCGAGTCGATAAACACAACACACTTAGCTTCAAAACCTGTTCAAAAGACCATGCTTTAATAGCTCGTACCTGTTGTCTTGGTTAAAAAAATTTTTAATATTATTCTGTATTATGATTATTTCAGGTTAATCATTCTCAAAGAACAAGAGAACCACCTCTCAAGACATGGCTGCTAGCTGAAAAATCTGGTGATGTGGTGCTAGCTCATTGTTCCTGTATGGCTGGACTCGGTGAAGCCTGCTCGCACGTAGGAGCTGTTCTCTTTGCTTGCGAAACAGCAGTTAAAATGAGGAAATCTGTCACACGTACTCAAGAAATAAGTAAATGGCTACCTTCACATGTGAAATAAGTACCATATATTCCTGTGAGTGAAGTGGATTTTGCCTCTGCGAAGAGACAGTATAAAGAGATAGAGAATGATAAAGAAAATGTACAGCCACCTCCACCAAAAAGAGAAATAGTTCCTAAACCAACACCAGCTGAAAAAACAGATTTTTCCAAGAGACTCTCACAATCAAAAGTCAGATCAGCAGTATTATCAGTTGTGCCTCCATATAATAAAAACTTCAAGCCAGAAAGAAATTTCAAGTTTAAAAAGTCTTCACAAACAAAGTTTCATTCAACTCAACTATGAACAGTTGTTAAATGTATGCAACAACACTGAAATTTCAATAACTGAAAAAGAATGTGGCATCATTAAACGATTAACCAGAAAACAAAGTACATGTAATGACTGGTTTGAACATAGAAGTGGCCGTATCACAGCATCAAAACTGAAAGCAGCTTGTCATACAGACCCAATGAAACCATCAAAGAGTCTTATTAAATCCATTTGCTATCCTAAAACTCACCAGTTCAAATCAGCTGCTACTGAATGGGTTTGCACCCATAAAAACACTGCTAGACAAGCATATGAAAGGAAAATGTGCACCTTGCATGAACATTTTGTAGTCAGCGATAGTGGCTTAAACATAAACAAAAAATGGCCACATATGGGTGCATCGCCAGATGGCTTTGTGAACTGTGACTGTTGTGGCACAGGTGTATGTGAAATCAAGTGCCCATTCACTGCCAAAAGCCAAATGCTGTCCGAAGCTGCAAAAAAAAGGAACTTTTGTCTGACTGAAGAGGATGGTACTTTAACTCTGGACAAGAGTCACGCCTACTATTATCAAGTACAGGCCCAGATTTTTATTTGCAATATTGATTATTGTGACTTTGTTGTTTGGACACAAAAGGATATCCACATTGAGAGAGTATTGCCAGACCATTTATTTTGGGAAAATTCACTTGTCAAGGCAACCAAGCTATTTAAGTTAGCTATTCTCCCAGAGATTGTGGGCAGGTGGTTTTCCAGATCAGCTGTGACTAACAGTGGTGAAGAGTCTGATGAGGAGGAACCTTGGTGTTATTGCCAAGAACATTTAGAAGGATGCAGACTTATAGGATGGGATAGTGAAAACTGTGATATTGTGTGGTTTCACATGGACTGTCTAGATATTGACAAAGCACCCAAGGGAAAATGGTACTGCCCTTCATGTAGACAATAGACTATATTATCAATGTTTGTTTTTAAAATGTTTCCTTTGGCTGCAGAGTACAATAACTTATTATTATAGAATGGTTGACGAAAATTTTAAATATAATTTCTAATGTTGTTGTGAAACTGAATTTAGATTGTGACAGACGTGAGTAGTTTGTGCTTGTAAACATTAACCTAAAGATAAAGTTGTTTTAAACTTTTTAGTGGTAAATTATCAGTATCACTTAACCAGAACTCAATCAAGCAACGAAAAATACAATGAAGGCTTTCATTGAATGGTTGAGCGATACTGACAATTTATCATTAACAAACTACTATTTGTTAGTACTTTTTTGTTTTTGTTTCATAGTTTTCCAGCATTTGTTCTACAACATATTTACTGCATTAGTTCCTTTCTATCTCTTTTTTATTATTATTATATTTTTTAATCACTCAAATGTCAACAACCACTATATTAAATTGAAATTTCACACTTGTTGACTGGTATTTAGTTAATATATGTAATATGAAAAAAATAGTAAGTTAATTGAATGGTACAACTGACTCTGAAAGATTTGTAAGAGCACAGCATACTTTGCCTATCTTGTCGATGGGTGCATCAGTTTGACCAGATTTCACAGAAACAAATTCTACCGGTAAAGTACTTTGAAGAATAACATACTTCTTACCAAACCAATGACTCGTTCTACGTGAATTCTGACATTTGCAATTTTTCTAGTGTCCACAATTTCATTAGCAGAAAGTTGTTTTTTTCCACATGTGAAGGCTGGGATTTTCAATGATGCTTGAAATAGTCCTACACTTTCTGCAATGTCAAACCCCCTATCAGCAAGTAAGGGATCACCAGGAATGAGATTTTCTAATATTCCACAATTGTCAGTAACATGTTTGTCGCTGGCCCTGCCGCCCCATGCTTTTGATATAAATGATATAACTCCTTGTGGTGTAATACCAATCAAAAACTTGACAGTGTTGTGGTGCTTGTAGTTTGACGATGTGATTGCTCGTGCAAGCAAGCTCGAGGGTCTGTTGATAAAAACCTCAAAGCAATCGATTATCACAGCTACACGGTTACCATAATTTTCCTTGAAGCAGTTGGGCATGGCTTCGATCAAATCTTCTCCTTCTGGCCATATAATCAAAAAGTCCAATCTCACATTTAAAACCTCTACCCCCTTGTCAAAGATTCTAGACACAGTGGACTGAGAGACTGAAAATCTGTATGCAAGATCTTGCAAAGACAAGTTAAGTCTGAGTCTCATCAAGGTAACAAGTAGTTCTTGAAACTGTGTAAGAGTGTTCATTGGTCCAGAATATATGTAGGGACAGCAAAAAGTCAAAATTTGTTGCATAATGAGGAAATTGGGAAGGCCAGTGTAGAATCGAGTTTTTTCATCACTGTCTTGAAAGCTTTTCTCTTGAAAGTCACTTTCCATTAGCTTTTTCTTAAGTTCTGTGAGCTCAAAAGTCATGTTGTTGACACACTGTTCCATTTGAATCATATCAAACACTGTGAGATCTGTTTGACATTCAACTTCAGTTGTGTTTTTTTTGTGTGTGTTAACTTGTTCTTCCATGATCTCAGTCTCTGTAGCAGTCGAAGCTAAAGTATTTTGCACAGATTTTTCAACTTCAAACAAAAGTTTCGCTGACTCAAGCTTTGCTTTCTTTGCTGCTCTTGCTTGGGATCTTTCACTCCTAGATAGATCTAACTTGGTTGGGAGTTTGATTTTATTGTGACCCATGTTTTGAGAGGGAGCCCAGTCAGGATTCTCTCGCTCGTGGAGCTGTGCTGGTTGCCCTACAAACATAACAACAACTTTAGTTTGTGTCTAGTTAAATGTGTCTTATTCCACTTTTGAAGACAGAAAAAGTTTAAAACTTACCAGAGATAAAATGATCACTGCAAACTCTAGTGTGTTCGGCCTTTTCTTCGTTAAAATTGGCGCGTGATATATTTTTGAACCACTGCTTTCGACGGTCAGTTGAAAGCGTCTCATCTCTCTTACTTGGATCGTTATTTTTGATAATTTTCGCAATCCGGAAGAATTTTTTGTCTTTATCGCATGTGTTATTATTTCCACAGCCGTAAACAGCACATAGAACAGGCATTTTCGCTTCAAGATCGTGGAATATCGATAAATATTACGAGCCAGTACAGACACAACATCACAGTACTGCCACCATATTGGATGTGTTATCATCCAATATGGCGCATTTTTAATTTGCATAATAGTAGTGACGTCACGTGCAACCCAAGAATAGTCTGGTGCAGTGGGTGAGTTGTTGTACAGTAAGCACTACAATATCTGTACGTGTATCTTTTCTCAAACACACTGTTCCTGCACCAGTTCATTTTGACACTAAAGTGGGACTAAACTAAAGTGACTGGATTTCTCTGAGCTCCTCCAGGACTCAAGCTGCCATCGCTCTGAGCGCGCTCAGTCAAGAGTTGGACCTAAAATATAACGATGATATAACGTCATAGTGGTCAGTCCAGTTTGGTGAGAGGTTTTATGTTCTTACCTTCAGCCTTAATTAAGTAATGACAATACCATGCAGAAGAGACTGGAGTATATTTGTGGCATTGCAGTTTGGACCTTTGGTCAGTAGGTGGCACTGGAGCGTACTGTATAAAGTGAGTTTGGTTTGTCCTGATCTGTGCTGTGCGTTCAGGCTCCCACACTTTGTGTTTAGAGCCTGGTAGACCATTCATTCATTCATTCATTCACTCTCTGATAAGTTAAACAGTGGTTCATATATTCATGTGGTGGAGGTCCCTTGGCCGTACCCACTGCCCGCTGCCGTTTTACCAAGTATTGCTGCCTGGGGATGTTTCCTCTCTCTCGAGCAGCTTTGAAGGTGGAATGTGTCCTGATGTGTCCTTCACTCTTGAGCCAATAGACAGAAAAGTATTTGTCCCTTATTTAAGAGACTAAACTGTTTATTTATACAAACTTATATCTTATGTATCTGTGCCAAAGGTCAGGTTATATGTGTGAGATTTCTTATGCACCTGAAGGCCCAGTAGACCTCGTTCACACCCATTCTGTTCTTTGACCTTTGACCTGCTGTAGACTGGTCCCTGGGCCTGTAAATATAGTGACGGGCAAATGCTTGGGGCCCCCACAGAACTATTGGGCCTAATATTAGACAGGACAGACAGAGTGACCGGGGTGCAGTGAAGTACATAAACATGAAACTGAGGCAGGAATGGGTGTGGTCAAGTTTCTTTTTTATGTATTAACTTTCCAAGAATAACAAAGTGAGTAAGAGCAAAGTGCAGTGCAATAAAGGACAGTGGAGGATCCGCAGCAGAAATCATGATACAGGCTTCATCGTTAACATTAGACATCCAACATTAAAATCCAATCCAAATAACCTGAAGCAAAATAAACCCAATGTAAAACCTAATGCTAAAAATAAACACTAGAACCAAACACCTTATAAACCCGAGATAAAAGGTGGTGCCAAATTAACTCATTTACAGAAGGAATATGAGACTGTTTGTTGGAGTAATCATGAGCCAAACCACAGACAGTTTTAGCACCACAATAGCTGTACAAAGCTCCTCTTAAACACACCGTTCCTGCACCAGTTCATTTTGACACTGAAGTAGGCGTGACCAGGTTTGTGAGTCTGCATCATAACTGGAAAATGAACTGATCACAAACATCATGTGTTTAAAGGTTTAGGCGACTGTTGGGAGTCGCTGTAGAAGTGACTGGATTTCTCTGAGCTCCTCCAGGACTCGGGTGTAATGAGGAGAGTCGTGAGTCGTGAGGACAGCGAGAGCGACGCCTTCGGAAGCAGAACTTTAGCTCAGTAAAAACAATCCGAGTGTCGCTCAGGCGATTTTGAAAATAAAACCAGAAATAAGAAAAGGAACACATTCTTCATTATTTGTCTCCAAAACCAAAGTGAAAAAAATGGATAACTATTTGTTTTTCGAGTCCTGGTTCAGTCCTGGTTTAGTCCTGGTTCAGTCCTGGTTTAGACCTGGTTCAGTCCTGGTTTAGTCCTGGTTTAGTCCTGGTTTAGTCCTGGTTTAGTCTTGGTTTAGTCTTGGTTCAGTCCTGGTTTAGACCTGGTTTAGTCCTGGTTCAGTCCTGGTTTAGTTCTGGTTCAGTCCTGATTTAGACCTGGTTTAGTCCTGGTTTAGTCTTGGTTTAGTCTTGGTTCAGTCCTGGTTTAGAGGTTTAGTCCTGGTTTAGTCCTGGTTCAGTCCTGGTTTAGTTCTGGTTCAGTCCTGATTTAGACCTGGTTTAGTCCTGGTTTAGTCCTGGTTTAGTCCTGGTTTAGTCTTGGTTCAGTCCTAGTTTAGACCTGGTTTAGTACTGGTTTAGTCCTGGTTTAGACCTTGTTTAGTACTGGTTCAGTCCTGGTTCAGTTCTGGTTTAGTCCTGGTTCAGTCCTGGTTCAATCCTGGTTCAGTCCTGGTTTAGTCCTGGTTCAGTCCTGGTTCAGTCCTGGTTTAGTCCAAATAATGAAGAAATAAGTTTTTAATTTTTTTCTTATTTTTGGTTTTATTTTGAAAAACGAATGAACGGACGACACAGCTGCTCTTGTGGCTGACTGGCCCCCCACTGAGCATCTTAGAAACTTAATATAATATAATATATCCTTAATATTTTTTTTTATGATTTCGTTGAGGTCAGAAGTGTCGCTCAAAGGACAGAAACAAAGGACTGTCTCGTGAGGGAGCTGCAGGGGGCGCTCTTTTATTCAGAAGGTCCTACACACATGAAGCAAATGGACTTCTGCACTGCAAAAAAGGCCTCTCAAAAAATATGGAAAAAAACCACCCCCACTAATTTTGAGGTAAAAATGCAGATTTTAAGTGAAATTATCTGCCAGTGCAGTAAGAAACTTTCACTTGTTGTCTTAAAACAAGACGAAATACGAATCTTGTTCTGAGACGAAAACACTAGTGCCAAGTATTCATGGCAAGATTTTTCACCTTATTTTGAGTATATTTATCCTTGATTTAAGTAAGAGTTGCTTATTACTCTTTATTTCTAGTATTTAACATGTCTTAAATCAGGCTGTTATTTCTTAAATAGACACTTGTTTTAAGAATAGCTTCTTTCGAACATTCACATTATCTTTACATTTGAACAAATACATGAAATCAATCACATTTGAAACTGCATTTATTGAAAGATGCCGTATATCTTCACCTAAAAGCTCCAGGACACGACTCTGAGGACAGAGGAACAGATCTGAGCCAGAGAAAAGAACTGGGTTGAGAAGGAAGTTAAAGAGGCTTAACCTGGCTTAATTTAATATAAAAAGTGCTTAGAATAAGTTGTAATATTTACATAAAATATATCAGGATGGAATATATAAGTAAAAAAAAATCTTGTCTTATTAAGTAAAAAAAATCTTAAAATTGATCTTTTAAGATGAATCTGCTTCATTTAAGTCAGTTTAACTATGCTAGAAAATCCTTTTTTGCTGTGTGAGCTTTAAGCATTGATATAACGATGTTTCCTCCTCACAAAAAAACAGAGCCGGAGTCGTGTTTGTTTCATTCATGTTTGAGTAACTCTTTATTATTCGTCTGTTACATCTGCAAAGCTCCAAACGCTCTGCTCCACCCTGTGATGTCATGAAGTGGTGGTAGTTTCCAAGTGAACAGCTCCTTTTCCCTTTAGTTCAGTCGAGATCAGCGACTCCAGGACTGAAAAAACAATCCGAATGATTCTAGTGAAGGTGTGTGGAGTTTAACCATCAAAGACCTATGACATCGTATACGATACCGAGGAATATGTTTTCTATAACCGCGCAGAACTTTCTAACCGTAAAAGACAGAAACTTCCTTTTTCCCCTCTGAAAGTGCAGACATAGAGGTTTCCGTACATTTCTGCGGCTTTATCCTACGTCACACTCACGCTGTGTGATGACGTGAACAAAACGAGTGTCCAATAGGAACTTTGTTTTCCCCAAACTCATGCGCTCCGTCCATTTTGATCGACCCAAACTTTGCCAAAGAGTGAAGTGAGTCAAGATGGTCGACTCCTCTGACTGTGTGTTTATAACGAGTGAAAAAGTTGCTCTAAGTGGAAAATTACACATCTTGGTGTGTGTAATTGTGCATCTCTTTCTATTTTTATTTAAAGGTTTATTTCACTCAAAATGTCCAAATCCAAATGTAATTTCCACCATAGAAATGCAGAAGTGCTGTGGCTCTGGCCCTGGACCTGACAGGAGCTGTTTCCAGGACTGGACCAGGAAAGTCATGGAGCCACTGCACTTTTTTTGTTTTTAGGGAAATAAGGAGATTTTTAATTTACTTACAGACTTGATATTTTGCATTTTTGTAGCTAAGGCCCTAAATTAAGCATTTTTATGTCCAAAAAGTTATTTATACATGTTTACTGTGTGTTTTGTATAAAAGAATTTTATTTTCTGTTTTTTTTTTTTTTCATCTCTATTTCTGGTCCTGTAGCTTTTATCACAGTCTCATGACACAACTACAGCAGCAGATTGTGAAATAACAGGTTGGACTGAACAAAAGGAGGTAGAACACTTCATTAGGGGGTAAAAGGGGCAGTTTTAAAAGCAAAATTAAGACAAAAATCCAGGCAAGGAGAAATGTACTAAAATAGCCCTTAGATCTTTGGGGGTTAACTGTGAGAAAAAAGGGCTTTGGGAATATAAAGCTGTGGAAACATAGGTATGCCCCCTTTCTACTTTTTTCTAATATTGTGCAATTTGAAGCTCACAGTGTATTTGATTTTTGGAAAGTAACTATATCCAAACGAAGGCATAACTGTACCAAAAAATTACTCAAAATGAGAATTCTCAGTGTGTATTTTCATGTATTTAGTTCTATACCAACAGTAATGTTTGGTTTTGCTGACTCATCAAATAAAGACAGAGACTTGTGGAATTAGAGGCAAAAAGCAAATGCTGCGTTTATTAAACTGTTTCAAAGATCATTCCAGAAGAAAATAGAACAAAACACAAAAGCATTCCAATCTCAGGTAAAATGTTCAAAAGCAAACCACATAATTATTTCTACTTAGACAAAATTAACACGTCTTTATACTCACAAAACATCCAAGTCATTCCACACACATAAGAAGACGTTTCGTAGAATTTATTTCAGGTGATACAAAACGATTACAAAGTATTAAGTACTGTGCACTGAGTGAACTATGACATAGAAAAGACTTAAAGAGAACAGACGGTGGAGAGTGGGAGAGAAGGGCCCTGGGAATCGAATCTGGAGCCCCAAACTAGGCGGACCCCCTGCTTTTAAACTAAGAAGGTGTAATCAAAAAAAGAATGTAAGCCTCTGGTTATGTTTTGACTCTGTGCAGGGAACTGTTTTTCCCCTTCAAGGACAGTGGGCCCCTGTCTCCTGCTCCTCAGCACACCTTCCTGCGCTCTTTAGTTACTTGAGAAAAACATTTAGACAAAATACATTTCGGTCAACAATTAATCACACATTGAATAAGAAGTTTCCACCACAGTCATAAAGGAACTGGAAGGTTAAGGATGAGTTTATTAGATTTTTAAATATTTTTTTCACCTTACCCCCTCACCTCAACTGGCCTTTGGTTTGTTCCGAATTTCTCAAGTTGGCCACAAAGCTCCTTAGGCCAAAACCATGATAAAGTCAGTTTGAATAGTGCGCTCAGTTAGGAAGGAGTTAGGAAAGGAGCCTCCATGCTTCCTCGGCACAAAGAGTTTATATGTGTTAAACATTTCATTGCCTTAGACATTATACAATACAAACACCTCTATAAACCCAACTTGATATAATGACAAAAAGGAAAAATTGCACACATTTATATAAACAAAATTTACAGCCACATGGGTAATTTATATAAACACAGATGATCGAGTCCTACTTACGCTAAAGGACAGAATTTGATTTATTTTTAAACCCCTTTCACATTTATATACTGGTAACAAAAATTAAAAGAACACATATTGGCAATTCATTCAGATATGGAAAGAAGGATATCTAATGCTAGTAAAAAAATAATAAAAAAATAACCCACTGTGTTTATTGTTGCAGGAGGAGGGTCTAAAGACAGGGGGCTGCTTCTCCATTTGCTTGTTTCCAGTTTGATTTCTGTTTAAACACAATTGTGATTTTGGGCTTTACAGAAAGAAATGAAAGTGTTTAATCTCAAATGCAAATGAGGCCCTTAAACCACCATCTTGAAGTTTGTTTCTAATAGTGTGTGATCAGTCATTTTGTATATCTCTGGACTTCTGGATCCAGGAGCAGGTTTTGGCCCTGCTGGTGATTGTGGACCTTCTAGACGCCTGCGTCTCTGGGAATATCGACCTGTCTCTTGACCCTCACCAGAGAAACTCAAATTCTTCAGCATCACTTTATTTTTTGTGAACATGTGACATTTTGTGTCTGGGTCTTGGATTGGATTTGGTTTATCAATCTGAAACTGAATTAAGATTTCCAGAGGCTTAATCCTTTCATTTTTGTCAACAGACGTCCTGCTAAGTACTTGGCTCCAGACTTGGTCTTCTCGTCCATCCGCTCTCTCATTTCCTCCAGTTTCTGCACCTTCTCTGTGTCTCCTGTCTCCTTCATTTTCTCAATCAGAAACTCCAGATGGATGTAAGTGGAGACTGAATCCTCGTTCAGAGCAATCCCTTTGAGCTTCACAATGATACAAAAGGCTTCATTAAGCCACCCATTTTTCTTTTGTTTAAGCTCAGACATTTCCTTCTCCAGATCCTCCAGCAGACTAGTCTTCTCCTCACTCTCAGCTTTGTTCTTCTCATATTTGGCCTTCATTTCTTCAATGGTCATTTCCACTGTTCTGGTCTTATTCACATATCTCCAGTTTTCTTTCACATGATCCTCCACCGGACACTTCCCAGAACAGGATGTACACTTCCCGTCTTTCATGACCTCACACTGGCTTGGACCCCAGGCCCAGGTGCATCCTGGGTGATGGCAGTTCTCTTCACACTTATTACAGGTCACAGCGTTGTTGTCCCACCTGGCTTTTATTTTCTCTTTCTCTTTGTAGGTTTCTTCTTTGTTAACTTTAAAGTTTTGGTTCTCCTTCATCTCATGGTTAAATTTTTCAAGTTCCTCTCTGTTCTTTTTGATCACCTCCTGCTTCATTTCCGCCTCATTCACTCGTTCCTCCAGGTTCTGGATGCAGGCCGTGAGTCTGATCCTCTCTTTAATCACCTCCACTGTTCTCTTCAGAGACAGAGTTTTGGCTGTTTCCAGAAACTTTGTGAACTTCTCCATTCCATTGTTTGAAGTTGTAAATGCATGTTCTGCCTCTTCCTCTCCGTCTCTGTCGTATTCAATCGTCTCGTTTTGGTAGTTGTTGAACTGGAAATACACTGGTTCATTTTTTGAATCAGGGGTCGTGACACTGGCACAAAGAATCTTTGCATCTTCCAGAGCTTTGAGAGCATTTTTGGGTTTTCCTCTATCTGAGTGAGTCATCATCACCACAATGTTCTGCTCCATGTCTTTGCCAAACAGAGAAGTGACAGAGTTAAAGATATAGGCCATCCTCTCGTCCAGTCTGTTCTCTGAGGCCTTCATGACCAAACACACAGCACTGACTGTGTCCACTCCCTCAGGGATGCAGAACAGACTCTGGAGCAACTGACTAACCATATCATCATGAGCTATGTCTTCAGTGTGTACGAATCCTGGAGTGTCGATGATGGAGAGAGAATAAGGGACTTTCTTTCCCTCAAATCCAAAGATGTCGTAAACAGACACAGCAGAGGTCTGAGTCTCAGAGGTTTGTCCTTCTCATCTGAGATGACCTCAAACCAGACTTTGTCTTCAAACACCACTCCCATCACAAAGTTGACCAGGGCGTTGATCAGAGTGGACTTCCCTGCCCCAGTGGCTCCCACCACGAGGATGGTCCTGTTCAGGTGCATTGGATCAGATTCTCCAAGAATAAATCTCCTCAGTTCAGACTCTTCATTTGTTTTTTTGTCCATATTTACTCTTTTTAGCTGCAGTTGGTATTGTGCAGGAGGTCCGTCGTCTATCTTCTTCCTTTCATCAATGTGCTTTCTGAAATCTGAAGCCATATTTCTCCTAGAGGGGTAAATACAACTGAATTAAAAATGGGGCAAGCAATGTATTTTCTCATTGTTTTATGCATCATCACTCTAAAGTAAACTGATTGCTGTATTTTGATTTTGAGATGGAGCTGGCGTGTTATTTTGAAAAAAAATTTGTGTACATGTTTGTAATGTACAGGGTCAAAAATGGCCTCAGTGTGGCTGTTCTCATTTTTCTTCTAAACCAAACAAGCTGGAGTCATGTGTCATCATGTTGTGCTTCACAAATAAATCCCCTGTGATTTTTTTCAAGTTCACAACAAATAGATGTTTTGTATTCATATTTTAAAATCAAATTTTAAGAGGGCCTAGTGAGACATTTCTTAACACAAATTTTTTTATGTACATATAACATTCATATCGCAGATCTGCACAAACGCTCTATCGGCTTTTTCCAAACAAAACATGTTGGAGGAATACAGCTGCACCTCTGGTAATCCTCTCCTCTGATACTGTCCTCAATCCAAACTTTACAAACTTTGCACCAAAACCTTTCCAAAGAGCCTCATGCTGCCTAAAATGGGCCAAAGATCAATTTTGAATTGCTGTTGGATTCAATGCACAGACAGGCCAATTACAGACATGAGCATTCACAGGGAGCTGGAATCACCTGAGGAGCTCTGAATTTGCAGAATTACAGGAGATAAAATTCGGGGGAATTGGCACAGACATGTTCAGGCATTTGCATCTTTGTGGACTTGGTCTGTCTCTAACAGGATGCAGTTAAAATGCACAAACCCGGAGAACTCACCGTGTTCAGGTGTGAGGGGAGAGTGCAGATCTCAGTGATGAGGGAACCTT
This sequence comes from Odontamblyopus rebecca, assembly GCA_030686955.1. NCBI lineage: Eukaryota > Metazoa > Chordata > Actinopteri > Gobiiformes > Gobiidae > Odontamblyopus > Odontamblyopus rebecca. Next base: position 14,267,323 of record CM060653.1, on the reverse strand, counting down.
CTATGAGAGTCTGGAGAGTCTGAGGAGCTGAGTCCTGCAGGTGAGAAGTCCTCGTCTGATCTGAAACAGGAGCAGAGGGTTTAGTTCTGCAGACACTCCCTGAAGAGCCATGTCACGAGGGCTGGTGTTTGTGATGTTATCTGTTGAGATTTGGCAAAGGCTCACGTGACATGCTCTGTCCCTGTTCATTTCATGTTAATTTTGTTGATGAAAGACAACTGCTGTGTCGAGCAGAAGTAAAACTTTAAGAAGTTTACCTGGCGAGCCTGCACCTCCTGCTTTCTGTTGAATTAAGAGCTCAAGACCAATGGTGTGGGACAAAATCTACCAAGAACTTTTAAACATGCATTTAGTTTTGAGTGAGACTACGAGAACTGCTTAAAGTGCACATGAGGTGAGACCAGGAAGGTCACATGGTTTTCACAGAATCAGCTGAAAATGTTTTTGATTTTATCTTACAGATAATGCAAACCCTGCCACACCCCTGGCACAAGTGTGTGACAGCTCTCCTGCCAGATTAACGTCAACTAGACGGTGATTTTTCAGTCGGCTGATATTTTTTGATACTTACACTACTGGTCAAAAGTTTTAAAACACTCACATTTTAGAGTTATTACAAAAAATTATTTATTGCAATTCAGGTCATGCAGGTCCAATGAACGGCTTGAAATGGTACAAAGGAAAGTGCTGAACAAACAAAATGTTTGGTTCCCAAAACTAAAAAATAATGAACATTTCAGAATGATAAAAAAGGCCTTTTTCAGGGGACATGAAGTGGGTTAACAATTTAAAGCTTTTCTGCAGCAATGAAGGTTGAATCAGTCTTAAAAGGACAGTTTGTGTTTTTGATGAGTCTGAGTCGCGTCAGCTCTGACTTACCTCCCACAGCGTCTGAGCCGATTTCTTCTGGTTTTGGTGCTGATGAAAGTTTCCTGGAGGCTGAAGTCATGAAAATAAGGAGTTTTTCTTCTCAGAACAATCTGTGTTCAAAAGAGCCACACATTTGCATCACAAAACGTGAATGGGGAAAAAGTCAAACGAAGAGCAGTTCAGAAGCCCCTATGATGAAGAACACCACAAGGCCAATGACATCGCCTGGAAAGGTGGTACTGGGGCCCCACCCTGGAGTAGAGGTAAGATCGGGCCTAAAAAATCCAGCCTGACCCGACCCGATCCGCGGGTATTAAAACCCGACCCGACCCGAGCCCGACCAATTAACTTGATTTGCAGGCCCGAGCGGACCTGCGGAGGGGAAGATTATTAAGCGGGCGTCGTTCACGTGCGCAGAGCATGCGCTGGCTCTGCGGCTCCTGTTACAGGAGCCGCTCTGGCTCTGGCTCATGCTCTGCGCACGAATTTAACTGTTTATTTATTTTAAAAAAGTCAGCGAGAGAGAAGCCCGGCCCGACCCGACCCGAAGCAATGATTGACATTTTAGGCTCGGGCTCGGGCTTAAGATCTTACCTCTACCCTGGAGCCAGGCTTGGGGTGGGTGCACGTGGGCGAGCACCTGGTGGCCAGGCCTTTCCCCACGGGGCCCGGCCGAGCCCAGCCTGAAGGAGCGACATGGGACCGCCCTCCCCTAGACCCACCATCCGCAGGAGGAGCCATAGGGGCCGGGTGCAGAGAGATCTGGGTGGCAGTCGAAGGCAGGGCCCTCGGCAACCGGATCTCCGGACATGGAGACTAGCTCTGGGGACATGGAATGTCACCTCGCTGAAGGGGAAGGAGCCTGAGCTTGTGTGGGAGGTTGAGCAATACGGGCTAGGTATAGTCGGCCTCACCTCCACGCACAGTTTGGGTTCTGGAACCCAACTCCTTGAGAGGGGTTGGACTCGCCATTTCTCTGGCATTGGCCGGGGGAGCAGCAACGAGCTGGTGTGGGCCTGCTCATCGCACCCTGCTGTGTGTTGGGGTTCACCCCGGTGAATGAGAGGAGTCGCGTCCCTGCGCCTTCGGGTCGGGGACAGGTCTCTCACTGTGGTGTCGGCCTACGGGCCGAACAGCACTGCAGAGTACACGGCCTTCTTGGAGTCTCTGGGAGGGGTACTGGACAGTGCACCGACCGGGGACTCCGTTGTTCTACTGGGGGACTTCAACGCTCATGTGGTCAACGACAGTGACACTTGGAGAGGGGTGATTGCTGGCTCGGGGGACTCCTGAGGCAGCTGACGGGTACCGGCGGGCCAAACGTGCTGCAGCCCAGGCGGTGGCAGAGGCAAAATCTCAGGTCTGGGAGGAATTCGGGGAGGCCATGGAGGAGGACTATTAGACGGCCTCAAGGAAATTCTGGCAAACCATCCGACGCCTCAGGAGGGAGAAGCAGTGCTTCACCAAGACTGTTTACAGTGTGGGGAGAGAGCTGTTGACCTCAACTGAGGACGTTGTCGGGCGATGGAAGGAATACTTTGGGGATCTCCTCAATCCCACCGTCACATCCTCCGAAGAGGAGGCCGAGGCTGGGGACCCAGAGGCGGGCGCTCCCTTAGAGATAGGGTGAGGAGCTCAGTCACACGGGAGGAGCTCGGAGTAGAATCACTGCTCCTCCACATCGAGAGGAGTCAGCTGAGGTGGCTCGGGCATCTGGTCCGAATGCCTCCTGGACGCCTCCCTTGGGAGGTGTTTTGGGCATGTCCCACCAGTAGGAAGCCCCAGCGAAGACCCAGGACATGCTGGAGGGACTATGTCTCTCGGCTGGCCTAGGAACTCCTCAGGGTCCGTCCGGAGGAGCTGGAGGAAGTGGCTGGGGAGAGGGAAGCTTGGGAGCCCCTGCTTAGACTGCTGCCCCCGCGACCTGGCCCCGGATAAGCGGAAGAAGATGGATGGATGGAAAAAGTCCCTTGTCCCTCTGTCCCTCCTCTCTCTCTGCTGTTCTGACGCCATCTGCTGAGTTTGAGCTTCAGGATATTCGGGTTCATAAAGAGCTCACCTTGGCTCTGTGCTAAAGGCCATGTCTTCATCGTGAACTTTCCGAGCAGGAAACAGTGAAACAGGCGCCACTTGGAGGCAGCGCAGTGATACGACCGGAGAAAAACAACACCAAGAGATTCTGAGCTTGGACTTTTTCCCCGTTCATGTTTTGTGAAGCAAATGTGTCACTCTTTTGAACACAGATTGTTTTGAGAAGAAAAACTCCAGGAATCAGCACCAAAACCAGAAAAACTCGGCTCAGATGCCGTTGGGAGGTAAGTCAGAGCTGATCCGACTCTGCTGACGGAGATGTACAGATTCAGGTAAAAAATTCCAAACTATCCCTTTAAAAGCTGGTTCTATAATTTCCTACAAGAGTTCCAACTTTTCTTCATGACTTAAATCCCCTCTGTGTGCATAAAATCAGTGCTGGAACACTGTGGTCCCAGACCCTCACGAGCATCAGGTGAACAGTACTGTACTGCAGAAAGTAGTGTGTTGCTACAAAAATGGTGAGAAAAAGGCAATTAACAATGGAAGAGGCACAGACCATCATAACACTTAGAAATGTAGGTTGTTCCTACAGGAAACTGCAAAGAAAGTCAAGATGTCAGTGAGTACAGTTTCCTTCACCATCAAAAGGCACGCAGAAACTGGGGAAACCTCGACAGGAAGAAGAGCCACAACTGAATCAGAGGAAAAGTTTCTGAGAGGTAACAGCTTACATAATGCGGCTCACAGGACAACAGCTTCAAGCACAGCTTAAGAGTGGTCGTAATAAGCAAGTCTCAGTTTCTACTGTGAAGAGAAGACTTCGAGCTGCAGGTTTGCCAGGACGAGCTGCAGCAAGAAAGTCAGAATGAGACAAAGAGGCCATGAAACACTGCCACTGGGCGACTGAAGACAGGAGGAAGGTATTATGGACTAATGAATCTTTGATGCTGATCTTTGTACGTGGTCAAGTAGGTTAGCCTATATAATATAATATATATCACCTCATGTGTACTTTAAGCAGTTCTCGTAGTCCCACTCAAAACTAAACGTTTAAACATTCTTTCATCAACAAAATCAACACGTGAGCAGATAACATCACAAACACCATGCTGGTGACATGCTGACATTATATCACCTATATATATATATATATATATATATATATAGGTGATATAATGTCAGCATGTCACCAGCATGGTGTTTGTGATGTATATATATATATATGTTGGCTCACACTTCCTTGATTTTCCATGGTGGGTATCGTATCTCATGGCTCCCATGGTTGCTCTTATAAGCCCAACACCTCTAGGATCACTGCTGATGGTTGTGGTAGGGATCGCTCTGAGTGCTGCATTCACATCCTCTAGCAGACTTTCAGATGGTACTTCACTTAGCCTGTGTAGCTGGCGTTGGGGTTGCCTTGTGTTCATCCGGGCCATGATCTTATCTTATCTTATCAGTCGCTGCCTCGCTCAGCGTGATGCTTATTGGGGCTTCCTTCCCAATCTCTGGTTGGGGAGTTAGTGTTAACTCCCCTCTGACCTGGTGTCCTGGCTCCCCGTTGCTGTAGCTGGAGTAGTAGCATTCCAACAGAGCCTGGTTCTCGCATCTCGCCCATTTCCGTCTTGTTCCAGTAGCCCATTTCTCATCAAGGTGTCCTGGTTCCTCGACACCTGACGCAGACCTTGTTTGGCCGGGCGACATCTGAGCCTGCATCTCGTAAGTTTTATCACCTCTCATCATTGTATGAGGTGGGCAGTAGCGTAAAGGGTCTTGCCCAAGGACCCACACTAATGCCCTTGGGGGTGGATTCGAACCCGGGTCCGTCATGGGAAAGTCCAGTGACTAACCCATTGTTTGTTTTTGCTCCCATTTGTCATGAGATGGACTCAAAGATCTAAAATTCATTCTAGATACACAATATTACCATTTCTCTCAAACATTGTTCACAAATCTGTCTAAATGTGTGATAGTGAGCACTTTTGCTTTGCTGAGAAAATCCATCCCAACCCCCAGGTGTGCCACATCAAGATGCTCATCAGACACCATGATTAGTGCATAGGTGTACCTTAGACTGTCCACAATATAAGGCCACCCTGAAATGTGCAGTTTTGTCTCACAGCAAAATGCCACAGATGGCGCAAGCATTGAGGGAGCGTGCAATTGGCATGCTGACAGCAGGAATGTCAACCAGATCTGTTGCTCGGGCATTGAATGTTCATTTCTCCACCATAAGCCGTCTCCAAAGGCGTTTCAGAGAATATGGCAGTACATCCAACCGGCCTCACAACCGCAGACCACGTGTAACCACACCAGCCCAGGACCTCCACATCCAGCAGGTTCACCTCCAAGATCGTCTGAGACCAGCTACTCAGACAGCTGCTGAAACAATTGGTTTGCATAACCAAAGAATTTCTGCACAAACTGTCAGAAACCGTCTCAGGGAAGCTCAACTGCATGCTCGTCGTCCTCATCGGGGCCTTAACCTGACTTCAGATCGTCGCCGTAACAGACTTGAGTGGGCAAATGCCCACATTCGATGGCGTCTGGCACATTGGAGAGGTGTTCTCTTCACGGATGAATCTCGGTTTACATTGTTCAGGGCAGATGGCAGACAGCGTGTGTGGTGTCGTGTGGGTGAGCGCTTTGCTGATGTCAATGTTGTGGATCAAGTGGCCCATGGTGGTGGTGGGGTTATGGTATGGGCAGGCATCTGTTATGGACGAAGAACACAGGTGCATTTTATTGATGGCATTTTGAATGCACAGAGATACCGTGATGAGATCCTGAGGCCCATTGTTGTGCCATACATCCATGAACATCACCTCATGTTTCAGCAAGATAATGCACGGCCCCATGTTACAAGGATCTGTACACAATTCTTGGAAGCTGAAAATGTCCCAGTTCTTGCATGGCCAGCATACTCACCGGACATGTCACCCATTGAGCATGTTTGGGATGTGCTTGACCGGCGTATACGACAGCGCGTACCAGTTCCCACTAATATCCAGCAACTTCGCACAGCCATTGAAGAGGAGTGGACCAACATTCCACAGGCCACAATTGACAAGCTGATAAACTGTATGCGAAGAAGATGTGTTGCACTGCATGAGGCAAATGGTGGTCACACCAGATACTGACTGGTTCTGAGTCCCCAGACCCCCAATAAAGCAACAACTGCACATTTCAGGGTGGCCTTTTATTGTGGACAGTCTAAGGTACACCTATGCACTAATCATGGTGTCTGATGAGCATCTTGATGTGGCACACCTGTGAGGTGGGATGGATTATCTCAGCAAAGCAAAAGTGCTCACTATCACACATTTAGACAGGTTTGTGAACAATGTTTGAGAGAAATGGTAATGGCTAGATCTTTGAGTCCATCTCATGACAAATGGGAGCAAAAACAAAAGTGTTGCGTTTATATTTTTGTTGAGTGTAGTTTGCGGCATGCTCGTGGCTCCAGTTACTGCAAGGAACGCAACTATGGTGAGGGCAAGTAGAGTGTTCATCGTGGCAGGGCCTAGGTGTAACCTATCAGAACGCCGTTGTTGTCTCACGGAGCAGTGCCCAGCCTTCTGCTGTAAGAACACTGTTGATGTCTCAGCTATACCAGTGAAGTCCTGCGTCTGGGAGGTCAAGAAGTCCTGCGTCTAGGAGGTCTCAGCCAAGTCCGCCAATGTGCGGAGTTTGTAGTGTGAGAGATGAATCCACGTCGCCTTCCCTCGACTTTAACTGCGGTGGGTGTGGCTATCAGCTTCCCATCGAGGACTGTTCCAGCTCTTCCTCTTCAGTACTTTGAGGAATACGCTGTCTCCTGGCACAACCTGTTTACCCTGTAGAGATAGGGGTGCTTCTGGCAGTTCATTGTTCTCTTTACATTCCCTTGTAAGCAATGTCTTTCTCATATAGTCTGCCAAAGTCTTGTCTGAGTCGGGTGTGTCTTTGGTTATAAGCTGTAAGTCTGGTATGGTGTATTGTCGACCATATAACACTTCAAATGGCGTCAGTCCATGTTCCTTGGTTGGTAGTATGTGCATGCTGAGCGTTACTAACGGGATACAGTCTGGCCATGGCCGTCCTGTCTCTTTGGAGGCTTTTGCCAGTTTGTTCTTAATAGTTCCATTTCTCTGTTCTACCAGTCCTGCTGTGGGTGGTATACACAGTGTCTTCTTAAGTCCATTTTAAAAAGTTCTCCAACTCTGTCTATTACTTCATTCACAAAGTGTGTTCCATTGTCTGATCTTATAACTCTTGGGACTCCATAGGTTGGAATTATGGTCTTACATAACGCTTTGGCAACAGTCAGTGCGTCTGGTTTGGCTGTTGGAAACAGTTCTACCCATTTGGAGTATGCATCTATAACAACTAGGCAGTATTCTACTCCTTTTGCTTTGGATAGTTGGATGTAGTCCATATGAGTCGTATGGAATGGGTGTTCTGGGTCCGGGAAGGCGCCTCTTTTGGGTCTTATTTGGCCTTGTGGATTGTTCTTTATGCATGTAATGCACTGTTTGCAAAAAATGTTTTGAATAGGTATTAAATCCATGTGTGTTATAGTGTTTGTTTCCTATATCCACCATCCCCCCTGTTGACACATGGCAAGGCCCATGTGCCAACTTTGCAGCCCATGCATGTAGGGATTTTGGTAGCATCTTATCATCTGGTCCTGTATAAATATTATTTTGGAGGTGAGCACCCTTCCGGACCCATAGTTCCCTTTCTGCTAGTGGCGCTTTGTTTTGGTATGTTGCTAGGATATTCATTTCCTCTTTTTCATGTGCTTGTTCCTGGACGTGTACCTGTATGTCTGTCTTTTGTCCTTCTGCGGCTTGTTTTGCAGCTTTGTCTGCTAGTCTGTTTCCGTTTGACACCATATCCGTGCCTGTGGTGTGTGCTTCACACTTACATACCGCTATGTGTGAGGGTAATAGCATTGCTGACAGTAGGTCTTGTAATAGATTAGCGTGCATGACTGATTTTCCGGTAGATGTTTTGAACCCACGGTGTTTCCATTGCTGGCAGAATATGTGTACGGTTCCGTATGCATACTGGCTATCTGTGTATATGGTTACTGCTTTTCCTGTATACAATTTGCATGCTTCTGTCAATGCAACCAGTTCCGCTGCTTGTGCGGAGAGGTTAGACGGTAGTTTGCCTTGTTTTAACACTTTGTTTTCTGTTGTAACTGTGTACCCAACTTGGTTTTCGCCCATTTCGCTCTTTTTGGTTGATCCGTCTACAAATACAATGTCTCCCTTGGTCAGGGAGTGTCTTGTAGGTCAGGTCTTGGTTTGTTTTATGTTTCTGCCATGTCTACACAGTTATGTGGCTGTCCATCTGTTGCTACCGGCAAAAGCACACTGTGGGCCTAATTTGTGCACTGCCTTGTCGCATCTCCAGTCCAGAGAGAGAGAGAGCGAGCACGAGACACACATGCACACGCACACACAGCACAAGAGACAGAGACCATGCAACACAAAATCACAAAAATACAAAACACAAAAACCACATACGAACAGAATAGCAAACAAACAACAGCCTGACCTGCAGGCCCTGGAGTCAACTAGACAAAGACCACAAACATATACCCCAATTTAAAATTGCACATGCAACATAACCCATAATGACGTCATCCTTATCACAGCTGTGTTTTTCAAAAGAACAGCTTTATACTTAATCCTTAATCTTATTTTCCTTATCCTTTTTTTTTTTTTTTTCCCCAAATAACTTTAAACATATCCCAAAAACTTATTTCCTGAGCGACATTAAACACGCTCTAACATTTCTTTACTCAAATTCCTTTTCTCAGTTTAAACTCACATTTTTCTTTGTTGAAGTAAAAGACAAGCCTGTGTGCCTAGTTTGTGCCGAGGCGCTGGCACTGATGAAAAAGGCCAATGTTGAGCACCATTACACCCAAAACACGCTAACCTGCAGGAGCTGAGAGGACAGAAGACACACAGTAGTAGGTGGTTTGGTTGGGGGGGTAGATAGTATTACTAATGCTGACATATCTGATGTGATATGAACCAGTTTTTTAGACGTTTCTTGAACATATTGTTAGTGATTTCTCGGATGTTTTGAGGGACACAGTTCCTCATGTGCAGCTGTAACTGAAAATGCACTTTGACTGAAGACACTTCTCCACACAGGAACAGTCCAGTCTCCTCATGCCGACCCTGTGTTATTCTCTGAGAACCGGATCTTCTGATTATAAACTGACTGAGTGGAGGATGACAGACCATTAATGATTTTAAATATCAGACCGAGATTTCACTATTTTATGACATTTTCCCAGCTTAACAATTTATGCTTCTGTAGTTTGGTGCAATGGTGATAGCTTAAAGGTTTTTTATCCAGTATTTTGATTGTCTGTTTGTATAATGACTCTATGGGTTTTAGTGTTGTTTTCTTTGCCTGTGACCATGTTGTAAGGCAGTATGTGATATGTGACAGGACCAGAACATGAACATAGTAGCTGCTTGCAGTGAAAAATGTGATCTTATGAATCTAAAATTGGACAGACTTAATTTGACATGGTTGCAGACTTTTTTGATTTGTGATTTAAAAGCTAGTTTTGAGTCAATTAGGGCCCCAAGATATGAATTAATTTCAATCAATTATGGCATTTGTATCGCGCCAAAGCACTTTACAGAGCATTATTTACAGAGCATTATTTACAGAGCATTATTTACAGAGCATTTGTCCAACCCACATACTGTAAATATAAGATGTTTTTGATCTGCGTAATCCCTCAGTGGCCCAGGCCTAAACCAGGTCTAAACCAGGACTAAACCAGGTCTAAACCAGGTCTAAACCAGGTCTAAACCAGGACTAAACCAGGTCTAAACCAGGTCTAAACCAGGTCTAAACCAGGACTAAACCAGGAATAAACCAGGTCTAAACCAGGACTAAACCAGGCCTATACCAAGTCTAAACCAGGTCTAAACCAGGACTAAACCAGGTCTAAAGCAGGTCTAAACCAGGTCTAAACCAGGACTAAACCAGGTTTAAACCAGGTCTAAACCAGGCATAAACCAGGTCTAAACCAGGACTAAACCAGGCCTAAACCAGGCCTAAACCAGGTCTAAACCAGGTCTCTGTGTTCTTACACTTGTTCTGCTCCAGTTCCAGATCGTTCTAAACACGTTCAGGAAAGGTTCTAACGGTTCTAAAAGTTCTAAAGGTTCTAAAGATTCTAAAGGGTCTAAAGGTTCTCAAGGTTCTAAAGGTTCTGAAGGTTCTAAAGGTTCTAAAGGTTCTAAAGGTTCTGAAGCTTCTGAAGGTTCTGAAGGTTCTGAAGATTCTAAAGGTTCTAAAGGTTCTGAAGGTTTTAAAGGTGCTGAAGGTTCTGAAGGTTCTAAAGGTGCTAAAGGTTCTAAACGTTCTAAAGGTTCTAATGGTTCTAAAGGTTCTAAAGGTTCTGAAAGTTCTAAAGGTTCTGAAGGTTCTAAAGGTTCTGTACGTTCTGAACTGTCCTGTCAGTGGGACTGTTTTAGTATCGACCCCTGTGGAAAATGAGGATCTGGTTTCATCTCTTTTCTTTCGTAGGAAATAGTAGTTTATATTTAGTTTGTGTATTTATTTTCTGAGACGCAGTGGTGAAATTCACAGGGAGCAGTGCCCTCTGGTGGACAAAGACAAAACTGCACAAAGCAGCAGGACCCCCGACCTCTGACCCCTGAGGATGGAAAAAAAACGAAATATACGTTAAAAATAAAATAAGAAATAATTAAAACCATTAATATGAAGTCTGAAAAAAGACACTAAACGAAGATTAAACCACAACTAAATAGGACTGAACTAGGACCAAGCTATGACTAAACCAGGTCTAAACCAGGACTAAACCAGGATTAAACCAAGTCTAAACCAGGACTAAACCAGAACTAAACCAGGTCTAAACCAGAACTAAACCAGGTCTTAACCAGGTCTGAATTATGTATGGCACATCAGGTTTTGCATTAGATTTGAAAAAATTATTTGGTTAAATTTGACTTTTAAATTTTCAGTCCCTGAACTTTCCAACGTCAGAACTAAACCAGGTCTAAACCAGAACTAAACCAGAACTAAACCAAGTCTAAACCAGGACTAAACGAGAACTAAACCAGGTCTAAACCAGGACTAAACCAGGACTGACCCAGGACAAAACTATTGAAATAATTTTCGACACTTTCATGATTTTATTGGTTTCCACGGTGACACACTCTCTTTTATTGGTTTCCACAGCGACACACTCTCTTTTATTGGTTTCCACGGCGACACACTCTCTTTTATTGGTTTCCACAGCGACACACTCTTAGTTGATCTACGCTACATTAAAAAAACAAAAAAAAAAAAAAACACAAAATGTCTTGCGGCCGCGTCCACACCGCGGCGGGTCCCGGGTTTCAGTTTGGCATTAGTATAAAGGTGCACTATGGAACTTTTTCACCTGCTCGTTACAATGGAGACGTCACTGCTCTGCTTGGAATGTTCCGCAGTGTGACATTACAGCAGCTCCACTTTACGTTTATTCACTTACAGGATTTAACGCTCAAAAGTCCCTAAAAAAAACCTAGGAACTGGTTTTGTCTCCGTGGCGACCGAAAGGTGTAATGCCATACTGCGGACCATTCCAGATTCCAAAGTCACACGGTGCAGCTTTAGTACGAGCTCCTACAGTTTGTTCTGGTGACACCGGCGTCACGGGTTAAAGACAAACGGCATAACATTTTTTCCCATCTCCATGGAGATGCCGACGCTCTGCCCGGGATGTTCCGCATTATGGCATTACTGGCCTTACAGATCAGTGTAACGGGATCAATTTAGGCAGCGAAAACACCGGGACCTGAATAAATGAAACTGGGAGAGTGACGCTAACATGAGGCACTGCTCTGTCTGAGGCTCTGTTAAACTTTAACCCTGAAGACCTATGACATCGTACACGATACCGAGGAATATGTTTTCTATAACTGCGCAGAACTTTCTAACCGTAAAAGACAGAAACTTACTTTTTCCCTCTGAAAGTGCAGGCATAGAGGTTTCCGTACATTTCTGCGGCTTTATCCTACGTCACACTCATGCTGTGTGATGACGTGAACAAAACGAGTGTCCAATAGGAACATTGTTTTCCCCACACTCATGCGCTCCGTCCATTTTGATCGACCCAAACTTTGCCAAAGAGTGAAGTGAGTCAAGATGGTCGACTCCTCTCGACTGTGTGTGTTTATAACGAGTGAAAAAGTCGCTCTAAGTGGAGTTTATTCTCACATAAATGGCAAATTACACATCTTGGTGTGTGTAATTGCACATCCCTTTCTATTTTTATTTAAAGGTTTATTTCAGTCCAAATGCACAAATCCAAATGTAATTACCACCATGGAAATGCAGAAGTGCTGTGGCTCTGGCCCTGGACCTGACAGGAGCTGTTTCCAGGACTGGACCATGAAAGTCATGGAGCCACTGCACTTTTTTTTTTGTTTTTAGGGCAATAATTTTAAATTTACTTACAGACTTCATATTTTGGATTTTTGTAGCTAAGGCCCTAAATTAAGCATTTTTATGTCTGAAAAGTTGTTTCTACATGTTTGCTGTGTGTTTTGTATAAAAGAGTGTGAATTTTATTTTCAGTTTTTTTTTTTTCATCTCTTTTTCTGGTCCTGTAGCTTTTATCACAGCCTCATGACACAACTACAGCAGCAGATTGTGAAATAACAGGTTGGACTGAACAAAAGGAGGTAGAACATGTAGAACACTTCATTAGGGGTAAAAGGGGCAGTTTTAAAAGCAAAATTAATTTAAAAAATCCAGGCGAGGAGAAATATACTAAAACTGCCCTCAGGTCTTCAGGGGTTACTCTGAGTTTGGTTTAACCCAGTCTGACCTGTGCTGTTAAACACGTCCCTCTGAAGAACTGAACAGTCATAGGCTAGCATTAGCATTAGCATTAGCATTACCGTTAGCATTAGCCCACAGTTCTCTCCATGAACGCTCTGAGGAACATAAACACGAGCTCTTAAAATCCTTAAAATTGTGTTTTCAGATGATCTAGAAAGGTTTTTGTCAGTGTTTGCGTTCTGTCACCGCGGTAACTGCTGAACATTTCACCACAGACATACATGTAGAACACCCCGAATGACATGGTGGAAAAGTGACATGATGCACCTTTAATCTACACAAATAATAAAAATGTCTCAGATATTCCAAAGAGTTTTGTGTGGATTAGACCAGGAATAAACCAGGACTAAACCAGGACTAAACCAGGTCCAAACCAGGTCTAAACCAGGACTAAACCCGGTCTAAACCAGTTCTATACCAGGAATTAACCAGGTCTAAACCAGGTCTAAACCAGGAGTTAACCAGGTCTAAACCAGGACTAAACCAGGTGAGTATTAGACAAAGATCAAATCTGCCATATGCACATTATTTTCACACATATCAGTCTTTTGTGTTTCTGGTGGACGCGGCGGCTCCGTGGACGCAGCGGCTCCATGGATTCTGTGGAGCGTCCGTGGGGAATCCAGGAGCCACGGGGCGATGGCGTCATTAACGTTCCGAGAGTTTTTTCGTAGATTTTTCTGATTCTGTACAACATTTTACACCGCTCCCCGTCTGTGCTTTTCAACCCAATGTCCGCTACAAAAAACTGCCCCGCACATCCAGGCGAGGCCCCCCAAGCGTCAAAACCATCCACTTTCACTTTCCCGACATCGAAACAGAGTCGATTATAATCTCCAGTTCGAGTTTTCTGTGTTTTTTTTTAAAGATCAAAGACACGTTTTTGTATTTTTTGGACACGCACAAATGAAGAGACGACGAGCGGCGAGAGCTGGACCCGGTCTGGGTCTGGGAGGGCATCTGGTCTTTTCTCACGCAGGTTTTGATCCGACCCGCTCAAGTTTCTGTTTCTTTTCTTAAACTAAATCTGTAAATCTCCTCTTTGGTCTTCCTCTAGGCCTCCTGTGCCCTCCTCTGCACCTTCCACTGTCTGCTCCTCCTTTTCCTCTGCATCACTGCTCCTCTTCCTCTGCATTACTGCTCCTCCTTTTCCTCTGCATCACTGCTCCTCTTCCTCTGCATCACTGCTCCTCCTTTTCCTCTGCATCACTGCTCCTCCTCCTCCTCCTCTGCATCACTGTCCCTCCTCCTCTTCCTCTGCATCATACCTCCTCCATTTTGTTATATATTCTCTCCTCCTCCTCTGTACCACTCTCTCTCCTCCTCTTCTTCCGTCCTCTTCCTCTGCATCCCTTTTTCCTCCTCAGCATCACTTTTATTTCTCTGTATTCCTCTGTATATCTACTCCTCCTCCTCTGCACGACAAGTTTCTCCTCTGTACCCCTCCTCCTCTGCATCACTTTCACTCCTCTGTACCATACATCTACTCCTCCTCTTCTCACCTCCTCTACACCCCTGCTCCCCCTCTACACCCCTGTGTCTTCTCTGCACCATATGCTCCTTTTCTTCACTATCTGTTCCTCCTCTGTGCTGTATATTCACTCCTCCTCCTCTGCACCTTTAGCCCACCCTCTTCTCAGCCGTGTGGAAAGTTCCAGACTTGTTCCAGACGTCGCGCGGCTCGTGTGGACGGACGTGTTTTTATCCTCGTGGTGGAATTTTCTGTTTTATTTCTCAGAGTTTTGGGTTTGATGTCTCGATGTTTAGTGTGGTGCGCTGTGTTTTGGGCCTTCAGCACACTGTCCCGTTCTCGTGGCGGCTCTTGGGGCAGGTGGAGCGGGGCAGGGGCTGCACGGACGGGGCCAGGGTGCAGAAGAAGCCAGAGATCAGGGTGAGGCCCAGGCCGCCCCAGGCCGAGAACATGGACCAGCCGTAGCCGTGGCCAATGTCGTCCGGGAGGCTGTAGAGGTACCGCGGGAAACGGGACAGCTCGAAGTTGATCCCGGCCACACACGTGCACAGAGAGATGATGCAGAATGTCCCTGAGGAGACAGCATGAGTCAATAATCCGCAGAAAACACACAAACACCTCCAGGGTCTGCCTCCACTTAAACTTAACTCCCGGTTAAAGTTGAACTCGGGCCCGTCTGAAGCTAACGTTTGTTGCTAGAGGAGGTGAATTCTGTCAGAAGCCAAAAAACGGCACAGATCAGTGTGGAGATCTCACTGTGGCAGTGAGTCTGTCAAGGCAACAAACTAGTGTAGTGATGGGGACAAGTTCTTAACTTCCACGTAAAACGCCAATTTGCTTCACACTGAAGAAGCTTAACACCACTTTAACCCATCTTACAACAGCCACGAGTCTAACAAACAAAACGCTCTGCCTGGTTCACTCATTAGTGTCTGGAAACGTTAGAAAACAACTTTATAAGCAGCCTTACACTTCCCTCTGTTGATTTCCCACTGCACAGGCCAAAGCCCAAAAGACTCGATAGCCAGTGTCGTTTCTGATCCCATTTATTTACCAGTGAATTATATTTTTGAATAACGCTGTGAGTTCATTGTTGCAGGAAGAGAAACTCCAGAAACAACAAGTGATTATTAACTGACGGTGAAGAAGAGAAACTGAAAGTTGTTTAAAGAAAATGGTTCGGGAATGTATTTTTTAGCGTTTTCACTAGTTAGTTGCCTTGACAGACTCACTGCCACAGTGAGATCTCCGCCGAGGCAACACTGATCTGTGCTGTTTTTTGGCTTCTGACAGAATTACACCACCTCTAGCGACGAACTTTAGCTTCAGATGGGCCCGAGTTCCACTTTAACTGCAATCTTCATGTCACTGAAGGATTATTTAAAGTTCTGTGGATAAATTCATCATGTTCACTCTGAATATTTTGACTGAATTCAGAAGCCTGTTCATTCCCACGGGCTTAAAAACGCTGTGTCGCGTTTTGACCCTAAAGACAAAGTGGGAGTCAAAGGTCAGAGGTCAGAGGTCAGAGGTCAGAGGTCAGCAGTACCTCCCATCAGGAACAGGAGCCCGGCCACATACTGCATGAGGCCGCGGTCCCAGCAGCAGCCGAGGGCGCCCACCACCCACCCAAACAGGATGATCGCCACTGCCATCCCCATGAAGCCCGCGGTCATCCTGCGCAGGTCTGCAGGGAGAGAGGGGAGGGCATCTGAGGCAATCTGAGGCACGGGAGGGCATCTGAGGCATGGGAAGGGCATCGGAAACACGGGAGGGCATCTGACACACGGGTAGGGCATCTGACACACGGGAGGGCATCTGACACACGGGGAGGGCATCTGACACACGGGAGGGCATCTGACACACAGGAAGGGCATCTGACACACGGGAGGGCACCTGACACATGGGGAGGGCATCTGAACCTGGTCTAAACCTGCACTAAATCTGGTCTAAACCCGGTCTAAACCTGGTCTAAACCTGGTTTAAACCTGGTCTAAACCCGATCTAAACCTGGACTAAACCCGGTCTAAACCCGGTCTAAACCTGGTCTAAACCCGGTCTAAACCCGGTCTAAACCTGGTCTAAACCCGGTCTAAACCTGGACTAAACCCAGTCTAACCCCGGTCTAACTCTGCTCTAAACCCAGTCTAAACCTGGTATAAACCCGGTCTAAACCTGAACCAAACCTGATCTAAACCCGGTCTAAACCCGGTCTAAATCCAGTCTAACCCCAGTCTAAACCCGGTCTAACTCTGGTCTAAACACGGTCTAAACCTGGTCTGAACCCGGTCTAAACCTGGTCTAAACCTGGACTAAATCTGGTCTAAACCCGGTCTAAACCCAGTCTAAACCTGGTCTAAACCTGGACTAAACCCGGTCTAAACCCGGTCTAAACCTGGACTAAACCTGGACTAAACCCAGTCTATACCCAGTTTAAACCTAGTCTAACCCTGGTCTAAACCCAGTCTAAACCAGGTCTTTCCCGGGGACTTACGCAGGGCGTGCCACTCGTCCTGCCGAATGGTCTTGGTGATGTTCTGGGACAGATTCTTGGGGATCGTGGCTGAAGAGTAATGATACTTTATATACGAACACCGAGCGATGAGGCCTGGAAAAGAGGAGAGGAGAGAGGGAATAAAAGAGCAGAACACTGAGAGACGAGTCCTGGAAGAGGAGAGGAGAGAGGGAATAAAATAGGAGAGGAGAGAGGGAATAAAAGAGGAGAGGAGAGAGAGAATAAAAGAGGAGAGAGTGTGACGGAGGGAAGGATTCCATCTCGGTATTTAGACATAGACGTCAAATTACTGGAGTAGCGGCATAAACATTATTTTTCCCACTATTCCAACATGTTTTTCTATTATCGGAGAAGCGGCGCTTTACTATTTTTCAAACATTCCGCTTTTCTGAATATTAGGAACGTGAGGCCTGTTTTCTCCAATTATACTTTGTGCTCCCATAGTTCATAAGAGGGTCAGAGCCTGTGGTTGTTCTGGGTCGGTTTTGTGTGTGGCTCCTGGGTCGACTGTCGCACCTCTGGAATGATGCCGGAATGATGTGGGAATGATGCCGTAATGATGTGGGTATGATGCTGGAATGATGTAGGAATGATGCCGGAATGATGTGGGAATGATGCCGGAATGATGTGGGAATTATGCTGGCATGATGTAGAAATGATACCGGAATGATGTGGGAATGATGCCGGAATGATGTGGGAATGATGTAAGAATGATGTAAGAATGTGGGAATAATTCCGGAATGATGTGGGAATGATGTGGGAATGATGCCGGAATGATGTAGGAATGATGCCGGAATGATGTGGGAATGATGCCGGAATGATGTAGAAATGCTGCCGGAATGATGTGGGAATGATGCCGGAATGATGTGAGAATGATGCCAGAATGATGTGGGAATGATGCCGGAATGGTGTAGGAATGATGCTGGAATGATGTGGGAATGATGTGGGAATGATGTCGGAATAATGTGGGAATGATGTTGGAGTAATGTGGGAATGATGTTGGAATAATGTCTGAATCATGCTGGAATGATGCCGGAATGATCTGGGAATAATTCCAGAATGATGTGGGAATGATGTAGGAATGATGCCGGAATGCTGTAGAAATTATGAAGGAATGATGTGGGAGTGATGCCGGAATGATGTAGGAATTATGCTGGAATGATGTGGGAATGATGCCGGAATGATGTGGGAATAATAATGGAATGATGCCGGAATGATGTGGGAATGATTTGGGAATGATGTCGGAATAATGTGGGAATGATGTCAGAATAATGTGGGAATGATGTTGGAATGATATCTGAATCATTCCGGAATGATAATAATAATAATAATAATGCATCAGTTTTATATAGCGCTTTTCTGGACACTCAAAGACACTTTACAGAGCATTATTCATTCACTCCATACCCGGTAGTGGTAAGCTACTATTGTAGCTACAGCTGCCCTGGGGCAGACTGACGGAAGCGAGGCTGCCAATCTGCGCCATCGGCCCCTCCGACCACCACCAACACTCACGCACACACCACTTTCATACTAGGCAATGTGGGTGATGTGTCTTGCCTAAGGACACAACAACAGTTTTTGCAACTGGCGCCCCACTGTGGCACCTGGAATTCCTTGTGGTCTCCCATCCAAGTACTAACCAGGCCCGGCCCTGCTTAGCTTCTGAGATCTGACGGGTTCAGGCTTTGACGAGCCAGTATGGCCACATACTGGCTCGATGTGGGAATATGATGTGGGAATGATGCTGGAATGATGTGGGAATGATCCCGGAATGATGTGGGAATGATGCCGGAATGATGTGGGAATGATGCCGGAATGATTCCAGAATGATGTCGGAATAATGTGGGAATGATGTCAGAATAATGTGGGAATGATGTTGGAATGATGTCTGAATCATGCCGGAATGATGTGGGAATGATCTGGGAATTATTCCAGAATAATGTGGGAATGATATAGGAATGATGCCAGCATGATGTAGGAATGATGTGGAAATTATGCCGGAATGATGTGGGAATGATGTAGGAATGATGCCGGAATGATGTAGGAATGATGTGGGAATAATGCCAGAATGATATGGGAATGATGCCGGAATGATGTGGGAATGATGCCAGAATGATGTGGGAATGATGCCGGAATGATGCTGGAATGATGTAGGAACAATGCCGGAATGATATGGGAATAATGCCAGAATTATGCTGGAATGATGCCAGAATGATGCCGGAATAATGTCGCAATAGGCAGCTTTGGGTCATATATATATACATTAATAATCCTTCATGGCCGTGCCCCACAGTACAAGTACACACAAACACACAGGAGAACTCTGAGTCTACATGACTGGTATATATCTGTGTATCAGATGCCCTCCCATCCTCCTGTACCAAACCAGGTCTAAATCAGGACTAATCCAGGTCTAAACCAAGTCTAAACCAGGTCTAAACCAGGTCTGAACCTGGTCTCGTGTCTGCAGGGGGAGCAGCAGATGGACTCTCTTCATCCGTGTGGCCTCGTTTAGATTGACCCACTTCTGATCCCCTCCTCCAAAAGATTATACCGCTCCACTCAGAACTGAACCAGGACTGAACCAGGACTAAAGCAGGACTGAACCAGGACTAAACCAGGACTGAACCAGGACTAAACCAGGACTGGACCAGGATTAAAGCAGGTCAAACCCAGGAAAACAGACTTCTCCTTGTTCAGATTGGCTCTGCTACATCTGCTTTGAACAAGGTTTAGTCCTGGTTCAGTCCAGGTTCAGTCCAGGTTCAGTTCTGGTTTAGTCCTGCTTTAGTCCTGGTTTAGGGTTGGTTCAGTCCTGCTTTAGTCCCGGTTTAAACCTGTTGAGGTTGTGGTGTGAAGGAGGTCTCAAGATACTTCAGATTCACATCTGACTCTGCTCTGTCATAAATCAGGACTAAACCAGAACTAAACCAGGACTAAACCAGGACTAAACCCGGATTCTGCAGGACTCTACAGGGAGTCGTGGATCTGACCTGGAGACCCACATCTGTAACATCTGTCAGAGCTGTCGCTATGATGACAGCAGCAGATTACAGAGCATGGGATTTAAACCCGAGCTGTTCTCCAAACTCAGATCGTTCTCCAAGTTCTCGTGGTTTCGTCTCTAAAGTGGTTTTATGGTCTGAGAATCCGCTCGGGTCTGTGAGAGTCTGAAACGTGCCTCTAAACTCATCGTGATGAATAACAAGGACACTTTGGAGCACTGCAAACAGTTTAGAATGAATCCATTATGTTTGTCACATTTTTAACACAGAAAAAATCAGGTGTAGGGACTTATTTGAGCTCAAAAAGGAGCGGGAAAAACAAAGAAAACGCATTAAACCCCAAACCAACCTGATCACTGGCCATGATTAAAAAGTATTTCTAAACTACTGCTTATTTTGTACATGTATTTGTTGTGTATTTGTGAGTGTATTTGTCATGTATTTGTCGTGTATTTGTGTGTATTTGTCATGTATTTGTGCGTGTATTTGTCATGTATTTGTCATGTATTTGTCATGTATTTGTCGTGTATTTGTGCGTGTATTTGTCTTGTATTTGTCATGTATTTGTCGTGTATTTGTTGTGTATTTGTGCATGTATTTGTCGTGTATTTGTCATGTATTTGTGCGTGTATTTGTCATGTATTTGTCATGTATTAGTCGTGTATTTGTTGTGTATTTGTGCGTGTATTTGTCGTGTATTTGTGCGTGTATTTGTCGTGTATTTGTGCGTGTATTTGTGCATGTATTTGTCGTGTATTTGTGCATGTATTTGTCATGTATTTGTCGTCTATTTGTGTGTGTATTTGTCATGTATTTCTGCATGTACTCATGGTGTATTTGTCGTGCATTTGTTGTGTATTTGTGCATGTACTCATGGTGTATTTTGTCGTGTATTTGTGCGTGTATTTGTGCATGTACTCGTGGTGTATTTGTTGTGTATTTGTGTGTGTACTCGTGGTGTATTTGTGCATGTATTTGTGTGTATATTTGTCGTGTATTTGTGCGTGTACTCGTGATGTATTTGTCATGTATTTGTTGTGTATTTCTGAGTGTACTCGTGGTGTATTTGTCATGTATTTGTTGTATATTTGTCGTGTATTTGTCATGTATTTGTGCGTGTACTCGTGGTGTATTTGTTGTGTATTTGTTGTGTATTTGTCGTGTATTTGTGCGTGTACTCATTGTGTATTTGTCATCTATTTGTGCGTGTACTCGTGGTGTATTTGTGCGTGTATTTGTCATGTATTTGTGACTCTGAGCAGGACTCTGGGTTCTGTGGGAGCGCTGTGTTTTGAATAATTTAGACTTTTCCGCCACACGATATTCACTGGAGCAGATGCAGTACTCTGTGTAACTGCAACACGATACTGCGAAGTACAACAGAGGAGGAGATATTGTAGTAGTAGTAGTAGAAGTAGAAGTAGTAGAAGTAGTAGAAGTAGAAGTAGTAGTAGAAGTAGTAGAAGTAGTAGTAGAAGTAAAAGTAGAAGTAGAAGTAGTAGTAGAAGTAGTAGTATAAGTAGAAGTAGAAGTAGAAGCAGTAGTAGTAGAAGTAGTAGTAGTAGCAGAAGTAGAAGTAGTAGAAGTAGAAGTAATAGTAGAAGTAGAAGTAGAAGTAGTAGTAGTAGAAGTAGTAGTAGTAGTAGAAGTAATAGTAGAAGTAGTAGTAGTAGCAGAAGTAGAAGTAGTAGAAGTAGTAGTAGAAGTAAAAGTAGAAGTAGAAGTAGTAGTAGAAGTAGTAGTAGAAGTAGTAGTATAAGTAAAAGTAGAAGTAGAAGTAGTAGTAGTAGAAGTAGTAGTAGTAGTAGAAGTAGAAGTAATAGTAGAAGTAGTAGTAGAAGTAGTAGTATAAGTAAAGGTAGAAGTAGAAGAAGTAGAAGTAGTAGTAGAAGTAGAAGTAGAAGTAGTGAGTTAAGTTATGTTCTAAGGTGTTTAAAGTGCGGGTACCTAAACTCAGTGAACTAAATCAAAAACAAAACTTGACAGTCACAATTACAGTGTTCAGCCTGTGACTGGAGCTTTTCCACAGCTCCCACAGTGTCTGTCCACTGTGGAGTGAGAATCGACTGAGACAGGAGCTGCACTTTAGTATAGAATTGTTTTGTTTTGTTTGGAATGCTTAAAAAAGAGAGATTTGGATTTCATCCCTAATGACAATAAATGTTGCACCAAATGACTGGTCAAAGCATTTTAGAGTCAGTCTTGTTATTCTGTAGAATATCGTAATATCGTGAGATTTCCCACGATATCGCAATAAATATCATACCGTGAGGTTCAGACCGTGACCGTATCGTATCGGGACACTTGGATATCGTTACAGCTCTACTGATCGGCCGGGAGCCAGGTCCACTCCTCAGGATGTTTTTTGCTCCTTGTTTTCTTATGTCTTGGGCCATCACGAGTCGACAGGGACCAACCCCAACTCGGCCCCGTTTGGTCTGGGGGTCCCCCGTTTGGTCTGGGGAGACTGGAGGCACAGTGAAGATCTTTGGTCAGAGCACCTGTTCTCTAGACACAAAGCTCATCTTGGGCTTAAATTGAAGCTTAGAAATTTGGGAAGTTTTTTATGTATATTTGAGGCACTGATAAATGTAAGAAAATGTTTGAAAATGATCACTTTTGATGATAATCTTCTTCCGGTTTATCTGTCTGAATCGCGGGGACAGCTTGCTGCCCAATCCTCATATCACCTGAACCCCCCCCCATGAACCCTTCAGCAGGTGGTGAGCCCACAGGAGGGTGGACGTCATGGTCCTTGATGTTAGTTCATAGGGGGGATAAAATAAATAAATAAAATAATATAAATATAATATAATAAATACAATTAAATAATATAAAATTTGAAAATAATAAAAAGAAATAAAAGAAATAAATTAAATTTAATCATATGAAAATTGAAAATAATACAAATAATAAAATAAATACATTTTAAGGTGATTCTCGGCAGAACCACATGACATTTTACACTAAAAATGCTTCATATAAATGGTGTTTAACATTTATATAAAGCAATTTTTGTGTAAAATGTAATTTATGCTCCTGACAATGGAAATATTTGAAAAAGTCCAATAGAAACTGTTTTAAAATTTGCCTGTTGATGTTTGCTGTGTGTTTTGTATTAAAGCGCGTGAATTTTTTGTTTTTTCATGTGTACAGAGGAAAGAGGAGACGAGGACAGAGGACAGAGGAGACGAGGACAGAGGACAGAGGAGAGAGGACAGAGGACAGAGGAGAGGACAGAGGACAGAGGAGACAAGGACAGAGGAAAGGACAGAGGACAGAGGAAAGGACAGAGGACAGAGGAAAAGACAGAGAAAAGGACAGAGGAGAGAGGAAACGACAGAGGACAGAGGACAAAGGAGAGGACAGAGGACAGAGGAGAGGACAGAGGAAAGGACAGAGGACAGAGGAGAGAACAGAGGACAGAGGAAAGGACAGAGGACAGAGAAAAGGACAGAGGACAGAGGAAAGGACAGAGGAGAGGACAGAGGAGAGGACAGAGGAAAGGACAGAGGACAGAGGAGAGGACAGAGGACAGAGGAAAGGACAGAGGACAGAGGAGAGGACAGAGGAAAGGACAGAGGACAGAGGAAAGGACAGAGGACAGAGGAAAGGACAGAGGAGAGGACAGAGGAAAGAACAGAGGACAGAGGAGAGGACAGAGGAAAGGACAGAGGGCAGAGGAGAGGACAGAGGACAGAGGAAAGGACAGAGGACAGAGGAAAGGACAGAAGACAGAGGAGAGGACAGAGGACAGAGGAAAGGACAGAGGACAGAGGAAAGGACAGAGGAGAGGACAGAGGAAAGGACAGAGGACAGAGGAGAGGACAGAGGAAAGGACAGAGGGCAGAGGGCAGAGGAGAGGACAGAGGACAGAGGAAAGGACAGAGGACAGAGGAAAGGACAGAGGACAGAGGAAAGGACAGAGGACAGAGGAGCGTCTCTTTGAGCTGCAGGTGTGAACGACTCAAAGACGCGACTGTGACGAGAAACAAGAAACGACTCAGAGAAGCACATTAAAAACCAGGACCAGACCAGGACTAAACCAGGACCAGACCAGGACTAAACCAGGACCAGACCAGGACTAAACCAGGACCAGACCAGGACTAAACCAGGACTAAACCAGGACCAGACCAGGACTAAACCAGGACCAGACCAGGACTAAACCAGGACTGAACCAGGACTAAACCAGGACCAGACCAAGACTAAACCAGGACTAAACCAGGAACAGACCAGTACTAAACCAGGACTAAACCAGGACCAGACCAGGACTAAACCAGGACTAGACCAGGACTAAACCAGGACCAGACCAGGACTAAACCAGGACCAGACCAGGACTAAACCAGGACTAAACCAGGACCAGACCAGGACTAAACCAGGACCAGACCAGGACTAAACCAGGACTAAACCAGGACCAGACCAGGACTAAACCAGGACTAAACCAGGACCAGACCAGGACTAAACCAGGACCAGACCAGGACTAAACCAGGAAAAGACCAGGACTAAACCAGGACCAGACCAGGACTAAACCAGGACTAAACCAGGACCAGACCAGGACTAAACCAGGACCAGACCAGGACTAAACCAGGACTAAACCAGGACCAGACCAGGACTAAACCAGGACCAGACCAGGACTAAACCAGGACTAAACCAGGACTGAACCAGGACTAAACCAGGACCAGACCAAGACTAAACCAGGACTAAACCAGAACTAAACCAGGAACAGACCAGGACTAAACCAGGACTAAACCAGGACTAAACCAGGACTAAACCAGGACCAGACCAGGACTAAACCAGGACCAGACCAGGACTAAACCAGGACCAGACCAGGACTAAACCAGGACTAAACCAGGACCAGACCAGGACTAAACCAGGACCAGACCAGGACTAAACCAGGACTAAACCAGGACCAGACCAGGACTAAACCAGGACTAAACCAGGACCAGACCAGGACTAAACCAGGACCAGACCAGGACTAAACCAGAACCAGACCAGGACTAAACTAGGACCAGACCAGGACTAAACCAGGACCAGACCAGGACTAAACCAGGACTGAACCAGGACTAAACCAGGACCAGACCAAGACTAAACCAGGACTAAACCAGAACTAAACCAGGAACAGACCAGTACTAAACCAGGACTAAACCAGGACTGAACCAGGACTAAACCAGGACCAGACCAGGACTAAACCAGGACTAAACCAGGAACAGACCAGGACTAAACCAGGACTAAACCAGGACTGAACCAGAATTAAACCAGGACCAGACCAGGACTAAACCAGGACTAAACCAGGACTAAACTAGGACCAGACCAGGACTAAACCAGGACTAAACCAGGACCAGACCAGGACTAAACCAGGACTGAACCAGGACTAAACCAGGACCAGACCAAGACTAAACCAGGACTAAACCAGGACTAAACCAGGACTAAACCAGAACTAAACCAGGAACAGACCAGGACTAAACCAGGACTAAACCAGGAATAAACCAGGACTAAACCAGGATAAATCTATCCCACACAGTCACACTGGGGAATGTGGGGGAAGTGTCTTGCCTAAGGACACAGCGACAGACGGGGCAGGTCTGGGGTTCAGGTAAGTCCCTGATTAAAAGAGACCTGAACCTGACAGAGGGAAAAGTGCTCTGCCCAAGGACACAAGGGCAGAATGAAGTTTGGAGTTAAACTGTCGACTGTGAGTCACAAAAACACAACTGAGCCAGACCTGCGACAGAGGACGGGTTTAGTCCTGCTTCAGTCCAGGTTTAGTCTAGGTCTGGTCCTCCTGGTTTAGTCCTGGTTTAGTCCTGGTTCAGTCCTGGTTCAGTCCTTGTTCAGTCCTGGTTCAGTCCTGATTCAGTCCTGATTCAGTCCTGGTTTAGTCCTGCTTCAGTCCTGCTTAGTCCCGGATCAGGACCGCGGACAGCTCCAGCGGCACGGGGCCCGCTTGAGGCCCGCGGAGCCTGGGCCGGTCCCGGTTCCGGTCCGGTCGGACCCGGTCGGACCCACCTCTCCGGATGTGCTCCTCCGCCTCCGGGTCGAAGCCGCGGCGGAGGCAGTGGCGCCACAGGCCGCTGTTGGTGGAGTTGTACTGACGGCTGCACTCGTCCGCCGCGCTCATGGCGAACAGCTGCCTGCGGCTGCGCGGCAGCGGCGGGCGCTGGTCCGCGCGGTGGTCGCGGGCGGCGCGGAGCGGGAGGCTGTTGTTGGGAATGTAGATGAAGCCCGGGTCTTTGCGCCGGCTGGTGAAGCTGCGGCACCGCTCCCGGTACCGCCGGGCGTCGGTCTCGTACCAGTGGTCGGAGCACATCGCCACCGCGAGCATGGCCAGCGCGCACAGAGACAGCGACAGTCCGGCGTACAGCAGGAACCTCCCGGCCGCCATCGCGTCTACAGCCGCATCAGCACCGACACCGACGCTCCGGGGGCTCACATCACACCCGCGGCCCGAGGCGCGTCCGCACGGCCCGGTCCCGGGGCCCGTGGGTCCGGTCCACACGGAGCAGAGAGCGCGGAGCGGCGGAGCGTCAGCCGCGAGCGGCGGCCATCTGGACGCACGCACGAGCGGGAGCGCGAGGAGGTTACCCCGGAGCACGCGCCAGCCCCGGTACTCACGGACACGGACACGGACACGGTCACGGACACGGTCACGGACTCTCGCGGGTCTCCCGGGGCCGTCTCCGGAACCTGAAGAGGCGCAGTCCTGCCGTTCGCGAGGACTCTGCGCGTGCACGGGGAAAAGATGACGACAGCTGCTGCACGCGCCTCAGAGCGACCAATCAGAGCGCGCCTCTGCCCGTGCACGCGCAGCCTCTATCAGGCGCGCGCACGTGCGGCTCCTGTTCAGAGTCTGAAGAGAGGGACACTGTCCCACTGTCCTACTGTCCCCCAGTGTCCCAGTGTCCCACTGTCCTCCACTGTCCCACTGTCTTACTGTCCCCCAGTGTCCCAGTGTCCCACTGTCCTCCACTGTCCCACTGTCTTACTGTCCCCCAGTGTCCCACTGTCCCCCACTGTCCCACTGTCCCCCACTGTCCCACTGTCCTACTGTCCCCCAGTGTCCCAGTGTCCCATTGTCCCCCATTGTCCCACTGTCCTACTGTCCCACTGTCCTCCACTGTCCCACTGTCCCCCACTGTCCCACTGTCCCCCACTGTCCCACTGTCCCCCACTGTCCCACTGTCCTACTGTCCCACTGTCCCCCAGTGTCCCAGTGTCCCACTGTCCCCCATTGTCCCATTGTCCTACTGTCCTACTGTCCCACTGTCCCCCACTGTCCCACTGTCCCCCACTGTCCCACTGTCCTACTGTCCCACTGTCCACCAGTGTCCCACTGTCCTACTGTCCCACTGTCCCCCACTGTCCCACTGTCCAACTGTTCGCCACTGTCTCCCACTGTCCCCCACTGTCCCACTGTCCCCCACTGTCCCACTGTCCCACTGCCCCCCTGTCCCCCACTGTTCCACTGTCCCACTGGCCAACTGTGCCACTGTTCGCCACTGTCCCACTGTCACACACTGTCCCACTGTCCCCAACTGCCCCACTGCCCCCCACTGTCCCACTGTCTCCCACTGTCCCACTGCCCCACTGTCTCACTGTTCCCCACTGTCTCCCACTGTCCCTCACTGTCCCACTGCCCCACTGTCCCCACTGCCCCATTGTCTCCCACTGTCCCATTGTCCCACTGTCTCACTGTTCCCCACTGTCTCCCACTGTCCCTCACTGTCCCACTGCCCTCCTGTGTCCCACTGTCCCCCACTGCCCCACTGTCCCCCACTGTCCTCCACTGTCCCCCACTGTCCCCTACTGCCCCACTGTCCCCCACTGTCCCACTCTCCTCCACTGTCCCACTGCCCTCCACTGTCCCACTGTCCTCCACTGTCCCCCACTGCCCCACTGTCCCACACTGTCCCACTATCCCCCACTGTCCCACTGTCCTCCACTGTCCCACTGTCCTCCACTGTCCCCCACTGTCCCCTACGGCCTCACTGTCCCCCACTGTCCCACACTGTCCCACTGTCCCCCACTGTCCCCATGTGTCCCACTGTACCCCACTGCCCCACTGTCCCCCACTGTCCCACAGTCCCACTGTCCCCCACTGTCCAACTGTCCCACAGTCCCACTGTCCCCCACTGTCCCACTGTCCTCACTGTCCCCCACTGTCCCACACTGTCCCACTGTCCCCCACTGTCCCCTACTGCCTCACTGTCCCCCACTGTCCCAATGTCCCCCACTGTCCCCAACTGTCCCACTGTCTCACTGTTCCCCACTGTACCCCACTGCCCCACTGTCCCACAGTCCCACTGTCCCCCACTGTCCCACTGTCCCCCACTGTCCCCCACTGTCCCCCACTGTCCAACTGTCCCACAGTCCCACTGTCCCCCACTGTCCCACTGTCCCACTGTCCCCTTGTCTCTCTCACAATGGGGCCTGGGGACTGTCTGACCATTAAAAAGATGAAATATTTTGTTTTGAATTGTTAATTGCCATGGAAACGGCCCTAACTGTTCAGTCAGTGTCCCCTTCCGTTTGTCTCCGTCCACCTCACTGTCCCCCACTGTCCAACTGTCCCACAGTCCCACTGTCCCCCACTGTCCTCCACTGTCCCCCACTATCCCCTACTGCCCCACTGTCCCACACTGTCCCACTGTCCCCCACTGTCCCACTGTCCTCCACTGTCCCCCACTGTCCCCTACTGCCTCACTGTCCCCCACTGTCCCAATGTCCCGCACTGTCCCCAACTGTCCCACTGTCTCACTGTACCCCACTGTACCCCACTGCCCCACTGTCCCACAGTCCCACTGTCCCCCACTGTCCCACTGTCCCACAGTCCCACTGTCCCCCACTGTCCCACTGTCCCCCACTGTCCCACTGTCCCACTGTCCCCTTGTCTCTCTCACAATGGGGCCTGGGGACTGTCTGACCATTGAAAAGGTGAAATATTTTGTTTTGAATTGTTAATTGCCATGGAAACGGCCATAACTGTTCAGTCAGTGTCCCCTTCCGTTTGTCTCCGTCCACCTCATGACATCACCCTGACTTCCCTGTCCCTCCGCCCGGGCCCCTCACCCGGGCAAATCCACACGACTGAGGAGGCTGAGCGTGTGGCGCCCCACTCTGGACACACAGACAAACAGCAGCTCCGGTTATTCTAGAAAAGTTTGCAGCCAAAGTGAAGCAGAACTCACAGTGTTATTATAGTCGCGGAGCCAACGTCTCAAATATGGATCGAACCTGACATGGTCTGCTATACTTTTTAGTAGGTGTTAGCTGTCAATAAAAGCATTCCAGATGCAAAGAGCAACTGTGGTGACAACATTCAGTGAAAAAATAATTCTTAAAACACATTTCTATATGATTTTGGCTCAATTTAATGCAAAAATTGCATTGCTCATATTTTTCCAATATTTTCATCTTTACCTCGCTGGCAATCAACGATTCGCCCAAGTTATGACACCAGCCAATGTGCCATTCTTTTCACCAAACCGTACACTCATTCCACAGAAAATTTTTTTAAAAATCCAACCAAAATCAATGGATCTGTGTTGATTTCAATATGAGTTGGTGATCAACAGGCCCAGAACCTCAACAGAATTTTAGGCGACTCTCCGAATTCCGAAAGGCACACTGGATATTTAGCACAGCTATTAATGTCCACATTATTCAACATCATGGCCTAGGCATCTTTTTTAATTTCAACATAACTTTGTACTCCTAATGGAAATGTGTAACAGAAGAAATATTATAAAACATTAATTGACAGTTTACCCATCCCACTAAGGATTTCACAATTTTTTTTCCAAAAATATGAAAATTTCCAGCAGAACAGACCCTCCAGTTATTGGTCCTTAGGGTGAAAGTTAGGGTAAACCAGGACTAAACCAGGACTGTACCAGGACCGAACCAGGACTAAACCAAGACCGAACCAGGACTAAACCAGGACCGAACCAGGTCAAACTCTGTGTATATAGTAAAGCAAATATTGAACACGTGTAAATAAGTAAATAAGTTTCTTGTTTTGTATTTGTTTTTAGGTTTTTATTATCCTCTTTGGTCAGTGCGGTTTAGAAGAAGAAAGACGTAACGAAAAAGAAAAAAAAAAAGATGAAAACGGTTTTCCTGTAATTTATGCCACCGGAACCTTTCGTCATACCAAATCCCGCACGGAGCTAAAACAGAGTGGGACAGGTTAGCGGTGTGACTTTAGCTCAGGATGACAGCCGCTCCCGGTTTAACCTGAATTATGAAGTTTAAAATAATGTTATTTTTGTCTTAGTTTGGCACAGACACGCGGATATAACAGAGGGAGGATTACGCAGAGTCACAAACTCCGAGCCCGGAACAGAAGCGAGATTCGGAGGGTTTTGTTGGAAATTAGCATTAGCCTCGAAGCTAACAGCGCTGCAGGACTCCGGGACGTTTACAGTTCCACAGTTTGGCTCAGGTGGGTTTAAACTGTGAAAACCACCTCCAGCTGTAATTATGTATGTCTGCAATTATATTTATTTATTTAATACAACATGAGGAGGATAAACGTGACTGATCTCTGATGATCACACTAAATATTTAATTCATTTTTATATTTTAATGACAAAACCACAGGCGGAGAGTCTGTTTCCCTGTCTGTTTGCCTAATTATTATTACTACTACTGCTACTGCTACTTCTACTGCTACTGCTACTACTACTACTACTACTACTGAAATATCAATATATCGAATTGTTTAATGTGATAATAGAGTATGGATATCGTGAGGTGCTGTATCAATATATTAAGTATTTTTGGGTATATTTTACTAAATTATTTTTGTCACAGCGACAGTTTTGTTGGAAGGAAATTAGTTTGTGCAACACATTTGACATTTTCACTGTTTTCGTGAGTAAAATGGTTGTGTTTATATGATTTTTGGACAAGACGCGGCTTAACAAACACTTTTAGTTTCACAGCCATGATTCAGACATTATTTTTTATTGAATCAATTTGAAATATATCAAAATTAAAGTGCGCTGTATCTTATCAGTAACTTCTTAACAATACCAGCCCTACTACTACTAATAAAACTACTGCTACTACTACTTAGGGCAGTGCAAAATTACTGAAATCTCATATTGTTTAATTTGATGATACAGTATCGATATAATGAGCTGCTGTATCAATATATCGTCAAGAGTATTTCTAAGAATATTTTACTAAATTATGTTGTGTAAGAGCTGCAGTTGTGTTGACATTTTCACTGTTTTGAGTAAAATTAGTGTCATATTTCCACAGACGTTTGTGGTTTAACAAAGACTTTTAGTATCAGCAATGAACGGGACTTGGTTTAGTCACATTTTCTTTGCGTTTTGGTCGTTTTTAAGCAACTTTTCTGTATTTTACCCAAACAAATGTCAGTTTTTGCCTCTTTTTACTGTTGGCAGGATCAGACTGGTCAAAATTAGGGACACAGGGATGTTTCTTGTGTAAAACTGAGACCAGTCAGTGGTTTTGTATAAATCTGCTGGGACAGGGGGACAGAGGGCTCAAAAGTGGTAAATAAGGATTTTGGTCACCCTACATCTCCAGAACTTACACCACAAATACTACTACTACTTCATTTTATCCACTTTTCTGTTCTCTTTTGTATAATTTCTTGTTTAGAACTACAGTGGAAATGATGTAGTCCACTTTTAGTCCTGGTTTAGACCTGGAATAGTACTGTTATACAGTCCCTGACAAAAGTCTTGTCGCTTATCCATTTTGTAGAAACAAAAGCTTATAACCTGACTTTAAATTAATCGATTGGTTTTAGAAATGTCTCATATGAAAGCTAAAACCCTCCCAAATTATGCTCAATATACTAAAATAAATTTGCTTCACTGAAGAATGATTGATCATTTAATGAACACAGAAAGGTCAGATTTTCACAAGACAAAAGTTTTGTCACCTACAGAAAATTTAACAAATATTTTACTTCAAATACAAAAATATGTTGCATAACTTCAGTGAATTAAGTAGTGGTGCTGTGAGATCCATATTTAATATCTTGTATGACTTCCATGAGCTTGAAGGACTGCATCCATGTGGTTCGACAATGATTCATACAATTTGTTGATGAAGTCAACAGGAATAGCAAAGAAAGCATCTTACATGCCTCCAGAGTTCATCAAGATTCTTTGGTTTTGCCTTCCATGCTTCCTCTTTCATTCTACCCCAGACATGTTCAATGATGTTCATGTCTGGTGACTGGGCTGGCCAGTCCTGGAGCACCTTGATCTTCTTCGCCTTGAGGAACTTTGATGTAGAGATAGAAGTATGCGATGGAGCACCATCCTGCTGCAAAATTTGACCCCTTTTATGGTTGGGAATGTAAGAGGTAGCTAATACTTCCTGATATTTTAGGCTATTGATATTGCCTTCCACCCTGCAAATGTCTCGCACACCCCCATACTGGATGTAACCCCAGACCATGATTTTTCCGCCCCCAAACTTAACTGTTTTCTGGGTGAATCTTTGATCCAAGCGGGCTCAAGTAGGTCTCGTGCAATATTTGCGGTGGCTGTGATGTAATTCAACCGAGGATTCATCTGAGGAATCCACCTTCTGCCACTTTTCCAGTGTCCATCCTTTTAGCAGGCTGTGGGCCTTGGCAAATGCCACACTGTTTTTTAATTGCCTTTTGTTTAGTGCTGGTTTCTGTGCACTGATTCGACCATGGAGGCCATTTCGAGACAGAATTCTACAAACTGTTCTGGTTGACACAGGGACTTGAGGTGACCAGGCCTGGTGGAGCTCTGCTGCAGTGGAAAAGGGGCTGGCCTTGGATTTTCGAATCGACAAACGGTCCTCCCGAGCAGTTGTCTTGCGGGGTCTGCCGCACCTGGGCTTGTCAAAAACATCTCCAGTCTTTTCAGATCTTTTTCTTATTCTTTGTACTTGACGCTGAGACACATTGAAGGTGTCAGCCACCTCAGCAGTGGATCTGGTCTTCAGCCTCTTGATAATTAACGCTTTGGACTCAGGGTGGATCTTAGGCATGTTGTCAGAGGTCAAGTTGCAGTTGATGTGAAGGTCTGGTGTGCTGGGCTTCTTTTTATACACACCCACTAATTGATTAGTAACTGATCACAGGTGAGGCTGTAATCTAGGGCTGGGTCATATGACAAGGAGACAAGACTTTTGTCTTGCCAAAATCTGACCTTTCTGTGTTCATTAAATGATCAATCTTTCTTCAGTGAAGCAAATTTATTTTAGTATATTGAGCATAATTTGGGAGGGTTTTAGCTTTCATATGAGACATTTCTAAAACCAATCAATTAATTTAAAGTCAGGTTATAAGCTTTTGTTTTTACAAAATGGATAAGCGACAAGACTTTTGTCAGGGACTGTAGACCTGGTTTAGATCTGGTGGGACTCTGAAAGCCAAATCTTTTCTTTGGTGGAGTCATGTTCACACCACAGATCTTTCATTCACACATTTAGCACAAGTTCTTCTGTCAAACTGAAAACACTCTGTTCCACCTTGTGATGTCATCGTGTGGTGATACAGGAAGTGCTCCACTGTGTTTTTAAACTCCACACACCTTCACTAGAATCACCTGGGTCATTTTTTTCAGTCCTGGAGTCGCTGATCTTGACTGAACCAAAGGGAAAAGGAGCTGTTCGCCTGGAAACTACCACTTCATGACATCACGAGGTGGAGCAGCGCATTTGGAGCTTTGCAGATGTAACAAACGAATAATAAAGAGTTCCTCAAACATGTGAAACACCACTCAGCTCTGTGTGAGGAGGAACATTGGAACCAGCCTTAAAGCTCACTGGGGTCAGTTTTAGCACCTCCGTGAAGTCGCCCCATCAAACTCAAACCTGCACAAAAACTATGTCAATCATTTGTGCTTCATTTGTGCTGCAAACAGTTTTGTTTGTGCTGCAAAAAGTTTCGTTTGTGCGATTCTGGTTCTTCAGATATTCACAGTTTTGTTTTGGGCCGATGACGTCGTCCAGAACCTCAGAATGTGAAACAGCCTCAAAACAAGAAGAAAATTATAGAAAACGTTTGTATTTGGTTTGTGCTGTTTTGTGCTGTGACAATTTTCATTTGTGCGAGTTTATTTTAAAATTATTCATTACTATTTCTGTGGTAATTATAACGTCATTTCCGCTCAGCTGACGGCGACAAACTCCACAAAACTAGTGAAGAGAAATGATCTGAGGCTGTGGAAAAGTCTGTGTTATTATAAAATATGAATCAAAAGCAAATTACGAGTGGCAACACTCAGGCCTCACAGCAAGAAGGTTGCGGGTTCGATCCCCAGGTCGCCCGGGCCTTTCTGTGTGGAGTTTGCATGTTCTCCCCGTGTCTGGATGGGTTTCCTCCGGGTACTCCGGTTTCCCCCATCAACCCAAAACATGCCCGGACCCCTATGAACTAACGTCAAGGACCATGTTGTCCACCCTCCTGTGGGCTCACCACCTGCAGAGGGGTTCATAGGAGTTGTCAGGTGCTATGAGTATTGGGCAGCACGCTGTCCCCGCGACCCAGCCGGATTAAGCGGGAGAAGATGGATGGATGAAACAGGCTTTTCCACAGAGATTGACGATATAGTTTTTGTGCAGGTTTGCTTTTGAGTTTGATGGGGCAACTTCACGCAGGTAGTTTTAGGAGCTTTAATGAATCCGTTGGTCTTGTGCTGACAGTTTCTGGCCTGGTGTGTTGCCGCAGCTGCCCCGGGGACCCTGACATGTCCGGCCTGTCGTCCTACGCCGTGAGGATGGCCCGTCTCAGCGCGCAGATCTTCGGGGAGGTGGTCCGGCCCACAGACGCCCAGTCCCTGAAGGTGGTGCGTCTGTTCCAGGAGCAGCCTCTGGCCAAACGGAAGGAGGTGTACGACTGGTACCCGCAGCACAAGATCTACTACGCCATGACCCAAAAACTGCGCTTCCTCGGCCTCTTCAGGTCAGAGCTCAGGGGAATGTGCCTGTGTGCGACGACTTGGGACAGGCATTCGATTAAATTTTCTTAATCAATCGTCGGGAAAATTAACAATAGATTTTTGATTAATCATTAACATTTTATATTAAAATTATCATCACTATTATTACTAATCTGCATAAATACACTCTACAACATATAAACCATCAGCACTGCAGAGCCACATCAGTGTGAGATCAGAATGTGTGTAGCTCCTCAATGACAACACTGCACATGGTTCTCGAGTACTGGCGCATTTATTAGCCTTAACAAGTGCAGAAAATGCCGTGAAAACTACAGGACAAATAAAACATACAATTAGACCAGTGGTTCTTACAGACGAGGAAAGAAAGTCTCAAACATTTAAAAAATCCTCAGGTCAAAATGTGACTCAAATGAAATTACCGAGAGGAAGATCATTTGTTCCGTCAGATTTGGAATTTTAAATATTGCTTTGAATTTAACTCTGGAAATACACGTTTGAATCATTTTTATTCCATGTTTTTTTTTAAAATTCAAAATAAAAAATTCAGCCCAGCTCTCAAATTCAACAAGCAAAGATCCAAGTCACCGAGGCAGAAGTGATTGAACCTGAAAATTTGTCGAAATTTATCGTTGAACGTGTCGCATCAACCAGTGAACGACGAGTATCCAGTGACGTAGCGACATTATTATCTCGAAGAAGCGAAAAGAGAAAGACCCGAGAACCACAAACACCAGAACAAGAAAAATACAGCGCGTCATTAGGGGAGGATGAATATAAAGCAGTGGTTCTTAACCTGGTTAGATGGAGCCCCAGGGGTTCGGTGAGTCAGTCTCAGGGGTTCGGTGAGTCAGTCTCAGGGGTTCAGGGTCAGACTCATATGTTTGGTGTTGACTTGCCCCGTTTGGCCGTTATTGGCTGCAGGAAACTTTGTGCGTGAAATAATCTGTGACTGTGGTGATGGTGTCGTGTCATTTCTTTCGAGCAAAATAAAGTGGTCGGACGAATATGTGAATATGGATTCACATGTGCACCAATAAAATATGTGCACCAATACCTATGTTTGAATTTGAAAAAAGCATTTTATTTTTCCAATTAAGAAGGGTTCAGTGAATGTGCAGATGAAACTAGTGGGGTTCAGCACCTCCAACAAGGTGAAGAAGAGTGCATTAGACACTCCATCTTGGTTTGCTAACACACAAGTATTAAATAAACTTGCTGCCTCGTGGCCGCCTGTCACATCAGAGGCAAAAAGAAAACTTCAGTACATTTTCTCTCTGTGCATAGCATACGTGGCGCATGATTAGAATATACATTTTACAATTACAACTGTTACAAATATAAAATAAAAGTTACCTCTTACAGCTGGTTTGCTACTCTAAAGTCTTTGAGCCTGTGAGGATGTAATCCACCTGTGGCCCAATGTGCGGTACAAAACCAAATGAAATTACTAATATATAACTGAATATATAAAATAAAAATACATTTACCCATATGAAATATGATCATTTTTAACAAAAAATTATTCTAACCTTTTAACCAAAAAATTAACTTGTTTTCTGCATAAAGTATTTTAACGACACTTACAATGTGTTTAATGCCGTGTTAAACATTTGTTTATGTTTTACACAAACTAAACTTAAAACCACATGGCTCATTTGCATAAACTGTAAAGGCTGAAAAAGCAGCTCTTTCCTTGTGCTGCTGCTTCAGATTCTGTGGGACACAGACACCTACATTCAGTTCAATTAAAATGAACGTGATCGACGAAATCCTTAATGATCAATTATCGATTAGTCGACTAATCATGACCCCAGTGACGACACCACAGCGTTCAGCTCTAAATGAAGTTCATCATTGAATCTACAAGTTTAAATGGTCGACATTTAATCTGTGAACATCTGTAGCATTTAAACTGCACAAATCTCTCAGTCTGTGCAAATACCACAAAATCGATTTTTCATTGTAATTCTAGAATCAGTCTGAACAATTTCCTTCTGTTTCCTCCAGGACCAGAACATTAGTGTTGCTCAGTCGTTTCACTGATGCTCGTCGTTGTTTCCTTTAAGTTTTCGTCTTTCTTCCCTTGATCGTTGTGCATAAATTGTTCATGGACAGAATCTGTTCTTTGTCGACCTTGTTGGATGAAGATTTGGTGTTGGGGCAGATTTATGACGCTGCTCAAAAATATGACACACTTTTCCGCAGGGATTTCGCCATAGAAAAGCACTGACAGGAAGTTACGCGAGTCAACTTCCTGTTGTCGTGATAATCGCCTATTGGAGCAGAATTTGTTGTGCAAATTTAAAATGATCCATGACAAATCTGAACTTTAAACTCACCAAGAATCCCCTGTTTCAGAACAGGCTTGGGTCCAGGGTTACACAGAATATGAGCCCACGGAGACACGGGGAGGGCATCTGACGCACGGGGAGCTAAATGTTTTGTGGCTTTGTGATTTCAGGGATGAACACGAGGACTTTAAAGAGGAGATGAGGCGTCTGCGTAAACTGAAAGGAAAAGGACGGCCAAAGAAAGGAGAGGGGAAGAGGGCCACCAAGAAGAAATGAAAACTCTGAAAGAAACTCTGAGTGTGTGTGTGTTTTTCTTTTTTAAATTTAAATAAACGAAATATTTAAATGATCATCAGGTCTGATTTGGATCATTAAAATTACACTACAGTTTTAGAAAATGGGCGCGAGGAGCAGAGAAGCACCAGTGAAGATTTTCTTTCGTTATGGAGATTGTTGCACGATCAGACACTAAAGTTATTTATTTCCAAGTAACAGGTCAGATCTGCGGAGAGGCGAGCCCGCTATCGGCATAAATGCATTTGTCAAGGTAATAACAACACCTGTAGTTACATAAATGTGCAGTAGTTAAGTTTAACGTCATACTGTGAACCAGAAAAGTGACTTGGTGCTCCAGTAACCTGTGATTTATGAGGTAATAAATATTATATCTCGGTGTGTGGTTTTAATTCAAGACATTTACTTAGACTTAGAGAAACTCTGATTTTGATCCACAAGGGAAATGATTTGGAAACAGGAGCTCACACATCACAATATAATATAATAACAAAGAGTAAAACATATAGCCAAAAATGCGTAATGAAGAAGAAGAAAAAAAAGTTGCACTGTTTGGGGGAAATTTATTTTATACAATCAGAGACCAGAGATCAGATGAAATGTTGGTTCTTACATTTCATCTTGAAAGACGAGTTATAGAAGTTATAGTAATAAAAACAACCCAATAGAGAAGAATCCGTGTATCATTCGTTTGTTCAATATAGAACCAAAAATAAGAATATGAAAAAAAACTCTTCTTTATTATTTGTCTCTAAAACCAAAATGAAAAAATGTATAATGATTTGTTTTTTCGTTTTACATTCATATATACGATTCAAATGTAATTCTGTGGGCTGTCAGTGTGAAAAATGTAATATATAAGTCGCAGGAAACACCCAAACCCTGCAAAAACCTCAACTTATAGTCCGAAAAATATGATAAATGGTGATACGAGATTCTAAATGTGGCAAAAAAAGAGCAAGAAACATGTGTCAAATAAGATGATTATATAAATGTACAGTAATTACAGTTTTGTGGCCACACCGGCAAATCCCGTCAGATCTCAATGGGACTTTCCTGGTTAAATAAAGGTTAAATATAAATAAATAAATAATTATTATTACATTTTTACTTTATTAGTATTTATCCCTCAACACGTGGTGCTTATTATTATGCAATAAGATTTAATAATAGTAATATATTAATAAAAATATATATTTTTAATAATTATGACTTCTTTTCAGTGGTCCTGTTCTTATTGTTAGTAGTATATTTTTATAATTATTATTTTATTATTATTATTTATCAATCGTCCCTTGGTATTTATTATTATGCTTGTGATTATGATTACGATTATTATTATAATTAATAACAATAATAATAAATATATATCATTATTATTTTATTTTATTGCTGTCAGCGCTGCTCTGTGCTTATTATTATTGTTGTTGTTATTATTATATTATTATTATTATTATTATTATTATTATTATTATTATTATCATTATTATCATTACTATTATTATTATATTTTATTTCATTATTATTTATTTATTCCATCCTTGCTGTCGGCGGAGCTCGGTGCTTATTATTATCATTATTTTTATTTTATTATTTTTATTATTATTATATCCTCGCAGGTGGCTCGGTGGCGCCCCCCGCAGGCCGCTGGCCGCGCTGCTCCTCTCACTCTCGCAGTGTAAAATGGCGGCCGTGAGCAGCGCGGAGTCTCCACCGGCCGTGTTTAACGGAGCCGAGGCCGTGGACCGAGAGCCCGCGGGCCGGGAGCGGGGGCTGGCCGAGCTGGACGCCGCCTGCCCGACAGCGCTCACCGGAGGCCCGCAGGACGAGGAGGTAGGCCCCAGGGAGGAGCTGGGGCTGGAGGCTGGGGCTGAGGATCATGTCCCACTTTGCGTTGGATCGTTTTGCATTTTCTGCTCAAATCCACTTTTCCGCGTCTGTCCCCGCGTCCCCCCCGCGCACACGCATCCCGCCGGTCCCGCCGGTCCTGCCGCGGACCCGCAGCGCGTCCCGTCCGCAGCCGTGCGCGGAGCGAGCGGCTCCGGTGCATCAGGCTCACACCGGAGACAGGACGCTCTGCGCGGCTGTTCCGCTCCCACTGCGCCGCACACATGGCCCGCTCCGGCCCGCTCCAGCCCGCTTTGGCCCGGGTCCTGCCGTGGAGCCCGCCTCTGGTCCGGGTGGCCGCGGGCTCCGTGCGGTCGCGGCGGGAGCGGGGTTAGCAGCGGCGCTTAGCCGGGCAGAGTTAGCGCAGGGCCCGCGGAGGCTGCGAGCATCTCCGAACCCCGCGGATCTCCTGGGCTGGACGCTCCGTGAGTGTGGAAATAGGGACTAAAGCGGCAGGGCATCCGAGCTAAACCAGGGTCTGAGGCTGGAGCAGGACTGGACCGGGACCTGGACTGGACCTGGACTCTGTGTTGGGGTAAACAGACTGTGGATCTGCTCTGTGCAGGTGCAAAGTGCTGCTTGAGAAGCACAAAATGAACCTCTGTTCCTCCATCCCCAAACCTGCTCCCTGAGTCTGTGCAGGTTAAAGTTCAGGGACACGGGCCGTGGAGATGCAGGGAGGGCATCCGACACACAAGAGCCTGTTTGTAGAAGTTTACATGGCAGAGAGAGCAGCACACACTGTCCTCCTCCAGATGTTT
This sequence comes from Odontamblyopus rebecca, assembly GCA_030686955.1. Lineage (NCBI taxonomy): Eukaryota > Metazoa > Chordata > Actinopteri > Gobiiformes > Gobiidae > Odontamblyopus > Odontamblyopus rebecca. The sequence goes on along the minus strand of CM060653.1, from coordinate 14,227,383 downwards.
CTCCATGTTCTCGTAGTTTCTTCTCATGGACCCTCTGAAGTTGCATTTGGGGAATCCACGTTTGACGAATCTTGAATTTCAATCATTTATTTCCTAGTCCAGATGTCCCTGTTTCTCCGGGACAGTCCCACATGTCCTTATTTTGGACTAATTTGATCTAAACCAGGACTAAACCAGGACTATCTTAATTTTGGACTAATCTGAGCCCTGCCGACAGTAAACAGGAGCATAAACTGTCGCTTGTTTCGTGTAAAAACTCCTCGATCGTCCAGGTAGAATCCACGACGAAGGAGAAATTCAATTTGTCAACTGGACAAAATAAACTTTGCATTAAATTCCTCCTTTGCCGTCGTTTATTTAGCCAAAATACAAAAATCCGTGTTTGCGAATGACCAAAAAAACCTCTGAAAAGTCCATTATTATTATTATTATTATTATTATTATTATTACTATTATTATGTCTCACACGCTCTTTTCACTATTTTATATCTTCACGGTACGATATTAATTGCGATATCGTGGGAAAGTCACAATATTACGATATTCTACATAATAACAAGAATAACAACGTCTAATATTTTATTTTTTATAGTTCCTGGTTGGTTTAGTTCTGATTTCTTTTCTCGTCGGCTTCAAATTGAGTTCAAATTGTCCGACAGTTTCAGTGTTTATAGTCCTGGTTTAGTCCTGGTTTAGTCCTGGGCTAGTCTTGGGCTAGTCCTGGTTTAGTCCTGGTTTAGAGCTGGTTTAGTCCTGGTTTAGTCCTGGTTTAGTCCTGGTTCAGTCCTGGTTTAGTCCTGGTTTAGTCCTGGGCTAGTCTTTGGCTAGTCCTGGTTTAGTCCTGGTTTAGACCTGGTTTAGGCCCAGTTTAGACCCGGTTTAGTGCTGGTTTATTGCCGGTTTAGACCTGGTTTAGTCCCGGTTTAGTCCCGGGTTAGTCCTGGTTTAGTCCTGGTTTAGTCAGGTAGTAGTTAGAATAAAGCTGCTCTGTGGAACTTTTCTAGAGGCGGTTCTGCTTCGTCTCCATGGTTACAGCTTTAGTCTCCATGGAGATGAGCAGGCGATGCCAGTGGGTCAGGTCTGTGGAGCAGCCAACCTGTCACATGCCGAGCAGCGTTTCCATGGAGACGAGTAGGTGTAAAGGTTACGCAGTGCATCTTAACAGAGGGGTATTTACTCCTGTGGTTCTCCTGCGGGGCATTTACTCCTGTGGGGCACTTACTCCTGTGGGGTATTTACTTCTGTGGGGCATTTATTCCTGTGGGGCATTTACTCCTGTGGGGCACTTACTCCTGTGGGGTATTTACTCCTGTGGGGTGTTACAGAGGGATATTTACTCCTGTGGGGCGTTACAGAGGGGTATTTACTCCTGTGGGGTGTTACAGAGGGGTATTTACTCCTGTGGGGCATTACAGAGGGGTATTTACTCCTGTGGGGCGTTACAGAGGGGTATTTACTCCTGTGATGTGTTACAGGGGGGTATTTACTCCTGTGGGGTGTGACAGAGGGGTATTTACTCCTGTGGGGTGTGACAGAGGGGTATTTACTCCTGTGGGGTGTTACAGAGGGGTATTTACTCCTGTGGGGTGTAACAGAGGGGTATTTACTCCCGTGGGGTGTTGCAGAGGGGTATTTACTCCTGTGGGGTGTTGTAGAGGGGTATTTACTCCTGTGGGGTGTTGTAGAGGGGTATTTACTCCTGTGGGGTGTAACAGAGGGGTTTACTCCTGTGGGGTGTAACAGAGGGGTATTTACTCCTGTGGGGTGTTGTAGAGGGGTATTTACTCCTGTGGGGTGTTGTAGAGGGGTATTTACTCCTGTGGGGTGTTACAGAGGGGTATTTACTCCTGTGGGGTGTTACAGAGGGGTATTTACTCCTGTGGGGTGTTACAGAGGGGTATTTACTCCTGTGGGGTGTTACAGAGGGGTATTTACTCCTGTGGGGTGTTGTAGAGGGGTATTTACTCCTGTGGGGTGTTGTAGAGGGGTATTTACTCCTGTGGGGTGTTGTAGAGGGGTATTTACTCCTGTGGGGTGTTGTAGAGGGGTATTTACTCCTGTGGGGTGTTGTAGAGGGGTATCCAGGTCTGTCAACGTTAACGTGTTAATCACGATTAGATTAATTCCATCCTTAATGCGATAATTATTTTAGTCTTGATTAAAGTTCTCCAGCCTTTTGTCTCTGAGGCGATGCTCAGCTCTGGTTCAGGCTCAGGCTGGAGCAGGAAGTGTTCGGTGCTTTTCCCGGAAGAACCAAGTGCAGAGGACGAACCTCAGAACTAATTATAATGAACCAAACTGGGTTCTGTCCAGCTGCACGACCGCGGAACCAGAGCAGCCCGGACCTGAGGTCCATAGAGCGTTCACCGCATGGATCCAACGCGCAGAGGAACCGCTCTGGAGCCCCGGGTCCTGAGGGGCCCCGGGTCCTGAGGGGCCCCGGGTCCTGAGGGGCCCCTGGTCCTGAGGGGCCCCGGGTCCGTCCTGAGGGGCCCCGGGCCCGTCCTGAGGGGCCCCAGGTCCTGAGGGGCCCCGGGTCCTGAGGGGCGGCGCTCTGCAGTGAAGCTCGAGTCGTTATCGCTGTTGCCTGAACCCAGAGCTTCTGCTCCGGCTCATGTGCAGTGAGTTCTGTACAAAGTTGTAGGATCAGAGGTTCGGGGAACGTCAGGCCCCAAAATGGCGGATCATAGATAAACATTGATGAAACGTCAATCGGACCAGTTTTGGTTGGTTTGCCGGTGTGAAAGGACCAGACTGGAGCCTATAGGCTTCATAATAATAATGTTATTGCCTGGTGTGGACCAAATAATCGAACTATTGGTGTGAAAAGGCCCTAAGTTAAAGCTAAACCCCCTGGAGCAGCGACCACAGCGTCACAGCCAAGAGCCTCAGATCTGACAAACCATTTCAGACCTGTGATGACACACGGCAAAGAAAATAACAAGTAATAAATAGAATTGCTTTACGTTATGGCTTTAAAACTGTCTTGAAATGCAAAATAACACAATTTTAAACATGCAATTCAATATGCGATTAATCACGATTAGCCATTAGGAATTTCTGATCTTAATCGCGATTAACTTTTAAAAGTTAATCGATTGACAGCCCTAATTTATACATTTACACAGTCTGATCCCGACGCTGCTGCACGAGGACGTCCTCACGGAGCTGTTTGTTTCCATGTTGCAGCAGCGACGCTTTAGTGGAGAAAATCCAGCGGTACAAATATCTCTTAAACAGTGAGGCAGATGTGAGTCCTGCTGTGATTCTCCTCCAGGAGTTTATGGAGGAGAGAGGCTGAAACTTCTCTCTCTGTCACTGTCCTGATCTGAGGTCACAGCGGATTTGCCGTGTGTTTTGGAGTGAATTTATTTCGTGATTTCCTCGTGTGAATAACCTCAGTGCACACAGGACTTCGCTGTGTCGTACAAATAGTTTTCCTTCCTGTTCACAGTAGATTTCTAACGTTACAATAGTGGCCACAGTTTATGAAAATAATAGTTTGCAATAAAAAAAAAAGAAAGAACGCTGTTAAACTGTCGTTAATAACGTGATATTTCTGACAGCTCTAATATTTACCTCTGGGGTCTTCACTGAAACCTATCACATATTTAGGTCACTATGGTGTTTTTGTTTCAAAAATGTTCTATTCGCCCAAAACAACAGATTCACATGAAGAGTTCAGTGGATTTAGTGATTTGGAGCGAGATGGAGAGTTTGGTAAACTTGTTCTGTTGTTTCTGCTCTAGTTTTGTGAAGAACTGTTCATATGTGATGTGAACAAACCAGACACATGTTCAGCCTGTTCTCTGTTCTATTGGTGTTACTGTAACTGAGGAAATGTCTGTTCCTGGAGTCTGAGTTTAGCAAATAAATTTACCCCCAAAAAGTGTGACCAGAAAATACAGTATATAAAATAGAATAAATTATGAGACAAACTGCACACAGACACTGGACAAACCTGATGTGATGCAGGAGTTTCATTAGTGCGACGCTCCTGCACCAGCTCCTCTGGAACCAAAGTTCTCTCGGGCGAACGAGACCAGGACACCTCATAGAAAGAGGGCGCGTCTTTGCTACTAAATAAAAACAAGGTCGTACGAAAGCGGACGTCAGAGCACGAAAACTAACACTCATGGATCACAGATCGCACATGGATCGATGTACAGTGAACCCTGGTTTATCGCAGGGGTCACGTTCCAAAAAGAACCCGCGATTATTTTTTACAATTATTCTACAATCCAATACTGTACTATAGAATGAAACCAAAGATCAAAACCTGTTTTCAGGCCCAAGCATTTTTTAAGAAATAAAAATATAAATGTTTTCTTACAAATAACTATGATAGTTTTTAAAAATAGTGTCAAATAATAATTTTAATAATGAATAGGAGGTTGAACATTGTGACTCAGGCGTATTTCACAGTCCCTCTGTCTGTGCCTCTTCATCCTGACTCCTGTAGTGTCTTTTTCTACTGAAGCCTGTGGTGCAGGCGTCTTTTTCCCAGAACAAACTGAAGATTCATTTATTCCGTAATGGCGCCTACAGCCGCAGAGCTTCTACCTTCAGCCTGTCCAGAAGTTTCACTTTTTCTGCGATAGTTTGCATCTTCCTCAGCCTTTGTCAGTGCAGAACATTTCCTTGACATTGTGGGTTTTGTCATGGAGAAAATTTGTAAAGGTAAATTTGTTGGGCTGAACAGAGATGAGGCACAGACACTGTTGACATTGGTCTAAGTGAAAGACCAATGTGACTTTTTTCACTTCTAGATGACCTCAGCCAATCAGGATTCAGAACACAATGCACTGTAAAAAAAAAAAAAAGCATTAAAAAATCTGTGAAGCCGCGAAAGGTGAACCGCGTGATGGCAACGGTTCACTGTAAGTCGCTTTTTCTTGTGCTGCTGTCGAGCTTCTGTTGGAGTCCATATGGCAAATATCTGGTCTCCTCCACAGCACAATCTTCATGTCACTTTTCTCCTCCGTATTCCCGTGGATGAATATTCCACACGTTTTCTTTGTTTATTTTCCCGAGTGCCTGTGTCGTTTACTTATTTTCCATGTATTTGCAAACACTTTTTTACCAGTTCTCTTTATTGCAGCTGTTTGTTTTTCTTGAATCTGAGTGAGTCAAACAGTTCTTCTCATCCTGAGCATTTCACTGAACCTGCACATGAACAAATAAATAATAACAAATAAACAATCTTGAATCTTGAGTGTGTGTGGCAGAGCTCTGAAGGGGGAGTGGCTCAGCCTAGAGAATCCCTGTGGTCTGAGTGGACCCATCTGACCCGGTTCTGACCCAGTTCTGACCTGTCTCTCTCTGTGTTTGTCTCTTTCAGATCTGGAACATTAAGCAGATGATCAAACTGACCCAGGAGCATCTGGAGGCTCTGCTGGACAAGTTTGGAGGAGAACACAACCCCCCCTCCATCTACCTGGAGGTACCAGGACCAGACCACAACCAGGACCTGGACTAGACGGGATTACACTGGGACTAGACCTGGACCTGGACTGAAATGGGACTGAACCAGGACTAAATTTACAGACTAGAACCAGACCTAGACCTGGGACTGGACCTGGACTAAAACTGGACTGAACCTGGACTGAACCTGGACTAAACCTGGACTAAACCTAGACTAAAACTGGACCTAACCTGGACTGAACCTGGACTAAAACTGGACTAAACCAGGACTAAACCAGGACTAAACCAGGACTAAACCAGGACTAAACCAGGACTAAACCAGGACTAAACCAGAACTAAACCAGGGCCAAACTTGGAGACTAGAACCAGACATATACCAGGGACTAGCCCCGGGTCCTGTCCCGGTCGCTGTCCCTGGTGCTGACTGTCTGTCCCCGCAGGCGTACGAGGAGTACACGTCTAAGCTGGATGCCCTGCAGCAGAGGGAGCAGCAGCTGCTGGAGGCGATGGGGAATGGCACGGACCTGTCATCCTCGCCCACGGCGGCAGGGCTGGACCTGCCGGATCCGTGTGCTCACACCTTCAGCTCGGCCCCCAACACTTTAAATGTGATCCAGACCCCGAGCGACGGGGCCCGGGTCAACCCCCGATCCCCCCAGAAGCCCATCGTCCGAGTGTTCCTGCCCAACAAGCAGCGCACCGTGGTCAGTCTGGTTATTATGATGATGATTATGATTATTATTAGTAGTAGTATCAGTAGTAGCAGTAGCAGTAATAGTAGTATTATTATTAGTCGCCAAAATAAAAGCGTGACTCGTACTATTAACTAGCATTTAAGAGCTTAACTTCACCTTTACAATAAATATTAGAACAGCACAAACTGGAGGATTCTATAAAGTGACGTCTTGACTTAATTTAAATTTAATCAGTTGTTTATTTTACATTTGACAGTTTTAATAAAAGTGACTGAAAGTGAGTGTGTCCCTCTTGTGTCCTCATGTCCTCCTTGTGTCCTCAGGTTCCCGCTCGCTGTGGAATGACCGTCAGAGATTCGCTGAAAAAGGCTCTGATGATGAGAGGCCTGATCCCAGAGTGCTGTGCCGTCTACAGGGTCCAGGATGGGTGAGAGCGCCCCCTACATCCCTACATGCACTACACTGCAGAATACTGCACTATACTCCACTATACTCCACTATACTGCACTATACTGCACCATACTGCACAATACTACACAATACTACACAATGCTACACTATACCCCACTATACCCCAATATACTCCACTATACTGCACTATACTACACTATCCTGCACCATACTGCACTATACTCCACTATACTGCACTATACTACACTATACTCCACTATACTGCACTATACTACACTATACTGCACTATACTCCACTATGGTACACTATACTGCACTATACTCCACTATACTGCACCATACTCCACTATACTCCACTATACTGCACTATACTCCACTATACTGCACCATACTCCACTATACTGCATTATACGACACTATACTGCACAATACTACACTATACTGCGCCATACTACACTATACTGCACCATACTGCACTATACTACACTATACTGCACAATTCTGCACTATACTCCACTATACTACATTATACTCCACTATACTGAACTATACTACACTATACTCCACTATGCTACACTATACTCCACTATGCTACACTATACTCCACTATGCTACACTATACTCCACTATACTCCACTATGCTACACTATACTCCATTATGCTACACTATATTACACTATACTCCACTATACTGCACTATACTCCACTATGCTACACTATACTCCACTATGCTACACTATACTACACTATACTGCACTATACTACACTATACTGCACTATACTGCACTATACTGCACTATACTACACTATACTGCACTATACTACACTATACTGCACCATACTGCACTATACTGCACCATACTGCACCATACTGCACTATACTACACTATACTACACCATACTGCACAATTCTGCACTATACTCCACTATACTACATTATACTCCACTATACTGAACTATACTACACTATACTCCACTATACTACATTATACTCCACTATACTGAACTATACTACACTATACTCCACTATACTGAACTATACTACACTATACTCCACTATGCTACACTATACTCCACTATGCTACACTATACTCCACTATACTCCTCTATGCTACACTATACTCCACTATGCTACACTATACTGCACCATACTACACTATACTGCACTATACTACACTATACTGCACTATACTACACTATACTGCACCATACTGCACTATACTACACTATACTGCACTATACTACACTATACTGCACCATACTGCACTATACTACACTATACTGCACCATACTGCACTATACTCCACTATACTGCACTATACTGCACCATACTGCACTATACTACACTATACTGCACTATACTACACTATACTGCACCATACTGCACTATACTACACTATACTGCACCATACTGCACTATACTACACTATACTGCACCATACTGCACTATACTACACTATACTACACTATACTGCACCATACTGCACTATACTGCACCATACTGCACTATACTACACTATACTGCACCATAATGCACTATACTCCACTATACTGCACTATACTACACTATACTGCACCATACTGCACTATACTGCACTATACTACAGTATACTGCACCATACTGCACTATACTACACTATACTGCACCATACTGCTCTATACTACACTATACTGCACCATACTCCACTATACTACACTATACTCCACTATACTGCACTATACTACACTATACTACACCATACTGCACTATACTACACTATACTACAGTATACTGCACCATACTACACTATACTACACTATACTGCACTATACTACACTATACTGCACCATACTGCACTATACTACACTATACTGCACTATACTACACTATACTGCACCATACTGCACTATACTACACTATACTGCACCATACTCCACTATACTACACTATACTATAGTGCAGTATACTCCACTATACTGCATTATACTACACTGTACTGCACTATAGTGCACTATACTACACTATACTGCACCATACTGCACTATACTACACTATACTACACTATGCTGCACCATACTGCACTATACTACAGTATACTGCACCATACTCCACTATACTGCTCTATACTACACTATACTGCACAATACTACACTATACTGCACCATACTACACTATACTACACTATACTGCACTATACCGCACTATACTGTACCATACTGCACTATACTACACTATACTGCACCATACTACACTATACTGAACTATACTGCACTATACTCCAATATACTGCATTATACTGCATTATACTACATTATACTGCACCATACTACACTATACTACACTATACTGCTCTATACTGCACCATACTACACTATACTACACTATACTGCACTATATACTACACTATACTACACTATACTGCACCATACTGCACTAAACTGAACTATACTACAGTATACTGCACCATACTCCACTATACTGCACTATACTCCACTATACTCCACTATACTGCAGTACAATACACTATACTGTGCTACTACACTATACTGCACTATATACTACACTATACTGCACTATACTACACTATACTGCACTATACACTATATTACACTATACTGCACTATACTGAACTATACGGCACTATACTGCAGTACACTACACTATACTGTACTACTACACTATACTGCACTATATACTACACTATACTGCACTATACTACACTATATCCTACACTATACTGCACTATATTACACTATACTGCACTATACTGAACTATACGGCACTATACTACACTATATACTACACTATACTGCACTTTACTACACGATATACTACACTATACTGCACTATACTACACCATACTATACTACACTATATGCACTATACTACACCATACTATACTACACTATACTACACGATACTGCACTATACTACACTATATACTATACTATACTACACTACACTACACTGTACTACACTATATACTACACTATACTACACTACACTATTCTACACTATATACTCCACTATACTGAACTATACTACACTACACTATACTGCACTACCCTACACTATACTACTATACTACACTATAAAGACAGCTCATCCCCTCTCGAATCTCAGCTTCAATAAAACGTCTCCATCACAAACTTTTGGCCTCAACATCACACACGAAGCGTCAGTCAGGTTTTTTTCTTCTTCCTCGCTGTGTGTGGATGGAAATCTCCGAGCAGAACGATGTTTGAAGAGGAGAGAGAGAGCAGAGGGGAGAAAGTCCCACCTGTGGTTTTAGGTCCTTATGCAGATTTTTTAATGACGGTCATGAAACTGATACCGCTGCTACTTTCTGTTACCGCGGGAAACCGGATTACCACCCAAACCAAAATTAAATGTTTAGGGACACTTCGTAACAGCGGCGAGTGTCGCAAATATCCCGCCTGTTCATGCCGTTCGTGAAGTGTCAAAATAACCAATGAGAAAAGTTCGACTTTTAAAGCTTTATTTTTATACAAAGCAGGCAACTTTTTAACCATCTGGTTTTCATGGCCGTCACTCATCGGAGAGTTGCACAAACTGGTGAATCGCCTTCAATCGCCTGAAATGCCCGAAGGCATCTCCAAATTGTGTGCCGAGTGCAGGGACTTTACATAGAAATACTTTGATATTAACGGGAAGGGCAAGCAGGTCAGTGGAAAACACTTATTAGGTTAATTTCTTTGCCCAAAAAAACTAAACAAAAAAATCAACCAGTTAAGGGCCCCAGAAGTCGACAATCTGGTGTTTCCCAAGAGGCTCTGTTCACTTTTCCGTCCCAAACCAGGAAGATGTTCGGAAACCTGCGATGAAACTTCCTCTGGGCTCTGTTCAGTCGTACATTTGATAAAATGTAGGAAAACTGAGAAAATGTCCCAGTTTTCTTCATCTCCACGTTGTGTTCCGTTTTGTTCATCCGCTATTCCGACCACACCTCAGTTTTCATCGTTTTCCCGCTGAAGGTTGATGATTCCAAACGGCTCTAACGTTCTTCTGACATTTATAGTTTGAGTTGTGTGATGTCACTGGTGCGGTGCGTGCTGATTGGCCGTTGTGCGCAGGGAGAAGAAGCCGATCGGTTGGGACACGGACATCTCGTGGCTGACGGGGGAAGAGCTCCACGTGGAGGTTCTGGAGAACGTGCCCCTCACCACACACAACTTTGTGAGTCTGAACTTTGGGCTGATCCCAAAACTGCATGTATGTCTTTGTGGGTCCAGATGCTTTTCTGCATGGAGATGTTCTTGTTTTGTCTGGAATGTTCCGCAGTACGGCATTAAACCTTCTATCCTCACAGAGACCAAACCAGACCAAGTTACAAGTCAGATCTGTGGAGTCACAGTCAGAATGTCAGTTTTCTAGGGATTTTTGAGCTCTAAAACCACCTGTGATTGAATAAATGTAAAGTAGATCTGTTTAATGTCACACTGTGGAACATTCCAGGCAGTGCAGTGGCATACCCATAGAAATGAGCAGGTTCACTAGTTGCTCACCTGAAGTAGGATTTGTTTTGTCTCATTTTTTGTATATTTATGGAGAATTCCCTCATACAGGCTCTTACTGGGGGAGCTGGGGGGACGTAGGCTTGTGGGCGGAGCCACGTACAGGCTCGTAATGCTCACCTTAAGGAGGGTTTGAATAGGCCCCAGGAGAGAGCTCTAGATTATTACCGGCTTGTCAAAGCCTGATCCCATCAGATCTCAGAAGCTCAACCGGGCCTGGTTAGTACTTGGATGGAGACACTGGGTATTCCAGGTGCCACAGGGGGGCGAAAACTGTCATTGTGTCCTTAGGCAAGACACTTCACCCACAATGCCTAGTATGAAAGGGGAGTGAGTGTGGCCAGGACTCCCTTGAAAAAGAGATTAGTGATCTCAATGGGACTTTCCTGGTTAAATAAAGGTCTAAATAAATTTAAAAAACAACATGCCTGGATGACTGTAAAACCTCTTCAGACAGGTTTGTGATGAGGAACAGTGTTAGAACATGAGAAAAAGCTCCAAAAAATAAGTTTTGTTAGTCCTTTATTTTATTGAATCATGTAATGAACTAACATCAAGGACCATGATGTCCACCCTCCTGTGGCCTCACCACCCGCAGAGGGATTCATGGGGGGGTCAGGTGCTATGAGAATTGGGCAGAAAACTGCCCCCGGGACCCAGCCGGATTAAGCGGGAGATGATGATGATGATAATGTAGTAGTAATTTAACACAATAAGTTTCTTTCAAGGCACAGTACGTAACTTTTTAACTGCTGCTACTACTACTATTAGAGAAGTACTACTGTTGAATGTGCACAGAAGTAAACCCTCCTCTTTACAGAAGTACGCCTGCTTTTTAACCCTCCGTATTAAACTCCAATGTTGGTGTTCCAGGTGCGTAAAACCTTCTTCACGTTGGCGTTCTGCGACTTCTGCCGGAAGCTTCTGTTCCAGGGCTTCCGCTGTCAGACCTGCGGCTACAAGTTCCACCAGCGCTGCAGCACCGAGGTCCCATTGATGTGCGTCAACTACGACCAACTTGAGTGAGTCGCACACACCGGCACGCCGCTCACACAGGAAGTGTTCAGGGGCCTGACCGGGCTCCACGGACTCTGATCTGAACATTAACCCCCGAAGATCTGAGGGCAGTTTTAGCACATTTCTCCTTGCCTGGATTTTTTTCTTAATTTTGCTTTTAAAACTGCCCCTTTTACCCCCTAATGAAGTGTTCTACATCCTTTTGTTCAGCACAACCTGTTATTTCACAATCTGCTGCTGTAGTTGTGTCATGAGGCTGTGATAAAAGCTACAGGACCAGAAACAGAGATGAAAAAAAAAACTTAAAATAAAATTCACACTCTTTTATATAAAACACACAGCAAACATGTAGAAACAACTTTTTGGACATAAAAAATGCTTAAAAAATAGAAACGGATGCACAGTTACACACACCAAGATGTGTAATTTGCCATTTATGTGAGCATTAACTCCACTTAGAGCGACTTTTTCACTCATTATAAACACACACAGTCAGAGGAGTCGACCATCTTGACTCACTTCACTCTTTGTCAAAGTTTGGGTCGATCAAAATGGACGGAGCGCATGAGTTTGGGGAAAACAAAGTTCCTATTGGACACTCGTTTTGTTCACATCATCACACAGCGTGAGTGTGACGTAGGATAAAGCCGCAGAAATGTACGGAAACCTCTATGTCTGCACTTTCAGAGGGAAAAAATAAGTTTCTGTCTTTTACGGTTATAAAGTTCTGCGCGGTTATAGAAAACATTCCTTCGAATCGTATATGATACCGTAGGTCTTCGAGGGTTAATAGATTTTTCCCACATTTACCACAGAAAAACATTCAGTGGGGGTTCCACAGACACTTCAGACTGTTAACGGCTTTAACTGCTGTCCTCCATGAGCTTCATTTGAAGCTGAGGCTGTGGTGATGTCGCTCAGAACTCTTCTTTACACAGTCTGTGGTTGTGGGTTGTGGGACTCCTGATTTGCCTGAGTGGAGTTTGCATGTTCTGCCTGTGACTGAGCAGGGCTCTCACCAGGGTTATAATAATAATAATAATGCATCAGTTTTATATAGCGCTTTTCAGGACACTCAAAGACACTTTACAGAGCATTATTCATTCACTCCAGACCCGGTGGTGGTAAACTACTATTGTAGCCACAGCTGCCCTGGGGCAGACTGACGGAAGCGAGGCTGCCAATCTGCGCCATCGGCCCCTCCGACCACCATTCACGCACACACCACTTTCATACTAGGCAATGTGGGTGAAGTGCCTTGCCTAAGGACACTACGGCAGTTTTTATTTGCATTATTATCGCGGGATCAGAATCGGTATCGAGTCTTTCCCTGGATATCGAGTTTGAAATGTTGATGATCTCTGACCCCTGACCCTCTGACCCCTGACCTCTGACCTCTCTCGTTGCAGTTTATTGTTCGTGTCAAAGTTCTTCGAGCATCATCCGTTCTCTCAGGAGGAGGTGTCCTCAGAAGGAACCACCCCAGTGTCTGAAGTCTGCCCCTCCCTGCCCCCCTCAGACTCCACCAGGTCAGGACCAGGACCAGGACTGGACGAGAACCGGGACTGGGCCGAAACCAGGACTGGACCAGGACTGAACAGTGTTGGGGAAGTTATTTAAAAAAGTCGTGTTTGCTCGTTATTCGTTACTTCTTTAAAAAACGATTCCCTTACTTTACTCGTTCCTTTGGTTCTTTTTGGATCTAAACTCCATCTGAGGCGAAATCACAGAACTATAATAAAATCTGAAGATGAATCCAAGATGGTGCCGTGTTTTCAGTGTCTGTGCTCATTGGTGCATGAGCCCAAAAAAGATTTTTACTTCCGCATTTACTTCCTTGTTTGCAGCCCAACGTGTGACCAATCAGAGCGGCGAGGAGAACTTTTACATGTTGATTTTTAGGAGCTTTGACGATTTAACATATTGTAAAAATACAGAAGAATCCTACAAAATCTGATCTTTAAGAACGTTATTGATGCCCTGAAGAACACGGGCAGATTTTTATTTCACCTAAACGCTCTGTGCTTCTGTGGGAGATGTTTTCCTGGGCTGCAGTTCCTCGCTCGACCACGTCAGTCTGTGGTCACGGACAGAGGGGGCAGGGCTTATCTAGCTCTTACTAAATATCCATGGGCGAAATACGGCACAAGGCCAAGAGTCGACAAGAACCCTGAGGGAAAATGTAAAAGAACTTGGAGTTCAAGATGATGAGAAATGGTTCAGAGGTAAACGGGTCTCGCCTCTTCCCATGGCTGTGGGTACCCTCTGCTCCCGACGTTTCATTACCAAATTTTCAATTGTGGCGCGTTACATTATTTTAACCTGAAAAACATATTTACGTTACTGTAACATGTTACACTCAACACTGGGACTGGACCAGGACTAAACACAGACGACCTTCGTCAAGTCGCCCGTCAAACTCAAACCTGCACAAAAACTATGTCAGTCGTTTGTGCTTCGTTTGTGCTGCAAAAAGTTTCTTTTATGCTTCTTTAGTTTGGGAGAAATTGATCTTTTACAGGTCAAATTGGAAAAGTCTGTATTATTCTATAAAATATCAATCAAAAGCAAATTACTAAAGACTGAAACAGACTTTTCCACAGCCTCAGATCGTTTCTCTTCTCTAGTTTTGTGGAGTTTGTCACCATCAGCTGAGCAGAAATGACGTCCTATAATTACCGCAGAAATAATAATGAATCATTTTAGAAATAAACTCGTACAAATGAAACTGTCATGGCACAAAACAGCACAAACCAAAAACGAACGTTTTCTATAATTTTCTTCCTGTTTTGAGGCTGTTTCACATTCTGAGATTCTGGACGACGTCATCGGCCCAAAATAAAACTGCAAATATCTGAAGAACCAGAATCGCACAAACAAAACTTTCTGCAGCACAAATGATTGACATAGTTTTTATGTAGGTTTGTGTTTGACAGGGCCGACGGGGTTCTTGGATTAGTTTAGATTCATATTTCATTCTCTCAGTCGTTGATGGTCCTGTTTCCTCTCTCTTTTTTGTGCTCTCCCTTACCTGTGGTCCCTCTGGCGCCCTCTGGTGGTCTCCGGCACCCTCTGCAGGTCGCTGTGCCATGCCTCTGTCTCACCCTCCAAGTCGATCCCGATCCCGCCCAGTTTCCGACAGAGCGCCGAGGAGGAGCACCGGAACCAGTTCGGGCAGAGAGACCGGTCCTCCTCCGCCCCCAACGTCCACATCAACACCATTGAGCCGGTCAACATCGACGTGAGTCCCCGCGACGCACCCATACCGATTAGGGACGTAACGATATCATGATATCGTATCGTTTAATGTCTTAAAATAACATCGAATTACACGTTTCTTTACTTAAATTCATTATTTTGGTGCAGCAACAGCTAAAAAAAACTACATTTCCCATGATCCTTCGCTTCAGTCCACTCTACATGAAGTAACTGTTAATAAAAATTATTACATCTTAATTATTTGTATTATGACAAAGAAAGTAGAATATTCACACTTTTATTTTTGTAGGGAGCATTATCTGTTACGTAACCGCCTCGTCTCATCTCTATGGTTACAGAGACGTTTAATTCCGCACTGTGCAACATTGGGAGGCTCCACCTGAAAAGTCCCACAGTGCAGCTTTACTTTAAACTTTTAAAAATATGTAGAATTTATATAAAAACTGACTTCACTTTGAATGTCTCTGCTAATAACTCTGAACCCGGTCTAAACCCGGTCTAAACCCGGTCTAACCCCGATCTAACCCTGGTCTAAACCCGGTCTAACCCTGGTCTAAATCCGGTCTAAACCCAGTCTGACCCGGTCTAACCTGGTCTAAACCCGCTCTAAACCTGGTCTAAACCTGGTCTAAACCCGATCTAAACCTGGTCTAAACCTGGTCTAAACCCGGTCTAAACCTGGTCTAAACCCGGTCTAAACCTGGTCTAAACCCGGTCTAACCCTGGTCTAACCTGGTCTAAACCCGCTCTAAACCCTGTCTAAACCCGGTCTAACCCGGTCTAAACCCGGTCTCAACCCGGTCTAACCCAGATCTTGTTGTGCAGGACCTTCTCGGGGGACAGAGTCTGCAGCGCTCAGATGGAGGTGAGAACTTTTCCTCTTTTTTTCTTCCGTTTGTGTTTCTGCATCAGTTCGTCTCCATCAGTGTCCTCCAGCGCCCCCACGCTACTGCAGGGAGTACTGCAGAATACATTAGAGTACTACAGAACTACAAAAGAGTACTACAAAACTGCACAACAGTACTGCAAACTACACTAGAGTACTGCAAATTAGTGCTTTTGAGAGAGGAGCGGGGATGGTAGTCATGATAGAAGTGAAGCAGCAGTAGCAGTATTAGTATTAATAGTATTAGTAGTAGTGTTAGCAGTATTAGTATTATTAATAGTAGTGGTAGCGTCAGCCATATTTAGCCGGGTGATGATGGGGTGACCAGACGTCCTCTTTTTCCTTTTGGGACCAAAACCGTCCAGGAGAAGCTTCTAAACTGTTGACAGCTTTGAGAGGGACAGACACATCAAGGATCTACAATAAAATGACCAAGACTTTTAATATCGCAGCCACGATTTAGTCTTTATTTTTATTGAACCGCATCGAATCGATTTGAGATATATCAAATCAAAAGTGCACTGTGTCGAGCCGTGTTGGTCACTGCAGTCTGGTCACCCTCCTGTCAGCTCTACAGTATTAGTAGTATTGGCAGCAGTTACAGCAGTAGTATTAGCAGCAGTATTAATATTAGTATCATAATCAGTATTAGCCGCAGTATAATCAGTGTTAGCCGCAGTATAATCAGTGTTAGCCACAGTATTAGCCACAGTATAATCAGTGTTAGCCACAGTATTAGCCACAGTATAATCAGTGTTAGCCGCAGTATTAGCAGTGGTGTTAGCTGCGGTATTAGCAGCAGTATTAGCAGTGTTAGCCGCAGTTACAGTAGTAGTATTAGCATTAGTAGTAGTAGCAGTATCAAAAGCAGTATTAGTAGCAGTGTTAGCCACAGTATAATCAAGTGTTAGCCACAGTATTAGCAGCAGTATTAGCAGTGTTAGCCTCGGTATTAGCAGTGTTAGCCGCGGTATTAGCAGTGTTAGCCGCGGTATTAGCGGTGTTAGCCTCAGTTACAGTAGTAGTATTAGCATTAGTAGTAGTATCATAATCAGTATTAGTCGCAGTATAATCAGTGTTAGCCACAGTATTAGCAGCGGTATTAGCAGTGTTAGCCGCAGTTACAGTAGTAGTAGCAGTAGTAGTAGTACTAGTAGTAGTAGTAGTAGTAGTAGTAGTAGTAGTGTCATAATCAGTGTTAGCCGCAGTATTAGCCGCAGTATTAGCAGTGTTAGCCGCGGTTACAGTAGTAGTATTAGCATTAGTAGTAGTAGTAGTAGTAGTATCATAAGCAGTATTAGTAGCAGTGTTAGCCGCGGTATTAGCAGCAGTATTAGCAGCAGTATTAGCAGTGTTAGCCACGGTATTAGCAGTGTTAGCCGCGGTTGCAGTAGTAGTATTAGCATTAGTATCATAAGCAGTATTAGCAGCAGTATTGGCAGCAGTATTAGCAGTGTTAGCCACAGTATTAGCAGTGTTAGCCGCGGTATTAGCAATGTTTGCCGCAGTTACAGTAGTAGTATCATAAGCAGTATTAGTAGCAGTGTTAGCAGTGTTAGCCGCGGTTAGCCTGGGTGATGTTGTGTTGTCTGCTCTTGCCCACAGCCGCGCCCTCCGCCCGTCCCTGCCGCCCCTGTGTCCGGAGGCAGCGGACCCGGACGTGCAGCCCTCTCCTTTACTCCTTCCCCAATGACATAGTGTTTGATTTCGAGACTGAGCCAGACTTTGGAGGTAGTCAGGCGTCTGTGTTCCTCCTCCTCCTCCTCTGTGTCCTGTGTGATCACCAAACACCACTGCAGTATTTGGAGTAGCCGTAGTCGTCGTAGTGTTTCCATGTTTCACCTTCTCTCACCACTTAGATGTGTTTGATTTGGGGTTTTTTGGATTTTCTTCTGTCACTCCAAAATTTCAGTTTCAGAACTTCTTGCAGGGGTTTTCCACAAAGTTAGCAAACATTTGTGTTTATGTGTGTGTAAACATTTACCACAGAAAACCACAGGCCCACACGGACACTTCAGACTGTAGGGAAAAGGGTCTGAGGCTCTTTAGGGATTATTATACGCAACGGGAATTCCAAATCTAGAACTCCCGCAGTTACACAGACCCGTCCCCTCCTGGATTAGTTCAATTAAATTGTGAAAATCTTGTTTAAACTAAATTGGACTTTTGTGGAAAACTCGTCACACTGTAGATCAGACGCTTCTGTTCACTGCATGAGACCAGAGTCTGTCCATAGGCCTGGTTTAGTCCTGGTTTAGTCCCGGTTTAGTCCCGGTTTAGGCCTGGTTTAGTCCCGGTTTAGTCCCGGTTTAGTCCTGGTTTAGGCTTGGTTCAGTCCTAGTTTATCTCTGGGTTAGACCTTGTTTAGCCCTGGTTTAGCCCTGGTTTAGTCTTGGTTTAGTCCTGGTTTAGGCCTGGTTTAGGCCTGGTTTAGTCCTGGTTTAGTCCTGGTCTAGTCCTGGTTTAGGCCTGGTCTAGCCCTGGTCTAGCCCTGGTGTAGTCCTGGTGTACTCCTGGTCTAGTCCTGGTCTGGTTCCAGTCCTGGTCTCTCTGTTCCAGGTTCTTCCTCGGGTCTCTCGGCGACTCCTCCGGCGTCTCTTCCCGGGTCTCTCACCAATGTCAAAATGCCCCAGAAATCCCCATGTCAGCAGAGGGAGCGCAAGAGCTCGTCGTCCTCCGAAGACCGCAATAAGATGGTACCACAACAGGACCGACAGGACCGCCACAGGACCGACAGGACCAAGACCGACAGGACCAGAACAGGACTGACAGGGCCGCCACAGGACCCACAGGACCGCCAGGACTAGGACCGCCACAGGACCGACAGGACCAGGACCGACAGGACCAGGACAGGACTGACAGGGCCGCCACAGGACCCACAGGACCGCCAGGACTAGGACCACCACAGGACCGACAGGACCAGGACCGACAGGACCAGGACAGGACTGACAGGGCCGCCACAGGACCCACAGGACCGCCAGGACTAGGACCGCCACAGGACCGACAGGACCAGGACCGACAGGACCAGGACAGGACTGACAGGGCCGCCACAGGACCGCCAGGACCAGGACCGCTACAGGACTGCCAGGACCGCTAGGACCGCCAGGACCAGGACCGCCATAGGACCGACAGGACCAGGACTGACAGGACCAGGACAGGACTGACAGGGCCGCCACAGGACCGCCAGGACCAGGACCGCTACAGGACTGCCAGGACCGCTAGGACCGCCAGGACCAGGACTGCCACAGGACCGACAGGGCCAGGACCGACAGGACCGCCACAAGACCAGAACAGCGACAGGGCCGCGGCAGGACTGCCTGTTTGAGACCTAAACACACTTTGTGGATCCACAGTAGGTTTGGGCGGTGTCCAAATGTTGATCCCGTTAAAACGCCACATTTTCCCGGGTTTACGGTTTTACTGTGACTAATTCAGAATTATTTAGATGCTGCACCTAAACCGTTCAGAAACAGAGTCACAGCTTTATATTTGAAGATGAGGCACGAGTTCTGATCAAACCAAACTTTGCAGTGCATTCGATCGCATCAGCATCAGCGCACGAGCTGTTTTTATCGGCGCTTATACTGTATGCAAATGAGCCACACGCTTTGAATTTTGGTTTGTGTAAAACGTAAACAAATGTGCCAAAGCTGCATTAAACACATTATTGCTCAAAGTCTAGAATGAGTGGAGGAAATGTAGAGCGGTGGAGAGGACCAATCACAGCCCTTATTGTCTGCGTCGTTTTGAGGCGTTGTTAGAAAGTTTGGGAGGTGCAGGTCGGACGCTGTGCGTAGGGGGCGCACGTCCACACAGACACTTTTGGATCAGAACCATAAATTGGGCTTTACCGTCTCCTCCGTGAAAGTCTGACTTCGCCCTCAAGCGGGAACTTTCTCCTCTTCAGCGCCTCGTCCCCTCTCGACTCTCGGCTTCAGTAAAACGTCTCCATCACAAACTTTTGGGCTCAACATCACACACGAAGCATCAGTCAGGTTTTTTCTTCTTCCTCGCTGCGTGTGGATGGAAATCTCCGAGCGGAACCACGTTTGAAGAGGAGAGAGCGGAGGGGAGAAAGTCCTGCTGTGGTTTTAGGTCCTTATTAGTGTCAAACGATTAATTTTTTTAATAACGATTAATCTCAGAAATTCCGTAGTTAATCGCGATTAATCGCATATTGAATTGCATGTTTAAAATTTTTTTTAAGCCATAACGTAAAGCAATTCTATTTATTACTTGTTATTTTCTTTGACGTGTGATCATCCACAGGTCTGAAATGGTTGTTTGTTGGATTTGATTATTTGGTCCACACCAGGCAATAACATTATTATTATGAAGCCTATAGGCTCCAGTCTGGTCCTTTCACACCAGAAAACCAACGAAAACTGGTCTGATTGACGTTTCATCGATGTTTATCCATTCTGGGGCCCGACGTTCCCCGAACCTCTGTTCCTACAACTGTTCCTACACATGAGCCCGGAGCAGAAGCTCTGGGTTCGAGTAACAGGGATAAAGACTTGAGCTTCACCGCAGAGCACAGCCCCTCAGGACCCGGGGCTTTCCGGGACGGGTCTGGGGATGCTGGGGATGTGGTCCTTGGTCTTATTTTATCCTTCAGGACCAGTGCTCTAGACTGGGGCAGTGGTTTCGTCCTCTGGGCATTGGATCCGTGCGGCAAAAGCAATAACGGGCTGTGGACCTTTGGTCCGGGCTGTGGACCTCGGGTCCGGGCTGCGGACCTCGGGTCCGGGCTGCGGACCTCGGGTCCGGGCTGCTCTGGTTCCGCGGTCGTGTAGCTGGACAGAACCCAGTTTGGTTCATTATAATTAGTTCTGAGGTTCATCCTCTGCACTTGGTTCTTCTAGGAAAAGCACCGAACACTTCCTGCTCCAGCCTGAGCCTGAACCAGAGCTGAGCATCGCCTTAGAGACAAAAGGCTGGAGAACTTTAATCGCGACAAAAAAAAAATTATCGTGTTAAGGATTAAATTAATTTATCATATTTTCTGGACTATAAACCGCTACATTTTTCCCAGGCTTTGAACCATGCGGCTTTTACGAAGTTGCGGCTATTCTGTGGATTTTTCTTCCACTGCTAGGGGCGCTCTAACCGGAATTTCAAAAACAAGATAGACAGAAAATTAATGCAAAGAAGAATACGCTACTTTTTATTTAGCAGATATAACATGCACGACAAATTACTAACTGGTAATTATTTTCAAATCCTCGCCCATTCATCATGAAAAGCACATGAAGGAGTTTGTATTATGCAAGTTTTAAGTTGAAGGCATCAATCTTGCTCCAGGAAGGAAACCGCTGTAGAGCCCTGCACCCGCGGGAGCCGCGGGACCCAACACAAAACAGTGCAGCGCCGGACACATTCTGAAAGCTTATTGCGGGGGCGGGCCGGCGGTATACAATTTTTTTAATTAAAAAATATAGTGGATGCGGCTTACATACAGGTGCGCTCTATAGTCCGGAAAATACGGTAATCGTGACTAACGTGTTAACGTTGACAGTCCTCGTCCTTATGCAGATTTTTTAATGACGGTGATGAAACTGATACTGATGCTACTTTATGATATTGCGGGACACTGGATTTACAGCCCAAACCTACCACCCGATCCACACACAAAAGTCCTGATGTCTTTATTTCACGTTCTTGTCTTTCTCGTCTTTTTTTCGCCGTTTGGTTAAGAAAACTTTGGGTCGGCGCGACTCCAGCGACGACTGGGAGATTCCCGAGGGGCAGATCACTCTGGGCCAGCGCATCGGCTCCGGGTCCTTCGGAACCGTCTTCAAAGGGAAGTGGCACGGTAAGAACAGCAGGGGGCAACACTGAGGGGGCAACACTGAGGGGACAGCACTGAGGGGCCAGCACTGAGGGGACAAAACACTGAGGGGGCAGCACTGAGGGGGCAAAAAAACACTGAGGGGGCAAAAAACACTGAGGGGGCAACACTGAGGGGGCAACACTGAGGGGGCAGCACTGAGGGGGCAGCACTGAGGGGGCGAAAAAATTTTGAGGGGGCAGCACTGAGGGCGCAAAACACTGAGGGGCAAAAAAACACTGAGCGGGCAACACATCTATATGATATGAGATAAAATGTAGAAAGTTGCATATGGAAGATAATTTATGAGTTTTAAACTCCGCTGAATTTCTCACTTTGAATTTTTTAACTTTTTTAAGATGTTTGAATTATTTTTATTCTGAATTTTAGTCACTGAAATTTTAAATGTACTTTTTCAATATACTTCACATTCAAACAAAAACATTTTTTGTTTTAAATATTCACCACTATTTACACTCTAAATTTTGACTTAAATTTGAGGGTTTGAAAATATTTGTGCTGAATATTTAAAATGCAATGTTTTTTATATTGAATTTTAAACACTTGGAATATTTACACTTTTTCAAATTTCATCAATTAAAGTTTAAAATAAAAATAATTCAGATGTAGAGAAATTAAAAGTCGGATGGAAAAAATGATCTTCCACAGTAGTAAAGGAAAAGTCCCACAGTGCAGCTTTAACGGTGCTGTGCTTCCAGGCGATGTGGCGGTGAAGATGCTGAACGTCACGGCTCCCACTCCTCAGCAGCTCCAGGCCTTCAAGAACGAAGTGGGCGTGCTCAGGTCAGAGATCATCAGGGAGTGCGTTAGCATGCTAGTCACTCTGCTCTGGTCTGTGAGAAACACCTCTGAACTCATCGGACGCTCTGAATGTGAAGCCCCTTTCACAGCGGCTGAAAACTTTGGCAGCCGCAATATCGCAAACGCCTCGTCAAGACATCGCTCGTGTTTCTCTTTTGCGATATATTTACGAACTGTGGACGATACTTTGCGATGCTCTGCGATGTGTTAACGATGTCCTGATGAGGTGGTTGCGATTCAAAGATGTTACCGCGATTAGGGATGGGCACGATTAGTTGATTAGTCGATAATTGATCGTTGAGAATTTGATGGATCAGGTTCATTTTAATGGACAAACTGAATGTCGTGTCTGTGTAACGTAGCGTGAGGCTGCGTCTGAGCACAAACTCTGGAGCCTCACAGTCCCACGTCTCGGCTCTGGCTCCTTGAAGATCCCTATATTCCTCAGAGTGCGTTTACCTGCACATCAGTGTCCCGGGTATGATCGGGTTTTTGAGTGTCCCAGTTTCACATGTTTACACAGTATCTCCAACTCGACACACGCACAGAACGACTCAGCATCAGCAGAACATCCTCTGTCACAGAGAGAACACTCATATTCCACTGAGTCGAGTCCTTTAGTCCCACAGAAGCTGAAGCAGCAGCACAAGGAAAGAGCTGCTTTTTTCAGCACTTACAGTTTATGCAATTGAGCCATGTGGCCATACCGGCTCGTCAAAGCCTGAACCCGTCAGATCTCAGAAGCTAAGCAGGGCCGGGCCTGGTTAGTACTTGGATGGGAGACCACAAGGAATTCCAGGTGCCACAGTGGGGCGCCAGTCGCAAAAAAACTGTCGTCGTGTCCTTAGGCAAGGCACATCACCCACATTGCCTAGTATGAAAGTGGTGTGTGCGTGATTGTTGGTGGTGGTGGTGGTTGGTGATGGCGCAGATTGGCAGCCTCGCTTCCGTCAGTCTGCCCCAGGGCAGCTGTAGCTACAATAGTAGTTTACCACCACCGGGTATGGAGTGAATGAATAATGCTCTGTAAAGCGTCTTTGAGTGTCCAGAAAAGCGCTATATAAAACTGATGCATTATTATTATTATGTGGTTTTAAGTTTAGTTTGTGTAAAACATAAACAAATGTTTAAAGCTGCATTAAACACATTCTGATCTCACATTGGTGTGGCTCTGGAGTCATGAGGTTTATGTTTAAAGTTTATTTATGCAGATTAGTAACAAGAATAATAATGAGGATCATTTTAATATAAAATGTTAATAATTAATCGAAAATCGATCGTTAATTTTCCTGACGATCGATTAATAAAATATTTAATCGAATGCCCGTCCCTAACCGCGATCTTATAGCGACGTCCTGACGAGTATTAACGAATACTGACGACTGTTGGAGAATTACTACTAACTATCGGCGAGGACTTGTGACATGGATGTGATTCGATAATAGGGCTGCAGCTATCGATTATTACAGTAATCGATTATTCTGTCGATTATTTTGTTCGAATAATCGAGTAATCGTTTGTTATTGTCGTGTCTACTTTGCACATGTTAAGTACACACCACGTGCATTGACAGATACATGTGTTTTGGACATGAAAAACGTAATTATCACTAGGCTAAGGTTGATTTACCTCGTGGTTTCTTTTCCACTTGATGTAATGTGCGGGGCTTTCTGTTTAGATGTTGAAGCATCAGTGTTGAGAAGGTGACTTTTAAAATGTATTCCCCTACAGATTACAGATTACATTCCCCAAAATGTAGTTTGTGACGTAATCAATTAAATTACTTAAAGTGAGTAACGTAATCTGAATACTTTGGATTACTTGATATTGTCATGATTTTTAAAACTACATAAATGTAGCAACCAACTCCTGCAAATTCTTGTTGGATTAGTCCTGGTTTTAAATCTGGTTTAGATCTGGTTTAGACCTGCTTTAGACCTGGCTTAGTCCTGGTGTGAGTTCTGGTTTAGAGGTGCACAGGAGGAAGCGCCGTCCACGGAGTGTACGTGAGAAGACACAATCCACGCGCAGAGAGCGCGGCGTACGGGAGATGAGGAGCGTGCGGCGTACCGGAGATGCGGGGTGCAGAGCGTACCGCACCCCGCCACCGGAGGTTATGCTCTTATTATACATCCATGGGCACCGCGCTGTTTTGTGTACAGTGAAGTGCAGTGGTTGTGCGGAAACTTTACCTCTACCACAAAAGGTTCCGGCCATCGCCGAGCGTATGAAAATAAAACGAAGCATCGAGGCAAAAAAAAAAAATCGATGCATTTTTTTAATCGATTAACTCGATGAATCGTTTCAGCCCTATTCGATAATGACCTCTTGGCGCCCACTTTGCGAAGTATTGGCGATGTGTCACATGACCCTCGGGTAAATATGAAGAAAACAGGACAATCTCTGGACCAATTGCAGAGTCCCTCTTCTTCTTCACTCAAACCAGGGGAATTACGTGCGGCCTTGGACGGTTCCTTCTCGACTTACGTGTCTGGATGAACTGGAGTAACCGGAGGATCTGGAGGCGCTGTTGTGGGAGATGAAGCTTCGCTGGAAAAGGTCCCGGCTCAGAGGATGAACTGACTCCTGGGGAACAGACGTCTCTCCTGCCTCTGCCGGGATCTGTGATTATAGTTCTGTGGTCTGTGTCTTCTGCAGCTTGGCCATGACGTAGACCAGAAATCCATCTGTTCGTTAATAAGTCGGTTTAATTTTGGATGTGAATCTCAAGTGTTTGCAGAGGGATTGTCAGTCTTATCGAATCGCTCCTAAATCGGCTTGGCGGCTGAGGGGCAACACTCACACCTTATAGCAGAAGGTTCTGGGTTCGATTCCCTGGTTGCCCGGGCCTTTCTGTGTTTTCCCCATGAACCCAAAACCTGCTGTAGGTGTGAAAGTGGAGTGAGTGTGAGTGTTGGTGGGAGTTTACACCATCGGGTCTGGAGTGAATGAACAATCCTCTGTTTTCTGTCTGCTATCCCCACGCTGTTAGACTGCTGAACTCTCAATAATACTGAACTAAACTGCCTGTGATACATTATTCTCTACTGCTGCAGCACTATATGAATGTATCATGGACATCACTACCACTGTCACTGTATCTGTGCAATAACCTGCTCCACAACCCACGTGCAATACAATTATGTGCAATATGTTACTCATCCGTGAGATACTCTACCCAACCCTTATTTAATCCTACCTGCACCTTGTATATTATATTTTATTACATTTTTATTCTATCTGTATTTTATTATATTTTAATATACTTTTTACTATAGTGTTTTTCCCTTGTATTTCTGATTCATTGTTTATTTGAGCATACAAGGTTCATAATAAAATACCGAAGCAAAGCAAAAAAAAATTATACAGTAACAAGAAATGCTCAAAAGGAGTGGGCAGAAGCAAGAGCTTATGGGAGCCCACCCCCTTTCACAGCTGTTATCTTCACACCAGGTGACATAATAATATGTAATATAAAATGTTTATGAAAAGTTTTTTTTTTTTTTTGTTTGTTTGTTTATTTATTGGCATTTGAATACCAACCAAAATTAGACAATGAAACTGTTCAGCAGCAAGTGTCAGTGTAGCGCCTATGCCCGGGCACATACACCGGAGTGCGTGCGCCAGGGCATGAGCAAGTGTAGTTTGTGTATCATGTGTCTTTTATGCCCCATTTAGAGCATAAGACAGTAATACTTTCATTTTATATCTTTTCTTGAATTGCATTAATGAAGTGCTATTTTTAATTTCCTCGTCTAGGCCATTCCACAAGTCAACTCCACATCTTGTGATAAACATCATTTTAGTGGTTGTACGGGAACACTGCATTTGAAAATCAGTTTTGCCTTGAAGGTTATATTTCACTTCTCTGTCACTAAACATAGTACTTGGTAGCAGGTTATAACGTGCTTTAAACATGATTTGAAGAGTTTTGAATTTGATCAGATCTTCAAGTTTCAGAGTTTGTGATTTCAAAAACAGTGGATTTGTATGAGCCCTGTAATCTGCATTATGTAATAAACGTATCGCTCTTTTTTGCATAATAAAAAGAGTCTGCAGGTTAGTTCTATAAGTATTTCCCCATACTTCAAGGCAATATGTGATGTAGGGCATTACTAAGGCACAGTAGACAGTATACAGGGCTTTGTAGTTCAGTAAGTATCTAGATTTACCCATAATTGAAATACATTTAGCAATCTTAGTTTTGATGTTGGCAATCTGAGGTTTCCAAGAGAGCTTCTGGTCCAGTATCACTCCAAGAAAATTGTGTTTGTTTACATGCTCAATGTATTCATTATCTATTTTTATTTTCACGTCAGTGTTAACAGTTTTATTTCCGAATATCATTAGCTTAGTCTTTTTTAAGTTAAGAGACAATTTGTTCATGTTCAACCAGTCCCTCAATTTAACCATTTCTGCAGCGATATCGACCAGTAGCTGAGGCAATTCTTTTCCAGTGCACAAGATAGTAGTATCATCAGCAAATAAAACTAGTTTCAGTTTGTCAGAAAGATTACATAAATCATTTTCATACAACAAAAACAGCAGCGGCCCCAGTACTGATCCTTGAGGAACACCGCATGTAATGTACTTTAAATTTGACCTATGGTCACCCATTTGAACAAACTGCTGTCTATCAGAAATGTATGACTTTAACCACTGTAATGAATTACCTCTTAAACCATAGTTGGATAGTTTTTGGATCAGGATATCATGGTCAATCGTATCGAAAGCCTTCTTAAGGTCGATAAAAATAGCTATAGAGTATTGTTTCCTTTCCAAACTGTTAGTAACTTCTTCTACTAAATCTATAAGAGCAAACGCAGTTGATGAATTTTTTCTGAAGCCGTACTGGCTTTTGTTCAATAAGTTAAATTTTTCAATGTAATCATTTAATCGGTCAGTAAATAACTTTTCTAGTACTTTAGAAAATTGTGATAGTAATGAGATGGGTCGATAATTCACAAACTGAGATTTGTCTCCGTCTTTATGAACTGGTATGACTTTGGCGGTTTTCATCTTAGTAGGAAATGTCCCAGTTTGAAAAGACAAATTACATATAAATTTTAAGGGTACAGCAATATCAACAATAACATTTTTAATTAAAGTCATATGTAGTCCATCGGAGTCTGTAGATTTTTTGTTTTTGAAATTTCTAACAACATCAAGAATTTCTTTTTCATCAACTGGTTTAAGAAAAAAGGAGTTTGGCTGTTCTGTTATATAGTCAGCAGTTCGTCCACAGGCTGTGTTTGATAATGGTATGTTAGCAGCCAGTTCTCTTCCAATATTAACAAAGTAATTGTTAAAGCCATTTACCACATCCTCTCTGTTGGTTATTACTTCACCATTATGAGTGTATTGCTCCACAGTACCACATGAATGTGTGTTTCTATTAAACAGTCTATTTAATACTTGCCAAATGCCTGTAATATTTTTTTATTGTTTTCAAGCAAAGTATGATCGTACTCTTTCTTACATTTTCGCAAAATTGAAGTTAATTTGTTTCTGTATTTTTTATATTTACTTTCAGATTGTGGAGTACGTCTTTTTATGTAGTTTTTATAAAATAGATTTTTTTTTTCCAAGCATTTATTAACCCATTCGTCATCCAAGGAGAAGTATTAATTTTTTTCTTAAAATGACAATCTATTTTAGTAACTGGGCAGTGAGCATCAAGCAAGGTTAAAAATATAGAAAGAAATTGGTCGTAAGCTGTGTCAACATTTTCTTCTTTTAATATTGTTTCCCAATTTTGTTTATGTAGACTTTGCTTGAAAGCAGTAATGGATTCATTTGTCATGATTCGCCTATAAATACTGATGGATGCCTCATCTTGCTTATGCTTTATGGGAACAGGCAACATAACAAAAATTGGCAAGTGGTCACTGATATCATTATATAAGATTCCACTCGTCATCCTATTGTCAATCATATTTGTCTATATATTATCTATTAACGATGAGCTGTATGAATGTGGGTTTTGTGATTTTAGGGTACAGCATTAAACACTGCATTATATTCACAAATCTTTCTGTAGGTTTGTGGTTTTTAATTTTAAACAAATCAATATTGAAGTCACCACAGACAACAAGATCTTTGTGAGAATTATTTGTAAATAACTGTTCAATGCGCTCTGTAAATAGATCTATATTTGAGCCAGGGGCTCTATAAATACAACTTATTATCTTTTTTTTTCTGTTTACAATTTCAATTTCCACTGTGATGCACTCCATGATATTTTCAATTGTAAATGACATTTTGTCTATTATCCAACATTTTAGGTGGTTATAAATGTACAACGCCACACCACCTCCCTGTTTGGTGGTTCTATTCATACAGTACATGTTATAGTTATCCAATATTTAATCCGAGTTTGAGTCGTTACTCAACCATGTTTCAGTAATGCAAAGTATGTCAAAAGGAATACTTAATTGTTGAATATAATCTTTTATGGACTGAAAATTTGCCTGCAAGCTTCTGCTGTTTAAATGAATTAAAGACAAAGGTTGTTCATTCTGCCTATTATACATATCAATAATGATGTTGTCATCATAATAATTACAATTATTAGTGATAGTATTAAAGAAGTGATTATCTGGGTCTACCTCGTACAAAAAATTATGAGAATTTTCATTTAGATCATTTGTCTGCAACTCAGTAATGATTGTATCTTCATCTTCACTGTCTGATGATAGCAAGTTAGAACAGTTCTGGTCAGTCATTTTATGTTTTATCACTTGTACCTGCTCAATTCGTGGCCCACTTTAATCCACAGCACCTTTGCTTGTTCCGGGGTTCCATTCAGCTTAATGAAGACACGACAGTTGAATGTCCATGTAGACTGAATTTTGTTTTGCTTCCTCAGTATCCTGGCTTCTCTTGCTATATCGGCGTTTTTTCTTGGTTAGGTGATCGTTCATATAGACATTGGATCCTTTTAGTTTTCTACCTTGCTTCAGAAGCGCATTTTTACTTTTTCTATTAATGAATCTTATTATCACCGGAGGTTTAGATTGTGTGCCTTTCCGTGGAAGGGGATGGCATGCCTCAATGTCCTTGCTGTCCACTGCGATCCCTTTGTTGCTCAGAAAGGTAATCACCTGCTGCTCGGCCGAATCCAAGTCCGGCTGAGTCGGTTCCCCCTCGGGCACAGCAGCACGAGCATATGACCGGGGCTTGATGTCAAGTCCAGTGATCACCACGTCGTTGATACGTGAATATTGCTCTAAATCAGCAATGCGGATTTCGAGGGCAGCAATTTGTTTATCTTTTTCTTCATTTTGTAGTTTTAGCTGCTTTACTTCTTTCATCAGTTCTGTGATCGTTTCCTGTTGCTTTGATATAGTTTTAATTTCATCAGCCATGACATTCAGTGTTTTCCTGATGTCTCCGATCTCCTCCTCAATTTTCAAAGTTGTTTTCGGTCCCATGATGTACGAGAGCGAAGCCGCACCGGTCGAGCCGGAGCTAGTTAGCGTCCAGCTAACCGCTAAGTTTATCTGCTTATTCGGGACAAACTGGGTTTCCGGGATAGGCTGCTGCAAAAATCTTTTCACAGTAACTCGACTATCAAGCGTCACCAATTAAAATTCAGCCCTGGAATCGTTGGGTAAAAGTTGAAGCCGTTCCTCTCCTCACCACAGCGCCCAAACACTTTTTTAACAGTACTATTTATTGCAGCTGTTAGTACTTGAATATCTTAGCGAGTCTACGGTTCTTCTCATCCTGAGTGTTTCATTGCACTGTGACAATATGACAAATAAACAACCTTGATTGAATCTTGAATCTAATAATGCAGAATGATGTAAAGTGTCTTTGAGGACATGTGTCTGTGAAAAGCGCTGTAGCTGTTGTTGTAAGGTGACTTTGGGTGCCCAGAAAGGCACCATATAAATAAAATGCATTATTATTATAAATCGTCAGATGTCGTTAACTCAAGCATTGACTACATCTTGACGATCAACAGCGACTGAATAACGAAGGCTGGAGAACGTTAACGATGCCTTTGCGAACCTTTACTGAGCGTATTTTTCTTGGTGATCACTGACGATTTTTTTGAACATTTAAAAAAAAATCACCAGAGGACGGCGAACTTGATGAGGCCATTTGTGTTCCTATTGTGATACTTTACGAACCGCGGCGAATCCAGGCGATTTTCTAAAAAAAAAACTGTTTGCAAACGCATCGGTTTAGCATCGCCTTCCGTTGTGAAAGGGGCTTAAGGGAGGAAGAACTTCAGACCACTGCAAACTGTTTATAATGAACTAGCTCTGTTTTTATGTTTTAAATACAGAGAAAAATCAGATACATTGAGTTTAAATGTAATAATTTAACTGTGAGCTGCACTGTTGAGGAAACAATAGAACACAGCAGAGAACAGTAGAACATGGACCTTTAGACTTGTCCGTATGAGATGAAGCGGTGCACCGTCGTCCTCTTTTAATTATTCGTTGTTTTTTTGTTTTTCTTCAGGAAAACGCGTCACGTGAACATCCTCCTGTTCATGGGCTACACGACCAAACCGCAGCTCGCCATCGTCACCCAGTGGTGCGAGGGCTCCAGCCTGTACCACCACCTGCACATCATCGAGACCAAGTTTGAGATGATCAAACTCATCGACATCGCACGGCAGACGGCGCAGGGCATGGAGTAAGAGAAAATACGCTAAAAACATGCTAAAAACACACTCACAAAGGGGCAGACGGCACAGCGCATGGAGTAAGAGAAAATACGCTCAAACACACTAAAACACGCTAGAAACACACTAAAAACACAGACACACATACTCATAAAGAGGCAGATGGCGCAGGGCATGGAGTAAGAAAAAACACGCAAAAAACACTTAAAACATGCTAAAACATACTAGAAACACTCACAAAGAGGCAGACGGAGCAGGGCATGGAGTAAGGGAAAAACACACTAAAACATGCTAAAAACACACGAAAAACATGTTAAAAACACACAGACAAAGAGGCAAATGTGCAGGGCATGTAGTAAGAGAAAAACACGCTAAAAACATGCTTAAAACACAGACACACACACCAACAAAGAGGCAGACAGCTCCGGGCATGAATTAAGAGAAACATATGCTAAAAACATGCTTAAAAACACACTAAAACTGGCTAAAAACACTTAAAACATGCTAAAAACTCACAAAGACACACAAAGAGGCAGACGTCTCAGGGCAATGGAGTAATGATAAAACACACTAAAACATGCTATAAACACACTAAAACTAGCTAAAAACATGCTATAAACACACTCAAAAGCACCAAAATACATTAAAACATGCTAAAACACACATCAACATGCTTAAAAACACTAAAACCCACTAAAAACCCACTAAAACACGCTAAAAACATACTGAATCTCACCAAAACACATTAAAACATGCTAAAAACACATTATGAAGACACAAATGCAAAATGACCTGTGTTTTTGAGGTAATTTTGAACAGAATTTCAGGTTAATGTTATACTAACTCTTATTTGTGTTTCAGTTATTTACACGCAAAGTCCATCATCCACCGAGACCTGAAGAGCAACAGTATCCTCCACTTCCACTTTACTGCCTCTACAGGGCACATTGCTCCCTCCTTTCCTCCTTCTCTCCAGTTTGGTGTCCTTCTGTCCTCATTGGTTTCCTCTGCCCCATTCCTTCCTTGGCTCCTCGGTCTTGTCTGCTCCTCCTGTCCCCTCGTTTGTCTCCTCTCTCTCCTCATTGGTTTCCTCCTCTCTCATGTCTTTGTGCGTCTCCCCCTCTGTCTCCTTCCTTCCTTTTCTCAGCTTTTCTTGTCCCCTGTCTCCTCGTCTCCTCCTATCTCCTGGCTGGTTTCCTCTCCCTTTGTCTCCTCTTTCTCCTTGTTAGTCTCCTCTCTTTCCTCGTTTCTCTTCTAGTTTGTTTCCTTGTTCATCTCTTCGTTGGTTTCCTCTCCCCTTGTCTCCTCCTTCGTCTCCTGTCTGGTTTCCTCAGCTCTTCTCTCTCCTCGTCTCCTCCTCCATCTCCTTGTTGGGTTCCTCTCCCCTCGTCTCCTCCCCCATCTCCTCGTTAGTTTCTTCTCTCCTCGTCTCCTGCTCTCCTCGTCTCCTGTCTGGTTTCCTCAACTCTTCTCCTCCCTTGTCTCCTTTTTCGTCTCCTCCTCCATCTCCTTGTTAGTTTCTTCTCTCCTCCTCTCCTTGTCTCCTCCTCCCGCTCCTCGTTGGTTTCCTCTCCTCTCCTCGTCTCCTCCTCTGTCTCCTCGTTGGTTTCCTCTCCCCTCCTCTCCTTCTCTCCTCGTCTCCTCCTCCATCTCCTCATTGGTTTCCTCTCCCCTCCTCTCCTTGTCTCCTCCTCCGTCTCCTGTCTGGTTTCCTCAGCTCCTCGCAGACATCTTTCTTCACGAAGACCTGACGGTGAAGATCGGAGACTTCGGTCTGGCCACAGTGAAGTCTCGCTGGAGCGGCTCTCATCAGTTTGAGCAGCTGTCGGGCTCCATTCTGTGGATGGTACGTCTCCTCCGAACATCTGAGCCTCTGAACCTCCTCAAACCCTTCACAGAGGAGCCCAGAACCTCCTCAGACCCTTCAGAGGAGCCCAGAACCTCCTCAAACCCTTCACAGAGGAGCCCAGAACCTCCTCAGACCCTTCAGAGGAGCCCAGAACCTCCTCAGACCCTTCAGAGGAGCCCAGAACCTCCTCAGACCCTTCACAGAGGAGCCCAGAACCTCCTCAGACCTTTCACAGAGGAGCTCCTCACAACTCAAACCCTCTTTCCACAAATAAAACCTGTCTAAAGAGGTTTGAATAACCTAGAGATCTTTCCTGGGGCCTGCTCAAACCCTCCTACAAAACTCTGATGTGATGTGCAGAGTGTGATGGAGCTCTGAAGGGAGGAGAGACTCAGAATGACAAAAAATGAAAGCGAAACTTAGAAAACATGTTAATACTGTGACCTCTGTGACCTCTGACCTTTGACCTCTGACCTCTGCCCTCAGGCTCCAGAGGTCATCCGGCTCCAGGACAAGAACCCGTACAGTTTCCAGTCAGACGTTTACGCCTTCGGCATCGTTCTGTACGAACTCATGTCCGGAGCCCTGCCCTACTCCAACATCAACAACAGAGACCAGGTACGACCTCTGACCCCTGCCCCCTGACCCCTGCCCTACTCCAACATCAACAACAGAGACCAGGTACGACCCCTGACCCCTGCCCTACTCCAACATCAACAACAGAGACCAGGTACGACCTCTGACTCCTGACCCCTGCCCTCTGACCCCTGCCCTACTCCAACATCAACAACAGAGACCAGGTACGACCTCTGACCCCTGCCCCCTGCCCTACTCCAACATCAACATCAGAGACCAGGTACGACCTCTGACGCCTGACCTCTGACCCCTGCCCTACTCCAACATCAACAGAGACGACAAACCTGCACAAAAACTGTCAGTCATTGCTGTTATGTTGTTATAGAAAATATGAATCAAAAGCAAAACTGTTACAGACTTTCCCACAGTCTCAGATCGTTTTCGCCACTAGTTTTGTGGAGTTTGTCGCCGTCAGCTGAGCAGAAATGACGTCCTATAATTACCACAGACATAATAATGAATAATTTTAGAAATAAACTCACACAAATGAAACTGTCACAGCACAAAACGGCACAAACCAAATACAAACGTTTTCTATCATTTTCTTCCTGTTTTGAGGCTGTTTCACATTCTGAGGTTCTGGACGATGTCATCGACCAAAATAAAACTGAATATCTGAAGAACCAGAATTGCACAAACCAAACTTTCTGCAGCACAAACGATTGACTCCATTTTGGGCATTTTAGTGCATTTTTAAGCTTCTTGTGGGGCTGACCCCAATTTGACCTGTAAACAATTGTTAATTTCTCAAAAACTAAAGCAGCTCAAATGACGCACAAACAACTGAGGTGTAGTTTTGAGTTTGATGAGGCGACTTCACGCAGGTACAACAGAGACCAGGTCTGACCTCTGACCTCGGGCCCCTGGAGCTGGTTCTGTTTGTGAGCGTTGTTTAAGTGAGGCTCAGTAGAAGGTTTGTGCAGAGCTGCAGACTCTGGAGGAGCTACACCTCTGGAGGAGCTACACCTCTGGAGGAGCTACACCTCGGGAGGAGCCACACATCGATGTTCTGACTCCAGAGGCTCCAGCAGCTTCACCTGTTGGGCTTTGGCTTCAGCAGCTGCTCTCGTGGGCTGTTTTCATACTTGGTCCCCTTCAGGTGAACCAAACTGACGGTGACAGAACAGAAAAAGAACAAAGGTTTTTTGTTCACATTGTGAGTTTGTTACAAAGAGGATCAGGTTCTTTCTGCTCCACTTGAGCTTTGATGGGCCCCAGTCCCCTTTCTGTTCACACCTCGTCCAGGTATCGCAAAGTCCTCATCTTTTTTGTATTTGTAGTCTAAACCCGGTTTAAACTTGTTCCAAACTCGGTCTAAACCCGGTTTGAACTCGCTCTAAACTCGGTCTAAACCCGGTCTAAACCCGTTCTAAACCCGGTTTAAACTCAGTCTAAACCCGGTCTAAACCCGGTCTAACCCCGATCTAAACCCGGTCTCTCTCTCAGATCATCTTCATGGTGGGCCGGGGGTACCTGTCTCCAGACCTGAGTAAGATTCGCAGTAACTGCCCCAAAGCGATGAAGAGGCTGATGGCCGAGTGCCTGAAGAAGAAGAGAGAAGAGCGCCCCCTATTTCCACAGGTACAATACTACAAGTACTACAGATGCTACAAGTACTACAGATACCACAAATACTACAAGTACTACAGATACTACAAATACTACAAGTACTACAGATACTACAAGTACTACAGATACTACAAGTACTACAGATACTACAAATACTACAAGTACTACAGATACCACAAATACTACAAGTACTACAGATACCACAAATACTACAAGTACTACAGATACCACAAATACTACAAATACTACAAGTACTACACATACTACAAGTACTACATATACTAGAAATACTACAAATACTACAGATACTACAAATGCTACAAGTACTACAGTTACTACAAGTACTACAGATACTACAAATACTACAAGTACTACAGATACTATAAATACTACAGATACGATGAACACGATGAATACTGTTATAATGTTGATCAAAATGGCTGAAATTCTCCATTTTTCTCTTAATTTCTTCTTAGACAAACACATGTACCTTTCTCTGTCTCTCAGATCTTGGCGTCCATCGAGTTGTTGGCGCGTTCTCTGCCGAAGATTCACCGTAGTGCGTCCGAACCGTCCCTGAACCGCGCCGGGTTCCAGACGGAGGACTTCAGCCTGTACGCCTGCGCCTCGCCAAAGACGCCCATCCAGGCCGGCGGCTACGGTGAGTGAGACTACTTTACCCCGGGCGGAGGGATACGGGGAGAGGGACTACTTTACCTGGGCGGAGGGATATCGGGAGAGGGACTATTTTAATTGGACGGAGGGCTACGGTGAGTGGAGAGGGGACTACTTTACCCAGACGGAGGGATACGGTGAGTGGACTACTTTACCCCGGGTGGAGGGATACGGGAACAGTGACTACTTTACCCTAATAAAACTTTTTTTTTCATGACGAGAACCAAATAAAGAACCTAAATTTGAGTTTTTATTATCAGAACGTAATAAAGAACCTAAATTTTACTTTTTTCGTGACAAGAACGTAATAAAGAACCTAAATTTTACTTTTTTCGTAACAAGAACCGAATAAAGAACCTAAATTTTACTTTTTTCGTGACAAGAACCTAATAAAAAACCTAAATTTGACTTTTTTTATGACGAGAACTAAATAAAAAACCTAAATTGTACTTTTTTCGTGACAAGAACCTAATAAAAAACCTAAATTTGACTTTTTTTATGACGAGAACTAAATAAAAAACCTAAATTTGACTTTTTTTTATTCCAAGAACCTAATAAAGAACCTAAATTTTACTTTTTAACACAAGAACCTAATAAGGAACCTAAATTTGACTAAATGTGCTGTTGCTTTGAAGG
The DNA here is from genome assembly GCA_030686955.1 of Odontamblyopus rebecca. Taxonomy (NCBI): domain Eukaryota; kingdom Metazoa; phylum Chordata; class Actinopteri; order Gobiiformes; family Gobiidae; genus Odontamblyopus; species Odontamblyopus rebecca. The sequence goes on along the minus strand of CM060653.1, from coordinate 14,190,558 downwards.
GGGAGGGACTGAGAGCACCGAAACGAAACCGAAAGTGAAACTAGCTCCAGGAACGCTCTTTTAAAACCCGCTCCTTTGTTTCCAGGGGAGTTCTCAGCGTTCAAGTAGATGTCCTCCACGGAACCCTCCAGAAAAACTCCGAACGAAGACGCGGAATCTGCGGCGCTTTTCCGACGAACTGAGCCAGAGGCCGGAGACACGGCGCCGCAAAAACACGAAAGAATGTTCTCAAACCATTCGGATCTCTGTTTGTGAGAGAGATTTTGGAGAAAACGACGAGAGGAAGAGCGAAGAGGAGGAAGACGAGAGCGAAAAACGGAAATGAAACAAAAACGAAACGAAACCGAATCGTGTTGATGCTCTAGTTTCTGTCAGAGGAGTTTAACTTTATAAAACAGAAAGAGTTCAAATATCCAGACTTCCCAGATCCTGGTTCAGACCTGGTTTAGACTTTGTTTAGTCCCTGGTGTTTAGACCTTGTTTAGTCCCGGTTCAGTCCTGGTTCAGTCCTGATTTAGACCTGGTTAAGACCTGGTTCAGTCTTGGTTTAGTCCTGGTTCAGTCCTGGTTCAGTCCTGGTTCAGTCCTGGTTTAGTCCTGGTTCAGTCCTGGTTTAGTCCTGATTTAGTTCTGATTTAGTCCTGATTTAGACCTGGCTCAGTCCTGGTTCAGTCCTGGTTTAGTTCTGATTTAGACCTGGTTCAGTCCTGGTTCAGTCCTGATTTAGACCTGGTTCAGTCCTGGTTTAGTCCTAGTTCAGTCCTGGTTTAGTCCTGGTTTAGTCCTGGTTTAGACCTGGTTCAGTCCTGGTTCAGTCCTGGTTCAGTCCTGGTTCAGTCCAGGTTCAGTCCTGGTTCAGTCCTGGTTCAGTCCTGGTTCAGTCCTGGTTTAGTCCTGGTTTAGTCTTTGCCATTTTAAGTCCAGTTTTTCATTTCTCTGACTGAAAATCAAGATTCAAACAGAAAAAAAAAAGAAGATTGAAACTTGTGAAACGAGTCCGACCATTTCAAACAAAGACAAACAAGCAAACCGACAAACAAGCAAGCAAACCAACCAACAAACAAACAGACAAAAACAAACAAACAAACCGACAAACAAACCGACAAATAAGCAAACAAACCGACAAACAAACCAACAAACAAACCGACAAACAGACAAACAAACAAACAAACAAACCGACAAACAAACCGACAAATAAGCAAACAAACCGACAAACAAACCAACAAACAAACCGACAAACAGACAAACAAACAAACAAACAAACCGACAAACAAACCGACAAACAGACAAACAAACCGACAGACAAACAAACAGACAAACAAACCGACAGACAAACTGACAAACAAACCGACAAACAAACCGACAAACAGACAAACAAACCGACAGACAAACAAACAGACAAACAAACCGACAGACAAACTGACAAACAAACCGACAGACAAACAAACCGACAAACAAACCGACAAACACACCGACAAACACATCGACAAACAAACAGACAAACAAACCGACAGACAAACAAACAAACAGACAAACAAACCGACAAACAAACAGACAAACAAACAAACCGACAAACAAACAGACAAACAAACAAACCGACAAACAAACAAACAGACAAACAAACCGACAAACAAACAGACAAACAAACAAACCGACAAACAAACAGACAAACAAACAAACCGACAAACAAACCGACAAACAGATAAATGGACAAACGGACAAACCCAGCCTCGTTCCTCCGCTCCTCTTTCGCTCTTCCTCCTTTTCTCCATCAGCTCCATGTTTATTTATTTGCACTGTTTTTTCCTGGTTTCTGCTGTTTTTTATTTTTATTTTAGTCTCGGGCCCAACCAGAATGTACGTCTAATACTACTACGAATACTACGACCATTACGAATACTACAACTACTACGAATACTACAACTACTACGAATACTACGACTACTACGAATACTACGACTACTACAAATACTACGACTACTATGAATACTACGACTACTACGACTACTACAAATACTACGACTACTATGAATACTACGACTACTACAAATACTACGAATACTACGACTACTACAAATACTACGACTACTACAAATACTACGACTACTACGAATACTACGACTACTACAAATACTACGACTACTATGAATACTACGAATACTACTGCTACTGCTGTCTCAAAAGTATGACAAATCTGATTCTAGTCGATTCTAAAACGAGAATCCAAATTCGCTCCTTCTGTTTCTCGGGTCGGGATCTTAAAAAAGTCCCATTTTCAGGACGGAGCAGATCCTTCAGAACCTTTGGAACCTTCAGAAACTAGAGAACCTTCAGAACCTTTAGAACCTTTAGAACCTTCAAAACGTTTAGAACCTTCAGAACATTTCCTGAACGTGTTTAGAACGATCTGGAACAAGTGTAAGAGCAGAGAGACGAATGTACACACATCAACCTGGTTTAGGCTTGGTTTAGTCCTGATTTAGACCTGGTTTAGTCCTGGTTTAGACCTGGTTCAGACCTGGTTTTGATCTGGTTTTGACCTGATTCAGACCTGGTTTAAACCTGTTTTTGACCTGGTTTAGGACTCATGAAAACAGAAAGCAAAGCTTTACCGTTAAATGTGGAAAATCACAGATCATCTAAATATTAGTCTGAAAATCATGACAACACTAAGTTCTACTACTAGTTCTACTACTAGTACTACTACTACTACTACTGCTACTACTGCTGCTACTACTACTGCTACTGCTACTACTACTACTACTACTACTACCACTACTTCTACTGCTACTGCTACTACTACTACTGCTACTACTGCTACGACTACTACTACTGCTACGACTACTACTACTGCTACTACTACTACTACTACTACTACTGCTGCTACTTCTACTTCTGCTACTACTACTACTACTGCTGCTGCTACTACTACTGCTACTACTACTGCTACTACTACTACTGCTATTACTACTACTGCTACTACTGCTACTACTACTACTACTACTACAACTGCTGCTACTACTACTACTGCTACTACTAATACTACTACTACTGCTACTACTAAAGTTCTACCTCTGAGTATTTCCAGGTTTTGTTCTAGTTCGTTCTAAACCGTTTTCAGTGCTCCACTAGCATGCCAACACGCGCACTTCCTGATTCTCGGACAGTGAAACGTTTCGCAACAAACAGACGGGACTCTGACAACCGACGACTTCTGTTCCCTTGCCACAAACGCACCTGGAGTCAGGTTGTTTTTTTTTCCGTCCGCACACGTTTAACGCACAAACCCAAACTAAATAAAACAGAGAGGTAAAAGGAGCTGTTCAAACTGTTGGAAACTACCACTTCATGACCTCACCAGGTGGAGCAGAGCGTTTTGTGTTTGAGAGAACAAAAACACAACTCCAGGTCTGTTTCTGAGGAGGGAACGGCGTTGGAATGTGACTTAAAGCTCACTGCGGTCAGTTTTGCAGAATATTTGAGCTTTAAAAAACTAAATTTGACTTTTCATGACGGGAACCCAAAGAAGAAACCTGAATTTTACGTTCTTCATGACGAGAACCTTAATATAGAACCGAAGTTTGACTTTTCATGAGGAGAACCTACTAAGGAACCTAATAAAGAACCTAAATTTTACGTTTTTCACGATGAGAACCGAAGAAAGAATGTAAATTAGATTTTTTTTTCATGATGAGAACCGAAGAAAATGTGACTTTTAATGACAAGAACCCATTAAAGAACCTAAATTTGACATTTTTTCACAACGAGAACCTAATAAAATTTTACTTTTTCACGACGAGAACCTAAATTTTACTTTTTTCATGAAGAGAACCCAATAAAATTTGGCTTTTCATGACAAGAACCCATTAAAGAACCTAAATTTTACTTTTGCATAGTGAGAACTTTAAATTTGATGTTTTTTCACAACGAGAACCTAATAAAGAACCTTAATTTAACTTTTTTCATGACGAGAACCTAATAAAGAACCTAAATTTGACGTTTTTTCACGAGAACCTAATAAAATTTTACTTTTTCATAACGAGAACCTAAAATTTGCTGTTTTTTCACAACAAGAATCTAAATTTTACTTTTTTTATGAAGAGAACCCAATAAAATTTGGCTTTTCATGACAACAACCGAATAAAGAACCTAAATTTGACGTTTTTTCACAACAAGAACCTAACAAAACTGGACTTTTCATGACAAGAACTTAAATTTCACTTTTTTCTTGACGAGAACCGAATAAAGAACCTAAATTTGATGTTTTTCCTGAGGTTAAAACCCCAGTTGATGTTCTCCCTCCTCCTGGTTCCCCCGGTTCTCATGGTTCTCCTGGTTCACCCGGTTCTCCTCCTGGTTCCCCCGGTTCTCCTCCTGGTTCCCCCGGTTCTCCTGGTTCCCCCGGTTCTCCTGGTTCCCCCGGTTCTCCTGGCGGGTCTGGTTGGGCCCGTTCTGTACAGCGGGTCTGCACACTCTTATTTATGGACCAATTGTCTGTTTTTTTACGGTGAAATGTCGGGTTTTATTTTGAAGGCGGGGTTTTACTTTGTGCACTTTTGTGGGAGGAGACATGCCTTTTATTTTGAAGGGGAGGAAGTGGAGGCGTTTTATTTTGAAGGGGAGGAAGTGGAGGCGTTTTATTTTGATGGGGAGAAAGTGGAAGTTTTATTTTGAAGGGGAGGAGGTGTTTGACTGTGAATCTCATCCTCTTCGGGCCTTCGGCGGCTCCGGCGTCGCTCCTCCAGGACAACAGAACACTCAGGACTTCTCTTAAAGCTGCACTGTGGAACTTTTTGGTCGGGGGTAAAGAAAAAGAAATGCTCGAACTGGTTTGATTTGTGTTGGAAATGACCAATTTTACCAAACTTTTACATCATTATTTCATGTGCAAATCTCAAATAGAACTTTTTTTCTTACACAGTTTAGTCCTGGTTTAGTCCTGGTTTTGTTCTGGTTTAGTCCTGGTTTAGACCTGGTTTAGTCCTGGTTTAGAGCTGGTTTGGTCCTGGTTTAGTCCTGGTTTAGTCCTGGTTTTGGAGCGACGTCGTTGGCAGTTTTTCCGGATCTCGGCACATTCCTCTGCTCCTGCCTGCACCTGCCCCCCACCTGCCCTCACCTGCCCTCACCTGTCCTCACCTGTCCCCACCTGCTCCCCATCTGTCCCCACCTGCCCCCCACCTGTCCCCACTTGCCCCCACTTGCCGTCACCTGCCCCCCACCTGTCCCCACCTGCCCTCACCTGTTCTCACCTGCCCTCACCTGTCCCCACCTGCCCCCACTTGCCCTCACCTGCCCCCCACCTGTCCCCACCTGTCCCCACCTGCCCCCACCTGCCCTCACCTGTCCCCACCTGCCCTCACCTGCCCTCACCTGTCCTTTCTGCTCCAGATCTACAAAATATTTAAAACAAACTGTAAATATGTGTACAAAGAGACGTGTGCGTGGGCATGTGACAGACTGCTTCTGACAGACCCGGTTTAGTCCTGGTTTAGTCCTGGTTTAGACCCGGTTTAGACCCGGTTTAGACCCGGTTTAGTCCTGGTTTCCTGGTCTGCGTCTGACCTGGTTTTAAACGAGTGACGTTAAACAAACTTCTGTTCTAGTTTATTTTTGGACGGTTATTTCTCTTCAGATCCGGAGTTTCTTTCGCTAAAATGTTCTGTAGGTTCCGGTTCTCCACAGAAGGATGACGTTCCTTTGCCTGAAATGTTCCGCACTGAGGCATTAAATGATTCTGGGATTGTCTATCTCAGCATTTTTATCATTATTACGTCTTTATTTCTCAAAATTTCTCAAAAACGAGCACTGGTTCTGTGAGCGGGATCGCCTCTCCACAGACCTGACCCGCGGCGGAACATTTCAGGCAGTAACATCTCAACAACAGACAACGCGGCTTTAATCATGACAGAAACACTCGGACGGATCCGCGGTGACGTCCTCATTTTGACGCAGAGCCTGGTCCAGACCCGGATCCTAAATCGGTATCTTCTCCAGACCGGGTCCAGACCGCGGTCTTGGTTCTGGCCGGGATCTCGGGCGTAGACCTGGTTTCGGTGCGGTTTTGGATGTGTGTGTAATATTTAAGGTTGTACAGTGAATATGACAAACAGAAAATATTAAAGAAGTGCATGAACCTGTGTCGTCCTTATGAGTCTGAACTTCAGGAGCTGCAGAAGTTGCCAAACAAACACAAACCTGCAGAAACTACGATCGTTTGTGCTGCAGAAAGTTTCATTTGTGCGATTCTGGTTCTTCAGAAATTTGACATTTTTTCACGACAAGAACCCATTAAAGAACCTGAATTTTACTTTTTTCATGACAAGAACCTAATAAAGAACCTAAATTTAACTTTTTTCATGACGAGAACCTAATAAAGAACATAAATTTGACATTTTTTCACGACGAGATCCTAATAAAGAACCTAAATTTTACTTTTTTCATGATGAGAACCTAATAAAGAACCTAAATTTGGCATTTTTCATGATGAGAACCTAATAAAGAACCTAAATTTAACTTTTTTCATGACAAGAACCTAATAAAGAACCTAAATTTGGCATTTTTCATGACAAGAACCTAATAAAGAACCTAAATGTAACTTTTTTCATGATGAGAACCTAATAAAGAACCTAAATTTTTAGTTTTTTCATGAAAAGAACCTAATAAAGAACTTAAATTTTACGTTTTTTTTTTCATAACGAGAACCTAAATTTTACTTTTTTCATGAAGAGAACCCAATAAAATTTGGCTTTTCATGACAAGAACCTAATAAAGAACCTAAATTTAAAAATTTTCATGACAAGAACCCATTAACTATACTTTTTAATGATACTTTTTTATGACGAGAACCTAATAAAGAAACTAAATTTGATGTTTTTTAATGACGAGAACCAAATAAAGTACCTAAATTTAACTTTTGTTCATGAAGATAACCTAATAAAATTTGGCTTTTCATGACAAGAACCCATTAAAGAACCTAAATTTTACTTTATGGTGAGAACCTAATAAAGAACCTAAATTTGGCATTTTTCATGACAAGAACCTAATAAAGAACCTAAATTTGGCATTTGACATGACAAGAACCCATTAAAGAACCTAAATTTAACTTTTTTCATGACGAGAACCAAATAAAGAACCTAAATTTAACTTTTTTCATGACGAGAACCTATTAAAGAACCTAAATTTGACGTTTTTTCACGACGAGAACCCATTAAAGAACCTAAATTTGGCATTTTTCATGACAAGAACCCATTAAAAGACCTAAATTTAACTTTTTCATGACGAGAACCGATTAAAGAACCTAAATTTAACTTTTTATCATGACGAGAACTGAATAAAGAACTTAAATTAAACTTTTTACATGACAAGAACCTAATAAAGAACCTAAATTTGATGTTTTTTCATGACGAGAACCTAAAATTTACTTTATTCATGATGAGAACCCATTAAAGAACCTAAATTTAAATTTTTCCGCTCAGATGATGGCAGCAAACTCCACAAAACTAGTGACTATAAACGACCTAAGGTTGTGGAAAAGTCTGTGTTTTTCTATAAAATATGCATCAAAAGCAAATAACTAAAGACTGAAACAGACTTTTCCACAGCCTCAGGTCGTTTCTCTTCACTAGTTTTGTGGAGTTTGTCGCCGTCAGCTGAGCAGAAATGACGTCCTATAATTACCACAGAAATAATAATGAATAATTTTAGAAATAAACTCACACAAATGAAACTGTCACAGCACAAACCAAATACAAACGTTTTCTATAATTTTCTGTTGTTGTTCTGCTGTTTCACATTCTGAGGTTCTGGACGACATCATCGACCAAAATAAAACTGAACATCTGAAGAACCAGAATCGCACAAACCAAACTTTTTGCAGCACAAACCATTGACAGTTTTTGTGCAGGTTTGTGAGCTGCACACAGAGAAAAGACAAGGACAGTACAACACGATACACAATACAAACATAACACAACTGCTAAAAAACATCGAAAACAATATGATACTCAACAAGAAATGTACATGTCACTTGTTGAAGTGGAAAATGTGCGTTTTTAGGAGTGACTTAAAAACAGATGCAGACAGTTCCACAACCCCGACCCCAACCGAGGGGCAATTGGCAATGAATTGAATTAACTAATAAATGAATTAACTAATAAATGAACAATGATGTGATACTTAAAAGACCGAAGAATTACAGTAACCGTCTTGAGGGTATATTGGGAAATTTCACACTTTATCACAAGAGCATTAATGAAGGTGGTTTTAAAGACCGTCCTTTTCTTACTTGAGTAAAAGTTCCTCCTCCCGCTGAGAGTCTGAAGGGACAAACGATTCTTTCCCCAGAGAGCGGTTATTTCCACACCGCAGGACTTGAATGAAGCAGATTCATCTTAAAAGATCAATTTTAAGATTTTTTTTTAACTTAAGATGAGATTTTTTGACTTGTTTCAAGATATTCCATCCTGATTTATCTTATCTCGATATTACAACTTATTCTAAGCACTTTTTATATTAACTGAAGCCAGGTTAAGCCTCTTTAACTTCCTTCTCAAACCAATAAGGTGAAAAATCGTGCCATAAATACTTGAAACTAGTGTTTTCTGCTTAGAACAAGATTCGTATTTCATCTTGTTTTAAGAAAACTTGGTAAGTGAAAATTTCTGTGGGCTCACCACCTGCAGAGGGGTTCATAAAGGGGTCAGGTGCTATGAGTATTGGGCAGCAAACTGCCCCCGCGACCCAGCTGGATTAAGCGGGAGAAGATGGATGGATGGATGGATGGTAAGTGAAAATTTCTTACTGCACTGGCAGATAATTTCACTTAAAATAGGGCATTTTTACCTCAAAATTGGTATTTTTTCCCTTATTTTTTGATAAGCCTTTTATTTATTTATTTATTTATTTATTTATTTATTTATTTATTTATTTATTTATTTATTTGAACATAAAAACTTGTAGAGGACAAATACACATAAGAAGACGCTGGGGGGCGCCACAATCTAACAAATCCCCCTGAGATCCGCCTGTTCACTGTCCAAATAAATTCAACAGGACTCAGTTTGTGGCGGCACTAGGATTAAACCAAATAAATAAATAAAGATATTCAAAGTGAGTTTTTGTTCGGTCATTTACTTCACCAGAATGTCCCCGGCGTCCGCTACAGAGGAGGCGTTATAAAACTATAAATAAATGGCGGGAACTAAAATGACGTGACGTGACTCGCCCGTAGTGACCAAGGACCCTCGCCATGACGTAGTAATGCACCAGAGGTTTCCGAAATTGTATAGTTTGTCGGCCAAAAAAAAAGCACAACATTGTTCTCCTATCAAAATATTCTTTTTTGCCACGTGTTAAAGACGCCGCTTCTCTAACTTTTGGCTATTTCCATTTTCAATAAATAAATCAAATGGATCGTCAGCGCCCCCAAACATCACAAAAATGCATTAGGGAATACGAATGACACCAAAAAAATTTGCACATAGAATCATGAAATGTAACACAGACGTTGATCATGACAAGACAAGTAAAAAATATTATTATGGCCACATCCCCTGACACACCAGGGGGCGGCCATCTTGGATTAAAGTTTGCGAAGCTGAAACGCACTCCTCTGCGGGCGTCACGCAAACGCCCTCAAATTTGGTCCACATTATCTCCAGGGGCAGAACGTCAAAAATATCCACATATCCCAAATCCGTCTGACGTCTCTGAGCAGTAAAGCCACAAATAATGAACACAAGTTTTGGTTATTTACAAATTGCTCAAACAACAAACTCTGATTTCAAAGAAATTTGACACACTTTTTAAACTCTCTGCTCTAAAGCTACTGAATGTGAAAACATTTAATTTGGTGCATTAGCGCCCCCTACAGATTGAAATAAAACAAAACAAATGTTCAGAAATGATGAGACATTTAAGAAAATATAGGTTTCTTGTGTGGGGATTAAAAAATTTAGATAATACGCCACCTCGAACATGAGGCTCCGCCCATTTCTATAGCAGCCGTCCCAGCTCTACTTTGTCATAGAGCCACGAAATTCGGTACAAACCTTTGTCACATGAAGACAAACAAAAAATATTATTGTGGCCACGCCCCCTGACAAAGCAGAAGGCGGCCATCTTGGATTGAAATCTTCAAAATGCAGAGTTTGCATTTTAGCTCATGTTGTATTTGAACGCACTCCTCTGAAGGCGCTTCACCCACAGGGCTGAAAATCATCGTACATCATCTACAGAAGTGTGGTTTCAAAAGTTCATTTTTTTGATAACTCTCACGGTTTCCGTGCGACGAAGCTCCAAATTTCAATAAAAATGTAGACAATATTCAATGTGAAGCTTTGCTCCCGTTGGCACAGGCTGAGTCCGATCGTGCTGAAATTTGAGTCACTGATGCTGATCTCAGTCTGAATATAAAACACTATAAAGCATATGGAAAATTACACTATAGCGCCCCCTAGACATGAAATGCCAATATTATCGGATTTGTACCAAATTTGGGAATTAAATTCTATGCATGACTACGAGTAAAAAAAATACATTATGGACATGGTGAATTTTTCACTGTTGGCCAGGAGAGGGCACAAAGTCTCCTCAAAAATCATTTAAAGGTGCACTATGTAATTTTTCTGATGGAGGATGTGTTGGTCTGGGAAATTTGAATCACTAATATGACCTCAGCTTGAATATAATACACTGTAAAGCATATGAAAAGTATGGTTGGGGTTTACGGTTATTAAGGTTAGTGTGAGGCATGGCGATTACAGGGCGCAGCATTTGCACGGCGTGATGTGTGGGGCACGTCATTTGCGGAGTGCAGCGTAGGCGCACGCGAGGGCCGATCATTGCCACTTGCCGCTATATTTTCTCGTTTAGAATTACAGTGGAAATGATGTAGTCCAATTTTAAACCTGGTTTAGTCCTAGATCAGACTTGGAATGGTCCTGTTATAGGCCTGGTTTAGATCTGGTAGTATTTGGAAAGCCAAATCTTTTCTTTGGTGGTACATGGTGTGAAACAAAATTATTACATCATGGGTCTGTTATTATGCCATTACATTATGATCTGTTATTATATTATGGGCCTGTTTTTATTACATTATATTACATTAGGACCATTTGACCCATCTTTCAGTGTCTCGGGGTTAAATCTGCATTTGACCCATCCTTCAGTGTTTCAGGGTTAAACCTGCATCTAACCATCCTTCACTGTCTCGGTGTTAAATCTGCATTTGACCCATCCTTCGGTGTTTCAGGGTTAAACCTGCAGTTGACCCATCCTTCAGTGTCTCGGGGTTAAATCTGCATTTGACCTGTCCTTCAGTGTCTCGTGATTAGATTTGAGACTTTTAGAATTTAGACTTTATTGTCCCCGAGGGGAAATTCATTTTTATGCACACAGAGCTCCTTTGACACACAGTGACAACACAACAAAAACAGACAGACACATTCCTGTGCATTCATCGGGGTCGACCGAAAAAGGCCAAAGCCTTCTTCCTGCACCTGAGCACCCTGTACCTCCGTCCTGAGGGCAGAGGGGTGAAGTGATCCTCTAGTGGGTGAGTGGGGTCCTGTTCTATGGAGAGTGCGATGTGTCCATAGACTGTATATATAAGTGGACTAAGCTAACCCGTTAGCCGCCGCGTGCCAAACAGGAAGTGCTCCTGGAGGCTCTTCCGGCTCTTTCTCTCCCTTTTTCCCACTGACTTAACATTGAGATCTTATCGCTCCTCTCTCTGTACCTGTTGCTGTGAGCCTCGTCATTTTGGTCTTAAAATGTTCGTATGAACCCGCTCTACATGATCCAGATTTTTTTTCCCGTTATTTTGTCGGTAAAAAAAAAAATCCTATTCATAACATAGAGAGTGGCTCCAGATTCGCTCCTGTAACCATGGCATCGCGAGCCTCATTTGAGCAGCGCTGAACGCTGGAACACACACTCACTTAGTCCACTTCTTTTAAACAGTCTACGGATGTGTCTGATGGCTCTGTTATTAAGATCTGCAGGTTGGGTGTGGGGAGTTCTATGATTTTAGCAGCTGTGCATGTACCTTTGTGAGTTTAGAGCGGTTTTTGACAGTGAGCAGATTGAAAAAGCAGGTGGAACAACATGATGGACTGGATGATAGATTTGTACAGCAATAATAGCAAATGTGGAGAAACATAGAGTCCTTTAAGTTTTCTGATTATTGACAGTGGTTGATGGCTTCTTTTGTAAATGTCCGTAATGTGCTGATCAAATGTAAGTCCTTTGTCTATTGTGACCCCGAGATATTTGAAAGTGTCCACAGTCTCTACTGTCTGATTGCAGATGATAGTTGGTGGCTGTGGTGAGGGAGGGTTCAAAATAAGTTCCTTTGTTTTACTGACATTGAGGTGGAGATGGTTGTCCTCATACCATTTAGTGAATTTTATGATTGTGTTATGACAGTCCATAACTGAATTATTGTCTTTGAACAGGGCTAGGATAATAGTGTCGTCTGAGTATTTGAGATATCTTATGTTTGTGGAAGGACTGATATTGTCATTTGTGTAGAGCATAAAGAAATGGGCTGAGCACACATCCCTGCAGAGCACTGGTGTTTATGGTGAGGGCAGAGGATGTGATCGCACCCAGCAACAGCCATACAACCTGCTGTCTCTTGCTCAGGAAGTTGTGGATGAGGCGGATCAGTCTGGACTGGAGTTGTTGTAGTTTTTGAATCATCAGGTGCCTCTGGTGGAATTAAAGGCTGAGCTGAAGTCCACAAAGAGGATCCAGGCAAAGTGTCCCTGGTGAGTCTATGTGCTGGAAGAGGAGGTGCAGCAGACTACCGCATCCTCCGTGCCCCTCCTTGCCTTATAGGCAAACTGGAGTGGGTCTAGTTGCGGGCTAACAACCAGCAAGATGGTGTTCAGCAGCAGTTTCTCCAGGCACTTCATTATGATGGAGGTGAGTGCCACAGGTCGGTAGTGATTGAGCTACACAGGCCTGAGATTCTTTGGTACAGGGATTAATATGGAAGTTTTCCAGATGGTTGGAATGGCGGCAGTGAGAAAACCTTCCTTGAACAGGGAGTGAAGAACAGGGGATAGCTCTTGCGCACAGTTCTTCAGCACCTTGGCTGAGATGCCATCAGGACCAGCGGCTTTGCCCAGCTTGCACCTGCTGAGCTGGAGCCTCACGTCCTCCACTGTGAAAGGGAGTAGTGCTTCCTGGTCAGCTGCAGTTAAACCTGCATTTGACCCATCCTTCAGTGTCTCGGGGTTAAACCTGCATTTGACCCATCCTTCAGTGTCTCATTGTTAAACCTGCATTTGACCCATCCTTCAGTGTCTCAGGGTTAAACCTAGTCTTGGTCAGGACTAGGATTTGGCCTGTTGCATCTGTTTGGGTTGATGGGGGAACCGGAGACCATCCATTTAGGAGACAAACCCCTAAACTGCTGCTGCCTGTGCACGTTTTATCTTAATTATATTCATGATCATATCTAAATATTCAATAATATTGAAACTAGATACCCATCTGAGCAGGTATCAATACTAAAGAAGTCTCATAGACAGGACAGAAATGAACCTTTCCTGAATGTCTTTAGAATGATCTGGAGCTGTATCAGAACAAGTATAAGAGCACATAGACTAGTGTACACCCATGGAGCACTGTGGAATCTACTCATAGACTGTACATATGAGTGGACTAAGTGAGCGTGACGTCATCCACAATGTTCAGCGCTGCTCAAATGAGGCTCATGAGTGAATCTGGAGCCAGGCTCTATGTTATGATTAGGATTTTTTGATGGACAAAATAGCGAAAAAAATTTAGGATCATGTGTCGCGGGTTCATACGAACCTTTTAAGACCAAAATGACAAGGCTCACTGCAGGAGTTACAGAGAGAGGAGCGATAAGATCTCAATGTAAGTCAATGGGAAAACGGGAGAGAAGGAGCAGGAAGAGCCTCCTGGAGCACTTCCTATATGGCACACGACGGCTAATGGGTTAGCTTTTTACACTCACATATACAGTCTATGAGCCTACCTGGACCACTGAGGGAGTACACACATATAAGAGCACATGGGAATAGGAAAGAAAGTACTTCCATCTAATGTTGAAAATCACATTCTATTGTCTTTATTATAATTAAAATTGTTTTTATTATCATTGTGGTACTGGAATAGGTATTGGTCATCAAATCTATTCCTTCAATTTTATTATCGTGACAACAGTAGTTTTTGTCTCACAGTTTTATTTTATACCGACTTGTGTTTGACGGATGATGTATCTAGCCCTGTCTCTTTGCTGGTATGAGTGTGCTGGTTGTTTATGGCTGTGGAGCGTGGGCAAATATGGGCGATTGGCTGGTGTCAGATAATTACACTCTAGCGCTCCCATTGATCTGCTGCTCGTTCACTCCTCCGACACTTCAGCAGATTGGCCTGACCTATAGAGGCTGGCCTCATGAATACACACACTCCCTAGGCTCCTATAAAGGAGTCCAGACCCCTGAACCTATAAAGGCTCAGGGGTCTGGACTGCTGCAGCTTCTCTGTCTGGGCACCCACAACCAGCACCCTCAGAGACCATCTACACAATCAGCCACAGAGAGCACCCGCAGAGAGCACTCGCAGAGAGCACCCACAGAGAGCACCCAGGACCAGGCAACATGAGGGTAAGTAATACTTTTAATGTCCATGTAGTCAGATCTGTTGACAGCATTTTGGGAACCGGGCAATAAGACTCAGATAGACCACACTCTAATATTAATTTTTAGGCAGAGGTTCCAGTTCTGGGCCCCTGTGACCCTGGGGCCTGGGACAACACTTTTCTATCCCTGTTGACTCCCCGGCATGTATTATCTGTTTAAAGATGACTCAAATGCAAAACTAACTAAAGGACTTGATACACAATACTGATTTCGAGGCCACAGTGATGATAAGGAAAAACTATAGAATATTGTTTTCACCATTAAATAGTAGTACTTTCTTTTATTCCCATGAGGCCTTATATGTGTGTACTCCCTCAGTGGTGCAGGTAGGTTCCAGAGTGTTCCATGGACGTATACTAGTCTATGTGCTCTTATACTTAAAATGTAAAGGCCCATCATCATATTTAACACAGATGAGGGAAAATTAAATCTTGTTCTGATGCAGATTTGGGGAGTAATACAGTGAGTTCTTGGCTCTAGTCACAAATAGAAACCATCAGGTCAAACATTTGTGAATTTACGACCTTATTATTATTTATGATTATATTTATTTATTATTATTATTATTTTATTGCACTTCAGTGGGGCACCATCAGCCCCTCTGACCACCACCAACATGTACACCACATTCATAATGTTTGAGATGGGTGAAGTGTCTTGCCTAATGACGCAACAATTGTCACTGGTGTCCCACTGAGGCACCTAGTACTACCTTTTGTATGTAATCAATATCGTCACATTCAAGAATCTGAAAACAACCTATGGCCACTGAGTAGTTTCAAATACAAGTTTTATCTTTCCCTGGTCATAACATGAGACCTGCGTTTGAACGTTCTCTGTGTATTCATTAGCGATGTAGCGATATCCAAGTCTTACGATATTAAGATATTCTACATAATAACAAGACTGACATTCTAAAATGCTTTGACCAGTCATTTGGTACAATATTTATTGTCATTAGGGATGGAACAATATCCAAATCTCTCTGCACCATATTTTCACCATACACATCTCACCGTACCAGATTTATTGTAATATTTTGTGGAGGCGCAAAACTGAATCTGCTACTTTTTCCTCTAAAAAATGCTTCATAAGACTTAATCCAAAGAATGAAGATTTCAAAGTGCTTAGAACAGTTATTTCTTCATGTTGTCTGCACTGAAACGGAGCAAAGGATCATTCCCTCTGTTTTTTTGTTTTGTTTTTTTTTAAGCTATTTCTGCATCAGAACTCTTCATTTAAGCAAAGAGACTTGGGATTCGATACATAGTGATGGTCCACGATATTATTGTGAGACCTTTGATGATACGACATCACCAGATTTAGGCCCGAGCGCCAGAGGCTGGCGAAGGGCCTATTAGTATCGCATAGCGCTGCTCATAGGGGGCAGGAACTAAAATGACGCGACATGACTCGCCCATAGTGACCAGGGACCCTCGCCATGACGTAGCAATGCACCAGAGGTTTCCGAAAATGTATAATTTGTCGGCCAAAAAAAAGCGGAACATTGTTCTCGTACCAGAATATTCTTCTTCTTCTTCTTCTTCTTCTTCTTCTTCTTCTTCTTCTTCTTCTTCTCCTACTCCTACTCCTACTCCTACTTCTTCTCCTAACACACTCACCCATTTTTCACCCAGTGAACAATGGCGAAAACTCACGAAATTTGGCCACGTGTTAAAGACTCCACTTCTCTAACTTTTGGCTATTTCCATTTTCAATAAATAAATAAAATGGCTCGTCAGCGCCCCCAAACAAGACAAAAATACATTAGGGAATGTGAATGAAAACAAAAAAATTTGCCGATAGAGTCATGAAATTTAACACAGAAGTCAATCATGACAAGACGAGTAAAAAATATTATTATGGCCACACCCCCTGACACACCAGAAGGCGGCCATCTTGGATTAAAGTTAGAAAACCTAAAACACACTTCTCCGAAGGTGCTCACCCAAAGGCCTCAAATTTAGTCCACATTATCTCCAGGAGCATCAAAAAATATCCACAGCTCCCAAATCCATCTGACGTCTCTGAGCAGTGAAGCGACAAAGAATGAATAAAATTTTTGGATATTTACAAATTGCTCCTATTTGCTCAAACAAACTCTGATTTCAATGAAATGTGACACAGTTCTGAAACTCTGCCCTAAAGCGTGTGAAAAAAATGTATTTGGTGCATTAGCGCCCCCTACAGATTGAAATAAAACGTGACCCCTCAAACACATTCAAAAACTCGCCAAACTTTGCCAAAAGTTCAGAAATGATGAGACATTCGAGAAAATATAGGTTTCATGCGTGGGGACTAAAAAATGGAGAAGGCGCTTCACCCACAGGGCTGAAAATCACCGTACATCATCTAGAGAAGTGCGGCTTCAAACATTACCTCCATTTTTTTTTATACTGTCACGGTTTACGTGCAGTGAAGCTCCAAACTTCAATCCAAAAGATTTGTTCCCGTTGACACAGACTTAGTCTGATCGTGCTGAAATTTGAATCACTGATGCTGATCTCGGCCTGAATATAATACACTATAAAGCATATGGAAAATTACACTATAGCGCCCCCTAGACATGAAACATCAGTATTATTGGATTTGTACCAAATTTGGTAATTAAATTCTGTGCATGACTACGAGCAAAAAAATACATTACGGACATGGTGAATTTTTCACTGTTGGCCAACAGGGGCGCAAACACCCCTCAAAAATCGTTTAAAGGTTTTTCTGATGGAGGATGTGTTGGTCTGGGAAATTTGAATCACTAATACGTGATCTCGGCCTGAATATAACACACTGTGAAGCATATGAAAAGTGTGGTTGGGGCTTACGGTTATTAAAGTTAGTGTGGGGCACGCTGTTTGTGGGGTGCGGCGTAGGCGCACGCGAGGGCCGATCATCGCCGCTTGCGGCTATATTTCAGTTATTTTGTTACATCCCTAGTATTCATGTATGTCTGTTTACCACCTCTTTTACAGCTTGTTGTTTTTGTGTAATGCTAGCTTTATTGTCATAATGCTGTCGCCTCCTCAAAAACAGACATTGAGTTTTTTATCATTCACACGCATTTATTATTAATCTGTCTACATTTCCAAAACCAAAATGCTCTGTTCCACCTTCTGATGTCAGCAGGTAGTAGTTTGAGGGTTTACAGCTATTTTAGCCTTAATTGCTTTATTTTACAATACACTAGAATAAACTAAATTTGTGTTTTACCTTATGTTTAACTGAGATCTAATATTGGCTGGTGCACTGAGGAGTGAAGCAGTTTCAATGAGGCTAAACAATAGCTGTGACTTCAAAGTTGGGCAAATCCAAAAATGAACATTTTCAAATGAGTTTAGTAAATAATGATTAATAATGCTTTATAAACTCTTATACAGCACTTTTCCAAACGCTCAAAGTTGCTTTACAGTTTGGTGCATTCTTCATTCACTCCAGACCCAGTGGTGATAAACTACTGTTGTAGCCACAGCTGCCTGGGACTGACAGAAGCGAGGCTCAAATCTGCACCACTGGCCCCTCCAACCATCAGCAACACTCACGCACACTGCACTTTCATACTAGGCAATGTGTAGGGTGAAGTGCCTTGCCTGAGGACAACAGTTTTCCCAGTACCAAGTACTAACCAGGCCCGGCCCTGCTGAGCTTCTAAGATCTGATAAAGTTAAAAGTTGAAAACAATATGTAGCCCTTCCTGTGTTACCACAGCACAAAATGGACCAGAGGGGTTTCAGTTTAAGAGACGAGCACAGCTTAGATATGTAGGGTTTGAGTGTTAAACATGAGTGAATGAAACAAAACACAACTCCAGATATGTTTGTGATAAGGAAACATTAGATACATTGTGATAAGGAAACTCCTGCAGAGTACAGGAGGGGGGGCTCCCAACAGCCCCCTTCATGCATGCGTGTGTGTGGAGAAGTGTGTGTGGAGAAGTGTATGTGGAGAAGTGTGTGTGGAGAAGTGTGTGTGACCCGCTGCTTGTGGTGCTCAGGGTTTGAGGACAGTGGGCACATCTGCGCTGACCGCTCTGCTGCTCGCCACGCTGGTGTCCCACTGCTGCAGTGCGCCAAAGGTACAAATACACAAGTACTACTGCACCAAATGCTGCACACATATACTGCAACTACTACAGCAAGTGTACCCCAAATACTGCACACAAATACTGCAACTACTACAGCATGAATACCCCAAATACTGCACACAAATACAACTACTATAGCAAGTGTACCCCAAATACTGTACACAAATACTGCAACTACTACAGCATGAGTACCCCAAATACTGCACACAAATACTGCCGCTACTACAGCATGAGTACCCCAAATACTGCACACAAATACTGCAGCTACTACAGCGTGAATACCCCAAATACTGCACACAAATACAACTACTACAGCAAGTGTACCCCAAATAATGTACACAAATACTGCAACTACTACAGCATGAGTACCCCAAATACTGCACACAAATACTGCCGCTACTACAGCATGAATACCCCAAATACTGCACAAAAATACAACTACTACAGCAAGTGTACCCCAAATACTGCACACAAATACTGCAACTACTACAGCATGAGTACCCCAAGTACTGCACACAAATACTGCAGCTACTACAGCATGAGTACCCCAAATACTGTACACAAATACTGCAGCTACTACAGCATGAATACCCCAAATACTGCACACAAATACTGCAGCTACTACAGCATGAATACCCCAAATACTGCACACAAATACTGCAGCTACTACAGCAAGTGTACCTCAAATACTGCACATAATATTTGTGTGTTTTGTCCACAGAACTTCCAGAGAAGGAACTGGACCCCACAGGCCATGCTCTACCTCAAAGGCACCCGTACGTCCCTCTCTCTTCACAGTGCCACTGGCCCATTCACTTAGATTTCACGCAAACATTTATAGAAGACATAAAATGCTTGTATCTACTAAAATTATACTCTATGACACATGTTCATCTAAAACAAAAGAAAGAAACAAGTTAAAAACTGTGTTGCCCAATGGGAGCTGACATTGCTGTAAATGTCATGACAACAAAGCGCCGCAGGCTGTGGGCCCCTCCTATAGATAACTGCATATCAGACTAGTGCAGAGATTTTTTATTATTATTGCAGAGGCCACTGGAGGCAGCATACACTTTAATAGAGGCATTTTTGACTAGAAAGCAGCAAATGACTAGTGACAGTAAATGACAGAGTGAGTGTTTAGTCCCACTTTTGTTGTTTCACCATTTTTGGTCACATCTGTGCCCTGGTCTAGTCCTAAAGGGACCACCAGGTGAAGGTGCCGAGGCTGAATGATATAACTGTCCCACATGTCCCCTCCTGCTTGTCCCACACTGTCTTGTCTGTCTCATGCACGTCAGGACACTGGAGTCTGTTCTGTGTTTGTCCACAGAGGGGCGCCGCTTTGTGTCAGAGGACCATAAAGAAGGAGACGTTTACGACACACTGCATTTAGGTGAGACGCTGCACTCTCATTCAGGCCAGTCCCAATGACACAAACAATGTGGATTAATGAGTAATGATATCCAAACCTCTCACTACAATATTTGCACACACAGTATGTATTTTACAGTACCACAAGTACTGCAGTACTTTGTATGGACACTGAGCTGTTCAGTAGAGCTTTGACAGGCAGGTACTCCGGTGCAGGGACCATTCTCAGTTATTGCACTTTTATTTTGCATTATTAGACTATTACTTAAAATGGCACTATGTACATTTCACAGAATGGTATAAAACTTTGCAATCTCCATGGAGACAAGCATGGGACTCCTCAAAGTATTTTCGACAGTACAGCATACAGCATAATTGATGTTAGTTAATGCTAGTAAGCTTGTGTAATTTTATATGTGAGAGATTATCTCATCTGTTGTAGTTCTAACTAAATCATCTTCTGGTCAGATTATGTTCAAATAAAGCTCAGACTGAAGTCTAATAGAGCTTCTGACAGATCAGTGCCTACAGTTAGCATCACACCTCTGAATGTTCATGACATTAGCTGCAAAGTATCAATATACATGTGCAAGTAAATGAAAGATGGGCAGGTCTATATAGTCCTGTGGATCATCCCGGGAAACACAGTGACAGACCCTCCACCAGAAAAGTTACATAGTACACCTTTAATATTACTTTATTATCTATTCATGAACTTGTTCCTCTAAGAGCAATGTAGGAGTTCTGCTTGTACCTGAGTCTGAAATAACAGTGTCCTAATAAGGAGAACATAAAGAGGTCCATTCATCCCACTGCAGTAAATCTTGAAGTAAAGATAATAAGTTTATTTATTTATAAATGTTTATTTCTATAGCACTTTTCACAGACATATGTCACAAAGACACTTTACAGAGGATTATTTACAGAGCATTCTTCATTCACTCCATACCCGGTGGTGGTAAGCTACTATTGTAGCCACAGCTGCCCTGGGGCAGACTGACGGAGGCACGGCTGCCACCATTACTTGCTCACACCACTTTCACACCTACAGTGCATGTTTTGGGTTGATGGGGGAAACCGGAGCCTGGAGGGAACCCATCCAGACACGGGGAGAACATGCAAATTCCACACAGAAAGGCCTGGGCGAACCCGCAACCTTCTTGCTGGCATGAGTGCTAGCCACTCAGCCACTGTACAGCCGATAATAATAAATAATAAAGGAAAATACTTCAATAATAATATAATTTAAGTACCTGTGTGGGGCATAAACCCTGATCCTTTGAGACAGGTCTTCAGACATGTTGGAGTATGTGAGTACGTGTTCTTCAGACATGTTGGAGTATGTGAGTACGTGTTCTTCAGATATGTTGGAGTATGTGAGTATGTGTTCTTCAGACATGTTGGAGTATGTGAGTACGTGTTCTTCAGATATGTTGGAGTATGTGAGTATGTGTTCTTCAGACATGTTGGAGTATGTGAGTATGTGTTCTTCAGACATGTTGGAGTATGTGAGTACGTGTTCTTCAGACATGTTGGAGTATGTGAGTACGTGTTCTTCAGACATGTTGGAGTATGTGAGTACGTATTCTTCAGACATGTTGGAGTATGTGAGTCCACATTCTTCAGACATGTTAGAGTATGTGAGCAAAAGTTCTTCACACATATTGAAGTATGTGAGTGTAACCTTCTGGCTCATGTGTCCTCTTCCTCCACACTGGTGCTGCTCAGAAACTCGCAGTCAGAACACAGACAAGCTGAGTGTAGACGAGGCCACCAGCCTCCTGCTCAACCTCCTGCAGCAGGCCCGCCAAGGAGGTGAGCCTACCCCACCACCCAGCTCCTCCACTCTACCTAACCAACATACTTCACTATCCTACCCCAATACCCCACCATCCTACCCCTCTACCTTACATACCCCACCACCTTAACCCACTAGCATACACCACTATCCTACCCTGCCACCCTAACAGTCCACCATACCTACTCATCCACCTTACCCCTCCACTCTTCTGCAACAAGCCCTTTGCTCTACCCCCCTGTTCTACCCCACTGTCCTACCCCACTCTCCTACCCCATTGTCCAAAGTGGAGTATGTGAGTGTGGCGTCACCCACAGTGTTCAGCTCCAGTCAAATGAAGTTCACAGAAGCTAGAAGTTATATTGGAAAATTTGTGGCTCAGTTCTATATTAGGAATAGGAATTTATTTATGGACAAAATGGCTAAATTAAAACCCCAAGATCATGTAGAGTGGGTTAATGCGAACATTTTAAGACCAAAATGGTTTCAAATGAGCCCAAAGCCCATGCTCTCTTCCTATTTGGAACGTGTTGTTTAGAGGGTTAGCTATGAATATTTAGTGGTATATATACAGTCCATGGCCTAACCACAACCCTAACCTACACCCATATGCCTCCACTCCACCTCATTACCGCACCCCTTCTACACTTCCTAAACACACACACGTACTACTAAAGCTGAAATGTTGTGAGCACTCTAGCCTCAAATGGATTACATGCATGAATCATTTACAAAATACGCTTCTGTTGTCATTTTCCCACAGTCTGTCCCTTTAAGAGCCTTTGTGTCTCTTCTCTGTCGTCTGTGTGCAGTGGAGGACATGCCCGCTGAGGTGTACCTGCAGGAGCTCCCTCTGTGGAAGAGACAGTACTTCTGACTGACCTGTGCTCTGCCCCATGCCCCTTCACTCTGTAAATAGGACTGCAGCTGGATGTCATTTATGCATTTTAATAAAGACTTGGAATTCATAGCATTCTTGTCTGTTTTTGTTTAATTAAACACACAAACAGTCATTAGGAAATGTGATTAGACTGTAACAATTGCTTTAAAATTGTAAGTAGCCTACTCTCTTAAGAAGACATTTTTACAATCACATCTGAGCCTGTGTCCAGAGCCTTTATCTGCAGACAGACACATCCAAGGGTGTCTCATTTTCAGTATGTGGACAGGCCTCATGTGAAGCTGCAGAGGCTGCACTAACACTGACTCATGACTGGTGCAGGTGCTGGGGTTTAGGGAGTAACTATTCAGATCAGACAGAGGCATTTCAGGTTTAAACACACTGGATTTCAATGTTGAAACTGACAACTCAAATGAGAGACTCATATGATGCTCATTCTGCTTTGTGATTGGATAATCATCCAAATTGAAACATAAACCAACAAATAACATCTTGACCAATGTTTTTGTTATTAAGGAGAAATCAGCTTTACAGTTGTTATCCTTAAAACCTGTATTTGATTTGAACATGTGTACATTGTATCCGGGGACACAGACAGGTCTTGAATATGTAAGTAAAATCTTCCTTTAACAATCATATATCCTCATGTAATACTCACGCTATGAATACGGAGAATAAAACACAGGCATATGGGGACGTCAGTTCATTGTTGAATAGAGTAAGCAGTAGTTTTGTTGCCATGTATAGTGAGAAGTACAAATATTGTTTCTATGGCTACACTGAACATCGAAATATTTAGTTAAAATACTATCAGTATAGAATAAATCTTGGGGTGCTTTTCCATCTGATCATTTGTTCCAAAATGTAACATGCTGTAAATATGACGGTTACAACGAGATGGTCAGATCACCACTCTTCCCTACTTGTTTGGCAAAGATCTGACAGGCTGCTTTTAGGTTTGTTCCCTGGTTTTACTCACAGACCTTGACTCAAAGTGTGACACTCATACTGTATTATGCATCTTTATTGTTAGCTGTACGATCCTTTCAAAAACTCACACCTACAAGGCCACGTCACACAAACCTGATACCATGTGCAGGAGTAAGTGAAACTTATTAAACATGTTAATAGATTGTTGTCTGTGAATATAACATTCTCAAAAGAATAAAAGGGAACACAGTGATAGAAATATGCGATTAGCAGTTAACACCCATAGAAGTGTAATACCCCTTCTTTAAATGCATCTCTTTGTGATTTCATTTGCCCAGAAACTTTGAGTGAAGCTGCTTTATAGTGTGTTCATCGGTCACAGTGAATCCAAACTCTGTCTGTCATATACAAACAAAAGCATGACAAGTGTCAGGTGTGTCCCGGGCTGTGGTGAGCTGCTTCTGTGCTGTTGGGTGGAAGTGAGTGATGGTCAGTGTCCTCCCTCTCCATGCTGTTGGGTGGAGGTGGTATCAGCTGCTTGCATCTGTGCTGGTGGGTGGAGATGAGGTGGAGGTCAGTTGGTGGCATCTGTGCTGGTGGGTGGAGGTGAGGTGGAGGTCAGTTGGTGGCCTCTGTGCTGGTGGGTGGAGTTGGAGGTCAGTTGCTGGCCTCTGTGCTGGCGGGTGGAGGTGAGGTGGAGGTCAGTTGGTGGCCTCTGTGCTGGTGGGTGGAGGTGAGGTGGAGGTCAGTTGGTGGCCTCTGTGCTGGTGGGTGGAGGTGAGGTGGAGGTCAGTTGGTGGCCTCTGTGCTGGTGGGTGCAGGTGAGGTGGAGGTCAGTTGGTGGCCTCTGTGCTGGTGGGTGGAGGTGAGGTGGAGCTCAGTTGCCAGCTTCTCCATGCTGCTTCTTCTTCTTTCCATTGGACACAGGGCTCAGGACAAAAGGAGCTTTGATGTTTATGCGGTCCCTCTCTGCCTCCAGGTCTTCATCGTAGGGCTCTTCCTCCTCTTCATCGCTGTGGTGGGGGGTGGAGTGAAGGGAGGCGGAGGGGGATGGGGGAACAGAGTACGGTCTGGGGTATTGGAAGCCCTCTGCCTGTGGACACAAGGCAGCACAACAGAGTTTGGGTTCAACTAAATGAAAGTCAACTGAGGAAACGAGGAGGAGCAGATTGTAAATCTGTGTTTGTGGTCTCACCTGTAGAGAAGACATGGGGTCCACTTTGTACTGGTCTGGAAAAGCTTTGCTGAGGGCCAGGTGCCGGGCATGGACATAGAACTGAAGACACAAGCAAAAAACCTCTGGTCATACAGGACATACAGAGCTCACCACGCAAAGTGGAACTCAAATCAATCAAATCAATAAAGGCTGATACCATCTGTTTTTGTAGTTTTAAAACCTGATAGATTATCAGACAAATACGGCTGTCACCATGATCTAAGCATGTGACTACTGTTGGTGCACTACCCTGATACTATACCAAGACAAAACCAGGACTATATCAGGAGGACTAAACTAAGACTAAACCAGGACTGACCCGGCCCAAGTATCTCCAGTCGAGCAGCTCGGAGAGGCGCTCGGTGCGGTTGCGTTGGATGATCCGTTGGCGGCGAGACTGCTGGCAGAAGCTGAACATGAACTGGGTCAGCTGGTTACACGAGTCATCTGCAGAGCGGAACCTGCGATCCACGATGTAGATCCCTGCAAAGACACGCTAAAAGTGTGAAAGGACTTAAACCAGTGGCGGCTGGTGGTCTAATACTTTGGGGGGGTGCATAAGTCAAAATTATAAATATGTATTGTAAATATATGTATTATGTGTAGGCTATATAAAATTATAACAAATGCCAGAAACAGACAGTCATTTTAGTCACTATTGGCTGAGAAGCACAACGCATAGCCAAGTGCAAAGTTTACGCAGCAACACAACTGCTCCTGATGCACCTGCTCAAACCCAATTCCAACAACACAAAGTAACACACCATAACAGACCACTCACAAACAGCCTCCACAACCAGCCCCCGTAACATCATGAAAATGCAGCAAAAATGATGCTCTTGTCACATCCCGGCTTCAGCGCTGCTCCTGCTGCACACGACAGAACACCGGAGCGGCTCCATCGCTCATTCATTTACGCATTTACCTGTTAACACTGTAACACTGTTACCTGTGAGGCGCCGTCCTCAGATTTGCCCCAAACTAACAAAAACAAGCCTCTTACCTTCTCCAGGGGACTGATGCAGAGTGTCTCCTCTACCCGCTGTCCTGTTGGTTCTGTCTCCAATATGTCCCGGTCCAGTCAGGTCCGATACAAGGTCCTGGAGCTGGTTCTAAAACTCGTCTTAATCCCACTTCCCACTTCAGTCTGAAAGTTACGCCAGTCCATATTAGCACCAGAGCATCGGGGGGACTTAAGCCTTCTGCACTACGCTTTTACGGCCAGAGTGCACCGCCGGCGGCAGTGAGTTCCCTGGTTCCGGTGGCAAGTGCCCCGGGACCCGGTCTGTGTCAGTGTGTCCCGTGCTTTAGGTCTCTCCTCCTGCTCTCCTGTTTCGGTTTAGGTGAAAGTAGCTAGCGGCCATAGCACACAGCTCTGTAGTTCTCCATTCATTAGCCTGTAGCATTAGCATTAGCCTGTTGGGGTGAGGCGGGACAGAGCAGCTGAATCCTCATAGGTCAGAATTGTGATAATGTTTGTGAAGACCAATCAGTTGGTTTTGGTTTAAGTTAAGTTTAGTTTTTTCAGGGGTTGCAATACAAACTAATGGGCAGAAGCAATGTAATGACGTCATACTGTCTAAATGTTTCAGGCCCCTCCATAGACGTCTATTGGGGCGCACCGACGGTGCACACTCAAATGCAGCGATATGAGCACATTTAACATGATAAAAATATGTCTATGCACATACATGTTCGGTTTTAAACAAAATTTTAAACATATAACCTAATACAAAATAACTTTATTATTATTATTTTTTTTTTAAATCGAGGTTAAGTTATGGAGTGCAGCGCACTTGCGCCCTTTAATCACCAGCCACCACTGACTTCAAATGTGTCAGTGCCCTGGCTAGACCTATGTAGAGTTTGCGTATTCTCCTCGTGTCTAGGTGAGTTTTCTCTGGGCACTCTGGTTTCCCCAATCAACCCAAAACATAAACAACAGGTCAGATTCTCCATCTTAGACCTCATGACCTGACAATGGGTACCCGGGTGTCCAATGCTCCTGACAGGTGACCCCAGTGGTACTGAAGGATGCGATAAGGTCACGGGGTTTTAATGTGGTCTATAGTGCACTGGGTCATTGTGCAAAATGTCTTAAAATGTCTCTCACTTTGATGACTATGCAGGTGCAGGTGCAGGGTGGGAATAGGGCGGGTGCAGGGCGGGTGCAGGGGTAGGGTGAGGGCAGGGGCAGGGCAGACACTCACCATATGCAGAGGGGTCAGACACATGCTCCTCCATGAAACAGCCGAATCCTGACAGGTTAGTGGTGATGCTGGGGATGCCCATGACCGTGCACTCACCTGAGGAGGACAGAGACAGGGAGGAGGGACAGGCAAGAGGGATAGGGAAGAGGGAGAGGAAGGAGAGACAGGGAGGAGGGACAGGGAAGAGGGACAGGGAGGAGAGACAAGCAGGAGGGACAGGAAAGAGGGACAAGCAGGAGAGACAGGGAGGAGGGACAAGCAGGAGGGACAGGGAAGAGGGACAGGGAGGTCAGGTATGGTTCGATGTGGTCAGATGTGGTTAGATGTGGTCAGGTGTGGTCAGATGTGGTTAGATGCAGTCAGGTGTGGTTAGATGTGGTCAGATGTGGTCAGGTGTGGTCAGGTGTGGTTAGATGTGGTTAGATGTGGTCAGGTGTGGTCAGATGTGGTCAGATGTGGTTAGATGCGGTCAGGTGTGGTCAGGTGTGGTCAGATGTGGTCAGGTGTGGTTAGATGCGGTCAGGTGTGGTCAGATGTGGTCAGATGTGGTCAGATGTGGTCAGGTGTGGTTAGATGTGGTTAGATGTGGTCAGGTGTGGTTAGATGCGGTTAGATGTGGTCAGGTGTGGTTAGATGCTGTTAAATGTGGTCAGATGTGGTCAGGTGTGGTTAGATGCTGTTAGATGTGGTCAGATGTGGTCAGGTGTGGTTAGGTGTGGTTAGATGCTGTTAGATGTAGTCAGATGTGGTCAAATGTGATCAGGTGTGGTCAGATGTGGTCAGATGTGGTTAGATGCGGTCAGGTGTGGTCAGGTGTGGTCAGATGTGGTCAGGTGTGGTTAGATGCGGTCAGGTGTGGTCAGATGTGGTTAGATGTGGTTAGATGTGGTCAGGTGTGGTTAGATGCGGTTAGATGTGGTCAGGTGTGGTCAGATGTGGTCAGATGTGGTCAGGTGTGGTCAGATGTGGTCAGATGTTGTCAGGTGTGGTTAGATGCGGTTAGATGTGGTCAGATGTGGTCAGGTGTGGTTAGGTGTGGTTAGATGCTGTTAGATGTAGTCAGATGTGGTCAAATGTGATCAGGTGTGGTTAGATGCTGTTAGATGCTGTTAAATGTGGTCAGATGTGGTCAGGTGTGGTCAGATGTGGTTAGATGCTGTTAGATGTGGTCAGATGTGGTCAAATGTGATCAGGTGTGGTTAGATGCTGTTAGATGCTGTTAAATGTGGTCAGATGTGGTCAGGTGTGGTCAGATGTGGTCAGATGTGATCAGGTGTGGTTAGATGCTGTTAGATGTGGTCAGATGTGGTCAGGTGTGGTTAGATGCGGTTAGATGTGGTCAGATGTAGTCAGGTGTGGTTAGATGCTGCTAGATGTGGTCAGGTGTGGTCAGGTGTGGTCAGATGTGGTCAGGTGTGGTCAGGTGTGATCAGGTGTGGTCAGGTGTGATCAGATGTGGTCAGATGTAGTCAGGTGTGGTTAGATGCGGTTAGATGTAGTCGGATGTGGTCAGGTGTGGTTAGATGCGGTTAGATGTAGTCAGATGTGGTCAGGTGTGGTTAGATACGGTTAGATGTAGTCAGATGTGGTCATGCTGCTAGATGTGGTCAGGTGTGGTTAGATGCGGTTAGATGTAGTCGGATGTGGTTAGATGTGGTCAGATGTAGTCAGGTGTGGTTAGATGCAGTTAGATGTAGTCGGATGTCGTCAGGTGTGGTTAGATGCGGTTAGCTGTAGTCGGATGTGGTTAGATGTGGTTAGCTGTAGTCGGATGTGGTTAGATGTGGTCAGATGTGGTCAGATGTTGTCAGGGGTGATCAGATGTTACCAGGAGTGTATCCCCAGGGCTCATAGTACGAGGGGAACACGCCCAGGTTACAGCCGCGCACAAAGTCGTCATAGTCCATGGGCAGCAGCGGGCTGGTGGAGGACAGGAACTCTGGGTGGAAGATGATCTGAAACACACAGACCATTCCAGTGCTCTTGTTCTAAAGGCCCTGTAACATTTTTGATCCATGACCAAGGAACATGGCCACTTTCTTATTTGGTCATTACACAGTGCATGGTGCAGACTAAACAGAATATGAGTTGTACTTTCCTGCAAACCACTTACCTTAACACGGTCGTTGCGGTCGTTGAAGAGTCCGATGCGGCGCACATTGGTCAGGATGGGATCAGAGGCGTCGTCCAGCATGTTGTGAGTGGTGACCGGAGGCAGGCTGCGTCTCTGCTCACAGACAGGACAGGTCAGAACAGGGTACTGCTGACCCGCCAGACACGGGTAGTATGGGACAGTCATTCAGTATTCAATAGAAAGTTGAATCGTTGCAGTGAATATATTCATCAGTCTGTATAAAATCTGCTAACAGCCACAGACATGTTATCAATACAGACGATTTCTGTTGGAGGGGTGTCCACCACCTGCTCATCTCCATGAAGGTCTGCTACCACCAAACCAAGCTACAGAAGAAAATTTCCCCTCGGGGATGAATAAAAGTAATTCTGAGTTTGATTCTGATATAGCTTAGATCAGCAATAAGAATGTTTGATTTTGAAGATACATTTTTGGCAGTATCACATCCACAATTGAATAAATGCAATATAAATATAATGTTTAATGCCGCACTGAGGAACATTCCAGGCAAAGTAGTAACATCTCCACAGAGAAGTAGGTGGTGGACCTGTTCACCTTGAAATCTAAAATTTCTTCTCAATTATCTACATTTACAATACAATGCATAATATAAAAGGCATTTATCTTAAAGAGAGGGTATTTCTTTGGGGTATTAACAGCTAACATGCATCCCACTAATGAAACTACTGCACATCGCAACAGGTTTGTCAAGTTGTTGTGTACAGTTTTGTATCATGTTTTTGTATATTCATGGAGAATTGTTGTGTGGGAGCGTGGGTGACATAGGCGTGTGGGTGGAGCCTTGTACAGGCTCGTACTGCCATCTAAAATGGTACAACATGGTAGCTCCAAAAAGTCTATTTTTAACCAGAAGAAAATCAAATCAAATATAGGCCCTCTAAATCCACATTATAAGAGGGATGGAAGAAGCAGTGTGCTTGAGGAGATCTGACAGGCCTGTCCATGTACGATCCACAGTCTCTTACAGTATGGTGAGCCTGCACGCTGCAGAGTTATGAACTGCTGCTGAGGAAATGAGAAAATGACAAAGGGAGACCCTAATGTTTGGTCAATACAGTCACAAAGGTTTAACGCACACATTAATCTCACTGTAACGGCTCCGTCGAGCCCAGTGTCAGGCATACATCAGCTCAGTATTGACCACTGGCCTTCCACCACACCTTATATGGTCCACATCCTGCTCCCATTCACAAAAGCACTCAGTCACTTTCTCTATTGCACACCACAAGCTGTGTTACCAGTGTTGCCAAGTCTGCTTGTTTATAGCAACTTTGGCTTCTTCATTTTGGCATTTCCCAGGGGCCAGATTTCTCAGAGACCTTCTGGGGCCAAATGCACTTAATAACACTTTAACTGCCCTGTCATTTGCTTTATGTTTATAACATTCACAAACAACTGTCAAATGTTACAACAACAAAAATATACTTAAACCAGACTTTTACTGTAGTGCAGTTCATGGCAGATCTAAGACTAAACCAGGTTTAAATCAAGACCAGCACCTGTGTGTGTGTTAAACACACACCCCTGTTAGAACACCTGTGTGTGTGATGCAGTTTAAACATACACCTGTTTGTGTGTGTTAACACACAAATGTGTGTTTTTTTAAATTTATTTATATCATTATAAAAGAAAAGTTTTTTTTTGTTTTACATAACAGTACAATATCAGAATGAAAAGGAGCAGAGAGAAGAATACATCTTATATTTTCTGCCCCTTTTTACAAAAAATATATTTACTTTTCACAATTAATTTCTATTTTAGCATCTTAATTTAACTAAAATTAGTCATAAATGTTTTCATCTAATTTTTAACTTTGCCACAGACTATCCCAGTTTACAGTTTCATAATTAGAACACCTGTGTGTGATATGGTTTAAACACACCTGTACAGCAAGCGCACACAAAGTGCAGTTTAAACTTCAGGCCTGAATTAGCTTTGGTCAGACTCAGGCTTATTTCTGTCATGGAACGACTTGAGGCTTAAGCTAAAGATAGAGCTAGATTCAGGATTTCAATATACGGCTGGACTTGTGAAGCCACTTTGATGGAATACCTCCAGGACTAAAGCAGGTCCAAAACAGGACTAAAATAAGTCTAAAACAGGACTAAACCAGGTCTAAAACAGGACTAAAGCAGGTCTGAGACAGGACTAAAGTAGGTCTCAAACAGGACTAAAGCAGGCCTCAAACAGGACTAAAGCAGGTCTAAAACAGGACTAAAGCAGGTCTAAAACAGGACTAAAGCAGGTCTAAAACAGGACTAAAGCAGGTCTAAAACAGGACTAAAGCAGGTCTAAAACAGGACTAAAGCAGGTCTAAAACAGGACTAAAGCAGGTCCAAAACAGGACTAAAGCAGGTCTCAAACAGGACTAAGGCAGGTCTAAAACAGGACTAAAGCAGGTCTAAAACAGGACTAAAGCAGGTCTCAAACAGGACTAAAGCAGGTCTAAGACAGGAATAAAGCAGGTCCAAGACAGGACTAAAGCAGGTCTAAGACAGGACTAAAGCAGGTCTCAAACAGGACTAAAGCAGGTCTAAAACAGGACTAAAGCAGGTCTAAAACAGGACTAAAGCAGGTCTAAAACAGGACTAAAGCAGGTCTAAGACAGGACTAAAGCAGGTCTAAAACAGGACTAAAGCAGGTCTAAGACAGGACTAAAGCAGGTCTCAAACAGGACTAAAGCAGGTCTAAGACAGGACTAAAGCAGGTCTAAGACAGGACTAAAGCATGTCCAAAACAGGACTAAAGCAGGTTTAGGACTAAAGGAGATAGGACCATCAGGTCTAAACCAAGAACTAAAGGGGTGCATGAGGCAAGAGGAAATTCAGGGTCTGGAGGAATAAAGGAGAGAGTGAGGGGGAGGTGGGGCAGAGTCTGGCACCTGTGTGGCGTAGATGGCTCTCTTCATAATGGTGAAGTCATCACGGTCAAGGATGGCGTTCATGTCGGGGATCTGTCCTCTGAGTAGAAGCAGGTGATTCACAGAGGTGAGATGATTCACAGAGGTGAGATGATTCACGGGGGTGAGATGATTCACGGGGGTGAGATGATTCACAGAGGTGAGATGATTCACAGAGGTGAGATGATTCACAGAGGTGAGATGATTCACAGGGGTGAGATGATTCACGGGGGTGAGATGATTCACGGGGGTGAGATGATTCACAGAGGTGAGATGATTCACAGAGGTGAGATGATTCACAGAGGTGAGATGATTCACGGGGGTGAGATGATTCACAGGGGTGAGATGATTCACAGGGACAGTATGAGTGCAGCAGGACACACTTACCTGAGCAGAGAGTCGTAGAGCCGCTGGCCAAACTTCTCCTTCACAGAGTGAGCCGTGTCCCTGCCACACAGAGAGTGTGTGTGTTTGGAGAAAAATATAAGATAAGAAGACTGGTAAGATAAATGACACCACATGTTCCTATTTTAACAGTCACTGAGGTAAAAGATGAGATACTCCAAGCTGCCACAATGGAGCAGTCAAACCAGACAACTGCCTAGGGCCCCAAGCTGAAGACAGCCCCAGAACACATAAGAGTCAGGTTTGAAACCTTAACTGCTGTTATAATAATCTATGTCTCCTGCTGAACACAAAAGTGCAAATTAACTGGTTTTGAAATTATCAAATCATCAAACTGTTTTTTTTAAGGTGGCCCCCAGACCCACTCTTACCTACTAGGCCCCTATGGCGTCTAGAGACAGCTCTGGAAATACTTATACTAGTACATGTACTAGATTCAAAACAACAATTGCTAAATGGACTGTACTATATTTTTATGTACCTACAAACATATTTTGTAGACAACTTTCCATGTTCTTGGTCCATAAAAACATAATTTCATGTGAAAATGAGCAGTCAGTACTAAACTCCTTGCACATCAGAGTTTTGAGAAGAGGCTGAAGGAGATCTCAGCTCAGAGTCAAGAAGTGAGCAGGTTTGAGGTAGTTTGCCTTTCGTTCGTGCGTACAATTCATAAGAATTGGCTCACCACAGCTGCTTGCGGATGGCTTGACCCTTCAGTGACTCCACGTTGAAGTTGTTGGTCTTGGAGGGCATGATGAAGAAGACCACCACGGTCACATCACTTCGGTGCATCTGCACACAGCACCAGACACTGAGGGTGGGGGGAGAAGGAAGAGGGGGTAGAGAGAGGGAGAGAGAGACAGAGAGAGCACGAGAGAGAAAGAGAAGAGAGAATGTCCCCTGAAAGAAAAGAGGGGGTTCTGTCACTGAGATCTGTATTTGTGCACATCAGGGGAGTACCCTCAGCAGGTAGTTGAGGCGAGACAGAGATTCCAGGAAGATGTCGGCTCCTTTGTTGGAGAACTCGTAGCGTCCGGCGATGAAGAAGAACAGAGTCTTGTCCAGGTTAAAGTCCAGATGTCTGTGCATAAAGACACGATGGAAACATGGACTCATCATTCAGTGTATCAGGCTTTTGGTCCTATTTAGAAGCTGACACACACACACACGCACACGCACACACACACACACACACACACACACACACACACACACACACACACACACACACACACACACACACACACACACACACACACACACACACACACACACACACACACACCTACACACACACACACACACATTGTTTTGTTTCATTCACATGTTTAACACACAAACCCTGCAACTTTCTTCTCTCAAACAGAAAAGAACTTGTACGTTACAAGTTGTTGGATGGAATAGTAATACATTTTTAAAGTCCATACATCTTCATTAGAATTGTTTGGATGATTTCAGCTCAGGAATTTCCCGTCCCTACTTAACAAAACATAAAAGAGTTCCTTTTACCTTTTGTTCAGAAGAAATTGGAAATGCTTAACTTAAACTACTGCTTCATGACATCACAAACAGGAACAGAGCATTTTGAAGATGTAGACAGACTAATAATAAGGTATTACTTTACAAAACACAACTCCAGGTCTGAGGAGGTAACAACATTATAACATGGTTTAAAACACAATTTCACTTAACACAGAATCTTGAATATTTGTGTATGTAGCACTGTGTATGTTGTAGTGTGTGTATGTTGTAGTGTGTGTATGTTGTAGTGTGTGTATGTAGCAGTGCGTGTATGTTGTAGTGTGTGTATGTAGCAGTGTGTGTATGTAGTAGTGTGTGTATGTAGCAGTGTGTGTATGTAGTAGTGTGTGTATGTAGCAGCGTGTGTATGTAGCAGTGTGTGTATGTAGCAGTGTGTGTATGTAGCAGTGTGTGTATGTAGTAGTGTGTGTATGTAGTAGTGTGTGTATGTAGTAGTGTGTGTATGTAGTAGTCTGTGTATGTAGCAGTGTGTGTATGTAGTAGTGTGTGTATGTAGTAGTCTGTGTATGTAGCAGTGTGTGTATGTAGCAGTGTGTGTATGTAGTAGTGTGTGTATGTAGTAGTCTGTGTATGTAGCAGTGTGTGTATGTAGTAGTGTGTGTATGTAGTAGTCTGTGTATGTAGCAGTGTGTGTATGTAGCAGTGTGTGTATGTAGCAGTGTATGTATGTAGTAGTGTGTATGTAGTAGTGTGTGTATGTAGTAGTCTGTGTATGTAGTAGTCTGTGTATGTAGCAGTGTGTGTATGTAGCAGTGTATGTATGTAGTAGTGTGTGTATGTAGTCGTGAGTGTGTGTAGTAGTGTGTGTGTAGTAGTGTGTGTATGTAGTAGTGTGTGTATGTAGTAGTGTGTGTATGTAGCAGTGTGTGTATGTAGCAGTGTGTGTATGTAGTAGTCTGTGTATGTAGTAGTCTGTGTATGTAGCAGTGTATGTATGTAGTAGTGTGTGTATGTAGTAGTGAGTGTGTGTAGTAGTGTGTGTATAGTAGTGTGTGTATGTAGCAGTGTGTGTATGTAGCAGTGTGTGTATGTAGTAGTGTGTGTATGTAGTACCCATAGAAGTGTCCTCGCACAAACTCCTGAATTCGTCCTTTGCTGGTGGCGTGAAGGTTCTGGAACTCGTGGATGGCTGAGAACTTCTTGACGTTGAGACCGTTGGGGGTCACCACATCTGCACACACACAGCAGTTTAGTACAAAATACTAATACCAATATACTCCTTGTCCGAAAGCCTATGCACCTGACGTTTGCAGAGTCCCCGCGAATGCCCCATCACGCGCGCAGCGCATGCACATCCAAGCAGCGCTGCGCTCTTAATTGATTCTTTTCTGCTCCGCTCCGACGCAGAAGTGAGTGAAAAAGGACCGTTTTCATTTGTTCTGTGTGCGTTATTTGAAGTCCAAGTAAGTTTGTAACGAAGTTTAATCTGTATTATTACTGTTTGAGTGTGTTTTTAGGAATTTATTTAGCTAAAATCGGGTTTGTTCCACGTGGACTTTCCCCCCTTAATTAGGGCCTCTCTGTGATAGTCAGACTTATTCTTTTGCACTGTTTACCCTCATTTACATTCTGTTATCTATGTTTATTGCCTATTCTCTCTGTATACATGTCCTGTGTGTATTTTTACTGTATATAATTTATAATTAACCTTTATAATTGCCTTAAGTAACTTCATATTATTTGCCTTTACTGTATTTGTATTTGTTCCAGTTTAATATGATTATTTGATATACTTATTGTTAGAATATCCACTCATGACACATTTCTTGTTTTTCTGTTTGTTTCAGACCACACACCTACACACAAATATACCATGAACCATCATAACCAACTTTTGGAATATATTCAAGTTTGAACCCATTAAAGCTGATCAAGATTCTCTAACCGGAGTCTGTCTGTAGTGTTCCCACCCAACAAAGATCCACCCCCATACTTTACACTCCTACTGCTATTACTATTACTACTACTACTATTACTACTACTACTACTACTACTACTATAAGAGCAAACATGTCTGTGACCTGACCAGAGCTGCTCAGAGCTGCTGTCTGCATCAGAAGCAGAGGTACAAAGGTCACTCATGTACTGATGTAGTGGTGTCTGGGATCTAGCACACACACACTTTACAAAGAAATGTGTCTGCTCATCCGTGAGGCTTATGTTGAGGTGGGCATGACTGACAGGTGGATTAGCCAATCAGAGACATCCATGGTGCTTATGAGGGGAAAAAATTAAGAGAGGGACCAAAGAACAACATCTGAGGAGAGAGGGGTTTCATTTTACTCAAAATAATAGATGACCAATAAGCTCCTTCCATAGACCGTATATATATAAGTGGACGTAGCTAACCCGTCAGCCACCGCGTGCTAAACAGGAAGTGCTCCAGAAGCCTCTTCCACCTCCTTCTCTCCCTTTTTCCCCATAGACTTACATTGAGATCTTATTGCCCCTCTCTCTGTAACTCCTGCTGTGGCCTCGTCATTTTAGTCTTAAAATGTTCGTATGAACCCACTCTACATGATCCTGATTTTTTTTTTTGCTATTTTGTCCGTCAAAAAAAACCCTATTCATACCACAGAGCCTGGCTCCAGATTCGCTCCTGTAACTGTGGCATCAGGAGCCTCATTTGAGTAGCGCTGAACCCTGTGTGTGATGTCACACTCACTTAATCCACTCATATATACGGTGTATGGCTCCTTCATTTCACATGTGCTACTGAAATAAAGAGATCTAATTGGATGGTCATGATTGGTTCAGAGAACGTGTGGACCAGACTGATGTTCCTTTGTATAAACACACACACATATCAGTGCGGATTTGCCATATGATCCAAAACTGCAGAACACAAGGAGCAGTGTGAGTCCGGCTGGGTTAAAAGTAGAACTACCTCGCTGTTCGCCCTATTCATCCTGAGCTGCAGTATCCCCCCCCCTCCCCATCTCTCTGTTTACTTGGTATTATTACAACTACCACCATACCATCTAAATATAAAAACAGTCTGTTGACATATCTGACTATCGCCAAGGAAATAATTCTACAAAACTGGAAATCAAAACACTAAATAAACATCCAACACTGGTCTAACTCCCTTATCCATCACATCTTGAACTCTCAAACAGCAGCATGTTATGATGATGACATACCATCCTTCATGGAAAACTGGACACCATTTATAAACCACTTTAATATAGTTTTCAATCAGTCATCAATATCAACAACATAAACACCACCATTATACTATAATAACACCATTAATGCAGTAGTTATGAGAATGCCACGCACATTTCTGCACATTCCTATACACATACACATTCCCATTCCTACAGAGACACACGCACACGCACACACACACACACACAGACACACGCACACACACACACACACACACACGCACGCACGCACACACACACACACACACACATATAAAGATAACATTATTTAACCATTACTACTATTATTGTTGTTTTGTTGTTGTCCTTATGGTGTGTATTGTTGCTGTCACTATTGTTATTGTCATTACTATTCCCCTTTTCATCAACTAATTTCAAATTGGGAAAAAAAAGTGTGATCCTGATCCTATCCTGGGGATAAATAAATGCATTAACATAAATACACATATTAAAATAAATAATATTAATTAATAAATATTACATTTAAATATGTATATTTATACGCGTGTGTGTGTGTATACATTGTGTGGCCATACCGGCTCGTCAAAGCCTGATCCCGTCAGATCTCAGAAGCTAAGTAGGGCCGGGCCTGGTTAGTACTTGGATGGGAGACCACTGGGAATTCCAGGTGCCACAGTGGGGCGCCAGTAGCAAAAAAAAACTGTCGTAGTGTCCTTAGGCAAAGCACATCACCCACATTGCCTAGTATGAAAGTGGTGTGTGCGTGAATGGTGGTGGTGGTCGGAGGGGCAGATGGCGCAGATTGGCAGCCGCGCTTCCGTCAGTCTGCCCCAGGGCAGCTGTGGCTACAATAGTAGTTTACCACCACCGGGTCTGGAGTGAATGAATAATGCTCTGTAAAGCATCTTTGAGTGTCCTGAAAAGCGCTATATAAAACTGATGCATTATTATTATTATTACATATGCAATAAGGATGATGATGGTAGTGATAATAATAATAATAATAATAATAATAATAATAATAATAATAATAATAATAATAATAATAATAATAATAATAATAATTCTTTTTATTAACAAATAAAATAAATTAATAAATAAAAAGATTAGGACTAGCGAGGAGTGGGCCCGTTGCTAGGGGGCATTTCCCCTTGATGGCGGGTTCACCCAAACCTTGCCTCTTTTAATGCACAGTACAGGACACACACACATACACATCATACACATTATACATTTCAATCTAAATAGCACATATCACCATTAGGACCACAAAATAAACATTGTATAATGCTAACATGAACTTATTATTTTTACTATTATTATTATTGGTATTATTTTCCCCTTTTCCTACATTTTACTCAATGCACACACACACGCACAGACATACACACACTCACACACGCACGCAAAAAACAAAACAAAACCCCCCCAAAAAACAAGACTGAACAATGCATGTACTATATCTTACAATGTTATATGGAACACACTACTACTAAACTACTAAACTACTAACTACACAGTACTACTGCTACTAACCACATACTACTAGACTATAGAATACAAGACTACTACTAACTACAGAATAATACAACTAAGACTACTAGACTACAGACTATTGAACTACTGCTACTAACTACAGACTACTTCTACTACTAGAGTACTAGACTGGTTTAAAGGTAACTGAGTGCCACTAATAGTAAATAACTAATTACTACAACCAGACTACTACTAATTTAAGTTCTATTAACTACTGCTACTACTACTAACTACAGTACTAGTACTAACTACTATTGCTACTAGACTACTACTAACTACAATACTAGTCCTAACTAACTACTATTACTACTAGACTACTACTAACTACAATACTAGTCCTAACTAACTACTATTACTACTAGACTACTACTAACTACAATACTAGTCCTAACTAACTACTATTACTACTAGACTACTACTAACTACAATACTAGTCCTAACTAACTACTATTACTACTAGACTACTGCTAACTACAATACTAGTCTTAACTAACTACTTTTACTACTAAACTACTCCTAACTACAATACTAGTCCTAACTAACTACTATTACTACTAGACTACTACTAAGTACAATACTAGTCTTAACTAACTACTATTACTACTAGACTACTACTAAGTACAATACTAGTCTTAACTAACTACTATTACTACTAGACTACTACTAACTACAATACTAGTCCTAACTAACTACTATTACTACTAGACTACTGCTAACTACAATACTAGTCTTAACTAACTACTTTTACTACTAAACTACTCCTAACTACAATACTAGTCCTAACTAACTACTATTACTACTAGACTACTACTAAGTACAATACTAGTCTTAACTAACTACTATTACTACTAGACTACTACTAACTACAATACTAGTCTTAACTAACTACTATTACTACTAGACTACTACTAAATACAATACTAGTCCTAACTAACTACTATTACTACTAGACTACTACTAACTACAATACTAGTCTTAACTAACTACTATTACTACTAGACTACTACTAACTACAATACTAGTCCTAACTAACTACTATTACTACTAGACTACTACTAACTACAATACTAGTCCTAACTAACTACTATTACTACTAGACTACTGCTAACTACAATACTAGTCCTAACTAACTACTATTACTACTAGACTACTACTAACTACAATACTAGTCCTAACTAACTACTATTACTACTAGACTACTACTAACTACAATACTAGTCTTAACTAACTACTATTACTACTAGACTACTACTAACTACAATACTAGTCCTAACTAACTACTATTACTACTAGACTACTACTAACTACAATACTAGTCTTAACTAACTACTATTACTACTAGACTACTACTAACTACAATACTAGTCCTAACTAACTACTATTACTACTAGACTACTACTAACTACAATACTAGTCTTAACTAACTACTATTACTACTAGACTACTACTAACTACAATACTAGTCTTAACTAACTACTATTACTACTAGACTACTACTAACTACAATACTAGTCCTAACTAACTACTATTACTACTAGACTACTACTAACTACAGTACTAGTACTAACTACTATTGCTACTAGACTACTACTAACTACAATACTAGTCCTAACTAACTACTATTACTACTAGACTACTACTAACTACAATACTAGTCCTAACTAACTACTATTACTACTAGACTACTACTAACTACAATACTAGTCCTAACTAACTACTATTACTACTAGACTACTACTAACTACAACACTAGTCTTAACTACTATTACTACTAGACTACTACTAACTACAACACTAGTCTTAACTAACTACTATTACTACTAGACTACTATAATTAAAAGTAGAAGTAGAGTCTGTCACAGAATGAGCCCACCCCCTGTGTGAGAGCACCCCCTGTACCTGCTTTGCGGTGTAGCATGTGGCCGGCCTCCACAGCAGTGATCTGAGACACAGTGGTGAAGATGTGTGCACAGTGGACGGCGGCTCTCTCCAGGCAGTAGCGGTGGTAGATCTGCCTCTCCCCGGCCTCTTTGTCAATGTTAAACTGAAACAGGCAAACACACACTTACAGTATATGTGCTCTGGGGACATTCCATTCACTTCCACTCATTTTCTGGAGACTGATCCTCACCTTAACCATACGCTCTACGCAACTAATCTCAACTTAAAGGGACAGATCGGAATTTTGGACATAGGGCCTCATTTCCTGGTGAGCCAGAGTGTTGGAGACGTGTGGAGATACTTTTTTTTTTTAAATATTTCATCCAGTCCTTGTATTTGGAGAGGTTGCCGGTGCTAGGCTAGTGCATGTCAATGGCCATAGTAAAACAGTAAAACAGTAAAAATCCCAATCATAATCAGTTATTATTATTATTATTATTATTATTATTATTATTATTATTATTATTATTATTATTATTATTATTATTATTATTAATCCCTCACTCGTCCAAGAAAGTTCCATAGTGGTCCATGGACATATACTAGTCTATGTGCTCTTATGCTTATATTTATCTAACACAAAACGTGCTCCATTGTGTTTTGAAACTCTATACACCTTCACTAGAATTATTTGGATAATTTTTGCCCTAGATTTTCACATTTCTGCTTAACAAAAGTTGAAAGGTAGCTCATTTCCAATTGGTCATGTCTATCTATGAGAAGGTCAGGCTGCTGTAGTTCTGTTGAATCATGTAGAGCTGGAGCGCTAATTTAAAGCTAATCAAATCCAGATGAATGGACTCAGCTCCAGGTGTTGTCACTTGTGTAATACTAATAATTACTGATGTACAGATGTGTGCTGGGTTGCGTGGTCTGCCTGCTCCTGAATCAGAAGGCTTATTGATATGATTCTGTCAATAAGAGGGGGCTGTCTGTCAGTCATCCATTTGACGTGTGACCTTTACCTCCGCACTGCCCTTTCCCACCGCAGCCAATTACACTCACCTGCACCACATCATGACCCCTAACTGCACTTCCTCTGCAGCTCCAGGCATCACAAATCTGTTCACAAGTTAGTCCGACCAGGATACCACTTTAGCCAAACTGTTTAAAGGTTCTAGTCTCTTACATGACAATGGACTCCTCTGAGGTCTTAGCTGTTAGAACGTTGTTACCTTCTCAAAAACACACCTGGACTTGTGTTTTGTTTCACTCACACGTTTAACACACAAACCCGACAGATTTAGGCTGAGTTCTTCTCT
This sequence comes from Odontamblyopus rebecca, assembly GCA_030686955.1. Classification (NCBI taxonomy): domain Eukaryota; kingdom Metazoa; phylum Chordata; class Actinopteri; order Gobiiformes; family Gobiidae; genus Odontamblyopus; species Odontamblyopus rebecca. The sequence continues at coordinate 14,148,499 of CM060653.1, read as the reverse complement.
TAAACACTCTGTTCCACCATGTGATAAGTGTGAAAACTGCAGCTTTATGACATCACAAGGTGGAACAGAGCATTTTGAGCTTGGAGATGTAGACAGACGAATAATAAAGAGTTACTCAAACATGTGTGAATGAAACACAATAATCACATCAATCACACACACGCAGCCTGGTCAGTAGTTGAATGGGGGACCACAGGGAAAATCAGATGCCACAGGAGGGCGCCAGATGCAAAAACTGCTGTTGTGTCCTTAGGCAAGGCACTTCACCCACATTGCCTATGAACTATGAAAGTGGTGTGTGTGTGAGTGATGGCGGTGGTTGCTCTATAATCTCTATATAAAAGTGATGCATTATTCTTATCATTATGAACAGAGAGCTACAACAGAGAAGCCCTGAAACACGGCTCAAGGCTTTTTGTTAGAACTCATTCTAACCACATTCTGAAAGTTAGGATATTAAGTACAGTGTTTCACACACAGTACACAGTGTACATATATACTGTACATATATACCTTACATATATACTGTACATACATGCTGTACATATATACTGTACATATATGCTGTACATACATGCTGTACATATATACCTTACATATATACTGTACATATATACCTTACATATATACTGTACATATATGCTGTACATATATGCTGTACATATATACTGTATATATATGCTGTACATATATACTGTACATATATACCTTACATATATACTGTACATATATACTGTACATACATGCTGTACATATATACTGTACATATATGCTGTACATATATACTGTACATATATACTGTATATATATGCTGTACATATATACTGTACATATATGCTGTACATATATGCTGTACATATATGCTGTACATATATACTGTATATATATGCTGTACATATATACTGTACATATATACCTTACATATATACTGTACATATATACTGTACATACATGCTGTACATATGTACTGTATATATATGCTGTACATATATACTGTACATATATACCTTACATATATACTGTACATATATACTGTACATATATACTGTATATATATGCTGTACATATATACTGTATATATATGCTGTACATATATACTGTACATATATGCTGTACATATATACTGTACATATATGCTGTACATATATACTGTACATATATACTGTATATATATGCTGTACATATATACTGTATATATATGCTGTACATATATACTGTACATACATGCTGTACATATATACTGTATATATATGCTGTACATATATACTGTACATATATGCTGTACATATATACTGTACATACATGCTGTACATATATACTGTACATATATGCTGTACATATATACTGTACATATATACTGTACATATATACTGTACATATATACTGTATATATATGCTGTACATATATACTGTACATACATGCTGTACATATATACTGTATATATATGCTGGCATCTGAGCTCACTTGTGGCGGTGTGATCATTGTTTTCACTGCATCTTGGCTTCTCTTCACAGCCTTTGGCCAGAAAATCTTTTAGAAAATGAGAATAATACCGTTGACCTCTGACCTTTAGGGTGTAGCTACACACACAGGCCATTGCCCCATGAGTTTAGCTCCCTGTACTTCCACACTGTACCATCATACTGCACACATATCTATGCCAACTGCCACCAGCAGAGGGCGTGTAAACTACAGCATCACTAGTGTACAGTGTGATGGGCTGAAATGATGAGGACTAAAGGTCTGCAGCCTGAGCTCACACTGGGCAACTCCCTCTCAATGTGTATGCACCGATCCTCTATAATACACAGACCCTCTATAATACACAGACCCTCTATAATACACAGACCCTCTATAATACACAGAGCCTCTATAATACACAGATCCTCTAGAATACACAGATCCACTATAATACACAGACCCACTATAATACACAGATCCTCTATAATACACAGAGCCTCTAGAATACACAGATCCTCTATAATACACAGACCCTCTATAATACACAGAGCCTCTATAATACACAGAGCCTCTAGAATACACAGATCCACTATAATACACAGACCCACTATAATACACAGATCCTCTATAATACACAGAGCCTCTAGAATACACAGATCCTCTATAATACACAGATCCTCTATAATACACAGACCCTCTAGAATACACAGATCCGCTATAATATACAGAGCCTCTAGAATACACAGATCCTCTATAATACACAGAGCCTCTATAATACACAGAGCCTCTATAATACACAGATCCTCTATAATACACAGACCCTCTATAATACACAGACCCTCTATAATACACAGACCTTCTATAATACCCAGACCCTCTATAATACACAGACGTTCTATAATACACAGAGCCTCTATAATACACAGAGCCTCTATAATACACAGAGCCTCTAGAATACACAGAGCCTCTAGAATACACAGACCCCTGTAATACACAGGTCCTGGAGCAGGTGTTGGAAGATGGCAATAGAGATAATGCAGATCAGAGCAAGTGATTTCAGAAAAGAGAAGTACCTTGTGCAGGTTGTTGTAGAAGTCGGTGTTGCCCGCACACAGGTAGCGTCCCAGCAGAGTGGCGTGTGTGGTGAACACCGTGGCCACAGGGACCCTCTGTGAGCGGCACAGGACCAGCCCGGGGCCCGCCTGCCACTCATGGAAGTGTGCGATCACATTCAGCCTGTCCCCCAGCTCGTCTGTCAGCTGCACACACACACACACACACACACACACACACACACACAGACTGATTAGTTATTTTCCACAATGGATTCAAAGTGCCCAGTACAGATATGTGTATAAGCAGCTCTTGAGGTCACAATAAGTTCCCTGTGTGATGTCTGCATCTAATTAGAATGTGTTTTGTTGTTTTTATTTTAAGAGAATGTCAGGAGCCACAGGAGAACTATAGTGACAAAAATGTATTATTGTGTCCTTAGGCAAGACAGTGATTGGCAGCATCACTTCTGCCAGTCTGTTCCATGGCAGCTGTGGTTACAGTAGTGTCCACAAAGTGTGGAGTGAGTGAATGCTGCTGTAAAGTGCTCTGGTGTCTTAAAAGCTGCTTTATAAGTCCAGTGATTCATTAAAAACAGACAATGCCTTTAATGGTGATGCTCCTAAAGTACATGTGACCTGAGTCATACATAACACTCGGAGGACCTGAGGACACTGTGGACAGCAGCAGAGACAGACCTCTTTGAAGAACCAGGCGATGAGGCCTCCCAGGATGAGGGCGTCGTTGGCCTCACGGTCGTGGAAGGGCATCCCAATGTGGCAGCTCTGCCACAGGTCGCCCTTCCAGCGGTCCAGGTTCCAGGCAGCAGAGCCCAGGTCAAACAGGATCACGTATGGGCTGCCCTCTATCAGCCAGCGCCCACAGTGCACCTGGAAACCACCATTTACACAAGACATGTCAAATCCTTCTCCAAAACCAGCTCAGATTGGAGTATTCAGCACACTCCACAACCTTTTCCTTTATGCCGACCAAAAGAGGGTTTTTCGTCTTCTTTATTAGGATCAAACTCCAGGAAATAAATGTAAGTCAAATGAATTTCCCCAAAATATGGAACCCCAACATGTCCCAGGTATTTAACACACTGTGAGGACTACAGGCTGTACACACTCACATCACCTGCCTCCCGTATGGGGACTAAATTAGGTCTAGTTGAGATCAGCAACATGGTTTAAAGATCAGATTTGGGTTCAAATCGATTATTATTATCATTTCTATTTTTGCTTTTGATGTGTCACACGGTGTCACAATCATTTACCTTGTGGATAATTAAAGTTTGTCTAAAAGTCTAAATAAGACTTTTAATGAGACTTTGCTCTCATGTTCGAGCTCAGTGTTTAAATGACTGTCTCTCTTTAAAGGGCCTAGATTACATGTAAATAAATATAAATGTATGATCTGTAGTGTTGTCTCCTCCTCAAATGCATCACTAACAGATCTGCAGTTGTGTTTCATTTCAGTCACACGCGTTTAACACACAGAGTTCTTCTCTCAAACTGAAAACACTGAGGGATACAAGGGAGGGAGAAATCACAGGGCGGAACACCCATGTAGTAACCCATGTGGTAACACGGAAATTGCTCCTCTGTGTTTTTAAACTCCATACACTTTCACTGGAATCATTTGGGTAATTTCTGCCAATCTGTCCTGCCAATCTGTCCCTTTAAGTTGAAGTTAGAGTTATTTGTTTTGTCTTGTTGTTCACTTCATGGTGCTCCAGAGGATATTGTAAACTGTCAATCACAAAATATGTTTATATGAAAATATGTTTTTTAAGGCAACAGCTTGACATCACAAGGGGGAAGAGAGCATTCTGAGCTTTGGAGATATAGACATCATTATAATGCCAGATCACTCTAACTTGTGTGAATGAAAGGCGTGGTTAATCATGACTGTGCAGTCTGACCTTGCAGCCGTTGCTGGTGAGGGCATCCAGGGCCTTCCTGACCGCAGGGTGTGGGGGTTCACAGCCCTCCACCTGAGTCTGGAAGTTGTGCTCAAAATAAGGGCCCATCATGTAGTAGTTGTCCCCCCATTCGTCCACGGTGATCTTGGCTTTGGTCTGGATCACGGTGTAGATCCCTCCCACTGTAGACACAGGACACAGTACTGACACTCTCACAGCTGTACACTGGTCTGTGCTTATACCTCTGTTCAGACACAATGAACTGGGCTTCCACTTCTACTAAAGACTCCAACAGCAGCCTCTGAGCACACTGCTGGGTTCTGTCACTTCTGTTTAGCACTGTTCTTTCCACACAGTTTGAAGCGAGCATGGATGCTATGGGTTACTAATGCTAGCTGCCTAGGCTAAGATAGAGTTGTTAACACTAATATTCACATGTGAAGGGTTAGCATTCTGTGTTTCAGATATTATCAAAGCTCTTCAGCAGCGCGCTCTCTTTAAAATGAACTGAGAACACTTTTTCACAGTCTGTGGTCAGGGTCCATACGAGAGCCTGAAGGTCACACAGAGGTCATGTCTAAAAACATAATGGACTTCACATGACGCAGAGACCTACTGTCTTCCTCCACACAGCTGGGTGGTGCTACACATTAGAACATTAGAACACGTTCTAAACAGACTGAATCAGGATTTGACTAAAGTCTCATTCATTCTGCACCTCGGCCGCTTAATGTTTAACTGTGGAGTGAATGAACTCTCTACACTAGACCAATATTGATTTGGTGTTACACAAAACATAGGAGCAGAGAGTGATGTGTGGGGCCCCTGAGGGCCTCTGCATGTGCTCACATGTCACAGCATGTCTATGTGAGTGAGGAGTGGAGGTGAGTGCCCAGGCCTAGCCATGTCCAAGGGATGGTCTGTTGGGTGATAGTGGCTCAGGGAGTAGAACCTACAGTTGCCTGTAGTTGTGCTCTTAGGGCAGACTCACTGTGAATATGGTGTGAGTGACAGGTGGTGGTCAGATCATGTTCCTCAGGGCAGTTAGATTGATGCGGCAGATACTAAGTGACAAGTACTACTACTACTACTATTTCTCCTACTACTACTACTTCTGCTACTACCACTACTACTACTACTACTTTTACTACTACTACTACTACTACAACTAGCATTGTGAATGCCCTCGGTATGAGACATGTGTATTACATTAGCACTAAGGCACATGAGTGTGCTTATCTCTGACCTTTGTTGGTGACTTCCCAGGACACTTCGAAGAGCAGGAGGTCATTCACAGGCAGCTCGTCCTCCTCCCACTGTGGCAGAACCCCACTCAGGGAGCTCATGGACAGGGACCGTGACAGAGGCATCTCTGCAAAAGCCCCACACACCCAGGGTACAGTGTGGAATGACAAGTGCAAGTCAGGAGATGCAAGAGCCTGTCAGAGAACCAGGGACCGCTCAGAAACACAAGGGCCCGTCAGCAGGCACAGGTCCTCCTCGCTCAGTGGAAGGTGTCTCTCCGTGTAGAGTTTGGAGTTTGGAGAGTTCAGGGAGATTGTGTAATGTTTGTGAGCTAAGGCTCAGCCCCTCACAGTGACCATCTCTGTATTATGACATGCCACAAAGCATGATGGGAGAGGAGGGGGAGGATGGGAAAGGAGGGGGGTTTAAAGGTGAATTGAAGTTGGTTGGTTCATCCAATTAAAGTCGAAGAAAACTTGTGCTACGAGCATATTTGAGTGTAGAAGACACTGGAGCACAGAGAATCCCAATCACCATGGCAACAGAGTGTAGAAAAGCTTTGGTGCTAGCATACTTCTCGCCCATCAGAGTTAGCTGTGTTCATGTCTAAAACATGACACTGGTACAGTGCTGCCTCAGTTTAGATTCTACACATTTTAATGGATTATTCAAAAAGCCTAAAGGCCAAAGGCATGCTTCTGCTTTGAGACCTGAGCTACACCCATGAGGGGGGGTCACAGAGACAGTGGATGCTAACAGAAGGGTCAAAGACCTGTGGTCAAACAAATAGAACCACCAGAGCTGCTCTGTCACACAGACTTTCAGTGGAAGTGTGTCCAAAGCACTATGAGTTATATGAGTGTTAAACATGTGAATGAAACAAAACACAACCCCAGATCTGTTTGTGATGCGGAAAGTACAGAGTAGAACATAGCTCAGAAAACAGAGTAATATGGGCCTTTAAATATCATTTGTCCATTGTCTGTTGGATAATTTACACTGTGAAACTAAAGAATCTTTGATGTATCCAGGCAACAAGTACAGAATCCCTGTGTTCTTGTGAGCGTGCAGGCTACAACTAAACACATCTACTCCTGAAGTGAACTGCACCAGGACTAACTCCAGTCACTAGATTTAGTTTTAGTTTTGTTTTTTGTTTTTTTTTACAGAGAATTGCTGAAACCAGTATGAATGAAATGACATACAACTCCAAATATGCTTTTGCTGATGCTTTTGTTGATGCTTTTTCACTGGTTAAAAGCTCAAAAAAGTCCATTTTGCATAATGTGTGTCCTGCATGTTTCATTTTTAGTGATTTATGTTTTTCTCCCACAAACATATCACTGGTTTGAGCCTTAACACAGCTATCCAAATATGTGTAGTTTAAAGGGCTCATAATGTGAGTGTAGTTATGAGGAGAAAGTGTGTGATATGAGGCTGTTTCCTGCTGCATTATGGAAAGCGTCATGGACACTTTGCAGGTTATGGTAAAATGTCCACATGGAGCGGCAACATTTCACAGAATCCACATTAATGATGCATCAGACAGGACACAGCTCCATTTACTCTGTCTCTTCAGTCCATCAGCGGGACAAGGGGTCAGCGAGGGGTCATTGGAGAGACATAAAAGCAGAGAGAGCGGGTGTGGGACCGTGGAGCAGAGATGGCGCTCAGAGGAGACGTGTGGCTGCTGTCGGCGTTGGCTCTGGGTAGTCTCATGTTGGGACAGGACGCTGGGAGCATGGGGGTCCCTCTGGGGGTCCCTCTGCATGGAACTCCAGTGCACAGGACGCACACGGCAGGTATGCACACATCGGTCAGCCAGTAGGGGGTGCTCCAAAGAGAAGGTAGAACAGAGCATGCCCTCTCTAAGTTTTTGGAGTGATTCATGTATGTTTGAGCAATCTTTAACTGCTTATTTTCAAAACGGGCTTTATGTAGTCATTTTGGTACAAAGGGGAAAAAGCACTGCTCACTGTGGTGATGTGCAGCTAACTCAATGTCAACTCCCATTGGGCACCACAGAAGTCAGTGTAAAATATTTGTCTTATTAAGTCATTTTAGATGAATATTGTGAATTAAAAAGTCCAAATTATAACATAATGATCCATGGGTGTCATAGATTATAGCTGTATAGTAGACACAAGCATAATAGGTCTTTAAAAGTACAATATGTAACTTTTCCAGTGAGATGTCACTGTATAGGAAGCATGTGTATACAGGGCACATCTGTGAAGAGGCATTTTTAAGCAAGAAAATCACTCGTAATTAAATACAGTCAGACACATTTAATGCCATACTTTGGAACATTCCAGGCAAAGCAATAACATATCTGTGGAGACTAGCCCATGGCAGATCCTTCACCGTAAAGTTACGTAGAGTGCCTTTAAATGAGCACTATGTCACCTCTGATGGGAGGTACGCTTGTCTCCATGGATACAGTACTGGTTTGCCCAGTTAGTTTCAAAATTGAGTTTGACAGTGGTGACAACACTAGTCTATACTTCTACCCCTCAATATTTTATAGCCATGGCAGTTGCAGTGAAGGAACTGACTATACTTCTACTGTGCCCTAGAGCAAGGCACTCCCCTGCCTCCAGGAAACTGGATGGAAATGGCTTTGGTGTGGGTGTACACAGATCTGTGCACAGAGGACACGGCTGGTTTCTCTGAGCATTTGCTGTGAGAGGGGCTCGTGTTTGAGGACTAGATCCAAAAAGCTAAAGTAAATGTTGTATACTTAAGTGACACAAATGAGTTCTACACTACTTTACTTGAGAACATTTTAGAACTTTACTTTTCAGAGTACTTTTCTAGCAGCATACTTTAACTCCTGCTTCAGTGATATTTGTATTGAAGTAACTGTACTTTGGAGAAAAAGTTGTGCTTCCTCTTCCCACTGTGAGTCTTATGTGACAATCTAAAATGATTTGAACATTTGTGTTTCTTGCAGTTCCTTCAGATAGGATTTAGTCTAATTTTTGTGTCTGTCCTTTGGGAAAAAAATGATTTTGTGCATTAATATTTTGTCCTTCAAATTACATTCACTTCAAATTATAAATCAGATGTTACATCCTGATAGTTAGAGGCCAGAGGCTGGCGAAGGGCCTATTAGTATCGCATAGCGATGTTCATAGGAGGCGGGAACTAAAATGACGCAACGTCACTCGCCCATAGTGACTAGGGACCCTCGCCATGACTTAGCAATGCACCAGAGGTTTCAGAAAATGTATAGTTTGTCGGCCAAAAAAATGTGGAACATTGTTCTCGTATCAGAATATTCATCTTCTTATTATTAAGCCTGAGCCCCTACAGGGCGTAGGGCCTATTGCTTTCGCAACTTCGTCAACTTCGTCCCTCGATCGCTCCCTGCGTGAACAGCAGTATCCTAGCAACCCATGCCAAAGGCATGGGACATGCATATTTGTTCTTGCTAACAAGTTGCTAACAAGTCATCGTCAACATCATCGACAACTCAATGTTGACAAAAGTAGCGCGAAGCGCCTCCTGTCCCCCAAACACACTCCTGACATGAAGCTGTATCCAAGCCCCCAGGCCGAAGGCATGGGCCATATTTATAGCTGCTAAAATGAATGGAAACCAATGGGAGTCAATGGCCGACCCCGACGAGATGGTGAATGACGAGTGCATAAGCGCCACCTGCAAAAGTCAAAATACATTGCGCCTATTGGAGACATCCTGATGTAAAGTTTGTCGTACAGTCACGAAATTCAGTACAGACATTCTTCATGTGAAGACAGAAAAAAAAAATTATTATGGCCTGCCCCCTGACAATCCATCTTGGATTGTAATGTAGTGCTGAGTCCGCATTTTCGCTCATGTCCCATTTGAACGAACTCCTCTGAAGACGCTTCACCCACAGAGATGAAAATCGCCGTACATCAACTAGAGAAGTGCGGCATCAAACGATAGCTGAATTTTTTTGATAATTGTCACAGTTTACGTGCGGCAAAGCCGCAAAATTTGTTCAGATCTTTTGAAATTTTCCAATGTCTAAATTTGTTCCCGTTCAGCCATACACAGTCCGATTGTCCTCAAATATGAATCACTTGTAAAACTTTCTTCCATCCATCCTTCTTCTCCCGCTTAATCCAGCTGGGTCGTGGGGGCAGCTTGCTGCCCAATCCTCATAGCACCTGACCCCCCCCATGAACCCCTCTGTGGGTGGTGAGCCCACAGGAGGAAACTTTCTTGCCAAAGCCTATTAATTGTGACACAAGCAAAAATGGTGTGATAGCGCCCCCTGCAGGACACAACAAAATTTTGCATGGAGGGTCCAAATTTTAGTTTTTGTAAAATTTACCAAATTTTGTAGAAAATTACTTTAGGTCATCTCAATCAAAAAAAGTCAATGTAAACCAAATGGTATTTTTAATCGTGTTGCCATGGTGGTGCGCGAAAGCCCCAATGTTATCCTAATGGGAGAGATCTGACAAATTCCCATTCATGACAAATATTTTACTTTCACAGAATATTCTCAAAATTGGCACAATTACTCTTCATGTGATCCAGATCAAAAAAGTCAATGACAACCATATGGTATATTTCACTGGGTTGCCATGGTGATGCGCCAAATCCTCCATGTTATCCTAATGGGATTTCTTACTTTTCAAAGTTATATAACGGCTTAGTAGTTTAATTGAAGAACGTGAAATTTGGTACAGTGATTCTTCAGGTCAGCCCGATCAAAAAAGTCCAGGGGCCAAAGTTGTATTTTGCACTGTGTTGCCATGGCGATGACCCAAACTGCCCATATTCATCAATGTTAGCACATCAGCATCCCCAGTGTGTGTAGACTTTGTGTTTAGTGACAAGTTCAGCCCAAAGCCAGAAACACACAGAGACAAGAGGCTCATCAGCACCACCCGGGGGAGCGCCAGCGTCACCCGGGGGAGCGTCAGCGCCACCTGGGGGAGTGCCAGGTCGACCGAGTGCGAAACGCGGCCCGCGAGGGCCGTTCGATGCCGCTTGCAGCTTTAATTTAAGTTACTCTTACTTGAGTAGTAGTTTTCCCAAATACTTTTTGTTGGACCACAACTTTGTGCTTCTACTTGAGTATTATTCTTTTGAAGTAACGCTATTACTTATACAGTTTTTGTCTACTCTACCCACCTCTGCTTAGTCACATGTTATTTCATCATATCAAATCATCATCATATGTGGTGTGATTCCCAGGTCTATCCCCCCTTCGGGCCCTGCCCCCCCTCCGGTCCCTGAGGGACATCCTGCCTGATGACTCCAGTATGTGTGTGTCTGAGACGGAGGAGAGGCTGCTCTGCACCAACCGCAGCCGCTTCAACCTCAACACGTTTGGGCTACGCTTTGGCAAACGCCAGGGTGGCTCCAGGACCAGCCCCAGGACCAGGACCAGCTCCAGGACAAACCCAGTCCAACAGGGCACCAGCTACTATCATCTGCCTGTGCCCGCCTACAGCCCCAGGTTGCTGCCCACTTGAGCTGCCCCCTGTCCACAGTACCATGTGAGCACACAAACTTTTAGGACTGAATGTTTCCTGTCATCTTTGAGTTTCACATTCTTATAATAAAATTTTAAATAATGAACTTTTTGTGGAGTCTTCTTTAAAAGTGGGATTAAATACCTAAAACAATTAAGCATCTAAAACAATTAACCACCTAACTCCGCCCACAAGCCCATTTCAAACAGAGCTGCTAAACTGGGCAGTACAATCCGTGTATCATTCGTTCATTCGATCCTTGAGCAAGTTGCGTAAACCGGAAGTGAACCTTTACTAGGAGCACAGACATAGCACAGATATGACGAGGAGGGTGAGCAAAACAAACCTAATGGCCGCTGGACTAGAGGATCATTATCATATGATTAAACAGCTTTTTGAGGATGGAAAAACGCACGCTGAGATTTCCAACACATTGCGACAGTTGGGTATTAAGATCCTCGGGAATGTTGGTGAGAAGATTTCAACACCAACTCCGGCGTAAAAGACGCGTATCAGACGCAGAACTGGAACCTGCTGTCCTGTCATCAGTGCATAAGGTAAGTGCTCCTGTAAGTAGGGCCAATGATTTTCCACGATCGCGGAAAACGCGGAATCGTCAGCGTGAAGCGGAATCTTCAGTGTGAAACGGAATTAGACATTTCTTTAATTTTGCACAAAAATCAACCTGAATTCATGAAAATATTTTGGATTAGATGGGTACGCTGCGTGAACCCGTAGACCGTATGCGCCTCCTCCCGTACCCCGCACACACTGCATCTCCTCCCGTACCCCGCACACACCGCATCTCCTCCCGTACCCCGCACACACCGCATCTCCTCCCGTACCCCGCACACACCGCATCTCCTCCCGTACCCCGCACACACCGCATCTCCTCCCGTACCCCGCACACACCGCATCTCCTCCCGTACCCCGCACACACCGCATCTCCTCCCGTACGCCGCACACACCGCATCTCCTCCCGTACACCGCACACACTTACGCTGCGTGGACCACGCTTCCTCCTGTGCTTCTCTAAACCAGAACTAACACCAGGACTAAAACCAAGACTAAGACAGGTCTAAAGCAGGTCTAAAATCAGGACTAAACGACCATTAAATTAGGACTAAAACAGGACTAAAATCAGATCTAAACCAGGTCTAAAACCAAACAAGAATTTGCAGGAGGTGGTTGCTACATTCATGTAGTTTTAAAAAGCACAACAATATCAAGTAATCCAAAGTATTCAGATTACGTTACTCACTTTAAGTAATTTAATGGATTACATTACAAACTACATTTTGGGGTATGTAATCTGTAATCTGTAGGGGAATATATTACAAAAGTAACCAAAACTGTCAACAGAATTACTAAATGTGTTACAATAAAACGGAAATGAAACAGAATTTAAAATTTATGAAACGGAAAATGTCAGTTGTTGAAGAGGAAAATCATTGGCCCTATGTAAGCATGTGCAAGCTATACATATACACTTTTCATATAAATATATTTTTTGGAAATAGTCTAAAATGTTAGACAAGCGAGTTTAAATTTCGGTCCAAAAGCTATGATCAAAATGACAATTTTTTTTATTATTATTATTATTATTATTATTATTATTATTATTATTATTATTATTATTATTAAACTATTAAATCACTTGCATTAATTATATTTGTCTCACGAAAGTTTAATTTAGACGTAAAGTATGCATATTAGCAGTACATGCTTGTATTATGTTTGCGAATAATTTGAATATTTTAGCTGATTTAATTTCTCTTCTGATTGTTTGTTTTGTGCTTCTTAAGGAGCACGTAACCTAAATCCAGTTCCCTACCACGCCGAATACATGGGTCACAAACTGCATCTAGACCAAAACGAGAAGCCGGGAATGTTTGCAGTGACACATGTCTTAGCTATTGATGGTTTCAGCAGTAAAATTGTTGCTGTATCCACAATGCCAGTGAAGAACAACCTTATTATTTATGAGAAAATATGCAGGCAAGTACAGTCAAGGTTAAAAAAGAAAGTAAATAAGTAATAAGCACTACATTATTGCACTGTGGGTCTGATTTACTAAAGGTGTGTGCGTGTAAAAACGTGTACAAACTTGACATCACCTGTAATGATGTACTAACGTGACACTGAGGTTTGCGTCTTTCAAATGTGTGTCATTTGACATAATGATTATGTAATATGAGGCATTTTAACACTAGTGTGTAAAATACAGGGAGGAGCTAATATAAACATGTTATATAGTACATGCATTGTGGTTTACCAAACTCAAAGGTGAATTTGCTGGCATCTATAAATAAAACCTTATTTTTAGTAGATCACTGCAACACACACGCTAACAAAACACAATCTGTTGCACTGTGCACATAATTTTGTTCCTTTATTTGGGATCTTCGTAAATCAGGCCCTGTGTGTACTATGTGCATTTGAATGCAAAATAAATTTGATTCACGTATCCATATACACTGCTCAAAATAATTAAAGGAACATTTTGAAAACACATGGGTTCTCTATGCGAAAAATAAATATGCTGTATATCTATACAAATATGGACAGAGCAATGACTTGGGAACAAAAGGATGCTCCTCTTTTTAATGGAAATAACATGTCCAGCCTTCAGAGGACTTCATTTTATAGGCACCCTGAAAATCAAAGTGAAATAATAATGTGGCAGGCTCGTCCATTTTGCCAAAATTTAATTTCTGCAACTCAAAATGCTTCTCACTCTCTTGTGTGGCTCCACGTGCTGGTCTGCATGTTTGACAACGTCGTGTCATGCTCCTAATGAGACGACGGCTGGTGTCTTGTAGGATGTCCTCCCAGGTCTGTGTAAGGGCATCACTGAGCTCCTGCAGCATTCATCACAGAGGGTCAGTTTGAAAATACAAAGTACACAGTATGTGTGGGAAGGTGTGTGTTCAATATCAAACCTCTGTCTTTGAAATTACACTTTCCACAGCCCTTCAAAGATGCCTTCAAATTTGAAGAGTAGAATTTTTTAGCAAATTCAAGCCATCAGAAATCTGTGATAAACCGTAAGGACATGTGTAAAAGTGCATTAGCCAAATTTTAAAAAATTTCTAAATTTGGAGGACCTGCCTTAAACCTTTTAGAAAAAGGGCTTAGTTGACAAAATATTATTTTATTTTATGACAAAACTATAAGGAGTTGGGAGCTAAAATTTGGGACTTTTCTTCTTGGGAAGTGTGTGAACCTCCTAGAATTTTTTAAGTCAAATCTGTGATGGTCTGTGATGGAACCAGTCTTGTTTTATGGGTTGTCTCAATGGTGCCGCTCTAGGGCACCTGTTCATTTCCATTAAAAGAGGTGGCATCCTTTTGTTCCTAAGACATTGCCCTGTCCAGATTTGTATAGATATCCAACATATATTTTTTCCACATTAAGATCTCACGTGTTTTCAAAGTGTCCCTTAAATCTTTTTGAGCAGCGAAATTTGCACATTTCTTTTATTACAGGAAAGCAGTTGCTAACAACGGATTATGGGACCAAATCAGAGTCGATCATGGCAGGGAGTTTTATTTGACCCTGTACATGCAAGAAAAGCTGTCTCAACACAGACATAACATCAACAGGCTTCCTTACGTGCAGACAAGCTCTTCAAGGGTGAATTGGTCCTACTGATTACATATAAAGATAATAAATAACTTTTTGTTTTATTTATTTTTCATGAAACAGAGACCATGCACAAATCTTTTCTCATTTGAGATTAATGTCAGATTTAGTTATGGGCTCCTTTACATCTGCAGTCCCTGGGCAGGTACAGATTTTAAGACCTGTACAGTATTTGGATGATATGTTTAGAGTGGACGTGATAGGTGCTGACCTTTCAAAATAAAGCAAAATGTATTTCCAGTGAAAATTTAGAAGCCTAAATCATAAAAAAGTTAGCCCAGTGTGTAATATGCAGATAAAACCTGGCAGATAGTTAAAGCAATACTACCTTTTATTTTTGGATTGTAAAACATTTTTGGGATTTTAAGTGTACTTTTTTTCTTGTGCTTTAAACAGAACCTTCGAGTGGAAAGAATTTCCTAATCACTTCCGGCCCAGGCGCGAGTCAGCAGCTGGTTTGCAACGCTCCGCTCTTTTCGTACTTTTCTTTAATTTTTGCTGTCTATACTGTTAGTTTTGTGAACACTTTTGTAAATATAGGTGTGTAAAAAATAGGGCGTACGAATGCAGCAGTTTGCACCTTAATTGGACACCTTTGTGGACTTTACGGAACATTTTTGCGACAATGTGCGTGGGTCCGATTGCGCCCATTGTCTACACTAAGGATCAGCTGATCTCCTTCCACAGCGCGGCGGTGCTCCCCAGAGACCGACACGAGATCCCCGCGGAGATTCTCAGGAAGACGCGCCGAGGATGCCGCGCGGGACGAAAACACTGGGAAAAGAAGCGACGCGCCCGGCCCGTCCTCCCTTCTGTCATCACGGGGAACGTGCGGTCAATTCAGAACAAGGCGGATGAATTGACCGCGCTCACGCGGTTCCAGCGGGAGTACAGGGACAGCTGCATCATGCTGTTCACAGAGACATGGCTAACCCCGAACATCACTGACTCAGCCATCGCCATGGAGAACTTTCGCCTGATCCACGCGGATCGGACGGCTGAGTGCGGTAAGAGGAGAGGAGGGGGCCTGGCTGTGTCTGTGAATGGAGCGTGGTGCAAACCTGGACACTGTACATTGAAGGAGCAGATGTGTAACAAAGACATTGAACTGCTGGCGGTTAGCATGAGGCCCTACTACCTGCCGAGGGAGTTTTCACATGTTATTGTGATAGCTGTGTATGTGCCCCCCTCTGCTAACACTGATAATGCTTGTGAAGCACTGCTCTCCTGCACCAGTCGACTACAGACCCAGCATCCCCAGGCTCTCTTCCTATTGTCTGGAGACTTCAACCACAGCTCCCCCAAGACAGTGCTGCCCACGTTCACCCAGTACATTAAATGCCACACAAGGGACAATAAAACTTTGGACCTGTTTTTTGCAAATGCCAAGGAGGCTTACTCTGCATCTGCACTGCCTCCCTGGGAAGAGCGGACCACAACATTGTCTATCTGCGACCTGTGTACGTTCCTATTGTACATAGGCCACGTGTGGTGAAAAGGTGGACTCCTGAGAGCGAGGAGGCTCTGAGAGACTGCTTTGACACCACTGTATGGGCAGAGCTCTGTGACCCGCATGGGGAGGACATTAATGCAATGACAGAGTGCATCACGGTCTACATCAACTTCTGCTATGAGAACACTCTACCATCTCGCACGGTGCGGTGTTTTCCTAACAACAAGCCGTGGATTAACGCTGACATAAAAGCCCTTCTGAAGGACAAGAAGAGGGCTTTTAGGTCAGGGAACAAAGAGGAGCTGAGGTCTGCACAGAAGAGGCTGAGGAGGAAGATCAGGAAAGCCTGGTCCTGGGCCACCTCCGCTCCACCGTGAGCTCAGCAATGGACCCGCTGCAGTTCGCATAGCGGCCTGGCATCGGAGTGGAGGACGCCGTCATCTTCCTGCTACACTGCTCCCTCTCTCACCTGGAGAAGCCCGGCAGCACTGTTAAGATTCTGTTCTTTGACTTCTCCAGTGCCTTCAACACCATCCAGCCGCTGCTTCTGAGGGACAAGCTGGAGGCAGCCGGGATGAACTGCAACCTGGCGGACTAGATCCTGGACTACCTCACAAACCGGCCCCAGTTTGTGAGGGCCTGGGTCTGTGTGTCTGATGTTTGGACCTGCAGTGTAGGGGCGCCCCAGGGCACTGTCCTGGCGCCCTTCCTCTTCACCCTCTACACTGCAGACTTCAGGCACAACATGGACAGCTGCAGAAGTTCTCTGACGACTCTGCCATTATCGGACTCATCACGGACAACAACGATGACGCAGAGTACAGGGGACTAACGCAGGACTTCGTGGACTGGTGTCAGCAGAACCACCTCCTCATCGACGCCAGGAAGACCAAGGAGATGGTGGTGGACTTCCACAGACACTGCTCCACTGCCCCCCCCACCAGTGAACATCCAGGGAAGGGACATTGAGAGAGTGGACTCAAACAAGTACCTGGGTGTTCATCTGAACAACAAACTGGACTGGACTCACAACACAGATGCACTGTACAGGAAGGGCCAGAGCAGGCTCTACCTCCTGAGGAGACTCGGGTCCTTTGGAGTGCAGGGGCCCCTCCTGAGGACCTTCTACGACTCTGTGGTGGCATCAGCCATCCTGTACGGTGTGGTCTGCTGGAGCAGCAGCATCACAGAGAGGGACAAGAGGAGACTGGACAAAGTCGTCAGGAAGTCCAGCTCTGTCCTGGGCTGTGCCTTGGACTCGGTGCAGGAGGTGGGGGACAGAAGGGTCCTGGCTAGATTCACTTCTATGCTGGACCTGGAGTCTCACCCTCTTCAGTGCCCTGTCTGCTCTGGAGAGCAGCTTCAGTGATAGACTGATCCACCCTCGCTGTGTGAAGGAGAGGTTCCGCAGGTCTTTCCTTCCTGCTGCTGTCAGACTTTACAATGAACACTGCTAACTCTGTTGCCTGTGCAATACTGTGAAATGTAAGATCGTAATTTATTGTATATATAGTTTTTAGATTGCAATTTATTGTATATATAGTTTTAAGATAGCAATTTATATTATACATAGTTTTATAATCCTTATCTTTATAGATCTTTATAGTGTTTGTCTATTTTTAACTTAACTGTACTTCTATTGCTGCTACTGTTTCTTGCTGTTCTCTTAACTGCGTTGCAACACTGAAATTTCCCACTGTGGGACAAATAAAGGATATCTTATCTTAATTAGGCCAGAGGTTAACAATCGGGTGAACTATCCCCTAAAACAGGCCCTGGTCCACCTGCTGGATCAGGAATTATTTGATATGCAGGATAATATTACAAAATGTTGTGTCTCCAATCTGGCATGTCAAGTGAGTGAGATAGGACTTAGCAGAGATGTGCAGTCCTGGAATGCCCATAGGATACCAGGTAAGGTGTGATATTTATGTAGTTTTTAAACTGACAGAATTTTGTCCAAAACTAAAAACAAACCATAACCAGTTATAAGCAGAGGAATACCAAACCAACTTGCAGCTTCTAGTTGCCCAGCAAGAATTCCCACAGAGCTGCTGCCCAGTGCTGCTGAGGCAGCACACATGTACTGGGGTCCGCCCTGACTTGGGTGTCTGCCTTTGGCTCTGACCCATTTTCATCAGAGCAAGACCGATCTCATGCTGAGCATTTGTTTGGAGAGAGGTTTCCAGACATGTCTGTTATTTTTGAAACAGTGGTTAACAATGACTACAGCATGTTTCAGGAGGCATTGTTGTACCTCTTAAGTGTCTCTGGAAGACATGCAAGATAAATATAGGTGGGAATATATATAACTAGGTATATGTGGCCATACCGGCTTGTCAACGCCTGATCCCGTCAGATCTCAGAAGCTCAGCAGGGCCAGGCCTGGTTAGTACTCGGATGGGAGACCACTGGGAATTCCAGGTGCCACAGGGGGGCGCCAGTCACAAAAAACTGTCGTAGTGTCCTTAGGCAAGGCACATCACCCACATCGCCTAGTATGAAAGTGGTGTGTGCATGAATGGTGGTGGTGGTGGTTGGAGAAGCCAATGGTGCAGATTGGCAGCCTTGCTTCCGCCAGTCTGCCCCAGGGCAGCTGTGGCTACAACAGTAGTTTACCACCACCGGGTCTGGAGTGAATGAATAATGCTTTGTAAAGCGTCTTTGAGTGTCCTGAAAAGCGCTATATAAAACTGATGCATTATTATATGCATAATGTATATGTACAGCAGTTTTATAAGAAAATTTAGGCCCAATTGCAGATGAATAAATATAAATTTTGCGCAAAACACTGTTTATTGTTATATAGTTTTTGCAATGAACAAGCATAAAATCTGACTGCCACAATAAATTTTAACATGTGACTTGAAATAAGTGCTTTGTAACTGTCTACATTACACAAACATTTCCTTGAACTGACATTTGGATCATATGAAATGCCATAATAACTTTAGACACTACATTATAAAATGCATCTGAAGAACTGTACAACTGCTGCCACTTTTACAGACTCTCCAGTGCTGCCAGCGCCTCGAGTCCAGCCACTTCATAGATGCCTCTATCCAAATCTACAGACCAACACTTCGAGCAGTAATCATGACTGAAGTTCCACCTCGATGCATGCCTTACACCCAATGAAGCTTCTGCAGCAGGTGGAAAAAATAGGCTTATCTCCAGGACCTATAGATTAAAAAAAAAAAAGGAAATCATTTATTTTCATTGTGTTAATCTATTACAATGCTAATAAATCACACTTACACTTGCTGTTGCTCGCTCAGCAGTGGTGCTGTCACCATGCACCTCATAGTGACTTCTGATGAGGAGGTCAAAGGTGTTGAAGTCACCATCCAGTCTGGGAAATATGGCAAAATTGTTGTCATCTGTCAAATAGACAGTTTCCTTTTGGACCTATGGTAGAAACACAGGTTAGGTTGCAATGAAATAATCATTAGAAAATCAACCTAGCAAACAAATTTGCACTGATCAGTAAGTGTGTTACTAAAACTAAACTGTGAGATGGATTGGTATTTACGGCACTCAAGTAAAGTGTTGTCAACCTCCGTGAAGTTAGCCCCCATCAAACGCAAACTTACACAAAAACTATGTCAATCGTTTGTGCTGTTTTGTGCAGAAAAAAGTTTCGTTTCTGCTGCTTTAGTTACTATTCATTATTATTTCTGCGGTAATTATAGGACGTAATTTTCGCTCAGCATGTTCCTCCCCGTGTCTGGATGGGTTTCCTCCAGGTACTCCGGTTTCCCCCGTCAACCTAAAACATGCCCGCACCCCTATGAACTAACATCAAGGACCATGATGTCCACCCTCCTGTGGGCTCACCACTCGCAGAGGGGTTCATACGGGGGGTCAGGTGCTATGAGTATTGGGCAGCAAGCTGCCCCTGCAACCCAGCTGGATTAAGTGGGAGAAGATGGATGGATGGACATCCAGTCTATTATCACTTTGTTTTAAATAAAAAAAGAACATACCTGGAAAATGACAGCGATCTTTTCTGTGTTCATGTCTTCGGATCTTAGGGTTACCCTGTTATTTCCACGGTGTTAGAATAATTATTTATACTTTATCCCATATTTGTCTTAATCATGTGTTAGATATTTGTGTATTTGAAATAATCTCTTTTGTGCTTGAAAACTGTGTGCAGTACTTTTCCACTTGCGTGCGAGCTGAAGGCTGGCGTGGCGGCTTATCAGGCCCCGTAAGACAAGGACGGTCTGAGTTTGACAAAACATGAACTGAACGTGCTCAAAACACAGCGTATTCTCCGCACTCAGCCTGCTGTCTGACCTTGGTCAAACAATGCATGACCATATCAATAATGCATAATCATATTTATCATATTTTATATCATCATATCATATCTTGGTGTTGCTGCTGTTTTCCCCCTTCCTTTAGAGCAGTGACACCCATTGTAACCAGGGCCATCATAATGTAAATAAAAGTGAGGAGACGGGGGCGTGCGCCAGAGCGGGTTGGAGAGTGTAACTGGGCACGTCTCAATCCATTCTCCTCGCGAGTAAAACAGAATAATCTCTCTTGTCTTTCTTCTCTGTTTTAGGTGGTGTTTAAACCTAACACACGGAAAAGAACATAGTTCATCCATGAGTTTACCACACAGCTTTCTATCTCGTAGCTGCTCCTAGTAAAGGTTCATTTCCGGTTTACGCAACTTGCTCAAGGATCAAAATTGGCCAAACCGGAAACGGCCGTTATCCGTCTTTTCCATTTTTCATTTAAACACAAAATCGAAAACTGAAAAAAATGAATCGTTATCAGTTTTTTCATTTTGGTTTTGGAGATAAATAATGAAAAAAAACTGTTGTTTTTTTGTTTTCTTATTTTTGGTTTTATATTGAAAAACGAATGAACGAATGATACACAGATTATTATTCAACAGTCCGAGCAGATTCAAATGTGGTTTGGGCGCAGTTTGGGAGTGTTCAGGCGTCTCCCCTCACCGGTAAAAACATACAAGTGTGAGCCGTCTCCGCTCAGAGCCATTAGTACAGCAAATACTAGTTTAAAATAGTTTACAATTCACACTTTGTTGAGTAATGGTCCCGCCTTTTGCAAAATATAAACAAGATTAGTAATATTGGCTTAATATGTAAAAAAAAAAAAAAAAAAAAAAAGGGTTTACAGTGAGGAGGAGGACACTGGGTCTGCTAAAAAAGTTATTATAAAAAAGTTACTATTTGAGGAAAAAGTTCTAATGTGCGCATTACTAAGGTGTGCATTGGTTCACCATGGTAACTGTTAAACATTCCTCCACAGACATACATGCAATATCCCCCCAATCACAAATGACACGTGTAACAGAACACACACAGAAGCCTAATGTCCAGATTGTTTTTTATTGGTCAGTCTGTCTCCTGACTCACCGGACCCTCCACATACAGACGCAGACTGTGCTGCCGTCCAGCTCACGGGACACTTCTGCTGTTACAGACAGGTCTGCTTAATGTACATAAGACAGTGGGGTGACAGGGAAGTGTGCCTGTCGTACCTGAAGTCAGTGGAGTGTCAGGGCAGAGCACTTTTTGTACCTAGAGGCAGTGAGGTGTCAGGGCAGAGCACCTGTCATACCTGGAGGCAGTGAGCTGATATGACCTGTCATACCAGTCTGTTGTATCTGAAGGTTCCTTCCTACTATGTGTGTGTGTGTGTTTATGACTAAAGAGAAGATGGTGATTGTAAAGTGAGAGGGCCACAGGAGCTCAGAGGTCTTTGAGGTCCTTCTGGATGCCCCACAGAGTGTCTGCACTCTTCTTGAGCTGAGCCACCTCGGCGTCGGTCAGAGTCATGTTGACCACACTGCTGACACCACTGCTGTTGAGCACACAGGGCAGGGACAGGAAGACCTCCTCTGAGATGCCGTACATGTTCTGAAAGGACAAAGCACTGGTCAGAAGCCACACAGGAATTTCACTTATTTCATTAAAGGTGCATTCTGTAACTTTTCTGGTCCTGCTCATCTTCATTGGGATATTTTTGCTTTTCCACAGTAGGCCCTTATGCGTATATACTGTATTGTGCATTCATTTAATGGCAGGAGTTTATATTGCTTAAAATGACGTTCAAAACATGGAAACACATAGTTGTTAAATGTGTGTGTGTTACCTTGACCATGGTGGAGACGGGGTGCACACGGCTCATGTTCTTGACGATGCTCTCGGTCAGGTCGGCCACGCTGAGACCAATGGCCCAGTTCGTGTAGCCCTTCAGCTTGATCACCTCATACGCACTGCAGGACAAGAGAGGACAGACAGCCGCTGATCACTGTGACCAGCACCAGTGCAGAAAGAGCCTTGCCAGCAAGATGAATTCTAGCAATGTGTTTGAGTTCACACTTGAAAATCCATCTTCGCTTGTGATTGGCCCCACATCACCGGCCAATCACAGCGCAGTTTGGGGGTAAGCCAGCGCTGAACAAAGCATGACAAACATGGCATCGTAGACAAATGTACTTTGGTATATTTTAGCAGAAACACACAGACTATTTTGTTTATGAAAAACGATGTTTGTGCATTTATGTACAGGTATGACATCTGTGCTTTTCTTTCAACAGGATATAACAAAAGTTTTTCATCTTGCTCCACCGTTGTGATTCTTCGACCAATCAGCAGGCAGTATTTGTTTAATAATAATAATAATAATAATAATAATAATAATAATAATAATAATAATAATAATAATAATAATAATAATAATAATGCGGCACGGTGGCTGAGTGGCAACACTCAGGCCTCACAGCAAGAAGGTTGCGGGTTCGATCCCCGGGTCGCCCGGGCCTTTCTGTGTGGAGTTTGCATGTTCCTCCCCGTGTCTGGATGGGTTTCCTCCGGGTACTCCGGTTTCCCCCATCAACCTAAAACATGCCCGCACCCCTTTGAACAAACATCAAGGACCATGTTGTCCACCCTCCTGTGGGCTCACCACCTGCAGAGGGGTTCATAGGGGGGGTCAGGTGCTATGAGTATTGGGCAGCATGCTGCCCCCGCGACCCAGCCAGATTAAGCGGGAGAAGATGGATGGATGGATAATAATAATGCATCAGTTTTATATAGCGCTTTCAGGACACTCCAGACCCGGTGGTGGTAAAGTACTATTGTAGCCACAGCTGCCCTGGGGCAGACTGACAGAAGCAAGGCTGCCAATCTGTGCCATCGGCCCCTCCGACCACCACCAACACTCACGCACACACCACTTTCATACTAGGCAATGTGGGTGATGTGCCTTGCCTAAGTTTTTGTGACTGGTGCCCCACTGTGGCACTGTGGAATTCCCAGTGGTCTCCCATCCGAGTACTAACCAGGCCCGGCCCTGCTGAGCTTCTGAGATCTGACGGGATCAGGCTTTGACGAGCCGGTATGGCCACAAATGAAAGGTCCAATTATTGGTTCTGAACACTTTCAGAGAGCTGCTCCAGACGATCAGTAGAACTGTATCTAGAGAGCTCACATATCAGTCTGAGAGACTGCGGAGGCATTTGGGTAGTGGCCATTTAAAGCTCAGTTTACAGGTGGGGGAGCTCTTTGGTGGATCACTTCCTTCTGTGGAATGTGTAGAACTACTGGACATTCCCAAGCCTCTAACTGTTACTGTAAGTCTGGACATTGTAAGTCTGTAAGTCTGGACGTCTCCATCGGACATGTTCAAGCTAAGGAGATATATGAAAACAAGTCACCAAGCCAACCCCAGCGCAGGTCTCCCAGATGCCCAGTCACTGTACCTGTCCACCACAGCCTTGTGTGTGGCCTTCCACTGCTCGTGGTCTCCGTCTGTGCCGATGTCTGGGTTCAGCTTCTGCAAGTTGACCCCAGCCACGTTCGCTCCACTCCACACAGGAACTGAACCCACAGAAGCCACACATGAGAAAACCATGAAGCCAGTCACCTCAAAATCTTCAGAACACTGGACATGGTACAGCACAGGTACAGGCCACCATGGCTTTAGCAGTTTGTTTGTCTGACAAAGGAGTCACACTGACAGTGTAGCATTCAGCTTGGACTTCATGATAGAACATAAAATAACAGTGGAGTGGACATAATCATCTCACATCATTAGTGCTCCACATACCTCACCTCACCAACTACTTGCAGCAGAGGAAATTAAATCAACTAGGTAATGACAAACAGTAGTGCAAGGGATATGATGACAGAAATGCTTCAAAATGAGTCTGGCAGTGATTTATGAAACTGTGTAGGACTTCTGTTTATGACATCACAATAAAGTGACATTTCAACAGGTTTTTGACAGGCTCAGAGACCTTTTGCAGAGGAAAAGTAGTGAGAATGACACAAAATACAACTCTGGGAATTGTTTTAATGAGAGAACAAAAATTCTAACATAGTTTTGCATACTATGTGTTCTTTAAAGGTGCATTGTGTAACTTTTCTTGTGGAGGGCCCGTCAAATACTTTTCTTCATGGAGATGTTATTGCTTTGTCTGGAATGTTTCCTGAACCTGATAGAAAGGTTTAAGGACATTAAACCTTTCTATCATCATGGAGACCAAACCAGATCAAGTTACAGGTCAGATCTGTGGTGAGGTGACCCGCTCATAGTCAGAATGCCCGTTTTTTTAGGTGTTTTTGAGCAGTAAAACCACCTTGATTAAATGTAAGGAGCTGTGAGGAGAAGTTACATAGTGTACCATAAAGCTGTGTTTTAGGGCCAGATTAGCTCAGTAGTGTTATGACTAGGATCAGGCAGACATGAATGGAAGTCAATAAAATGTCCCTGAGAGGCATGTAAACATGAGTGTGTGTCCTCACCGCTCGTGTCCCCGTGCTCGCCCAGGACCCAGCCGTTGAAGGAGCTGGCGTGGATGCCCAGGCGCTCGGACATCAGGAAGCGGAACCGCGCTGAGTCCAGGTTTGTGCCACTGCCGATGACACGGTGTTTGGGCAAACCACTCAGCTTCCAGGTCACATAGGTCAGCACGTCCACTGCACACACACACACACACACACACACACTTTATAAATATGCTGCAAATGCAAGACATATCATTTTAAACTAAAGAAAGTAGGTCAAATATAATATAAGATATACTTAGATAAATGTAAGAATATAACCTCAAATATAGCCCTCGTGTGTGCCTATGCCGCGCCCCGCAAATGCCGCACCCCGCAAACGGCGTGCCCTACAAAACGACGTGCCCCACTGACAGCGTGCCCCCAAAACGCCGCGCTCAGCAAACACCGTGCCCAGCACATCGCACCGTGCAAACGCCGCGCCCCACACTAACCCTAATAACCGTAAGCCCCAACCACACATTTCATATGCTTTACAGTGTGTTATATTCAGGCCGAGATCACGCATTAATGATTCAAATTTCCCAGGCCAATACATCCTTCATCAGAAAAATTAAATAGTGCACCTTTAAATGATTTTGGCCAACAGTGAAAAATTCCCCAAATGTCCATAATTTAGTTCTTTGCTCATAGTCATGCACAGAATTCAATACCCAAATCTGGGAGAAATCCAATAATGTTGGCATTTCATTATACTACGGGGCGCTATAGTGTAATTTTCCATATGCTTTATAGTGTATTATATTCAGGCCGAGAACAGCATCAGTGATTCAAATTTCAGCACGATCGGACTCAGCCTCTGCCAACGGGAGCAAATCTTGACATTGAATATTGTCTAAATTTTGATCGAACTTTGTGGCTTCGCTACACGTAAACCGTGACATTTTTCCCAAAAAAATGGAGGTAACGTTTGAAGCTGCACTTCTCTAAATGATGTAAGGTGATTTTCAGCCCTGTGGGTGAAGCGTCTTCAGAGGAGTGTGTTCAAATGCAACATGAGCCAAAAGGCCAACTCTGCATTTTGAAGATTTCAATCCAAGATGGCCGCCTTCTGCTTTGTCAGGGGGCGTGGTCATAATAATATTTTTTGTTTATCTTCATGTGACAAATACATGTACCGAATTTCGTGGCTCTATGACAAAGTTGAGCTGGGACGGCTTCCATAGGAGTGGGCGGAGCCTAATATTCGATGTGGCGTATTATCTCCATTATTTGATCCCCATGCATGAAACCTATATTTTCTCGAATGTCTCATCATTTCTGAACATTTGGCACAATTTGGTGAATTTTTGAATGTGTTTAGGGGCTCAAGTTTTATTTCAATCTGTGGGGGCGCTAATGCACCAAATTAAATTTTTTCAGATTCAGTCGCTTTAGGGCAGAGAGTTTAAGAACGGTGGCAAATTTCTTTGAAATCAGAGTTTGTTTGAGCAAATAGGAGCAATTTGTAAATATCTAAAACTTGTGTTCATGTTTTGTTGCGTCACTGCTCAGAGACATCAGACGGATTTGGGATGTGGATATTTTTTGATGTTCCGCCCCTGAATATAATAATATTCTGATACGAGAACAATGTTCCGCTTTTTTTTTGGCCGACAAACTATACATTTTCGGAAACCTCTGGTGCATTGCTACATTATGGCGAGGGTCCCTGGTCACTACGGGTAAGTCACATTGCGTCATTTGTGTTCACACCCCCTATGAGCAGCGCTATGTGATACTAATAGGCCCTTCGCCAGCCTCTGGCGCTCGGGCCTAAATGCCCATTTATCCCATGTAGTTGAGTGAAATGTGACAGTACAGTACACATAATGTATAAGCAGCTCTGGAGGTCAAAGACTGCTGCATCTAATTATCTCATTTTATTGTTCGATAATCTGGAAGTATGCAGTTAGCATGATAGTTGTACACTGTTAAGTAAACCAGCAGTAGCCAAGGTGATGGTTCTCAGTTCCTTGTGTCCTTGTGCAAGACATTTCCTCTGTTCTTCAGTGCACACAGACACTGGAGGAGAGCAGAGTGAAGTCTTGAATATCAATGTGTGTGTGAATGAACAAATGGACGTGAATCTAAGTTTTCAAATGTAATCAAATCATTCTGAACAATGATGAAACCCCAGGAGGACAACATGAACAGATTTGCCTCTAAATTAAACAAAAATTCACAGCTGCACAGGGCCCTGTGTACTACCAGGGGCAGTACACACAGAATGGATTTAAAGAAGACATACAATCATCTGCAGTTTGTCTGGAATGTAGTTTACACAAATAAATGTATATTCATTAAACTCATACATTGTTTATTGTCACTGTCTTCCTTCTAAAGCCTCTTATGTTTTAGTATATTCATTACAGATTACAATTAACCAATATTAATGGAACCGTAAGATTATAATTTAATATTCTGTTCACGAACATGTTCAAATCAAATATAGTTTTTAATTATTATACTGCTCTCAAGATGTTTATCCAGTCAGAAAGCAGAATGAGCCTCAAATGACTCTCATTTACGTTGCCAGTTTCAGTGCTGAAAGTGTTTAAAAGTAAAAGGACTCTCTGATCTGGGGCCATGAGAGGCACACACTGTAAAACCCTGCGAGGGCACTCCACCTTCAGTCTGTGCTCTGTAGATCCCACCTGCAGCTGCCATCTCTACATATGTGAATCTCCAGATGAGTTCCTGATCACAAACTTCCTCAAACTCTCTTCACCTATGCTCCTCTCCTTGTGTGACACTTTTCCCTGTATCTGCAGACTTTGTGGAGTGTGCATGGCAGGGTCCCCAACCCCAAGTTCCTGGCGCCAAGGACCTGACCCCAGAATACCGGCCCCAGGGTCCTGGCTGGTGCAGAGATAAGTAAAGTGCTGCACTTAGTAAGACTTTTATAAATCCCACAGTTTATAAAACAGGCTCCTGAATGGTCAGTACATAAACCCAGCTTTTCTGTTGTGTTTCCACTAGTGCACCTGGCGCCCCCTAGAGCACACCTGGGCATTGTACAATTCCCGGGCCACACACGGCCTTTGGTTTCCTATGACTGGCCAGTTTAATATAATTTGGGATTACAAAATAAACATTTTATAATTTTACCTCATGCATGGACTAAAGATGCATTGCTGTTATTTTATAGGTGTTTTTAAATTACAGTTTATGTAAGGCAACCTCACTTTTTTATTGCTTAGTCATAATATAAACTCTTACCAGTCATCAAAACAATGACATTTACTACTTTTTTTTAAATAAACAAATACAATTAATATTATGCATGATTGAGTGAAGCAATATTTTCTGTTTCTCCTATGGCCCCATGGGAAAAATAATTGCCCACCTCTAACTCAGTGTAGACACAATTTTTAGTGTAAGAATTAACACTAAATACAAGGATGTATAAAGCAGACGACAGGACAAAACAACATCAGTCATTCAAAACTAACCTTGGAGAAGGTAATCAGTGCTTTAGGCCTGTACATGGGCCTTTGAGACCATTGACCATGACTGTTCATCTTTTGAATAAACACATACAACTATGTTTGAGTGAAGACCAAAGCCTTTCATTTTGGAGATGTTCAAGTGTTTCACTGTGCTGTCACACTGATGGGATTTCAATTCAGTGTAGAAAAAGGCCTACATTTCAAAAGGTGTTCTCTGCAGAACTGCAATGTCAGGAGCAGGATTTGAACCCTCGCCTCCTTCTGGAGACCACTGATCACTGATACTATAAATTTTGTTATTATAGCTTTTTTTTTCCTACTTTATTTTATTCTATTATTTGTTGCATGTCAGTGTTTGTCTACATCCTGCTCCAAGTACCGCATCAATTTCCTAATGTTGTGAACCTGTTCACTCATATGGCAATAAAAAAAAAAAACATTCTGATTCTGATTCTGATTCTGATCCCTGTGCTGAAAAAGGTGTTCCCTTGAGTTTGGCGCCTTAGACCTCTCGGCCATCCTGACAGTCTGCTGCTGTAGGTCCTGGGGTCTGCTGTCAGTATGTGGGCCCTGATCCATTATTACTGGCTTTCCTGGCACACATGAAAATACCTGTACTCACTATTGGTTTGGCACCAAGTATACATAACTAGTGCTTTGTTTAAAGGTTCTTTGAATCTATGATGTCATTTTACCACTGCAGCAATAGTAGTGTGTCCAAGAAGAATGAGAGCCTGCACTGTAGTTAACCAATATCCAACCTTGAGTAAAGCAGCCACTGAGGCTATCTGCATTCTTACAACCTGCTCAAAGCACAAGATAAGACAAACACATTACCAGAAATGGAATTTGATCCCACGCCTCCATTCAGAGACCAAATGTGCTAGAGCTCAGAATGGAGTTTACCTTAAGTCTGATGCCTTGGACGTCCAAACCATTTTGATAGCTCCCTCGCTGCCACTTGAGGATGACAGTTCCAATATCAGGACAACGTTCATTCTTTGGCATTCCTTCACCCTTATACAATTGTCCATGTTCTTTTAGTATTCTTACAGAGGTCCTGCCTTTATCAGGTAAAACAAATGTTGGAAGCATGGGTGCTTATCACAATGCCGTAGAAGTTATAGAGAGACTTTTGTTGTTTTTCTCTCTATTCCATTATATGTGTAGTGAGATTAGGTTATCAGTGGCTGTTCTGGGTACCAGTTCAATAAATTAAAAATGGCAGTTGCACACATGGGGCACAAACACAGGACCCTATGACTGAGCATCCACTGCTCTACTGACTGAGCTAAGAGACATACACTTCACATGTAAGGCTTCTCTGTATCTTCCAGTATTTGTGTGTTAAGGTATGTCTGTACACATTAGTTTGCCAGGGACCATTATGTCTTCAGGTCATCAAGGTTAAAATGGTACATTTCCAACATAGGCCACAAATCCATGACCCTGAGATTGAGAGTCTCATGCTCTACCGACTGATCTAGCCGGGCAGTTATGCACAGGACAGTACAATATCATGATCCAGCTCATGTGATATATATATACCTGTGCGATACATAACAGAGGACTTTGGATCATCAGTAACATACGAACTGACTGAGGCTGAAGGTTATGCATAGAGGCAAAGTTTGTGTATAAAGCACATTACTTAGTAGACACAAAGAACTTCAAAGAATAGACACTAAATACAAGGATATATAAAGCAGACGACAGGGCAAAACAACAACAGTCATTTTGGAGATGTATAAGTGTTGCGCTGTGCACAGATGGGTTTTAAATTCAGTGTAGAAAAAGGCCTACATTTCAAAAGATGTTCTCTGCAGAACGGCAATGTCAGGAGCAGGATTTGAACCCACAGCTCCACCTGGAGACCAGAAGTCCCTGTGCTGAGAAAGGTGTTCCCTTGAGTTTGGCGGCTTAGACCCCTCGGCCATCCTGACAGTCTGTTGCTGTATGTCCTGGGGTCTGCTGTCAGTATGTGGGCCCTGATCCATTATTACTGGCTTTCCTGGCACACATGAAAATACCTGTACTCACTATTGGATTGGCACCAAGTACACATAACTAGTGCTTTGTTTAAAGGTTCTTTGAATCTATGATTTTACCACTGCAGCAATAGTAGTGTGTCCAAGAAGAATGAGAGCCTGCACTATAGTTAACCAATATCCAACCTTGAGTAAAGCAGCCACTGAGGCTATCTGCATTCTTACAACCTGCTCAAAGCACAAGATAAGACAAACAGATTACCAGAAGTGGAATTTGATCCCACGCCTCCATTCAGAGACCAAATGTGCTAGAGCTCAGAATGGAGTATACCTGATGCCTTGGATGGTAGGTTGACAGTGGCTGTTCTGGGTATCAGTTCATCAAGTTCAAAATGGTAATTTTTCAAAGTGGACCACAAATCCACAACCCTGAGATTAAGAGTCTCACGCTCTGCTGACTGAGCTAGCCAGGCAACTGTAGAGAGTGCAGTACAATACAACAGTACAGAAAATAGACTAATTTGGGCACTTTAAGATAAACAAAATAATTAGACAACAGATATTTTAAAAGATGTTAATGCTAAAAATGTTAAACTCCTTTGACCGATTAATTGACTAAATGACTAAAGGCCTACAGTCCTAGAGCAGTGTGATACCTGGGCTGGAAACCATGCCATGGTACATACCTGGGTTGGAGACCACGATGAGGGTGCAGTTGGGGCTGTACTTGATGATCTGGGGGATGATGGACTTGAAGACGTTGACGTTCCTCTGGACCAGGTTGAGGCGGCTCTCCCCCTCCTGCTGCCTGACCCCAGCAGTGACCACCACCAGGCGGGAGTTAGCTGTGACCGCATAGTCTGCAACATGGCACAGCATGGTCAGGCTGAACTACCCACCACACCGCCAAACACAAACACACATCTATTCTACCGGATGACCCGTTTTTCTGTAAGCTCAAATGAGCTTTGGCGGCACGGTGGCTGAGTGGCAACACTCAGGCCTCCCAGCAAGAAGGTTGCGGGTTCGATTGCCTTTCTGTGTGGAGTTTGCGTGTTCCTCCCCGTGTCTGGATGGGTTTCCTCCGGGTACTCCGGTTTCCCCCATCAACCTAAAACATGCCCGCACCCCTATGAACAAGGACCATAATGTCCACCCTCCTGTGGGCTCACCACCTGCAGAGGGGTTCATAGGGGGGGTCAGGTGCTATGAGTATTGGGCAGCAAGCTGCCCCCTCGACCCAGCTGGATTAAGCGGGAGAAGATGGATGGATATATCAGGTGTTTCACTGTGCTGTGAATAGTCTGTGTGCTATAGTCTATCTCTTCCTGTAATCAGAATTAAATAAATAACATTGAAATTTGTGCACCAGCAGATGAATGCTTTGCCTTTTGGAAAAAGCAAGAGAGATGAGGAATGTTACACAGTGGGGCTTTAAAGGGCAAAAATGTCCAAGTGTCAGATTTTGTCCGTTAGATGCTCACTGATTATACTCGTTTGTCATGGGACGTTTTGTTTCCTGTATGTGCTGAGAGGAGCAGGAGGCCCACCTTTGTCTGCACGGATCTTGGAGGTCTTGAGGAACAGGCTGCCGTGCTGAAGGTCCATCATCTCCCCTTTGAGACGGTCCTCCACCACATCCACCAGAGCCAGCTCGTCACACAGGTCCTGGCACACGCACATGTCACACAGATGTTAGCCTTACATGTACAATATGTGTTTTAAACAAGAGCTACTTTGCTTTTGTTTGGGTATTTAGTATTAAACTACACATACATTATTTTATAATTTGTTCTGATCTAAAATGACTTTAGAATTAAAATGCCTCCATTGACTTCCTGTTCAAAACTGAGATAATATGTGAATAAGTCCTTAGTTTAAGTATTTCTCTTCACTTGCATACATTTTGACAATCTTAAAACATCATCTTATTTCAAGAGCAGCAGCTTTTGTCTCCTCATTTCAGGGGAGAAAATGCCTGGTCATTGTCTTTTTTGAAGTAAAAGACAATTTGTGTTTGTTCTATTGACGAATCTTATTTTAAGACACATTTTTTGTCCAAATGTTCTCAAATCAAGATCAATACTTCTGATTCAAGCGCTTCCGAACTCTTGATATTTTTAACAAGGTATTTTCTAGTGGCATCTGTTGCCACTAGTTTCAAACAAACATGTGCATGATCTTTTTCTTGCTTGCACCACTTTGGTGTTGTGGTCCAAAGCAAGAAAAAGATCATATGCAAAACATGTGTGACAAAAATAAGAATCTAGTCATTTGAAAATAACAATGTGCAGGGTATGTTTGTGAGGAGCTCTTGGTGGTGGAGGACTCACCCGGAGCAGGATGCTGATGGCACAGGCCATGCCCACCTGGCCCACTCCCACCACGGTCACCTTGTTGCGAGGGGGCTCGGCGGCGCTGGAGGCCAGAGGACTGATCAGCTTCTCCATCACAGATGCCATGTTCTCAGCTGCAGACAGGGGGTGCTGTGGTTAATGAAGCTCTACTGTCACAAGACTATTTGTACAGCATCAGGCTGTATTTATATTTTTATCTACAACTATACCACACTGTACCATATTGTACCACACTGTACTACACTATACTATACTGTACTACACTGTGCCACACTGTATTACACTGTACTACACTGTACCACACTATATAACACTGTACTACACTATACTATACTGTACTACACTGTACCACACTGTACCATATTGTACCACACTGTACTACACTATACTACACTGTACTACACTATGCTATACTGTACTACACTGTACTACACTGTACCACACTGTACCACACTATACTACACTGTACTACACTGTACTACACTGTACTACACTGTACTACACTATACTATACTGTACTACACTGTACCACACTGTACCACACTGTACCACACTGTAGTACACTGTCGTACACTGTACCTGTACAGTCTCTGACAAAAGTCTTGTCGCTTATCCATTTTGTAAAAACAAAAGCTTTTAACCTGACTTTAAATGAATCGATTGGTTTTAGAAATGTCTCATATGAAAGCTAAAACCCTCCCAAATTATTCTCAATATAGTAAAATAAATTTGCTTCACTGAAGAAAGATTGATCATTTAATGAACACAGAAAGGTCAGATTTTGGCAAGACAAAAGTTTTGTCACCTACAGAAAATTGAACAAATAATTTACTTCAGATGGCGGCACGGTGGCTGAGTGGCAACACTCAGGCCTCACAGCAAGAAGGTTGCGGGTTCGATCGCCCGGGCCTTGTGTGTGGAGTTTGCATGTTCCTCCCCGTGTCTGGATGGGTTTTCTCCGGGTACTCCTGTTTCCCCCATCAACCCTGCACCCCTATGAACTAACATCAAGGACCATGTTGTCCACCCTCCTGTGGGCTCACCACCTGCAGAGGGGTTCATAGGGGGGATCAGGTGCTATGAGTACCCGACCCAGCCGGATTGAGTGGGAGAAGATGGATGGATAATTTACTTCAAATACAAAAATATTTTACTTCAAATACAAAAATATTTTACTTCAAATACGAAAATATGTTGCATAACGTCAGTGAATTAAGTAGTGGTGCTGTGAGATCCATATTTAATATCTTGTATGACTTCCATGAGCTTGAAGTACTGCATCCATGCGGTTCGACAATGATTCATACAATTTGTTGATGAAGTCATCAGGAATAGCAAAGAAAGCGTCTTACATGCCTCCAGAGTTCAAGATTCTTTGGTTTTGCCTTCCATGCTTCCTCTTTCATTCTACCCCAGACATGCTCAATGATGTTCATGTCTGGTGGCTGGGCTGGCCAGTCCTGGAGCACCTTGATCTTCTTCGCCTTGATGAACTTTGATGTAGAGATAGAAGTATGCGATGGAGCATCATCCTGCTGCAAAATTTGACCCCTTTTATGGTTGGGAATGTAAGAGGTGCTAATACTTCTTGATATTTTAGGCTACTGATATTGCCTTCCACCCTGCAAATGTCTCACACACCCCCATACTGGATGTAACCCCAGACCATGATTTTTCCTCCACCAAACTTAACTGTTTTCTGGGTGAATCTTGGATCCATGTGGGCTCCAGTAGGTCTCCTGCAATATTTGCGGTGGCTGTGATATAATTCAACCGAGGATTCATCTGAGAAATCCACCTTCTGCCACTTTTCCAGTGTCCATCCTTTTAGCAGGCTGTGGGCCTTGGCAAATGCCACACGTTTTTTTAATTGCCTTTTGTTTAGTGCTGGTTTCTGTGCACTGATTCGACCATGGAGGCCATTTCGAGACAGAATTCTACAAACTGTTCTGGTTGACACAGGGACTTGAGGTGACCAGGCCTGGTGGAGCTCTGCTGCAGTGGAAAAGAGGCTGGCCTTGGATTTTCGGGGTCTGCCCGACCTGGGCTTGTCAAAAACATCTCCAGTCTTTTCAGATCTTTTTCTTATTCTTTGTACTTGACGCTGAGACACATTGAAGGTGTCAGCCACCTCAGCAGTGGATCTGGTCTTCAGCCTCTTGATAATTAACGCTTTGGTCTCAGGGCTTTGGTCTTAGGCTTGTTGTCAGAGGTCAAGTTGCAGTTGATGTGAAGGTCTGGTGTGCTGGGGTTCTTTTTATACACACCCACTAATTGATTGATCAGTAACTGATCACAGGTGAGGCTGTAATCTAGGACTGGGTGCATCATATGACAAGGAGACAAGACTTTTGTCTTGCCAAAAGGAAGTAGAAATTGTGGCTTTAATGAAGTTATACTAATTCAGCAACTACTCTGAACAGGATATTTCCACTGCTAAATGTAGTCTTGTAAATAAGTAAATAAATAATATATAATTCTGTAGTTGCCATGGCTGTGACTGGTTGCTCTCGTGGTTGACTGGCTGGCATACTGAGCAGTTTAATATCACATTTTTAACCCAGTATTTTGGGATTTTTACCAACTAAGAAGAGCATCATGTGCAGTTCAAAGGACAGAAGTTCAGGACTATTAGATTGTGTGACAGGAGCAGTTTGTTGTCAGACTTTTTACCACCAGATATGGCAGAAGACAGGGGAAACACGTGGACCCATCATCTCCCCAAACAACAGAGCGGAGTGAGAGAGAGTCAGTCTTTCTGCTGTGTCCAGAGTTCACCTGTTCTCCCTGGAGGCTGCTGACGTGCTACACGACACAGAGGAGGGACACTTTTGTCTTGAGGGCTCTTCTCACACTGCCCTGACACAGGATCTGATGACTCTATCTGTGCAACTGCACTCACACTTTTGTTTGAGCTTTTCTATTATTACTTTACTGTACTCACTGTGTTTAAACTGCCCTCAGGGACAAATAGAGAGACACAGATTGAGATGAGTGTAATGTTACTATTGTGTCTAAATGACACAATAGTTCTAATTAGACCAGTACAAATAACAGACATCACCTTTACTTTGTGTAATGAAGATTTAAGCCTTGAGTTTTGAGTTTCAGTGCATATGACATAAATAAAGGGGTTCTGTTTTAGAATTCACTATCACTTCCCCGGTGTAAAGCTGTGATATATACTGTGAGTACCACAAGTGCAGTATATGTGTGTATGTGGTAGTGCACAGATGCAGTATATGTGTGTATGTGGTAATACACAGATGCAGTATATGTGTGTATGTGGTAATACACAGATGCAGTATATGTGTGTATGTGGTAGTGCACAGATGCAGTATATGTGTGTATGCGGTAATACACAGATGCAGTATATGTGTGTATGTGGTAGTACACAGATGCAGTATATGTGTGTATGTGGTAGTACACAGGTGCAGTATATGTGTGTATGTGGTAGTACACAGGTGCAGTATACGTATGTATGTGGTAGTACACAGGTGCAGTATATGTGTGTATGTGGTAGTACACAGGTGCAGTATATGTGTGTATGTGGTAGTACATAGGTGCAGTATATGTGTGTATGTGGTAGTACATAGGTGCAGTATATGTGTGTATGTGGTAGTACATAGGTGCAGGATATGTGTGTATGTGGTAGTACACAGGTGCAGTATATGTGTGTATGTGGTAGTACACAAGTCCAGTATACGTGTGTATGTGGTAGTACACAGTGGAAACTTTGCAGTATCAAGGTCAGAGTGTCCTGTGGAGCCATGATGGGGGCCTGTGAACCACAGGGGAGGGGCCACACAGAGGGGAGGGGCGACACAGAGGGACTGGGAGTGAAAGGGGTGAGGTGGGCAGCAGCATTATTTTAGTGTGTATTTGTCTACAAAAGTTGGAGTTTCTGTGGCAGAAAACTGAGTCCAGGGAAATACAAAGTGAAGTTGTTTGACTCAGTGTTGACAGGAGAGGACACAGGTGAGGACACAGGAAAGGACACAGGTGAGGACACATGAGAGGACACAGGTGAGGACACAGGAGAGGACACAGGAGAGGACACAGGAGAGGACACAGGTGAGGACACAGGTGAGGACACAGGAGAGGACACAGGTGAGGACACAGGAGAAGACACAGGTGAGGACAAATGTTCTTTTAACAAGTATCTAACTGCTTCCATACAGGACTAACTTTATAAAAAATACATTTACTCAGCTATTTAAGACCAGATTTCTATTATGAGCACTCCTCATTACATTTGTTTTGACCTGAATACATTGAAGAGTGAAATGTCCGTGATAAAGTGCATGTGTGTCTACAGTGTGTCACCTTCTCCTTGTTCCTTTGGCTGTAGTCTTGCATGGAGATCTACATGGAGAATGTTCCTAAGTATGGCCTCCGGAAAGTTGCATACTGTGGCTTTAACTTTGTGCTTTATATGAGTGATGAGTGTGAGTGATTCATTATGAGATCCTGTTGTTGTGTGGTGCCCTGTCCCAGACCCAACAGGTGACACTGTGACAGCAGAGGGCATCATGTACTGTATTGTACTTTTACACAATACTACTCACATCTGCTTTTTAGAGCTATGAAAGAGTAAGCGTCATCTGTAATGATCTTGTAAAGGATTGTGAAAGAGTTTAATTAACTATGAATATTATTACTACTAGTACTACTACTACTACTATTATACCTACTCACAGTACATCCACTACTAATACCATTACTACTACTATTACTACTGCTGTGGTGCTACTGCTACAGCTGCTGCAATCTGGTGAGTGTCATCCAGTACTAGTAGCCTGCAGTTATTGAATATTTGAGAACAAGGGTGATAGAGTATTAGATCAGCGTAATACTACTACTACTACTACTACTACTAGAATTCCTACAATACTACTACTCCAATTACTACACTAGCACTACTCCTGCTACTACAGTCTGATCAGTGTAGCCCAGTAATAGTACCCACTAGGTTGTTAAATATTTGACCTCCTGCACAATGGTGATAGACAAAGTATTAAGCAGGCTCACTACTACTACTACTACTACTACTACTACTACTACTACTACTACTACTACTACTACTATTACTACAATCTGGTCAGATTAGTTTTTAGTACTACTCCTTGTATCACTACTATTCCAAATCTAATATCAGTGCCACTACTACAGCGTCGTCCAACACTAGTATTCAGCAGCAGTAGAGTATTTGACCTTCCACACAATGGTGACAGCCTGAGCGTTACGAGGCTTATATAAGAGCAGGCTGGCCCCGCTGTGCTTTGTGCTCTCGGCCAATCAGATCGGCCCTTATCAGCACACTCTCCTCCAGCTCACACACCAAACGCACCAAACATGGAGCTGTGGAGGAGACTCAAGATCAAGTCCCCTGCACGCCTTGTCCCACGCTTTGTCCAACATTCTGTCCAGTCTTCTGAGCAATACCCTGACCTCAAAATACTGCACTTAGCACACCAAAACATCACATAAATATGGCAAAACATCGTGCTGAAAAGATTCTTGAATAAACCAGCTGTGCTAATCTGCTCGCCTGTTCTCTAAATCGCAACCCAAAGCTAAACAAAGCCCCACTGACCTGTGTGTGGTTTGTGAATGCACGCGGGTCCTGTGTCTCCGGTCGGTCCTGGGGGTCCTGTGCAGTGCGAGCGAGCAGACTGTCGGAGAGATGGAGTGGAGATGGAGAGAGAGAGGGAGAGGGAGAGGAGGGGAGGGGAGAGGGGGTGTGGTGCTTTCTCTCTCTTTACAGTGTGCAGCTCTGAAGAGTAATCACTTAAATATAATATGGTTTTCAATAGTTTTAGTACAAAAATGTACATTTTGGCACAAATTCCAAACCAGTCACTCAGGGAGAAAACACTCAGTTCATGTTGACACAGCCTTAAATACATGTTCAAGCTTTGACCAGAGGTGGGAAGAGGAGCCAAAAATTGTACTCAAGTTAGAGTGTGATGTGAGTGAATTTAATTTGAAGTGAATTAAATTTGAAGGACAAAACATTAAATGAACAAAATCTGGTGTTTTCAAAGGACAAACACAAAAAAATTAGACAAACTAAATCATATTTGAAGGAGCTGCAAGAAACACAAATGTTCAAATCATTTCATATTGTCACATAAAGCTTTTGTCACTTTAGACTCATAGGGAAGAGGAAGCACGACTTTACTCAAGAAAAAGTACTGTTCAGTAAAAAATATGACTCAAGTAGGAGTAAAAGTATGCTGCTAGAAGAGTACTCTGAAGAGTAGGTTAAATGTAACTGAGTAAATGTAAATGCCCACCTCTGCTTAATGATGCATATAAATGTGACGGTGTCCACAAAGTGTCCTTGTAAGACTGTTTTGTGTTCAAACATGCAGACTTGTTTTGTGTGGTGTGAATAGTTTTGTGTTGATTTTTGAATATTACAATAAAACAGAGATTGTGTCAAATACTGTGCAAATTCTAGTCTCTGGTAACATGTTTTTGTCCTAATAAACTTTAAAGTCATAAAGTATGTTGTGTTCAAATGCAAACAGGCCGAAACAGAGTTCAGTCTTGGCTCATGTTAAAGCTGCAATGTGGAACTTTTTATGGCATAAGTTTTGCCACCTGTTTATCTCCATGGCGATGGTTTTGCATGATTTAGAATGATCCACAGTAACGCACCACTGGCACTGCAAACATACAAATCATTTCTATGGAGACAAGCAGGTGGCAAGGTATTTTAGCAATAAGAACCTCAAATGTAGTGAATGAAAGATTTCAGTTTAATGCTCCACTGTGGAATATTCCACCAACCTTCCACCTTTAGACATGCTTTAATGGTCTAACAGTACAGACTCTCTCCCCATAATCTAGGTCCTGCTTTAGTCCTTTTAGTCCAGTTATTTTGTAGCAGTTTGAATGACCCCAAAGTAGCACTACTGGCATTATTTATGTTTCCATGGTGACCTTCAGCGCGCCCTTGTTTGGTCGTGTTCTGCTTCCTGGCTTTGTGTATAAAACATGAGGATGGGGCAGCGGAGGACAGACGCGCACATGCAGCCGGTGTGCATGTGAGGAGGGGGCGGGGGTGAGGGGCCGGGCCGTTCCCACGTGGAGCTTTTATTGGGCCAGAGCAGAGGGGGCGTGGCTACAGAGGGCTTACATAACACTCTCCATCTTCACACACACACCACACACACACACAGTCGGACCTCTGCTGCTGAGGAGCAGGGCAGCCATGTTTGCAGATACAGGAATGTGACAGGAACAGCACACAGTCTGATCTCACAGATGAGCCACTGTACTGGAATACTTGGAATACTGGTGTTAATGTGAATAATACATGAGAGATGGTTTATTTTCCACCAACAGATTCAGTCAATTTGAGTCAATTGTAATTGTAAAGGTGTATTGTAAAAGTGTTTGAACAAAGACTGAGAATAGAAATGCCTAAAATAAAGAGCTGGTTTGATCAGAATAATTATCAGTGGTGGTAAAACTAAATGTGATTTTTGTGACCGTGGCTAAATCACTGTGGGTTTCTTCAAATCCTCCATCAAAGGTCCTGACCCAGATTAGCTCAAATTCTGGAGATGGGTTACAGCAGCATTAAAGGAGGGACACATTTCTCAGTAAGCACAAATGTTTGGTACAAAAATATGAAGGTAAAATACATTATGTCAGTATTGATCATCGAAAAGCGAAATCTTTTCAGGAGTATTATTGCATAACAAACTCATAAGACATGAAACAGAAGCACTGGTTCTGCAGTGGTGTCTTTATGAACTCACAGACAGACATCTCTGTATCTCCCTGTAGCTCTAATGCAGTGTTTCTTAACCTGGGTTCGATCGAACCCCAGGGGTTCAGTGAGTCAGTCTCAGGGGTTAGGCAGGGGTCAAGAGTCACATCCAGCTCGTATGATTCATGATGACTCGCCCCGTTTGGCCCTTATTGGCTGCAGGAAATTTTGTGTGTGCAATAGTCTTGTGACTGTTGTTATGGTACATTGTGTAATTTCTTTCTTAATATTTTCCCTTCATACTAACTATGTTGAGCAAAAAAAGAAAGTGGTTGGACGAATATGTGCAACATGGATTCACATGTGTGCACCAATAAAATATATATACCTATGTTTGGAATGTGAAAAAAACATATTTTATTTTTCTAATTAAGAAGGGTTCGGTGAATGTGCATATGAAACTAGTGGGGTTCAGTACCTCCAACAAGGTTAAGAACCACTGCTCTAATGAGTTACTGACAACAGGAGAAGAAGGGACCATTGTTGTGGCCCCTCACAAGGCTGCTGGTGGTGTCAGGTTATGGACTGGTTTATACAGGGACATAAGCCTTTTTTCCACTGGCACACTTCCCTTGGGGCCTTAAAGCGGGTGTGTGCGGGGCCCTACAGCACAGCTGTGTTTCAGTGCTCTGTGAGACATGGACGTCACCCAAGCATAACCCATGTCTTCTTCATAAATACAATATAAAACATAAAAAGCCATGTTTTGTCTGACTAATAATGTAACGTATGAATGTTAACTTTTATTTTGAGATACATCAGTGTTGGCACTTTACACCTGCCCAGGCAAAATAGTTGAAAAGTAGCTTATATAATATATATTATATAGCTACAATATTTATTGCAATATCGTGGGAAAAGCTCACGATATGGTGGGGAGGCTCACGATATTATGATATTTTACATAATAACGAGACTGACATTCTAAAATGCTTTGAGCAGTCATTTTGTACAGCATTTATCGTGATTAGGGATATCCAAACGATATCCAAACGATATCCAAATGATATCCAAATGATATCCAAACGATATCCAAACGATATCCAAATGATATCCAAATGATATCCAAATGATATCCAAACGATATCCAAACGATATCCAAATGATATCCAAATGATATCCAAATGATATCCATATCTCTCTGTACAATACGTTCACCTTTGACAATATGATATCACCATATTTATGTTATTGTTACATCCCTAGTCATTTCAACTCATTCTAACTTTAATGGTTCAATAATAATAATAATAATAATAATAATAATAATAATAATAATAATAATAATAATAATAATAATAATAATAATAATAATAATAATAATAATAATAATAATAATAATAATAATATCATCATCATCATCATCATTTGGTTTTATATAGTGCTTTTTTTGGACACTCAAAGACACTTTACAGAGCATTATTAATTCACTCTACACTCGATGGTGGTAAACTACTGTAGCCAAGAACGTGAGGCTGCCATTCTGCTCCATCGGCCCCTCCGACCACCACCAATCATGCATGTATGCACCACTTCCATACAAGGCAATAGGTGAAGTGTCTTGCCTAAGGACACAATGACACTTGAGCCCCACTGTAGCACCTGGTTTTCCCATTGGTCTCCCATCCAAGTACTAACCTGGCCCCGCCCTGCTGAGCTTCTGAGATCTGATGAGATCAGGTTTTGACAAGGAGGCTTAGCCAGAGGCAATAGGCAGTAGAGACCCTCCAAAGTGGAAACAAGGCTATGCCATAAGCAGGGCGTCCAGCACAGGCCCAACACAGATCATGTGGGCAGTCAAAGTATCTTTTTTTCGAGAATAAGTGTGTTCAAAAAGAACCAATATGGTGGCACCTGATTGGACAGTAGAAGAAACAGAAGCAAATGTTTGAGAGTTCATGAACATGTGCTCATGAGCAAGGTGCCACTGTTAAGGGTGCTGTGGCCCACTGCAGGACACACATACGGACAGGACAAGTGTGCACTGATGTAGCACAGAGGGGAGGCTTAGACCAGCCCTGTGTCAGGGTGTGGTGAGTATTTATAAATGACCTCACACAGGCATGTGATTCTCTTTGGAGAATGAACGAATAAGACTTAATGATTGTATGTGAGAGTATGTGTTCCTCCAGACCACACTGTTCTAAACCATCACTCTTATGATTGGGCCTTTAGAATGAACAGAAGTCTCCAGAGAGAGAAGAAGAAGAAGCGTGACACTGGCGTCACTACAGAACCCAGCGTCTGGACACTCAAGCCCACAGGACACTGTGAGAGTGTGGTCAGTCCAGTGTAGTGCAATCCAGTCTCTGCTTCTATTGTAAGGAGTATTATATGGAATTAGAAATATCTCTGATCTAAATAACTAATAAATGGTGTCTTTTCCTATATTCCAAAGCCCCTTGTATACCAATGTGTGCCTCAGTGGGGGCTGTGTCACCAGTGTTATGCAGCAGCACTTCAACAAGACTATTCTTATGGCCATTATCTGTGCTCTGGCACTCACTCTCACAGACACAATGAGTGTCAATCATAAAGCATGTGCTCAGCATACCAGCCCACACCCACTGAGCATCTGAGCCCTGCATCCACAACTGAGGCCCACGGCACAGGGACAAAACCAAACTTTTTACATTTACTTTGTCACATATGACTTTTATGACTGCTTGTTTCAAATCCAGTTCTTCTATGCACTCAACAGAGTGTGCTGAACCCAGAGCTGGAACATTTTATTTAATCTATACCTGAACATGAAGCTCACAGTAGATCCACCTCCTGTACCTCCTCAAGTCTGCAGACACTCCAGAACCCCCCAGGACCATAGCACACACACGCACACACACACACACAGATACACACACACACACACACACACATACGCACACACACACACGCACACACACAGATACACACACACATATTTCGGTTTCAGGGGCAGTACCTCTGG
Organism: Odontamblyopus rebecca; assembly: GCA_030686955.1. Taxonomy (NCBI): domain Eukaryota; kingdom Metazoa; phylum Chordata; class Actinopteri; order Gobiiformes; family Gobiidae; genus Odontamblyopus; species Odontamblyopus rebecca. The sequence continues at coordinate 14,104,897 of CM060653.1, read as the reverse complement.
CCTGGCACACTGGGGGTAGTGGTCCCTCTGTTTAACAAGAGAGGCCAGAGGGTGTGTTCCAGTTACAGGACAATCACACTCCACATCCCCCACTAATCCAGGGACTGGAGAACAGATTCAAGAGGATCAGTGTGGTTTTCACTTGTGCTTTGTGGATTTCGTGGTGTCCTGTGGGGAGTGGTCTGGGAGTGTGAGGTCCAGGAGTCTTTGCTCAGGGCTGTCCGGGCCCTGTATGACTGGAGCAGGAGCTGTGTTCTCTGCAGTATGTCAGACCTGTTCCCAGTGCATGTAGGTGTCCCCCAGGGCTGCCCTTTGTCACCGGTTCTGTTCATTGTATTTATGGACAGAATTTCTAGGCTCAGTCAGGGGCCAGAGGGGGTCCAGTTTGGAGACCATAGGATCTCATCTCTGCTGTTTGCAGATGATGTTGTCCTGATGGCTCCATCCAACCAGGACCTGCACCATGCACTGGGAACTGGGCTAAACCAGGACTAAAGCACGACATGCACCAGCAGTCAAGTGTGAAGTGGCTACAATGAAAATCAAAAGGTAAAAAAAAAAAGTAAATACAAAACACATAGGACGTGGCTGCCCTGCTCCTCAGCAGCAGAGGTCCGACTGTGTGTGTGTGTGTGTGTGTGTGTGTGCGTGCGTGTGTGTGTGTGTGCTATATATACAGTCATGTGAAAAAGTTTGGACACCCCTGATCATTTTCAAGATTTTCCTTTATAAATAATTGGTTGTTCGGATCAGTAATTTCAGTTAAATATATCATATAGCAGAAAAACACTGATATTTGAGAAGTGAAATTAAGTTTATAGGATTTACAGAAAGTGTGCAATAATTACTTAAACAAAAGTAGGCATGTGCATAAATTTGGGCGCCCTTGTTGTTTTATTGATTTTAATACTTTTAGCACTAATGATTGGAACACAAAATTTGTTTGGTAAACTCATTGACCATTGGCCTACAGACACAGGTGAAGCCGATCATGAGAAAGGGTATTTAAGGCGGCCAGGTGCAAGTTGTTCTCCTCTTTGCATCTTCTCTGAAGAGTGGCAACATGGGAGCCTCAAAACAACTATCAAATGACCTGAAAACAAAGATTGTTCAACATCATGGTTTAGGGGAAGGATACAAAAAGCTCAGAAATTTCAGCTGTTAGTTTCCACTGTGAGGATCATAGTGAGGAAATGGAAAACCACAGGCACAGTTCTAGTTAAGGCCTGGAGTGGCAGGCCCAGAAAAATCTCACATAAGCAGAGGGGAAGGATGGTGAAAACAGTCAAACTCAACCCACAGACCAGCTCCACAGACGTACAACATGATCTTGCTGCAGATGGTGTCACTGTGCATCGATGAACTATTCACCGCACTTTGCACAAGGAGATGCTGTATGGGAGAGTAAAGTCACTTGAGGTTTGCTAAAGCACATTTGGACAAGCCAGCTTCATTTTGGAATAAGGTGCTGTGGACTGATGAAACTAAAATTGAGTTATTTGGACGTAACAAGGGGTGGTATGCATGGCGAAAGAAGAGCACAGCATTCCAAGACAAACACTTGTTACCCACAGTAAAATTTGGTGGTGGTTCCATCAGGCTGTGGGCCTGTGTGGCCAGTTCAGGGACTGGAAATCTTGTTAAAGTTGAAGGTTGCATGGATTCCAGTCAATATCAGCAGATTCATATGAACAATGTTCAAGAATCAGTGACAAAGTTGAAGTTGCGCCAGGGCTGGATACTTCAAAAAGACAACAACCCTAAACTGCTCAAATTCACTAAGGCAGTTCATGGAGAGGAACAAGTACAATGTTCTGTAATGGCCATCTCAGTCACCAGACCTGAATATTACTGAAAATCTGTGGTGTGATTTAAAGCGGGCTGTCCATGCTCGGGCACCATCAAACTTGACTGAACTGGAGATGTTTTGTAAAGAAGAATGGTCAAAAATACCTTCAACCAGAATCCAGACCCTCATTGGAAGCTATAGGAAGCGTTTAGTTATTTCTGCAAAAGGAGGATCTACTAAATATTGATGTAATCTTTCTGTTGGGGTGCCCTAATTTATGCACATGCCTACTTTTGTTTAAGTAATTATTGCACACTCTCTGTAAATCCTACAAAGTTCATTTCACTTCTCAAATATCACTGTGTTTGTCTGCTATATGATATATTTAACTGAAATTGCTGATCCGAACAACCAATGATTTATAAAGGAAAATCTTGAAAATGATCAGGGGTGCTCAAACTTTTTCACACGACACATGTACATGTGATAACAGGTTCTTGTCTGTACATGACACTGCACAGACATGACATATACACTGTATGTTGTCCCAAGGCAGGGCAAAACAGAGATGCCCTCATGTGCCCGGCCAGCCCCCAGCTGCACTCGTGATTGTACATACTCTGCTGTCCTGTAAGTATGTGAGGGAAAAGGGGGCGGTCAGGGGATGTGTGAGGGAGAGAGGCCTCATTCCTCTAAAGTCTGAGAGCTGCTGACCTCTGTGACCTCACACCCACCAATCAGAACACACACCCACTTTAGAGCAGCCAGTCACAGAGAGGTCCTGCACAGAGCTGAGCTATTCAACGTGATCGCAGGAATGCTATGCTGAATATAAGGCTGCTGTAAGGCATCTGGCTTTATTTTGACAACCAACTTTAATTTAGTTTAAGTCTTAGGCTTTTAATAACAATCTTTGTTAGTTTTATCAGTTTAATCATTAAAATCTCATATGAAAATTATGGATAACTGTAATGTGGTGTCTCCATGGCAAGGAGGTGGGCGTTACCTCAGGTACTCCAGATGCCCTTGTCAGATGTAATGAGGCGTGAAATGACTTCTTTCTGGAGGTGGCATGTCACCTGCATGAGTCAGGTTTGACTCAGGCTTTTTCAGTTTTTTTCAATTCTAAACCTGTCACAGCACACATAGTGGACCACCAGAAAAGTTCCACAGTGCACCTTTAAGTTCTAATTATAGTATCCAGCAGTGCTACAAGTGTAGTTTACAGTGTGTAACTATGGCAACATGCATTTGTGAACAAATGACACATGCACACGTAGAAGAACAGGGAGATGTGAAACCCTTGGTGGACTCAGGCTCCTCCTCAGGCTCTGTGGAGTTGGAGGAAACAGGAATGTGCAGGCAGCTCCCACTTCACAGGTCACTGCTCTGGCTTACTCACAGGTGGGAGGGGCCTCGTCATATTGGGGAGGGGCTCTACTGTGTGGACCAAGGACACGCTGGTGGAACTTGGGCAGCACCAGTTTATCTGTTTTAGGAACCAAGCAAAAGGCTCTGCTAATATGTCTAAGGTTTAGAACAAGAGGCTCAAAGAATATGAAATAAATCAAAAATAATGTAAAAACTATCTTGTTAGTCCTGCCATTTACTGGTTTAAAGGATCTGTATGCAAGATTTTATTTTAAATTTCATAAACATGACCTAACTGTGTCCCCACATACAAGGTAAACATGTTCAATTCTAACAGCTTTTACTGATAACAACAATCAGAAAGCAGAACACAGTCACACAACTCTCTCATTTGGGTTGCTAGTTTCAACACTGAAATCCAGTGAGTTTAAAGCTAAAATGTGTCTCTCTCTGATCTGATGGTCACTCCCTAAACCCCGGCACCTGCACCAGTCATGTGTCAGTGCTAGTGCAGTCTCTGCAGCTCAGGGAGGGGAGGTTCTGAGTTAAACTGAGAATGAGACACACTTGGATGCGTCGAAGGCTCTGGACACACAGGCCTGGATAGGACATCGTACCTTTGTCTGCAGACAGTAAGAGTGCAGGCTGCACACAGTTCCTATAATCACAATCGCCTCCAAACTTTATAATGGACTGTGCTGCCATCTACAGGTGAATTTAGCCAATTCAAGAAAATATATCTCACCCCAGTTCAAGTAATGCCAAGAGTGCATCTATTTCTTCCATTAACTTAACCAGTGACCCTCAGGCCTGCTGAATTGGCCCAAATGATCATGGACAGTATTTTCAGTTGCAGCTATAACCTCTAATATCACATTATACTGTGATACCAGTCTAAAATAAAATTCCAGTGGGGCTCTGCCAAATCTGTGTAAATGCAGCTCTAAGACTTGCAGCATTGATCACTGGTCTCAATACTTTTATATGTGGCCCTGGGTTTTAAGTTTGAACATCCCTGAACAAGTCACTTCTTAATCACTGAACTGCAGTAACACGCTTTGATTCATTTGTTCATCGAGGAAGTGAAGCCTATGAAATGGCTCATATTTACAGCATAAGCCCCGATCCAGAAAGCACTAGTCATTACATAATAGGAGTGATGCTGGCCTACTGAACCAGTGTGGCTTTCATTAGATCAGATGGACAGTGAAAGGACAGTGTAGGTGCACGCTTGTAAGACGCAGACAGGATGTGGGGAACTCTTTATTAGAATAGTCACATTCTATCAACAGGAATCATAAAACCAGACGTGTTGTACAGGAATCGAGGCAGTCCCATCACCTCTGCTCGTGTCAAATATACACAGGGACATAAATATGGGCTCCGTGAGGGCAGGGAGGAGGAGGAGGTCTACTCAGTCAGGCCCAGCTTCTTCTTGAGCGACTCGGGCATCTCGGGAGGAGGGGGGCGGGGCAGGCGGAAGTACACCTTCACCGAGTCGTAGATGAACCACTGCAGCGCCGTGAGGGTACCGATCATGATGATACGGGCCACCAGACCCTTCCACACTCCTGCACACACACACACACACACACACACAGGTCACACTTACGGACTTATGGGGGCATCAAGTCATGAGGAAGGGACACGAGACTAAAACCACAAGAATTAATTTTGCTGCTCATCTCCATGGTGGTTATTGCTCTGCCAGAATGTTCCGAAGTATGGCATTTATTCATTTTCATACCTGCTATTGCTTGCAAATCCTTCAGAAATAGCGATTAGCGTATCTCTTGACTACCTAAACTAATCACCAACTGTGTAATGATATCCAAGTCTCACAATACGATATAGTCTGTCTGAACCTCACGGTACGATATTTATTGTGGTATCGTGGGAAAGCTCACGATATTCTACAGAACAAGACTGACATTCAAAAATGCTTTGATCAGTCATTTGGTACGACATTTATTGTCATTAGGGATAGAACAATATCCAAATCTCTCTGGACCAGATTTTCACCATAAACATCTCACCGTACCAGATTTATTACAATATTTTGTGGAGGCCAAAACAAAACCGTGAATCTGCTCCTTTTTCCTCTAAAAATGCTTCACAATACTTAATCCTATATATATATAATACTTAATAAAAGAATGAAGATGTAAAAGTGCTTAGAAAAGTTATTTCTTCATGTCATCTGCACTGAGATGGAGCAAAGGATCATGGTCTATGTAGTTCCCTCTGTTTTTCCTTTTAGCTATTTCTGCATCAGAACCATTTATTCATTTAAGCAAAGAGATTTGTGATTCCATATATTGTGATGGTGCACGATATTATTGAGACCTTTGACGATATGATATCACCATATTTCAGTTATTGTTTCATCCCTACTGACTATATATGCCAAATTACATACAAGAGCTCATGCTGTCATAATTACAATTAACCCCATCCTCTTCGTCCTTTCTGCTACTGTGACATTGCACCATGACACAGAAACGTGTGTCTGGGATATGCAACTACGGAAACAACTGCATGACACCATCACTGCTGCCGTTTGCTTTATATCGCTTGTGAAAATGCACCATGACAAAGAATCAAGTGTCTGAGATGGTGTCCAGCAGTGTGTTTCTTACATCATGAAAAAAAGTTATGCAAAACGAATAGTTAGGTGAATATCTTAGTATATATCAATGTTTTCCTTTTACTTTACCTGTAACAACTCAAGTTTAGTGTCAAAGTGTATACACCATGAAGTAGTGTTCAGTGCCTCTTGTCCCCTTCATGCTAAACAAACCTGCCATGTCCAGACACTACAGTAGAGTGAAATGCAGGTGACACTGACCTTTGGGGCCCAGCTTCTTGAGCACCTGAGCGGCCGTGCTGCCCTTCTCCTTGTTCAGCACAGACACCACAGAGTCGGCCGGGTGGGACACGATTGCGCAGAACACTCCAGCTGTAACACAGAGGGGAAAGATCAGGATGCGAAATGGATTCTGCTTTTCTTATTAGACGCATTACTGACATGTTGCCTAAGGAACATTGTAAAACCAAATACAGGATTATTTAAATGTAGTACCAACTCAAACCGCCGCTTAATTTTTTAAAGTGTGACATGGAAATGAATGAGAGTCTAAAAAGTTTCTAGAAACAGGAGGTTCCATATTTCTGCTCCAACTCAGTTCTACAGTGCATGTTTGCAGTGAGTCCGAGGAGGGAAGCCCGAGGGTGGGGCGGACACGTACCGATGTATCCAGCGACGAAGGTGACCACCAGCTGCTCGGGCTTGGAGCACTCGCTGCGGGGTTTGGGCACCACGTACTTGTAGAGCAACTCCACAGTGCGCTCAAAGCAGGCGAACTTCATCATGGTGTAAGGAATCTGCCTCATCCACAGAGGGACCACTCCTTTGTAGAAACTGAGGACACAACACTGTTTAGCACATACAGTCTGCTGCAGTCATTAACATTTAGCTTATGTCCATCTCCCAGACTAGCCCCACTGGTGGCTCCTGCCTCTGGGACAGGGGCCAGTGGGGCCCTGGGCTGGGGGACAGGTGGACTGCTCTGACACGCCAATGACTCAAGCACCTCCGACAGTACAGCGACAGGCTGCTGAGGAGTGGGCCAGGCCCAAAGCCTCCAGAGGTGGATCTAAGGAGCGTGTCTCTGAGGGACAAAGCAGCACTTACGCCCAGAGGCCCTCCTCGGCATACATCTTGGGTGCTGCCTCTCTCAGGGTGTTGGCGTAGCCGGGCTGGGTCTGGATACGCACTTTGGCAGCCTCCATTGGAGCCAGAGCGATATCTGCAAAGAACTCTGCACTGGCTGATGCAGCTAGATACAGAGAGGTCCTCCACAGGTACGCGTTCTCCTGAAACATGAGCACAAACAAGTCAGAGCAGAGAACAAGCATTTCACATAAACAACTCCACACATACGTGACCCTCATAAGTGAGCCCTTTACTCACCAACCCAAAGGTCCTTCTACCACAGGCTGACACTGCCATTAAAGTGAAAATACACACTAAATCACTCAACTGTGTACATGGTGTTTGAATACTACACTCACTCCTTTCTTGGCAATTTTAGTGCAAACTAGACAAATATGTAGCCGTGTGTCATGCCGCCAGTGCTGCCGTCTTAAAATGTTAACATTAACCCGCTCTACGTGATCATGGGGCTTTTATTTCACCATTTTGTCCCTAAAAAAAGTTATTATAAATTATTTATATTAAATTATTTATAACCAAGCCTGGCTCCACATTAGCCCCTTTAACCGTGAGCTTCATTTGCGTGGGGCCGAAATGCTGTGGGCAGAGTTGTAGAAACCCGTTAGACACAGTTCATCCTATGTCCAGACCCTACAGCAGGTACTGCAGCTCCATCTGAAATGTGATTGTGGGTGGAGTTTAGGTGTTTGATCCACTTTAAGCCTCCAGTGTGACTGTGGATCAGGTGGCACCTGTCATGTCCACAGGGGACTAGAGACTTAAATGCACTCAGACCTTTGAGACAAAAGAGTGTGCAGTGGAAATGTTGCTGCAGCTTAGAGGTGCCCCCTTTACAACAATTAAATCATCCTCTTTATATCACAGATAGTGTGTCCGTCCCCCAGACTGGCCCCACTGGTGGCTCCTGCCTCTGGGACAGGGGCCAGTGGGGCCCTGGGCTGGGGGACAGGTAGACTGCTCTGACACGCCAATGACTCAAGCACCTCCGACAGTACAGCGACAGGCTGCTGAGGAGTGGGCCAGGCCCACGGCCTCCAGAGGTGGATCTAAGGAGCGTGTCTGTTGGGGTGTTGGGTGTGTGTGGTGTGGGATGTGTGTGAAGTGGGTACACTCACCTCGCCCAGTAAGTCAGCGTAGAAGATTTTGAACACTTCGTAGAAGCCAAACTTGCACAGGCCTTGCATGGAGTAGCCAATGAAGGTGGGAGCCCAGCCCTTGGCCAGGCCTCTGAAGCCATCTTCTCTCACCGTCACTGCAAAGCCATTCCCAATGCTCTTGTATTTGTCTGGGTTCACCTGACAGAGACACAGGCTCAGACCACAGCAGCAGGTGCTGGCTCTTCACTCACACAGCTAAATGTAGGGACAGCACTATCTTAGTGGACTCAATATGCAGCATGCAGATGGACAATTGTGTTAGCTCAGTGTACAGTTCTAGGCCTCACCTTTACTAAAGTGAACAGTAATATTCTAAAGCCATTACAGATTCCAGGTGGGCTGTGGACAGCTCTGTACAAACCTGCAGGCGGCACTTGACCAGATCCAGAGGGACCACCGCTGTGTGAGTGATGCCACAGCTCAGGATGCCCCCGAAGCCACACAGGGCATAGTACTTTGAGGAGCCAAACTCACAGCTCACGTCTGGGACAGAGAGAACATGCAACATGCAGGACACATGCAACACAGACACAATCATTAGAGCCACTGTCCCCAGGAGAAGCACAGCCAACAGTGGGCACTCATGACTATCCTGGACACAGTGGACCTTCACCTTCATTGGAACAGATCATTACACCACCATGATTCATGAAGAGGACAGAGCTGTTGGACATGTGACTGCCCCAACAGCAGTGTGCTCTGTGGGATCAGGCCCTTTATGTGCAGAAAAACCCATTAGAGTCTCAGACACAACGTGTGAATTTAAACAAACTAAATCACAATTAGTCTGTTATATAAGGACCATGTCATGAATAAAAATGGATTTGTGAGTTCACCACAACTGCAATAAATCATGCAAATTGATAAACCAAAGGACAGTCATGGGTGATGGGAGGCACGTCGGGCACAATGCGGGCGAGCACAGGCAGACTGGGCACAGACCTGCATTCTGCATTTGACCAGATCCAGAGGGACCACGGCCGTGTGCGTGGTGCCACAGCTCAGGATGCCCCCAAAGCCACACAGGATGAAGTACTTCTGCGAGCCGAACTCACAGCTGTCCCCCTCTGAAGACACAGGGACAGCCACAGGGACGCTTCAGCCGCTGTTTATACTGCAGGGTCAACTCAACACATGCAGCCCTCATTATGCTGCCTCAGAGGTAAAGGGCCTGTACTGCACCATTCTTGAACTCTGCTCTAATGTCGTTTCCTCATCACAGACCTGGAGCTGTGTTTTGTTTCGTTCACAAATGTTTAAACACACAAAGAGCATATTTAGGCGGGGTTCTTTTCTCAAACGGAAAACACTCTGTACCACCTTGTGATGTCATTAAGAAAAAAAACAGGAAATAATCCACTGTATTTTTAAACTAAGAGTTCCTGGTGATGATTCTAGTGAAGATGTGGAGAATTTCTGTGACAATCACAACTAAAAAAGATAAATCTAAATTATTACAAATAAAAGTAAGCAAAAAGTTTTTAAGAGTATTGTCCGAAAGCCTATGCACCTGACACTGACGTTTACAGAGTCCTCGCTGGAATGCCCCATCACAGCAGCTGCGCGCACATCCAAGCAGCGCTGCGCTCTTAATTGATTCTTTTTCTGCTCCGCTCCGACGCAGAAGTGAGCGAAAAAGGACCGTTTTCATTTGTTCTGTGTGCGTTATTTGAAGTCCAAGTAAGTTTGTAACGAAGTTTAATCTGTATTATTACTGTTTGAGTGTGATTTTAGGAATTTATTTAGCTAAAATCGGGTTTGTTCCACGTGGACTTTCCCCCTTAATTAGGCCTCTCTGTGATAGTCAGACTTATTCTTTTGCACTGTTTACCCTCATTTACATTCTGTTATCTATGTTTATTGCCTATTCTCTCTGTATACATGTCCTGTGTGTATTTTTACTGTATATAATTTATAATTAACCTTTATAATTGCCTTAAGTAACTTCATATTATTTTCCTTTACTGTATTTGTATTTGTTCCAGTTTAATATGATTATCTGATATACTTATTGTTAGAATATCCACTCATGACACATTTCTTGTTTTTCTGTTTGTTTCAGACCACACACATACCTACACACAAATATACCATGAACCATCATAACCAACCTTTGGAATATATTCAAGTTTGAACCCATTAAAGCTGATCAAGATTCTCTAACCGGAGTCTGTCTGTAGTGTTCCCACCCAACAAAGATCCACCCCCATACTTTACACTGGTCCTTCGAGCCGGATTTGGGTTCCACCTTGACACTATGGAGTCAGTTTCAGACGATGAACAGCAGGCCTCTGTCCGACCTAAGAGGGACACCCGTCCACCCAGCCACCTGGCCGACTACGAAGTTACTCTCCTCCCCTCTCAGCAGTCTGTTCCCCAAGCCTCCCTCGCTCCAGTGGGACAATGCGGTGAAACCAGGCTTTCCAGAGGTGGGAGTGTATCGGGCTACCAGTCCACTGCAAATTCACAGAGGTCCGCCCGGAGTTCCCAGAGGAGCAAACTACTCGAGACTATGCCAGATGTTAAGCAGACAGCCGCACTGGAGGAATGCATTAAAGGTATGGAGCTGGCTGACTTACAAGAGGAGATTGAGGAAGAAAGGGAAGCAGATACGGAAGCTAACAGGTTGAATGCACAGCTCAGAGAAGGGCAAAGACTACAGGAGGAAGCACAGCAAGCTAAAGAGAGGATGGCTAGAGAGATGGGATGGCGCAGACGCCTCAAGAAGTTGGAGAAAGAGATGAAGATTGCCAAAGCTGTTAAAACCTTCTTATCAGAGTCAGAAGATGAAGACCAACGTACAGTATTAAACCAGCTCTCTTCTGACAAACCGCTGTCCACTTCGACAACCACTTTGAGGCCTCCTCCACCGCTAGTCCTGACTCAACCACCACCGCTGCTTGCCCCGGTTGCTGTTCCAGTCTCTGCACCCCCTCCCGCAACTACCGCATCTGTCAGTCAATATGTACCAGTCCTTCCCACCTTTGCTTCCATGCCTGCACCAGTCGTGCCACAAGTAACGCATCCTGCTGTTACAACCAGTTACCAGTCCCGTTACCCAGGGCTCCCAGTGACGAAGCGCTATTCCAGCACAACAGAGTATATCGGCTTCACTTCTGTCGTGCAACAAGCAGCACCTATTTTTCCGGCTACTCAAGCCCTAGTGGCACCACCCTGGTCCTACCCTGGTATAGAGACCCTGATTGCCTCGTCCTCACGGTATTCCCAAGCCAGCACTTCCCATCTTCGACAGCGGTCGTGAAAGTGATTTCGCTCTACTCCAAGATGGCTTTGGATAACTTGGATGACCAGTCACCCTCACCTTAGTGAGCACTATAAATATCAAGTTCTCCTAAGTCAGCTCAAACTCCCAAGCGCTTTGCAGCTTGCCAAGTCATACATGTACGATCCTCGACCTTACACCACTGCACCAGGTGCTCTTCAGGACAAGTATGGCCAACCTAGACAACTAGTACAAAGCGAACTAGGGGTAATTCTTAACTCACCAGCCATTAAGTCGGGGGATGTGAAGCCTTCGACTCCTTCGCCCTGTCCGTTCAGTCCCTGGTCGGTATGTTGCGGACGCTGGAAGGACCCATTGGATACGAGCTGAGATGTGGTTCCCATGTCGACCGCCTCTTAAGTAAGATGCCTCCTGCTTACAGGGACGGATTTGTGGAATATTGTCTTAGTCATGGTATCCCTACAGCCGGGTACTGACCTGACCTATACCTTGCCTGACCTTGCCGCCTGGTTACAGATGAAAGCTCAAGCTAGCGCCTTGCCAGTCGAGCCACTTACCTCTACAATTCGGGCCCATCTCCTGTCAAGAGAGACCATGCTTCACGTCTCAAAGATAAGCCGGCTTCAGTCTTCCTGTTCTCCGGGGAGACAGCCACCAATAACAAGCCGGCAACTTCACAGAGATCACAGTCCAAGCCTACCCCCTACTGCCCATTTTGCAACAATAAGGAACATTATCTTAACTCTTGTGCAGAATTCAAGAAATTAAGCACTGGTGAGATTAAGAAGTGGATCCAGGAAGGAGACAGATGCTGGAAGTGTGGTCGTAATCATAAAGCCTCAACCTGTACACTCAAACGCCCATGCAAGATGTGTAAGGATACTCACCTCACGATCCTGCACGACACCATCCGGGAGTCAACTCAGAAAGTCCTCATGGTGAGCAACCCAGAACCTACTGTTTATTTGGAACAGCCCCGAAGCCCAAAAAGGGTCTTGCTGAAAATTGTCAAAGTGCTCTTGCAGCATGGAGATCGTGCACTAGAGACCTTTGCAGTGCTCGATGATGGCTCTGAAAGGTCGATCATCCTCCCACAAGCAGTAGAGCAGCTACAACTCACCGAACATCCTGAGAATCTTCACCTGAGAACTGTCCAGCAGGAAGTTAAAGAGCTCAGAGGTTCTTCAGTTAGCTTTCACGTCTCCCCCTTTTAAGCCAAGCAAGAAATATTGGATCAGCAATGCATTCACCTCCAACAGTCTGAGTTTATCCGAGCACACGTACCCAGTAGCTGCTCTCCAGAAACGCCACGAGCATCTCAAGGGACTCCCCTGTCACCTATCCACCGAGCCCAACCACTGTTGCTCATTGGTTCAGATATGCCTCACCTCCTTGTTCCGATTCAACCGGTGCGAGCAGGTCCATCTGGTGGTCCCATAGCCATCTGCACCAGATTAGGCTGGTCCCTACAAGGTCCCTCAGAGATCATGCCAGTCTCTTCTCATCAGTCCTGCCTGCACATCGCCACAGAGTCCCCTTACATTGAACTTCTGAAGAATGTGGAACGTCTTTGGCACATTGATACACTCCCATACATCAGTGAGAAGACTGCATCTCGTTCCAAGCAGGACCAACAAGCCCTTACCCTTCTACAGACTACTTCTGTACGGGTTTCTGTGGACGGCATCCAGCGCTACGGTACTCCTCTCCTGCGTCGCCAACCAGTTACTGCCCTGTGTGCACCTCCCGACGCAGTGATGCCCAATCTACGCAGTACAGAGCGTAGGTTAGCCAAAGATCTCCTACACGCGCAGCCTCTTACTGCAAGGAGATGGACAGACTTGTTGAAGCAGGTTACGTTGCAGAGATCCCATTGAAGAAGCAACCAAGACCACAGACTCGTGGTATGTGCCACATCATATGGTGCACCACAACGGAAAGGACAGAGTAGTTTTCAACTGCTCCTTTTCCTTCAATGGACAGTCTCTGAATGACCAACTCCTCCCCGGGCCCACGTTGGGTCCTACCCTGATTGAGTACTGCTCAGGTTTCGGCGTCATGCAGTTGCCATCAGTGGAGATATCGTCGATGTTTCATCAGATCCGATTGCTGCCCAGTGACAGACCACTACTCAGATTCCTTTGGCGGAACACAGATAAAGCATTGGAGCCTCGCATCTTCGAGTGGCAAGTGTTACCCTTTGGAACAACTTGCAGCCCTTGCTGCGCAGTGTATGCCCTACAACAGCATGTCAGGGACCATGAGTCACCAGATTCTCTCCTCATGCAAGTGGTTGAGCACTGCTCTATGTCGACAACTGCCTTCATAGTTTGAGTGAAGCTGAAGACGCAAAGGCCCTGATCGATAACCTGCGTGCACTCCTAAGTAAGGAGGATTTGAGATCCGCAGTGGGCGCAGCAATGTACCTGAAGTTGTTGCACACCTACCTCCCGGCCCAGTCAGCTAGCAGTGAGCTGTGGCTATCCAAAGCCAGTGACAACCTCAGCGAACTCACTCTTGGACTTACCTGGGATTGCCTGAACGATACCCTCAGTTACAAGCATCGTCCTACTGAATCCTCAGGTTCCACTCTCCGTCACGTTTACAGTGTCCTTGCCAAACTCTCTATGATCCGCTAGGCTACATTGTACCATTCACCACCAGATGTAAGGTGCTTATCCAAGACATGTGGAAGTCAACATCGGTTGGGATGACCAAATCCATCCCGCAGATCTCCTGGACAAATGGTTGCAATGGGTACAAGAAATTCCTACCCTTCAGCATCTTAATCTGCCCCGCCCCTTATGCGCCAGCTTCTGCTGATACAGCCACGGCCACCCAACACATTCACATTTTCTGTGACGCATCAGAGCGCGCCTATGGGTCAGTTGCCTTTATGCAGACAGTAGATGACAGTCGGCACACCCATGTATCCTTTGTGCTGGCCAGATCTCCCGAGTTGCGCCCAGAAAACAGCTGTCCATCCCACGTCTGGAGCTCAGTGCCGCTCTCACCGGCGCGCAGCTTGCCAGAGTTATTGAGACAGAGCTTGCTGTTCCACCTGAGCACATCACCCTCTGGTCAGACTCCACAACCGTGCTGTACTGGATCAAGTCAGAGTCCTGCCGATACAAAATCTTCGTGGGCACTCGCATCACAGAAATCCAGAATTTGACAGACCCCTCACAGTGGCGCTACGTTGAATCTCATTACAACCCTGCAGATGATATTACCCGCGGACTCTCTCTGCAAGAGATGACACAGGAACACCGCTGGAATAAAGGTCCACATTTCCTGTATCTTCCACAAGCTGAGTGGCCCACTATGCCATCATCTGATCCAGAACTGGACACCACCGAGCTGAGAAAGTCCGCCTTCATTGGGACAGTGTCCAGCACCACACCTTTGCAACTTCCTGACCCCAGTCAGTGCTCCACTTGGAAGCAGCTTCTTCAGGACACCGCTAGCTCCTTCAAGGGGCGGCCGATGGTAGCATTCCATCCACTTGCTCAGCCGCTGACTTCCTGCAAGCAGAGAAGATTGTGTTGCAAAGAGCTCAAGATGACTGTTTTCCTGAGGAGATTAGAGCCCTCAGAGCCGGTTGTCCTCTTCCATCTAACAGTCGACTTGCCTCTCTTTCACCTGAATATGAAGAAGCCACTGGACTTCTCAGAGTCGGTGGAAGATTGAGACAGGCTGAAGGTCTTGATCTGGATATGATCCACCCAGTTATCCTGGACTCAAGACACCCGGTCACAAAGCTCATTATCAAGAACACCGATGAGAGACACTGCTGCACCCTGGTCCTGAACGGGTCCTCGCCGAACTCCGCCGCCGATTCTGGGTTATACGCGGCAGAGAGGCCATACGCAAACACCAACACTTGTGCCTCGATTGTCAACGGTGGAGAGCCAAACCTGATTTACCTAAAATGGCTGACTACCCCCCTGCTCGACTTCGACTCCATAAACCGCCTTTTTATTCAACCGGAGTTGATTGTTTTGGCCCTTTCCAGGTGAAGATTGGCCGTCGCAGTGAGAAACGGTGGGGAATAGTTTACAAATGCATGACAACTCGTTCAGTGCATCTGGATCTGCTGGAGAGTCTCGACACAGACGCTTTTTTAATGTCACTGAGGAGATTTATCTCACGGCGCGGCAAACCCTTTGAACTCCTCATGGACAATGGGACCAACTTTGTCGGCGGAGACAGGGAATTGCGGAATCAGTCACCTCGATGGCACCTCAACTGAGAGAACAACTTGCAGAACATCAGATCACCTTTTCAAGTTCAACCCTCCGGGTGCGCCACACTTTGGTGGCACCTGGGAAAAAGGGCGTAAAGTCTATCAAAACCGCACTCAGAGTTGTTCTCAAAGACCAGTCTGTTCCTGAACCGGTGCTCATGACTACCCTCGTGGAAGTGGAGGGCATTTTAAATGCTAAGCCCCTGAGGCTACCTATCGTCAGACGCCTCAGACCCGGACCCAGTCACGCCCAACCTCCTCCTCATGGGCCGCCACGACTCATCTCTGCCTCAAGCAGTTTATGACCCCGGTGATATAGGAAGGAGGCGCTGGAGGCACAGCCAAACCATCGCTGATCACTTCTGGTCGTCTTTCATCCGACATTACCTGCCAGGGCTGCAAGAGCGTAGCAAGTGGAGGAAGGATGGCAAAGCACTCTCGGTTGGTCAAGTCGTCTTGATTGTGGATCCTCAGCTTCCTCGAGCTTCATGGCCTGTGGGACGAATCACTCAGACACATCCAGGAGCTGATGGACGCATCCGCACAGCCAGGGTTCAAGTGAAGGACCGCACCTACCTTCGTCCAGTAGCCCGACTCATCATGTTACCACCTCTTGAAGATTCAGATGAGGACATTTCCACATAGCCTTTCTTCTGACTTCTCAACTGCCATGTGGACAGTTGGGGGCGGCTGTGTCCGAAAGCCTATGCACCTGACACTGACGTTTACAGAGTCCCCGCGAATGCTCCCATCATGCCGCAGCGCGTGCACATCCAAGCAGCGCTGCGCTCTTAATTGATTCTTTTCTGCTCCGCTCCGACGCAGAAGTGAGCGAAAAGGACCGTTTTCATTTGTTCTGTGTGCGTTATTTGAAGTCCAAGTAAGTTTGTAACGAAGTTTAATCTGTATTATTACTGTTTGAGTGTGATTTTAGGAATTTATTTAGCTAAAATCGGGTTTGTTCCACGGGACTTTCCCCTTAATTAGGCCTCTCTGTGATAGTCAGACTTATTCTTTTGCACTGTTTACCCTCATTTACATTCTGTTATCTATGTTTATTGCCTATTCTCTCTGTATACATGTCCTGTGTGTATTTTTACTGTATATAATTTATAATTAACCTTTATAATTGCCTTAAGTAACTTCATATTATTTTCCTTTACTGTATTTGTATTTGTTCCAGTTTAATATGATTATCTGATATACTTATTGTTAGAATATCCACTCATGACACATTTCTTGTTTTTCTGTTTGTTTCAGACCACACACATACCTACACACAAATATACCATGAACCATCATAACCAACCTTTGGAATATATTCAAGTTTGAACCCATTAAAGCTGATCAAGATTCTCTAACCGGAGTCTGTCTGTAGTGTTCCCACTCAACAAAGATCCACCCCCATACTTTAAGAGTATTAAAGGATGAATCAGTTCAGCTAAAATTTAAAAACAGCAGTGAGTCCAAAGACAGCCACTTCACAAGACATCAACAAGGATTTTGAGATGTATTACTCAAATATATGTGAATTAAACAAAACAACTGTAGGTAATGTCTTTGAGGAGGTAACATTCTAAGATGGCTAAAGGCTCATTTATTTCTGCGCAATATAGAACCTTTAAAGTCTAATTCTGCAGAGACTACAGTGGTGCATGCATTTGTGTATTTCTATACATCTTTTGGAGTACAGGCTCATCTACTGGCCCTTCATTTTAAAACACTAGACACTTTACATGTTAATGACAGTTCAATAAGCAAAATTAATTAATGCTTAGTTTTTAGACTAAAAAATAAAAGTAGGCGGCAGCCAATGCACCACAGTCTCCTCTGTCAATAGATTAACTGTCTTTAGGTCTGTAGAGCATAAGATAAAGAACACTTGAAGTTGTGTTGCCTTTGTAGGATGTCCACAACATGTGGCCATTTAAACCAATATAGGGTTTCACACAAGGACAGAATGTTCTTGGAGAAGTCATGAGCAGCAGGGTCACAAAGTCAGAGACCCAACACTATTTTCTGCTGTCCTAAGAGGAAACAGGTTTAGTCTAACACACAGGAAGCGGTAGAGGTCCATGTAAAAGCGAATGAAAGCTAAAAAAAATCGTTTGTCCTTCTGTGTCCTCCAAGGCTGCGAGCGCGTCGGGCCCTGTAACGGCACCGCTGCAAAGGTTACAGCAGAAAACGGACACTGACAGGTTTACATGGTGCACAGCTATAACTCATAATGAAGTAAGGTTTAACCATGTAGCCACAGTCAACTACCGGCCTGTGCCTAATGTGAATACTGCCCCTCCTACGCTCCCTACCGTCAGCGGCCGGCTTACCATCTGCGGCGGCGGCTGCTGCTAGTCTCCGGGGCCTCTGTGTCTGGAGGCTCTGTTGGGGCTCCTCCACTTTCTGCAGGGAGAAGAGGGGGGCGCTGAATGGGTTGGCCCGGGCCATCTGGGTCAGGGCGCTGGGGTACATGGCGCAGGTCTGTGGAGCTGCAAGAGAGCAACAGGTTAGCCATGAGCTTTAGCCGTGTGCCCGCAGCTGGAGACGTGCGGGACACTCTGTCCCGCACATGCAAGCCCGAAGACGGCAGCAAACGGCATAGAAGATCCGTGTGCGCCTGAGGGGCAGAGGTCCATGTGCGCGCAAAGGCAATGCGGCCGGTGGATGCAGCACACCCGGGGCACTTCAGTGGCGCTAATGCTAACGGGCTAATTTGACCGCTTCAAGGTGGAACGTAATCTCTGAGCACAACGTGCGCAAAAACGGACTCGTAAACAAAAACACCACAATGCCCCAAACACGTTATGAACGTCTGCCCGTCTGTACATGCGTGGATCTTCATATTCGATGATTTTAAGGCACTTACTTTATGCCTGTCTCAAGATGGCGCCTTGCTCGGGATCAGCCGGTGTGCAGAGAGGCAGATGACCTCGCCGTGCATCAAATATCCTTTGTTTACGTCACTAGTGCCCTGGTTTCCGGGTTTCGGTCCAATCAGAACACTGCTGCTGTGTCGTATCCAATGGGAGGCCTGGAGGCGGGGTAAAGAGGAGTGGGTGTGTCCAAGGTTAAGGGTGCATCGCATTTCTCAGAGCGTCCTTCCTCCTCGCCTGTCTCCTCGGTTCCTTTGCTGTGGGACCCTCTGTTGTTAGTGGAGGAAGCGAGGAGTGACGTGCGCTTTGAAAAATGGGATTTGACCCAGAGCTTTTGCTAAATTTGCAATCAGACTCAAAGTCAAGTTTGATTCATTCACGGTGGTTAGGATTAGAGTAGGAAGGTAACGTCATTAGACTGTTAACAGAACTGTTTTTTGAGCGAAATCCTTTGGCTGTGGCAGTAGACCCGGGTACCCCTTTCTGTATTAAATATTAAACATTGTTCCATCAAATGCGCACGTTCTGCTTGTTTTTAATTTAAGTATATACCATTTACCTGCATAGGCCATTTTTGTTACTTGTCACTCATCAGAGGAGGGTAGTACTCAGTTACATTTACTTGAGTAACTTTTTAAAGAAACTGTAGCCTACTTGAGTAATATTTCTTTTTGATTGAAGTGAAGGTCTGGGTTCCTTTTCCTACTGTAAGTGACAGCTTTATGTTGACGGAAGTGTACCTATGTTCCCTCAGCTCTATGTTCCCTCAGCTCTATGTTCCCTCGACTCTATGTTCCCTCAGCCCTATGTTCCCTTAGCCCTATGTCCCATCAGCTCTATGTTCCCTCAGCCCTGTGTTCCCTCAGCTCTATGTTCCCTCCGCCCCGTGTTCCCTCAGCTCTATGTTCCCTCAGCCCCGTGTTCCCTCGGCTCTATGTTCCCTCAGCCCGTGTTCCCTCGGCTCTATGTTCCCTCCGCCCCGTGTTCCCTCGACTCTATGTTCCCTTAGCCCTATGTCCCATCAGCTCTATGTTCCCTCAGCTCTACAGTTGTGGCCAAAAGTTTTGAGACACAAATATTAATTTTCACAAAGTCTGCTGCTTCAGTTTTCATAATGGAAATTTGCATATACTCCAGAATGTTATGAGGAGTGATCAGCTCAACTGCAATTAATTGCAAAGTCCCTCTTTGCCTTGAAAATGAGCTTTAACTCCAAAAGAACATTTCCACTGCATTTCAGTCCGTCCACAAAAGGACCAGCTAACATCATTTCAAAGATTCCTGCATTAGCACAAGTGTGGGTGTTGATGAGGACAAGACTGAAGATCAGTCTGTCATGATTTTAGTTAGAATAACAGACTGGACACTTTAAAAGGAGGATGATGCTTGACATAATTGTTCCTCTTCTGTTAACCATGGTCACGTCCATGGAAACATGTGCAGTCATCATTGCATTGCACAAAAAGGGCATAAGAGGGACATTTCTCAGTCAACCATCTATCCAGATTATCAAGAACTTCAAGGAGAGAGGTTCAATTGTTGCCAAACAGTCTCCAGGGTGCCCAAGAAACTCCAGCAAGCGCCAGGACCATCTCCTAAAGTTGTTTCAGCTGCAGGATTGGTCCACCACCAGTGCAGAGCTCGGGAATGGCAGCAGCCAGGTGTGAGTGCACCCGCACAGTGAGGCAAAGACTTTTGGAGGAAGGCCTGGTGTCAAGAAGGGCAGCAAATAAGCCACTTCTCTCCTGAAAGAACATCAGGGACAGGCTGATATTCTGCAAAAGGCCCAGGGATCGGACTGCTGAGGACTGGGGTAAAGTCATTTTCTCTGATGAATCCCCTTTCCGATTGTGTGAGGTGTCTGGAAAAAAGCTTGTTCAGAGAAGACCAGGTGAGTGCTACCATCAGCACATTTCCATAAAACAAAAGTAATAACTAAATGACTCAGGAAAAAAAAATGGTTTTGGGTCCATGGCCACGAAACTCCCCAGATCTTAATCCCATTGAGAATTTATGGTCAATCCTCAAGAGGCGGGTGGACAAGCAAAACCCCACAAATTCTGTCAAACTCCAAGTATTGATTATACAAGAATGGACGGCCATCAGTCAGGAATTGGTCCAGAAGTAGATTGACAGCTGCCAGGGAGAATTTCAGAGGTCTTGAAAAAGAAGGGTCAGCACTGCAAATATGGACTTGTTGCATGAACTCAGTGTAATTGTCAATAAGCTTTTGATGCTTATGAAATGCTTGTAATTATATGTCAGTGAACCATAGAAACATCTGACAAAACACCTAAAAACCCTGAAGCAGCAGACCCTGTAAAAAAGCAATATTTGTGTCATTCTCAAAACCTTCAGCCACGACTGTATGTTCCCTCAGCTCTTTTATCCCCATTTCTCCCAGTTTGGTCATCAATTACACCCAACCTATTATCCAGTAGTAGTTGACTCCTTCAAATGACATTAACTTCAAATTTTAAATCAGATGCTTAAGTTACTTGAGTAGTGGTATACCTTTTTACTCTTACTCAAGTCATTTCTTGGACCTCTACTTTGACCTTATACTTGAGTAGAATTTTAACGTTACTCTCTTGCTTGAGTACTAGTTGTGGATGTGTTGCGCCCTCTACTCCGACAGTTTGGGAGCGGTGCGTGGTTACTTTTTGTGAAGATAAAAGAACAGAGACGCAGGGCACGTCTTCACTCCGTTACTTTATTTCAACCGTATAATACCGTAAATAACAGTTTTAAATATGTAAATAGTACAATTTTTAGTATTTATACTTCTTGTACCAAATTGTCTTTTTTTTAATTCAACAAAATAGTATGAAATGATCATGTTTTTAATAATGGTTTAAATCTTTGACCCCCCCTCCCTTTTTTTTTTAACCCGTCACAGATGCTCTATCAAACTCTGACACTCCAAACAGCAGGGGGCAGTCTGATGCAGGTAAGTGGTCGCTCTCATTAGTTAAAGCTTGTGTAATCCTTTCCATTGCTACATCGTCCTGACTTGCCAATAAAACGATCCTTTTAAGCCAGTGTGGAACATTGTGATTTCACCTCTGCAGAAGGGAGTGGATCAGTGCAGTCCATTTGGCCCGAGTGCTCTTCAGCAAAAAGACAATAAAAATGCATTATTAGAAATTAAACTTTATTATTAGAAATTTTGAGGCACATTGAAAAGTACACATGTTTTCAACAAACTCAGTATAAAACATGAAAAAGGTGTTTTCACTGCAGAGCGCACAGGAAAGCTTTGGGACACTGTAAAAAGTCAAGATACAGGAAAATGAAATCAGATTGCTTAGATTTTTCTTTTTATGTTGGAATAGTGCAGATGTATTGTCAAGCAAATGAAATTCAATTCTGTTAACTGAACAAAAGTTTCTTTTGCTATGGATCCTACCTGGACCACTGAGGACACAGACTGCAGATGTATTCTTTAAGTTTTTCTTTTTTAAAGCTACATTTTCTGGCAGGTAAGGAAACATCTAACTGCAAAGACAGATTTAGGATTTGCAGACAATTTTGCTTGAGTCTAGAGGAGATAAAATTAGATTTATTTTATCTCCTCTAGCCTATACTTAAGGTTCTTATGTAGAGACCTTAAATTTCCTACTCTCTGCTGCCTTCCTCAGTAGTGGCACATGATGGTGCTGTGACATGTTTCTCAGCTCATTTAAACAGATTTCAGCACAGTTTTCCTACTTGGTGCAGTAAGTCTTCTTTAGAATTCTATTCCAGGTGAGACAGTTGGTACACCAGCTCATCACAATTTACAGTCTGGTGGGCACATTTCCAGACCTGGATGGACCCCCTGATCCAACGATGGTACTTGTTGCTTTCTGTGCCTATGACCTTAATATTGCCATGAGATGTTTTTCATGTGACACTTCAAAGAAAGAGTGCAGCCGAAACGGTCACATAGAGGTCTGGTACATGACTCTAAAATATAATCTTATCAGAAGACCTAATGAAGCTAATGGGACTCCTGTAGACTTATTTTTTACAGTGGGCAGTCAAAGGTCACAGTAAAGGAGAATTATTTTTATAAAAAAAAAACGTAACCATCTTCACAGCTCTTTGGTCTCCTCAAACGGGGCGGCACTGTTGGTCTCCATGGCCTGGTACACGAGGAACAGGAACCCAGCCAGCACGGCCCAGAGGAGGAGCTTCTTCCACCACGATGTGCCCCCCTGTGCTTTGGCCCGACGGGCAGAGGGGGCGCTAGCTTCAGGGAGGGGCGGTGCGGCTCTGGAGGGGGCAAGGCTGGTATAGGAAGGGGCAGTGTGGGTGTTGGAAAGGGCGGGGTTGGCAGTGTTGGTAATAGAAGGGGCAGTGCCAACACTGGAGAAGGCGGCGCTGCTGATCTCTGTGTGCGTCGACTGGCTGTGATTGGAGAGTATCACAGGACGACCAGCGGCTCCTTTGATTGGCCGGCGACACGAGGCTCTAAAAAGTAATGATGTGTTAAAGACAGGCCGCATTTACATATTTCTTTTAAATCTACTTACAAAGTTGTGAGGCAGATCATTTTAAATTACCTGTGTATCCTGCAGTTTTATAGTTAAAAAAAAAAAACTACTACAGTTAAAACTGAACCTGTGTCCAGAGCTTTAACCTGCAGACAGACACATCCAAGTGTCTCATGCTCAGTTTATGGACAGGCCTCATGTGAAGCTTAGAACCTCCAGAATTCCCCCCCTGAGCTGCATAATGTGATGATTCAGATCTTCATAAGGGTAACAATAACATTACTGGCCTTGACCAAACTGACATGAAACTATTGGAAATTGCACAAGTTCAGGAGTGTACTCACGTTAGTCCTGTTAAACTGAGCTCTGGCACTGCAGGGTCCTCCTCTGGTGGTGGATCTGTTTGGATCTTCTCCACCTGCTCCACTTTCTGCACCGTCTCCGTCTGCAGACAATACAAATGTCAAACATAGTTATGGATAAAGTACTGATGACACGCTTTCCACCTCAGTGCTCCTGGGACAGTGTGTGATGTCCCTCAGTGCTCCTGGGACAGTGTGTGATGTCCCTCAGTGCTCCTGGGACAGTGTGTGATGTCCCTCAGTGCTCCTGGGACAGTGTGTGATGTCCCTCAGTGC
This sequence comes from Odontamblyopus rebecca, assembly GCA_030686955.1. Classification (NCBI taxonomy): domain Eukaryota; kingdom Metazoa; phylum Chordata; class Actinopteri; order Gobiiformes; family Gobiidae; genus Odontamblyopus; species Odontamblyopus rebecca. The sequence continues at coordinate 14,081,368 of CM060653.1, read as the reverse complement.
TCCTGGGACAGTGTGATGTCCCTCAGTGCTCCTGGGACAGTGTGTGATGTCCCTCAGTGCTCCTGGGACAGTGTGTGATGTCCCTCAGTGCTCCTGGGACAGTGTGATGTCCCTCAGTGCTCCTGGGACAGTGTGTGATGTCCCTCAGTGCCATCCTCAGTACTCCTGGGACAGTGTCCAAAGCCCCACAGTGCACAGAGTGAGATGAAGACATGGGCAGAATACCACTGCTGACGGCACATGGTCCGGCTTGCTCTGTGATGGCTTCTTTATGGGGGAGATGTCACACCTGGAGATGAAGGTGAGTGGGTCCAGAGGGACCTATGGAGCACACAAACATGAAGAGACACAGCACACATGCCTTACTCTGTCCATGTGCACCACACACCATTTCAAAACCCTGGAAACAGCCTGGTTTTAAGTTTATGCAATATAAAATGTGTATGATTGTTTTAATCAAAGTTAAATCGACAGAGCTGAGCTTGTGTGTGTGTTTCATCTTCACAAAGGCCTGATCTTCTCACTTGACTAGAGTTTTAATTAGCAGACACTTAAGTGCTGTGACAGGACTGCCTGTTTGACCATCAGGAGACACTTGCTCTGGGACATGTCCCATTCTTTCACACTCTAGTGCACATGACCCATTTCTCCTCACACTACCTGAGCAGGTCTAGAAGAGCCAGGAGCCACAAGGGCCAGAGCCAGAGGAGATCTGGCATTAGAACCATGGCCCACAAGGCCAAGGGCTGGAGCTGGTCTGGAACAGGGGCCAGGGGCTAAAGCTAAAGCAGATCTGGAAGAAGACACAGGGGCAAGAACCGGGGTAGGTCTGATCGAAGATAAAGCAGCAACAGGGCCACGGGCTGGAGCAGGTCTGGTACCAGAGCCAGGGGCCATGGGGCCATTGGCTGGAGCAGGTCTTTCTGCCTCCTTTTCTGTTGACAGGGGCCCGAGAGCCTCAGGGACCTGACGAAACAACGCCTGCTCAGAACAGATCAAGCATTTTGACTGATGTAGGAGACAAGAGGAGTCATCAGTGGACAGGAGAAGACACCAGTGGACGGGAGACGACACCAGTGGACGGGAGACGACACCAGTGGACGGGAGAAGACACCAGTGGACGGGAGACGTCACCAGTGGACGGGAGACGTCACCAGTGGACGGGAGACGACACCAGTGGACGGGAGACGACACCAGTGGACGGGAGACGACACCAGTGGACGGGAGACGACACCAGTGGAGCAGACAGAAAGACAGCCATGAGGGCCGCATTCACCATTCTGTGGGACAACCTCTTGGACCTGCGTATGAGCTCGGCGCCCTCTGCTGTCCGCTCCATAGATCTCTGTACAGCACACACTCAGCAGAAACAGAAAGAACAGCCCACAAACATGTACATACCAGTGTTTAGCATTAATGGAGTCGCTCATACAGGTTTTGAGATTGCAAAACAATTATAGAAACAAACATTTAATACAGTTGCATAAGAGTTCCCAAGCAGTGTCCAGCTGCAGTCACCCCATCCGACAGATGTCTGATAGACTGATGCCAGTGTTACTAGAGTCACTACAGTTTTACAGTCAACACAGTCACATAGTCGGAGTGAGTGCAGTCACACAGTCGGGGTGAGAGTGGTCACACAGTCGGATAGTCAGTCGGTACCGTAATGTGGGGTTGTGCTTACAGTGCTGTGCTGGCTGCTGCTGAGTCTGTGTGAAATGTTTCTGCGGCTCCTCATGCCCTCCTTCCGCTCGGGCACCGGCTCTGGCTCCGGGGCCGGTCTGGGGCCAGTGTCAGTAGGGAGCTCTGGCAGAGGACACACTACAGGTCAGTCAGGGAGTGGGTCATAGCTGCAGTCAGAGGTTGTCCAAAGCTCTCACCCTCCTCCTGGTCGCTGTAGAGCTCAATCTCTTGACTGCTGTTGTGGTTCTTCTGGGGCTCAGAGAGGACGGCTCCTTTGTCCTGGAGCTTCTGGAGTTTCTTCTCATACAGCTTTCGGGTAGAGGCTGTGAAATACAGATTGAGTGTTAGCTCATGATGTTCAAAGAGAGAATTTGTGCTGTGTCATGTTCTTTATGTTTTCTGCACTGATATCATAAAGATATCAGCAAATACTCAAAGGGCATCACTGGATCTGAGAAGCTTTGAGTCCAAGACACTAAGCCCTCTGTTTTTACATGGACTGCCTTGTTACCTCACCCTCATGAACTGATGGGTATGTGAATGGGGTGCAGGTGTAGAGGAGAGTGGAGGTGGGTGCAGGTGTGGAGGAGGTGTGTGCAGGTGTGGAGGTGGTTTGTGCAGGTGTGGAGGAGGTGTGTGCAGGTGTGAAGGAGGTGTGTGCAGGTGTGGAGGAGGTGGGTGCAGGTGTGGAGGAGGTGGGTGCAGGTGTGGAGGAGGTGTGTGCAGGTGTGGAGGAGGTGGGTGCAGGTGTGGAGGAGGTGGGTGCAGGTGTGGAGGAGGTGGGTGCAGGGTGCAGCACAGCTCGCTGGGATCCTGCATTTTCTCGTCACCCTGAGTCTGAAGTTTGAAAGGATCCTGGTGCTATGGAAGACCTCCTGCATTGTGCCAGTGCTCAAGAAGTCTGTTCCATCTGAACTCAATTTCTTCAGACCAGCTGCTCTGACACCTCATGTCATGAAAGTGTTTGTGAAGTGTTTGAAGAACACTTCACAAACACTTCTGGTGGCCTCCTCCCTGGATTCTCTTCAGTTTGCCTACCCATATTAGTGTGGATGATGCTGTAATCTATCTTCTGCACCGGGCTCACTGTCACCTGGATGGTGTTAAGGGTCTGTGAGGATATTGCCTTTCCATTTCCCCAGTGCCTTCAATATCCAGCCCTTTCTGCCGAGTGAGAAGCTGCTCGGGATGGGTGTCAGCTCCTCATCGTCTGGATTACCGACTACCTTTCAGGCTGGACTCTGTCAGATACCATGGTCAGGTATGTAGGAGCTCCCCGGGGTACAGTCCTGTCTCTGTTTCTGTTCACTCTGTACACCACTGATTTCCAGTACAGCTCAGAGTCCTGCCATCTGCAGAAGTTCTCTGATGACTCTGCAGTGGTTGGGTGTATCAGAGATGGTCAGGAGCTGGAGTACAGGACATTAATAGTAATAATAATATTAATAATGCATAATTTTTATACAGTGCTTTTCTGGACACTCAAAGACGCTTTACAGAGCATTATTCACTCCATACCTGGTGGTGGTAAACTACTGTTGTAGCCACATCTGCCCTGGGGCAGACTGACAGAAGTGAGGCTGCCAATCTGCACCATCGGCCCCTCCGACCACCACCATCACTCACGCACACACCACTTTCATACTAAGCAATGTGGGTGATGTGCCTTGACTAAGGACACAACGACAGTTTTTGTTTTTTTTTGCCACTGGCGCCCCACTGTGGAATTCCCAGTGGTCTCCCATCCAAGTACTAAACAGGCCCGGCCCTGCTGAGCTTCTGAGATCTGACGGGATCAGGCTTTGACAAGCCAGTAGATTGATTGCAATGTTTACAAGACCAAGGACCTGGTGACTTCAGGAGAAAGAGGACACCGTGGAGCCCATCATCTAGGGCCATGATGTGGAAATCGTGATTGCTACAAGTACCTTGGTGTCCATATGAGTAACAGGCTGGATTGGAGGCACAACCGTAATGCTGTGTTCAAGATGACCATGAGTAGACTCTACTTCCTGAGAAAGCTCAGGTCTTTCAACGCGTGCAGCAAGTCACTGGAAATCTTCTGCCAGTCTGTGGTGGCAGTGCCCTGTACTTCACTGTGGTCTGCTGGGGGAGCAGCACCAGTAAAAGGGACAGATTGATTGATAAACTGATCCGTAAAACTGATGATGTGATGGGATTGTCTGTGAGCTGGAGACATTTGTCAGTGAGGGACACGAGGACACTGGACAAACTGTTCTCCATCATGGACACTCCTGCTCCCCCACTGCACCAGACTATAGAGGGACAGATAATACTCCCTACAACTGTACAACAACTCTGCACCAGACTATAGAGGGACATATAATACTCCCTACAACTGTACACAAACTCACCCACTGCACCAGACTATAGAGGGACAGAGGAGCTCATTCTCCAACAGGTTCCTACAGCTCCACTCGGTGAGAGATCCAGGACTACATTCATACTATAATACTCCCTACAAATGTAGAACACACCCTTACGAAACAGAACCCTATGCCCTGTCAAGAATTATATCATTGTTGCACCGTTTTCCTATGACCTCTTGTTTAAAGCTGAGATTTTATATTTTATTACTTATTTTCCTATGTCATTTCGACTTGTACATACACATTTATATACTTATGTCTTAATTCACACACATCTCTTGCTCTTTTATGCTACTTATTTATAATTTATTATTACCATTTATATTTTTACTCTTTGTTATTATATTACATTGTGATGTGTGAGCTACTGTGTCCAAATCAATTCCCTTCAATAATGTGGATCAGTAACGTTTGTCTAAGTGTGGAGCAGGTGGGTACAAGTGTAGATGTGGGTGCAGGTGTGGAGGTGCTCACCCACGATGGGCCCTGCGTGGACCCCATGCACCAGCAGCTGGTCCCTCAGAGCTTCATCTGTCAGCAGAGTCACATCCAGCAAAGCCGCCTCAGACTTCTGTGACTTCTGTGTAGGCCAGAGGAGTGTGAAGATCAGGTTAGGCATGAAAACACAAGTTATTACTTTTATGTATCTGCCACCACACGACTGATGTAGCTCTTTAGTGTGAAGGTGGTGTGACTGCTCTGTCTGTTGTCCTTTGTTGTTGTTCCCATTACTTGTCCGACAAGAATTTCTCCAGAAAGTTGACAATAAAGGCTTATCTCATCAAAAAAGTTGTTCATGTGCATAACTGTTCAAGCTGACCAATAGCAAACAAACGTGCTGCAGAACCCTCGTGTAAGGTTAGGTAGTGTACACTGTATAGTCACCACAGGGAAATCTGTCCTCTGCATTTGACCCATCCTTTAGTGCCACTGCCATCTCCTCAGTGAGCACCGTAGAGCAGTGCAGGGACCCATCTCCAGATGGAGGCCTTTACCCATTTATTTGGATTTATTTGACAAGAGTTTTTTTTTAAAATTCTAAATGGTGTCAAAATCTAGTTTGTCGACTCGTAGGAATGTGTTTTGTTCCACCCTTTTTATACCAATAGGAATGTTAGTCATAACATAAAACCTAAGGCTACAATCTCATCTACAATCTAATACTTTGTGCAGAATCCACTGCACTGTTCATTCCTGTCTCACACACACACACATACACACATGCACACATACACACGCATGCACGCATACACACACGCATACAGACACGCATACAGACACGCACACACATGCATACACACATGCACACATACACATACATACACACACACACACGCGCATACACACACACGCATACGCCTACACACACATACATACGCCTACACACGCCTTTGGTCCCTCCTGACCACCATAATCACAGTCACACCAGTACATTCAGACGAGGAGGGTCAAAGCAGAAGGGCTTTGAACCATCAGCTCTGCTCCTCCACTCTGCACCTGTGTGTCTGAATGTACAGTATGTGATGTATGTCATATACACATGCTCATTAGAAGCACAAGTATGTGGGGCACGCACAGGAGACACAGTCCTAGCACGAGGAGGCAGCCACAGGGAAGAAACAGAGGAACCGAATCACAGAGAAAATGTGTGGAATGTGGCGGGGACTGAGGCCCGGCATGAGAGGAGGCTCGTCCATCTACGCCCGAGTCACACTCATGTCAACTAAAAGATTCTGTCTGTATAATGGTTTTACCAGGGAAAAGCTAAACGTTCCCAAACAAGTTAAGATCCAAGCTCCCATAAACAATGTGAATAAAAAGCCATCCAGAGGTGGGTAGTACTCAGCCTTTACTTTTCCGTGAGTAACCTTTTAAAGAAATTGTACTTTTACTTTTATTGAAGTAACAATACCTTTACATGAGTCAAAGTTGTGGTTCCTCTTCACACTGCAAGTCTACAAGTGATAAAAGCTTTAGGTTTGATTTGAACATTTGTGCTTCTTTCAGCGCTCCTTTAGATATGATTCAATTTGTCTTTTTGATTCTGTCCTTTGAAAACACCAGATGGTCTGCACTGTTTATGCTTTGTACTTCAGATTACATTCACTTTAAATTCTAAAGCAGATGTTACCAACAGAAATGACTCTTACTTGATGTAGTAGTTTTCCCGAATAGTAATAAGTATTTTCTTGGGTGTTTACTTTGTACTTTTACTTGAGTCATACTATTCTGGAACATAAAGAACATTACTCGTGCTTTAGTAAAATGTTTGGCTGTCCACCTCTGCACAGTCCCAGCCATAAAATCTTTGCCATCTTGGCGTAGTTTGTTTAACTTTAATTTAGTCATAGTGGGGGGAGGAACTTTATGAATGGAGTGGAATTCGGTTGTTTACGGTTAGTGGAGCAAAGCTGCACTACGGGACAGCAGTGCGCATGTCAGGCCCCAGGCTAAAGCGCGCCCACACACCGGGCCCCGCCTGGCACACCTGCTCAGCCGTTTGGGCTCTGGGCTGGCCCTGGGAACACAAACGTCCGTGTGCTACCTGGAGCTGTTTTGTTTTAGGAACACTACAGTACTTAGGACCAAGTCCAAAATTCTGCCATGAACTGGGACTGTCAGACGTTTGACATTTTCATCAGCTTCAGGCGCTTACAGCAGATGTTCACATTAGGAATTCAATTAAAGTAGTCGGCACTAGAGTTTTGTTCACGTGTAGTCAAACGTGCGTCCAACTACGTAAAGCATGTACTGCAAAAGCGTTGCATCCCGCTAGCAGTTTGCAGAGCTGGGGCACTCACCCTCCCGGAGGAGCGGCTCCTGCGGGACCCCACAGGCGGAGGCAGCTCCTCGTCGCTGGAGAAGGCGTCCAGAGCGGCGTCGGTGCGGTGGCTCTGCGCGCTCAGGGTTTTCACGTACAGCTGCACGTACACGTCTCTAGGAGGGTTTCCTCCGGGCAGTTCCACGTTGAGCGCCAGGAGCTCGCTCTTCAGACGCTCTTTGGTCAGCACCGATGGGTCATCCATGAACACAGGCATGTCTGCGCGCACAGGGCAGGTCCACCGAGGAGCAGTTACACTAGACGCGCAGCACCAACCACCGGGGCTCTGTCTCCGGTCTGTGAGCTGCACGGAGGGGCGGGCTCATAAGTGTGCGGGCAAACAGCGCCCCCTGCTGCTCCTGCTGCTCACACGCTCACAGGTGCTGCTGGCAAAGATTATAAATCCCGAAACGCCTCACGTTTCAGAGTCTAGATGGGATAGCATCATCCTCAGAGGCAAGAGCCACGTTTCTGTTGTTTACTCTGTACTATAAACCTGGTGTGACAAGAGTCAAGAACATCGTGTTCATTAAAAAAAAAGTTTAAAAAAAAAAAGTTTTAACAATATTCATTATCTTAATATGATTGGCCTATAGAATGTTGTGATGTCATCTGAAACCCAGCAGTATTTGAACACAATACTCAAACTTTAAACCTCCCAGTAATGTTTCATCAGACAGAAACAAACCACATGAAGCATGGGTCTAATGAATTCATGCATCTGTTTACAGTGAATCCTCCAGTCTGACTGAACACAGAACATCCAATATGATTTTATTTGCTTATGAAATTCTCTATTTTTCCAATACCCCATATTCTCCTGCTACTATGCAGAGAACTACTTTATACCCTACATACTTTGCTCACATTTACATCAGAGAGCAAAGTACATTGACCACTGAACACAATTACAATGCATCACTCCATTTTATTAATCCAGGAACAAAACTGACAAAAAGCCAAAACCAACGGGACAAGTCTCGAGTAAAAAACATTGCTTTATGTCAAAATAATTAGTACTGGACACATCCAAGCAGCAAATCCTCAAAGCAAAGTGACAACTGAAAGTAATGCAGCGCTACGGCGTCTTCTTGAAACGCTGACGTCAAAGACAAATTGGTCCAGCTCTTAAATAAAACTAAACGCTAAAGGAGCATGTTCAGAGGCTGAGACAGGGCATCTGAGTCTTGTTATCCCAGAGAGCAGGCAGCCGCGCTCCACAGCTCTATCGCTCCACAGCTCTATCGCTCCACGCTGCAGCCACACAATGAGACGTCCCCCGGACCACCTGTCCCCTACTGTCCCTTCCTTCTGTCCCTCTCCCGTCCTTGCGTGGGTGTCTTCAGGCTTTGACCTCGGGCGGCGCTGCGTAAATCTGTTCGTTGTTGTCAGCTCCCAGGTCCTCTGCAGAAAACACAGGAGGTCACGCACACGGGTGAAGCATCATAAGCCCCGTTCACACACAGTTTTCAGTACATTGCCGGGAACATAATGCCAAAACACTTGGCAATGAAACCCATTCGAACGTGCACCAATCCCAGAACACTGCCTGCTTGGGTGTGGGGACTCCCTAAAACCGTTAGGAACATGCTGATCCTAATGTTTAGTTTTTTGAGCTGTATTTTTCTAAATAAAAGATAAATGATTAAAAAAAATGTATGAGTTAACAGTATTTAACAGATCACAAAAATACTGGCAATTTCTCTGAACTTTAATATAACCCTGCTCACACATGTATATAGATGTAAAAATGTTACTTAATGTAAATAAACTTTGATGTAAATAATCTTTGAGAGAGAACCATTTATCTTTTATCTTATTGTATTTATCTTATCTTATTCTTGAAAACTTGATTCTAACTACATGCTCTTGGTCGGTTGTATCTGTAATGAAGAAAATTTCCCCTCGGGGATGAATAAAAGTAATTCTGATTCTGATTTGACTGAACTAAACTCCCATCCCCATGGAAAATACAGCATACAGCAGTTATTTAGCTCGACTGATATGGAACACTCAGCCCCACCCCTGGACGAAAAGCCAAGTATTTAGGGAGCCCTGAGAATGGAATGTAACCGTGTATCGTAGCAGTGGTACTGGCAATTTTTTTGGCTTTATACACACATAAGTCTTCCTCACATATTCTTGGTAATTTACCCAGGAAATTGCCAACCAAATACGTAGGGGAATCAGTTCTGGCTAAATGCAGGAAAATTCCCAGTTTGAGCTGCATGTGTGAAAAGGGGCTATAGTCACACATGTCACTTACTCTCCACACTAGAGCTGAACAATTTGTAATAACCTTGACTTTCTCTCAGAATCAATAAAGTATCTCTTTCTCTATATATATCCACACGTATATAGAATATTGTGATTGGATTTGAGATCTAAACACGTCTAAGCGAATAGACAAAGACTGAAATAGGCCGATGAACTAGCCAACTGATGGGACATTTCAGAACAACACGGGATATTTTGTGGAGGAACATTGCATCCAATTTGAGATTTGCTAATTGCGTCCATTCAAATTGTGATTTTGATTTGATTGTGACCCATCTCGCAGCCGACCCCACACTGTAAACTTGACAGGACACATGTAGGAGAGTCCCACAGGCATCAGGGCATTTGAATCAGTGTGGTTTGACTTAATACCAGTGATTTACAGTTGTTGATGGTACATCCATATACGTTTACATTCAGCGGCTTCCTTTGGAGTGCGTTAGGTTGGTTATATGCAAAATAAATGTACTGCTGGGCTACAAACACTGGCTGAATGAAGAGGCCTATGGTTGTGAGTAACGGTAGAACTCAGCTCAAACAAGTGTAAATGATTAAGTGAGGAACTGAATGGGCATGAAGTATTTTGACTTCTTTTCACTGCCACACTGTAGCCACACTGTTATTTGTGTGGAAATTTGTAAGAGTGTTGGCTACATACAGTTTTTATACAGGTTTAAAAAGGGTACAACAATCACAACTGAACCTGTGTTGCCAATGGACACACAGCGCACACACATACACACAGACACAGCACAGACACAGCGCACACACACAGGGCACACACACAGGGCACACACACAGGGCACACAGATACAGCGCAGACACACACAGTGCTGTGCAGTGTGTAGTTCTCTCACCGGGCAGCACACACTTCCACAGGCCGTAGGTCTTGCCCACAGCGGTCTGCCACAGCCTGAGCGTGCCGTCCTCTGAGCCGCTGGCATACAGCTCCCCGTCTGGACTGAAGCGCACACAGTGCACCGGGCCAAAGTGACCCTTGTACGACTCTGTAACACACAACATCACGACAGCTCCAGTCAGACCAGTGCCACAGATGATATGATGAAAATGCAGATACTCTGACCAGACTTTGCATCAGAGAGTATGGAGTATAGTTAATTCAGTTCACCAGCAGGAGGCACTGCACTGGATTTGATTATTAGGACTGGAGTCAAGAAATTTTTGGTGGACTAAAGACACAGGATCATTTAGTCGACTTCAAAGGGAGCGAGTCAATACCTTTCAAAACATATGGATGTTCTTAAACCCCACACACCTTCACTAGAATCACTGGGATCATTTCTGCCCTGGACCTGCTCCTCTCTACTGAACATGTAAATGGAGCCATTAACTTGGAAACATCACAAAGTGGAACAGAACATTTTGAGCTTTGGAGATAAGACAAACTAAATAATACTCAAACACAATACACAACTCCTGGTATGTTATTAAGGAGGTAACAACATTATAACATGGCTTAAAGGTCACAAGAGTCACATTTGTGTAATAAAGGAGCTTTAAATAAAAGGATTAGTCGATGACTAGGTGACTAAATGACTATAGCCCTAGTGAAGAGTATTACACTGATGCCTAGAGGTTTGTAGTGAAGCATGGCTGTAGTGGTGACTAAATGTTAATGTTAAGTCTCCTCTTAAGACCCACTTTTACTCTCTGGCTTTTAACACCGTGTGAGGTGTGTGGTCCTCTGTGTTTATTTAATTTTGTAATTGATTTTATTCATCTTTCCAAATAATTTTTAGCTTTATGCATTTTAACACTTTTTAGGGTTTTAAGGTTTTAGGGGATAAACATCAGTAGATCGAAATGTCCATATCTCCCATTCAAGACATATTCTAAGATCATTTATTTACAGTGTTCACACGAGGGATCTTGCCGTCAAATGGAACTTTAAACTAGCACAGAACAACAAACAAACACAGGTTTGTTGCCCCTTCAAACCCACTAGTTCCTGTAGCCCTCACCCAGCTCCTCCTTGGTGCTGTAGTCAAACTTGTAGAGCTTGAAGTCTTCTCCTCCAGCCACAAAGAAGTCCTTCTCTGGGTGCAGGGAGGCAGAGTTGATGGGAGCAGGGGCCTCCACACTTTTGATGAGCTCCAGGCTGTGAAGAGAAGAAAATTAGTACTTTCTTTTCTATTCCCATGTGTCCTTACATGTGTGTAATCCCTCAGTGGTGCAGGTAGGTTCCACAGTGCTCCATTGGGGCATACTAGTCTATGTGCTCTTAGACGTATTCTGATACGACTCCAGATCATTCTAAAGACATTCAGGAAAGGTTCACCTCTGTCCTGTCTATGGGACATTTTTTAATACCTGCTCAAATGAGTATGTAGTTTTGGTAGTTTTAGTATCTATTAGTATCTGATTTGATCCTTTTGACAACCCTAGTGCTTATAAACTTGCTGTCTGACTGATTAGAATGTTCAGAATGCATAAGGTGAGATAACTTTGGACCACTGCAGACCCGTTAAAATCAGGTACAGCATCTTTGTTCCTGAATGTGTCTCTTTATTATGATTTCCTATTCTTCCCACATGCCTGAATGCTCATAAGATGTGACAGTCCATTGTGTGACCCAGTGTGTGACCCAGTGTGTGACCCAGAGTGCACTGAACCTGAGCGCGTTGTAGAAGGCGATGGTCTTTCCGTAGGTGATGACCACTATCTCTCCGTCTGCCACATACTCCATACTGCTGACGGACGTGTCAAAGGTCAGCGTCTTCACCTCCTCCATGGAGCTCCGGTCCCACAGCCTACAGGGAGAGGGCACAGGACAGGGTAAGACCAGGAGAGGGCACAGACCAGGGTACGACCAGGAGAGGGCACAGACCAGGGTACGACCAGGAGAGGGCACAGGACAGGGTAAGACCAGGAGAGGGCACAGACCAGGGTAAGACCAGGAGAGGGCACAGACCAGGGTACGACCAGGAGAGGGCACAGACCAGGGTACGACCAGGAGAGGGCACAGGACAGGGTAAGACCAGAAGAGGGCACAGACCAGAGTAAGACCAGGAGAGGGCACAGACCAGGGTAAGACCAGGAGAGGGCACAGACCAGGGTAAGACCAGGAGAGGGCACAGACCAGGGTACGACCAGGAGAGGGCACAGGACAGGGTAAGACCAGGAGAGGGCACAGACCAGGGTAAGACCAGGAGAGGGCACAGGACAGGGTAAGACCAGGAGAGGGCACAGGACAGGGTAAGACCAGGAGAGGGCACAGGACAGGGTAAGACCAGGAGAGGGCACAAACCAGGGTAAGACCAGGAGAGGGCACAAACCAGGAGAGGGCACAGACCAGGAGAGGGCACAGACCAGGAGAGGGCACAGACCAGGAGAGGGCACAGACCAGGAGAGCGCACAGCCCAGTGTAAGACCAGGAGAGTGCAAAGTCCAGGCTAAGACCAGGGTAAGACCAGGAGAGGGCACAGACCAGGGTAAGACCAGGAGAGGGCACAGGACAGGGTAAGACCAGGAGAGGGCACAGAACAGGGCAAGACCAGGAGAGGGCACAGGACAGGGTAAGACCAGGAGAGGGCACAAATCAGTGTAAGACCAGGAGAGGGCACATACCAGGGTAAGACCAGGAGAGGGCACAAACCAGGGTAAGACCAGGAGAGGGCACAGGACAGGGTAAGACCAGGAGAGGGCACAGACCAGGGTAAGACCAGGAGAGGGCACAAACCAGGGTAAGACCAGGAGAGGGCACAGACCAGGGTAAGACCAGGAGAGGGCACAGGACAGGGTAAGACCAGGAGAGGGCACAGGACAGGGTAAGACCAGGGTAAGACCAGGAGAGGGAACAGACCAGGGTAAGACCAGGAGAGGGCACAGAACAGGGCAAAACCAGGAGAGGGCACAGGAAAGGGTAAGACCAGGAGAGGGCACAGACCAGGGTAAGACCAGGAGAGGGCACAGGACAGGGTAAGACCAGGAGAGGGCACAGGACAGGGTAAGACCAGGAGAGGGCACAAACCAGGGTAAGACCAGGAGAGGGCACAAACCAGGGTAAGACCAGGAGAGGGCACAAACCAGGGTAAGACCAGGAGAGGGCACAGACCAGGGCAAGACCAGGAGAGGGCACAGAACAGGGCAAGACCAGGAGAGGGCACAAACCAGGGTAAGACCAGGAGAGGGCACAGACCAGGGCAAGACCAGGAGAGGGCACAGAACAGGGCAAGACCAGGAGAGGGCACAGGACAGGGTAAGACCAGGAGAGGGCACAGGACAGGGTAAGACCAGGAGAGGGCACAAACCAGGGTAAGACCAGGAGAGGGCACAAACCAGGGTAAGACCAGGAGAGGGCACAGACCAGGGTAAGACCAGGAGAGGGCACAGGACAGGGTAAGACCAGGAGAGGGCACAAACCAGGGTAAGACCAGGAGAGGGCACAGGACAGGGCGTGTCAATAGTTTGCACACCCTTTTCCATTCAAGCGCTGTCTTTATTTTCATTATTCAATAATAATTCCATACACCTAATTCATATAATTGAAGTTTTGAGCCTGTATCTAAAATGTAGAAAGCAACCTGAGATGTGTCCAAACTTTGGACTGGTCATGTGTAGTTGTGTAAGTGGACAGTCGGGAAGGTACTTACCGCACGGTTTTGTCCTCAGACGCAGACAAGATCTGCTTGTCACTGTTGCACCACAGCGCCTTCTTGATGGCTGAGGTGTGTCCTGCGATCTCCTGAGGGGCTGCACACAGGGACAGGGACAGAGTCAGAGGCAGGGGCAGGGGCAGGGGCAGGGACAGGGCTGAGTTCAATAAATTATAGACAGATCAATATTTATTGTGTGCCCTTTGTCTTTGTATTAGAGGGAAATGAGGATTATTCAGTGTTACCATGAGAGGCCTAGTGTAGAATTCAGACTGCTATACTTGTGTTTTCAATAATTGAGATCAAAACAAACAATGTTTTTTTTTTTTTTACATACTGCCCTTAAATCCTGAGGTGTGAGAGCTCTTACCGGCCTCTGGACTGCTCAGGTCGTACACACGCAGCAGCTTGTCGTTCCCTCCAGTGAGCAGACACGAGCTGTCCTACAAACACACAACAGTCAGAGCTGTCCTACAGCACTGCAGGTAGTGTTACATGAGGTGAGAAGAGCAGTGTGGGGCCGACCTGAGTGAAGCTGACCGTCTTCACGATGTGTTTGTGGGCCAGCGTCAGCACCTCGTCTCCACTCACCGCGTCCCACACTTTCCTGACGAGAACCAAATCAAGAACAAGTCAAACTGGGATCAACCTCCTCCAGAACAGTCACAAGAACATCCACAAGAACACAGAGCCAAGATGGCAAGAGGGGCTCCGCGCTTAGAGCATCTGCACATGGGCCCAAATTTTAACTAAGATGGAGATAAAGTCATGTCTAATCATCTGTGGGTTTTTCAAAGGGCCTGTACTCAATTTCAAACTATGAACCAGAAACACGGTTTAATTTGAACAGTCCTTTCTACCACTGTGATATTGCACTATGACTAGTGTTGTCAATACTAAAACTTCAAACCCAATTTCAATACTAAAGACCAACACACTACAGGATTTTTTGGTCTTAAACGATTTTTAAATGTGCGACAAAATGTGCACACCACAGACATGAGGAGAATCTTATGAGACTTAAAATCTCTGATCTCAAACACTGCAGTGGGATCTGTGTGTGGACCACAGGATATAAAGCTGTGAGCGTGATGGCGTCTGCTGTTTCCTGTCTACAGTAAAACCACTCACTCTGAGACTCTGAAGTGTTCAAAGATCAGAGCTCTGCACTTCCAGTTTAGACACAAGTCACACTGTGTGATTATTATTTGTGAAATGTAGAGCTATACTTCAGATACAGGATTTTTAAAGCTTAAAAGATTGGAGATAAAGTCCACAGAAAGTAGAGCCAGTATGACTGATCTGCAGCTTCACCTCGATCCGTGCGCTGTGTGGATGGAAACAGACACACGTAAGGAACTATCTCCACTTTTTACTTTAAGAATGCCTCAAACTGGATTCATAGAGCGGTTTTGTGAACTGGATGTTATTATTTGTAGAGGACAGTTTCTATGAATAATGTGGGTGAGACGTAGCACTTTAAATTTACCACTTGCGGTGAGGAATAAGGTCTTTATTTTCACTATTGTTCTGTTGTGCACAAAAAATGTTTAAAAAATGTTTAATATGTATAATTCGCCTGGCTTTAGTTTTATTGGGTTTCGCCTTTGTGTGGTGCCATCTGGTGGACACTGCGGGCAGAGCGTATGTTGTTTTGAACAGAACTTTATTGAACGCAGTAGCAGTTGTGGGCAGAACATGGCAGCATGCAGCTGGTTGCCTTTGAATCCGCAAATTTCTTTGTTTTGGAGTTGCATCGCCGGTATGTATCTTGTACCCTTGTTGAACAACTTTAGATTATTTGTAAGTCCAGCATTGTAGTGTTTATCTCAGTAGTTTATCTTTAGTATTGTAATATGTTAATAATTACACGAGAACCTCGCAGCTCTCAAAATGGCGTCAGATAGCAGATTAATGTGTGGATTTACAACCTTGTACTTGTGCTGTTTACTGTGTATTTTTGTAATTTTAATAGGCATATTGTAATATTACATTTCCCTGTTTTATTGGCGGTTACCGTACCCTGGGAGAATAAGTCGCAGCCAAAATCGGACAAATTCTCCTGCAGTGTGTGGCAGCCTTTAGGAAAAGACTAGATACTCAATACTGATTTTCAACATGAAATAGTTGTACTCGGTCATCCAGGTAGGTTCCATAGTGGTCCATGGGTGTGTACTAGTCTATGTGCAGTTATATGGTTGGTCAATACACTGTCCTTTTATAAATAAATAAATGTGTATCTACTTTTGACATTAGTTTTAGTATCAATTAGTATCTGGTTTTTGATACTTCTGACAACCCTAAGGGGTTGTCAGAAGTATCAAGCACCACCATGTATGGAATGGATGAACAATGTATAAAAATGTGAAGTGACACTGAGCATATGAATAAGTGCATTGCTTTGTATTTGTATTTGTATTAGTCTAAGTGTGCTACAGTTATTGCCATCATCTAAAATATTGTTTATTAATTCTGATGATTTCTTTTTGTTCTGAAAAGCTAACTATTCAAGAGGGGGAAGACTCACGCTGTGAAGTCGGCCGCGGCAGTTGCTGCTTTGGTAGCGTCTGTGTTCAGGGTGGCTCCCCAGACTGCGCCTTTGTGACCCAGGAACGTGCCAATCCAGTCCCCTGTGTCTCCTTGGCGCAACATGGGCTTACCATCTGAGGACAGAGCAGATACACAAGAGTTCTAAAAGTTTGACTTTCAAGGCCATTTCAGCCTTAAATGTTCTAAATTACATAAAATCTTTTATACCTGATGTAAACTGACTGCAAGTATGGTGCAGTACGAGACTCGTGCGTAGTCATTAAAACCCATGCGCCCTGACACACTGACCTCTGAGTGCAGGTGAAACCCTGTTGCTTTGGTCAGATACACACAGCAGTTGTCGTAGTTATGTAACCATGTACCGTAAGTATGTACCGTACCACACTTGCCGTCAGTGTAAATCCAGCATTAGCAATGTTATGATATTGTTACCTCTTCAAAAACATGCCTAGAGTTGTGTTTTGTTTCATTCACACATTTGTGTAAACCTTTATTATTATTCTGTTTACATCTCGAAAGCTCAAAATGCTATTTTCCACCTTGTGATGTCATGTAGTGGTCATTTTCAAGCTAACCGCTACTTTCTACATTTAGTTCAGTAGAGACTGGACTTTTCAGGGCTGAAATCATCTAAATGATTCTAGAAAAGTGATATGGAGTTGTGATGTCATGTAGTGGTCATTTTCAAGCTAACCGCTACTTTCTACGTTTAGTTCAGTAGAGACTGGACTTTTCAGGGCTGAAATCATCTAAATGATTCTAGAAAAGTGATATGGAGTTTAAAAACACAGTGCAGCACCACCTGTATTACCATGAGACATCACAAGGTGTTTCAGTTTGAGAGAAGAACTCAGCCTAAAAACACAGGATTTGTGTGTTGAACAAGCGTGAATGAAACAGATACATTATACGTAGAACAGAAATAGTGTAATTTGGCCTCTTGAAGTCATTACTTCTGGATCAAATTGATGCAGTTGTTATTCCCACATTGAGTACATCTCAGAGGCAGAAGAGAGCTTAAAAGTGCCTTCCTTTTGACATCTCTCAGTCCTCACACAGGATCAAGTGAAGGACTCCAGTGTGCCTGAGGCATTTGTTTAGTCCTATTCTGTAGTGTCTAGTACAGCGGGGTGTGTATGTGTATATGTCTGTGTGTGTGCCTTTGTGTACGTCTGTGTGAATAAATATATCTTAAATCTTAAATATATTCGGAAAGAATGTGCCATGGGACTATCCAAACCCACCACTCCGACCCAAGCCCAGCCCAGTAATCCTCCGCATTAACCGGGTGCCGTTGAGTCCGTAGACTGTCCGGTCTATGGTTGAGCCCCGTTAACAGAGGCGGCCTCGGGCCAGTGCCGTGGATCCGGTACTTACCCTTGCAGGCGCTGATGAGAAAGTATCCGTAGGCAGTGATTCCGCTGAAGGCCAGGTCCACCACAGGCCGAGTGTGCCCGGAGCAGGTGAGCGGGGTCTGTCTCATAGCCATGGCCGTACTAGAGGCTCGTACCGCGGCTGACAGCGCACACGGACTAGCGGAGGCTAGCGGCTAACGGCTAACTGACAGGGACCGCCGGGAGAGGCACTCGGTGAGGCGGTTTAAGGCTGTGGTGTGGCCTCTGCTCAGATAAATAAACACTCCTTTAGTTTTCACGAAAAGCAGCTCGTGTGGACGGCTAACGTGCTAATAGCTACAACATTGCAACTAACTAGCAACGTGCGCAGCGGCGGAGCTCCGCGGCTGAGGTGAGGCAGCGGCGGCGTGACGTGAGCGGCAGCGGCGTGACGTGACAGCGGAGCCCGGAGCCCCTCCACAATAAGACACACACACCGTGGACCTACTGTCCGGTAAGCACTATCTGACCAGCACTGTAGCACTGTCTGTCAGTGTCCACACTAGAGAGCAGTGAAGTTTACAGAAACTCTGCAGTGTCCAGTTTGTGACTGAACATCCTGCACCTGGTCAGTGCGCAGTTCATCATCATGTGCGCGGTGGTGATAATGCCACAGGAACCTGCTCATTATAGAAGAGGACCTGGTCAGGAGGACACGCTTCATTTTATTGTCTTAGATTCATTCATTGGCTCATTTCACCATGACCTGTTATCAGGTAAAATGGTAAAACAAGACTTGAAAAAGCCGAACTCTTACAAAACTCAATAGTCAATATTTTATTAACTGGATAAAATGAAACTAGGGACTCATTAAGGACAGATATGGATGTTTAGGCTACAGTATTTAATATGAGCATACAAATGCCAAAAAGTTACCTAATTTAGCCTACCTGACAAACGGCTCCTCATTTCATCTCCGCAGCACACAGTCCATTTCCCTTGCCCAGACCACCGGCGCGGTGCGCACATGCGCCAGCAGGTGTCGCTGCCACAGAGACGCGCTGTGAGCGGAGATGTCCCTGTCTCCACACCGGTGAATAAGCAAAAACAGACCGGAGGAAGGATGCTCGTGGCCGTGTCCAAAGGCGGTGTCCTGCGCGCACTCTCAGCATCACGGAACCATGACACGGCTGTGTGCATCTGTGGCGACGCCTTTGTTCTGCTGGTGCTTTGTGCGCTTTAACTAACTTTGGCTTTCTTCATCCTGGGACCAGTGCAGGCCACAGGGACCGAGGGAGGGGGCGATGGCTGCTGGAGGAGCGGCATGTGGCGGGGACACCTCGGAGCACTGTCGGGCCGACGTGGAGCGCCTGACCCGGGAACTGGCGGAGGCCAACCGCGAGAAGATCCGGGCGGCGGAGTGTGGACTGGTGGTTTTGGAGGAGAACCAGAGTTTGAAGCAGCGATGCGCGGAGCTGGAGGCCGAGCAGGAGGCGCAGAGGCTGGAGCTGGAGCAGCTACAGGAGGTGGGACATGGGGTCGGGCAGTTCTTAACAAACACAAGTTCATCGGATAACTCACCGATTTAACATACAAAAGCCTAAATACCACAGACCTCCGCGCATACACCTTCAATCTTCTATGAGTCTGAGTGCTTATAACCCAGTAATAAAACCTAGGCCAGTCTGTGTCTGTGCAGTGACAATAGGCAGTCCCACCGCGCCACAGCGGTGTGTGTGTGTGTGTGTGTGTGCGTGCTTCATGAGCTCTGATGGGGAGTGTTCTGATGAAAAATGCATCCGTGCTAAAAACAGAAGCTTACTCCACAAGGTCACGTGACAGAGGACCATGCTTCAGTTTCATACTGTCTGTGGTCTCAGTGCTGCTCACAGGCAGATCAAGGCTACTTCACAAGTTTACTATGTAAACCTGCTGTTCAGGCAAGAGTCCACCTGTTTGTCTACACAGGAGTTATTGTTTTACCTGGATTAATCTAGTTTCGTATAAATGTATCTATCTCCATGGAGACAAGCATGTGACGTCAGCCACCAGGTCAAGTTATAACTCAATGAACTGGTCATGGTATTTTTGGAGCAATCAAAATGCAGTAAATGCACAAATGTTTAAAAGGCAAAGTCACATCAACATGGAGGCAAATGATAGACCCCAACATGAAAAGTGAGAGAGATTCATTTTCTGCATTTGACCCACCCTTCAATCAGTGCCTTGGGGGCCACCTGTCAGGAGCAGTGAGCTACTGCCATACAGCACCCGGGAACCCATGTCCAGATCTTGAGCTTAACTTGGTCAGGACTACCTGCTATAGCTGGAGAATTCGACCTGTTGTGTCTGTTTTAGGGGAAACCAGGGTGCCCAGAGGAAACCCACCCAGATACAGGGAGAACATGTAAACTACACTGGGAGAACATGCAAACTCCACACAGACACAGGGAGAACATGTAAACTGCACAGGGAAAACATGTACACACACAGAGGGAAAACATGCACACAGACAGAGGGAAAACATGCACACAGACACAGAGAAAACATGCACACAGACACAGAGAGAACATGCACAGACAGAGGGGGAACATGCACACAGACACAGGGAGAACATGTAAACTCCACAGAGAAAGGCCTGGGTGGCCTGGGAGTCAGACCTACAGCATTCTCACTGTGCTGCTGTACTCACCCACTGTGCCTCCACCTCCAAAGGCTAAAAGAACCATTGGCAAACATGGAGGTGTGTGTGTACAGTGTCACTTTACTACAGGATATCAAAGGATGATGTAATACAGAGAATAAACTTAGCTGTTGCTGGGGTTCTAACTGTATTATGGAAACTGGCCTCTGCCCCTGTTGAGCGAGGGACAGGCAAAAAGGTCTAAATGTAAATGATTTTTGCATTTTAAAATTGTGAGCGTTCAAATTGTGTTTTATCCGTCTTTGTTTTTAAGCTGTACTGACAGGCAGAGTGAATCTGTGTTACAATGGCTCTGGTGTGTTTACTGCCCAGAGAATGTTGTTGTCACGAGGCTATCAGCTGTCATGTGAGTCTGAGCACCATGTGTTTGTGAGCAGGCCTTCAGCCAGGCTTACTCCACACAGCGCCGAGTGGCCCAGGACAGTGAGAGCAACGAGGAGAGCCTGCTGCAGGAGTCGGCCTCCAAAGAAGCATACTACATGAGCCGCCTGCTGGATCTGCAGAAGGAGCTCAAGGAGCAGAGGGCCAGTGCAGCCAGCAGCCAGGCTGAGAGGCAGCAGCTCAGGGAGGCTGTGCAGGAGCTCCGAGAGGTGGGGCCCACCACACACAAACACATGCACACACGCACACACATGCACACACACACACACACACACGCACACACATGCACACACGCACACACACACACACACACACACACACATTTTTGAGGCTCCTTATTGAGATGAGCTGTCTCCTTTAGCTTCAAAAGGCTACGATGCAGAGTTCTGTTCTGATGCTCCAAAACTTGAATACAGACACAGTTTGCTTTGAACTGTTGCTCCATATCTAAAGTCACATTGCCTGTACTTGGGTTGGGCCAAGTCTGGAAAAGCCATCAAAAGTCGCTCCCTCACTGCACAGGCCTTTATGTGTTGTTTCTAGATAAGATAATTTACTAGTTAAGTGATCTAGAAAACACTGTGGCTGAACTGAAACAACAAGTTTTGGAGCAGGAGAAGTATAGTCTCCGTAGTAGACAAACACAAACAGGTACCACACACACACACACACACACACACACACCCACACACACTCTCACACACACACACGCGTGCGCGCACAGGCTGGCTTCACTGTTTTATGGGCATATGGCTTAAGAAAGCTCAGAGAGGTGAATCCAAATTGGACTGCACAATATCACAAAAATCTGTGCATTTTTTATTTTCATTTAACTGAACTTATGCCAAAAAGTATAATATAAAATATTGCAGTAACATCATTATCGCAGTACAAATCATAGTTATCAAAGATCACATATTTTTCTCATATTATGTAGCCCGAGATCCGACTACATACAGTACTTCCTGTACACCACACACATGAGAGAGCCTTGTCCTGCTCTGTGCCACCTCCTCAGTCTGCTCTGGTATTCAGTGAATCATTTCTTCATCAGTAACTGTTCTTAATGGGCCACTGGATCTCCAAGTAGTTACAGTACTTCATGTCAGTTGCCTACACATCACGTAGAGTTCAGACAGATGGTTGAGTGTTGTGTTGTGTGCACAGAAGAGCCAGGTGCTGGAGCTGCAGCGCGTTCAGCTCACAGAGGAGCTCCAGGAGGGGAAGCAGCGAGAGGCCAGACTCCTCCAGGACTACAGCGAGCTGGAGGAGGAGAACATCTCACTGCAGAAGCTGGTGGCCACGCTCAAGCACAACCAGGTACCACACAAACACAAACACACACAACCAGGTACCACACAAACACAAACACACACAACCAGGTACCACACAAACACAAACACACACAACCAGGTACCACACAAACACAAACACACACAACCAGGTACCACACAAAGACACACACACACACGCAACCAGGTACTACACAAACACAAACACATGTTAAAATCAAGACAGAGGATTTAAACTTTGGCTGAATCCAGTGGAGAGAAAAGCTCACACGTCTTTCCCTCCATAAATGGGCAAAGCACTTCCTGCTGCCTGATTTTAAAAAACAAAGCTGTCAGTGTTTCTGCTCACATCTGCCTAGTAATGTGATTGGACAATTATTGGAGTTTTTGAACTCTGATTTTATTGTAAGAAATGTAAAGTGTGTGCATATGTGTGTGTGTGCAGGTGGAGTTCGAGGGCCTGAAACATGAGCTGAAGGTGGTGGAGGAGGAGGCGGAGGTGTTGCAGGGCCAGCTGCAGGACGCGCTGAGGCTGAGGGAGCTCTCTGAGGGTCAGCTGGAGGAGGCTTTGGAGGCCCTAAAGAGCGAGAGGGAGCAGAAGAGGCTCCTTCGTAGGGAGCTGCTGCACCACCTCAGCATGTGTGACGTGGCCTACACCGGTTCAGCACACCTCCTGTTCACCTCTGCCCCCCCAAGTGGAGCCGGCACCCCCAACACCCTGCTGTCCCCCTCCTCTGAGGACCCTAACAGGTGAGCTCTGTCCCCTCCTCTGAGGACCCTAACAGGTGAGCTCTGTCCCCTCCTCTGAGGACCCTAACAGATGAGCTCTGTCCCCTCCTCTGAGGACCTTAACAGGTGAGCTCTGTCCCCTTCCTCTGGCTCTGTCCCCTTAGTCTGAGGACCTCAGCAGGTGAGCGCTGACTCTCTGTGGCGAGAGGTTGACTCTCTCCTCCCCTCAGCCCTCCAGGGTGAGGATGCTCAGATGGAGGCAGATGATTGTGTGCTGTTAACTGGGGGCCTGTTTCTAATGTGCGTTCGTTTTCAGGTGTAACGGGCTTGTTCTGAGCGGGGCGGGGGCATCTGCAGCTCCTCTGCACTGCTCTAGCGGCTCCACCACACTCCACTCAGAGATGAACCTCACAGAGATCCAGAGGCTGAGACAACAACTGCTCATGGTCAGTACAGAGGAGGTTTTAGCACTGCTTTTCAGGATAGTTTCATACCTCGTAGAAAGTACTCCAGCATGCTCGCACACTGTGCTTTTGAATTCATTTATTTTTTGAAAAGTGCTGACATGTCCAATACCTATTGCAGCCACAGTACACAATGCAGTGGGGAATTTGGGCAGAGCGTATATTATGTAGTCATAAAGACACAGACACTCCACACTGTGCTCATTCACTTGAGATAACATTGGAATCTTTACAAATAAATGTGCACTATTATTGAACAAAAGTATCCAGTAAACCCAAATCCTCATGTAGCTCCTCACATTTTCCTTTTCAGGCTTCAGCCCGTCTTACCTCATGCTCTGTGCTCCCCTCACCCTGCTGTTGTGTTCAGGTGGAGCAGGAGAAGGCGGCGCTCCTGAAGAGCTTACAGGAGTCTGAGGCCCAGCTCATACACACACAGGGGGCCTTGACGGAGCAGCATGAGTGGGCTCTGCGTCTCACTCAGAGAATGACTGTTCTGCACCACCCCCAGCACGAGGAGACCCACTGTGACACAGCCCAGCTGCACCAGGAGGCCCACAGCAGCAAAGATCCACTGCAGCATGAGGCCCACAGCAGCAAGCTCCCATTGGACCAAGAGGACAATGCAGGCGCCAGCTCTGAGCTAAGGTTGGACTCTTTGAGCTCACAGGGGTTTTCCCAGCAGACCTCAGGGCTGGAGGTCCTGCAGTTCAAATACCGCGTGGCAGAGAATGAGGTTCTGGAGCTGAAGGCTGAGCTCAGATGTTTAAAGGACAAAATGGCTCAGAGTGAGGAGAGGTCTGAGGACAGGCATGGTCAGCTCCAGAGACTTGAGAAGAACTGTCGGGACGCACAGGAGAAGGTAATACCAAAAGACTGTGTTTAAAGGTCCTATATTACACTAAATTGCCTCTTGTGAGCTTTGTATGTTACTTCCTCAAAAAAGTACTTGGTGTTTATTATTAGTTTGTCTCCATCTCCAAAGCTCAGAATGCGCTGCTCCACCTTGTGATATCATGTAGTGGTAGTTTTTAAGTGGACTTTTTACCTTTTGTTAAGCCGAGATTGGCAATTCCATGGCTGATTAATTCAAATGATCCCAGTGAAAGTGTGTGGAGTTTAAACACAATGGGGAACTTCCTGTATTACCACATAATATTGTAAGTGTTTTCCGCTTGAGACTAAGTGAGTGTGACGTCACCCACAGTGGTCAGTGCTGATCAAATGAGGCTCGCGATGCTCACGATTACAAGGGCAAAGACTGGGGCCAGGCTTTATGTTATGGATAGGTTTTTTTGATGGACAAAATAGTGAAAAGAAAAACACTAATATGAACTTAATATGAACATTTTAGGACTAAAATGATGGCTCACAGCAGCAGTTACAGAGAGAAGGACGACAACATCCCAATGGGAGCCAGAGTCAGTAGGAGCCGGAAGAGCCACGTGCGAACTTCCTATTTGGAATGTGCCAGTTAGCACGTTAGCTTTGTCCATTTATTTATACAGTCTATGGTTAAACATGAGTGTATGAATCAAAACACAACTCCAGGTACATTATACCTAGAGTTGTGGAATAGTATACTATGGGCCCTTTAATTGGAATTGTGCTGACAGAGCACCAATATTTACATTTTTTTTCATTTGTAAAGAACTCGTGCTTTGCATGGCAGATTTCACGGTTGGAGCTGGAGCTGAAGGCGGCGTCTTCATTAGCCAGTGACAGAGAAGGGGCTTTTAGCGCCACTCAGGAGGAGCTGCTGACGCTGAGTGAGGAGCTGGCTCAGCTCTACCACCACGTGTGCCTATGCAACGATGAGACGCCCACCACCGTCATGCTCGACTACTACAGGTCACTGCACCTCACAGCCCGAGCACTTGTCAGCCCCTGCACTCCCACACCCCACAGCCCACCTCCCACTCACTACACTCCCACACCCCACAGCCCACAGCTCACCTCCCACTCACTACACTCCCACACCCTTAGGTCCCTGCACCTCCACAACCCAGAGCACCCCTCAAGCCCTGCACGTCCACAGGCCACTGCTCTGTAAAACCATGTGACTTTTCAGACCAGCCTCCAGTCTGTGCAGAGATTCTCACTTGTGTCTCCTTATGTCTCCTAGTTCAGTCCAACCCGATACTATAAGGCCCAGCAAATCAAGGTGAAATTCTGTTCAATGGATGGGGTGTATCAACATGTTGGACACTGAGGGACAGGTTGTGAACACTGAGGGGCAGGTTGTGGACACTGAGGGGCAGGTTGTGGACACTGAGGGGCAGGTTGTGGACACTGAGGGACAGGTTGTGGACACTGAGGGACAGGTTGTGGACACTGAGGGGCAGGTTGTGGACACTGAGGGACAGGTTGTGGACACTGAGGGGCAGGTTGTGGACACTGAAGGGTAGGTTGTGGACACTGAGGGACAGGTTGTGGACACTGAGGGACAGGTTGTGGACACTGAAGGACAGGTTGTGGACACCGAGGGGCAGGTGGTGGACACCGAGGGGCATGTTGTGGACACCGAGGGGCAGATTGTGGACACCGAGGGGCAGGTTGTGGACACCGAGGGACAGGTTGTGGACACTGAGGGGCAGGTTGTGGACACTGAGGGGCAGGTTGTGGACACTGAGGGGCAGGTTGTGGACACTGAGGGGCAGGTTGTGGACACTGAGGGACAGGTTGTGGACACTGAGGGGCAGGTTGTGGACACTGAGGGGCAGGTTGTGGACACTGAGGGACATGGTGCAGTGTGCACAGGACACTAACAGACTTGTGTTACAGACAGGGCAGGGGTCTACGAGGTCTGAGTGCCACGCTCAAAGCCATGTCTACAGACAACAGTAAAGTGCTGCTTACACCGCGCCTTGCTCGGCGGCTCATGGCAGCCTCTGCAGGTAGTCATCGGGAGTCCCGCAGCCCCCCAGCGTCCCCTTCTAAAGAGCCCCTGTCCAGAGAGGAGGGCCCCTTATCCAGGGAGGAGGGCCCCACCTCAGCCAGCAGTGGCTCCTCATCCTCCTCTTCATCCTCGTCACCTGCTCCAGATCCTCCTGCAGAGCTGCGCCGAGAGCCCAACATCCAACACCTCAGTGCCCTCATCAGAGAGCAGGTACCACACCTACCTCATCAGAGAGCATGTACCACACCCACCTCATCAGAGAGCAGGTACCACACCTACCTCATCAGAGAGCATGTACCACACCCACCTCATCAGAGAGCAGGTACCACACCTACCTCATCAGAGAGCAGGTACCATACCCACCTCATCAGAGAGCAGGTACCACACCCACCTCACCAGAGAGCATGTACCACACCCACCTCATCAGAGAGCAGGTACCACACCTACCTCATCAGAGAGCAGGTACCACACCCACCTCATCAGAGAGCATGTACCACATCCACCTCATCAGAGAGCATGTACCACACCCACCTCATCAGAGAGCAGGTACCACACCCACCTTATCAGAGAGCAGGTACCACACCCACCTCATCAGAGAGCAGGTACCACACCTACCTCATCAGAGAGCATGTACCACACCCACCTCATCAGAGAGCATGTACCACACCCACCTCACCAGAGAGCATGTACCACACCCACCTCATCAGAGAGCAGGTACCACACCAACCTCATCAGAGAGCAGGTACCACACCCACCTCATCAGAGAGCATGTACCACATCCACCTCATCAGAGAGCATGTACCACACCCACCTCATCAGAGAGCAGGTACCACACCCACCTTATCAGAGAGCAGGTACCACACCCACCTCATCAGAGAGCATGTACCACACCCACCTCATCAGAGAGCATGTACCACACCCACCTCACCAGAGAGCAGGTACCACACCCACCTCATCAGAGAGCAGGTACCACACCCCTTCATGCAGACAGTAGTAGTGACAGTGGATGTCCGTGCAGGTGAAGTACCTCCAGCGTGCAGTGGAGCGCTCTCAGCAGTTGTCCAAGCAGAGGGCTGCAGCTCGGGAGCTGGCGCCACTCATCGACAAAGATAAAGAGACCTGCCTGGAGGAACTGCTCAAGCTCAAGTCTCTGCTCAGCACCAAGAGAGAACAGATCGCCACACTGCGACTGGTGCTAAAGGCAAACAAGCAGGTACACCACACTAAGCTTTAATTGGCGGCTAGAAAACATAAACCAAAAATCGTAACACAGAACAATATAGCCAATATATTTTTTCAAATATGCTACATAAACATAAAGTGATGATTGCAATTCAAACATCTGCTTTACACTAAGTATTAGGGATGGGCATGATTAGTTAACTAATCGATAATTGTTCATTAAGAATTTTGTCGTTCATTTTTAATCAACAAAGCGATTGTAGGTTGCTGTGCATTTAAGGAGACGAGGCTGCGTCTGAGTGCAAACACTGGAGCTGCAGCCTCACAGTCTCATGTCTCGGCTGTGGAGATCACTATATCCCTCACTGAGTGCGTTTCAGTGATGCCCAATACGTCGATCTCCAAGGTAGCGTCGGTAGATCGCCACGGTAGATCGTAATGTAGTACTCGGTCTTGCCTTGGATTCAAGGTCTTTTGACATTCATTGAGAACGACCATACGTCATTATGTCGCCAATAAACTCATACTGGTGTGCAGGAGCTCGGGCGTCTCTCTGCAGCCTGTGTGCTCGTCTGGAGCCCATGGACACTGAGTGACACCTCACCACACGCACACCTTGTCCACACCAGTGTCCATTCGTGTAACAGCGTGTATCACAGGGCAGGTTAAACTTCTTAAAACATCCTACCTGTCCATCTGCCTCACTTCAGCATGCCGCACTTCGCCTTTTCACACTCCCTCTCCTCCCCGCATATAGCGCACGCAGGTGCTCTCCCAGCGCGCTGATTAGAAGAGCAAGACGAAATGCGACGCAAAAACTAATCTAAATGCATGTTAGTGTTCGCACAGAGCAGGTCTACAGCACAGACCTACAGCACAGAGCAGGTCTACAGCACAGAGCAGGTCTACAGCAAAGAGCAGGTCTACAACACAGACCTACAGCACAGAGCAGGTCTACAGCACAGAGCAGGTCTACAGCACAGAGCAGGTCTACAGCACAGACCTACAGCACAGAGCAGGTCTACCGCCCAGACCTACAGCACAGAGCAGGTCTACAGCACAGAGCAGGTCTACAGCACAGAGCAGGTCTACAGCACAGACCTACAGCACAGAGCAGGTCTACAACACAGACCTACAGTACAGAGCAGGTGTACAGCACAAACCTACAGCACAGAGCAGGTCTACAGCACAGAGCAGGTCTACAGCACAGACCTACAGCACAGAGCAGGTCTACAGCACAGAGCAGGTCTACAGTACAGAGCAGGTCTACACCAACATGTGTTTGAAGTTTGACTAAATCCCACAAATGCACCTGTATTTGTCAGGACTTGCGTTTGATAAATGTGCAGAGGTAAATTCCACTGCGAAATTCACTAAGATAATGTAACTCCAGTTAGGAATAAAAATAAAAAAACAGGTTTCAAAATCCTACCCACTTACTTCACTTTCTTCACAGTTTTGTGTAAAGTGCCAATAGAAGTTCTCTTAAAGAAGGGGTTCTCAAACTGTGGGTGAGGGTCCAAAAAAGGGGCAGATTAGTAATAGTAATAATAATGATCCTCCTGTGGGCTCACCACCTGCAGAGGGGTTCATACGGGGGGTCAGGTGCTATGAGTATTGGGCAGCAAGCTGCCCCCGCGACCCAGCCGGATTAAGCGGGAGAAGATGGATGGATGGATAATAATGATGATAATTTTAATATAAAAATGTTAATGATTAATCAATAACTGATTGTTAATTCTCCCAATAATTGATGAAGAAAATTGAATAAATAGGGTATAAGGAGCTGTCCTCTTGATTTTGCTCTTCTAATGTAGCTCTTGTGAAAAAAAAATAGTGAGTATCACTGATTTAGTCTGTGTGAGGCTTTGGCAGAACACACTATCAGCCAAGCAGTGGTTGAAGTTCCCCTGTGGTTGAAGTTCCCCTGTGGTTGAAGTTCCCCTGTGGTTGAAGTTCCCCTGTGGTTGAAGTTCCCCTGTGGTTGAAGTTCTCTTGTGGCTGAAGTTCCCCTGTGGTTGAAGTTCCTCTGTGGTTGAAGTTCCCCTGTGGTTGAAGTTCCCCTGTGGTTGAAGTTCCCCTGTGGTTGAAGTTCCCCTGTGGTTGAAGTTCCCCTGTGGTTGAAGTTCCCCTGTGGTTGAAGTTCTCCTGTGGCTGAAGTACCTCTGTGTTTGAAGTACCTCTGTGTTTGAAGTTCTCCTGTGGTTGAAGTTCCTCTGTGGTTGAAGTTCCTCTGTGGTTGAAGTTCCTCTGTGGTTGAAGTTCCTCTGTGGTTGAAGTTCCTCTGTGGTTGAAGTTCCTCTGTGGTTGAAGTTTCTTTGTGGTTGAAGTTCCCCTGTGGTTGAAGGTCTCCTGTGGTTGAAGGTCTCCTGTGGCTGAAGTTCCTCTGTGGTTGAAGTTCCTCTGTGGTTGAAGTTCCTCTGTGGTTGAAGTTCCTCTGTGGTTGAAGTTCCTCTGTGGTTGAAGTTCCTCTGTGGTTGAAGTTCCCCTGTGGTTGAAGTTCCTCTGTGGTTGAAGTTCCCCTGTGGTTGAAGTTCCTCTGTGGTTGAAGTTCCTCTGTGGCTGAAGTTCCTCTGTGACTGAAGTTCCTCTGTGGTTGAAGTTCCTCTGTGGCTGAAGTTCCTCTGTGACTGAAGTTCCTCTGTGGTTGACATTGACGTCTAATTGTTGGAGTAGCGGCATAAACATTATTTTTCAAGCATCCCACTACTTGTTGTTCTTTCTTTGTCGAAGTAGTATTCCGACATGAATAATATTAATGTGATAGCTGATTATACTTTGTGCTCCCATATAGACAACTGAGAGCCGTGGAAAACAGTCATGCATTTAAAAAAAAAAAGACCATAGGACAGCCTTCCACCCCTTTTTGCTTCATTCATTTGGTCATGTAGGCAATCTGCGGAGAACACCGTGTCACCTAAATAAATAACCAATCAAGTTCATTGCACGAGCTCAGTGAGAAGACACTCTCGCAGCCCAAAACACACATTTGACATGTCTGAATGGCAATACTAAAAAGTGTCGGAAAAACGGGAAAATAGAGACATGTCGTAATGTCGGCACGTCTGAATAGAGACACATCGTAATATTGGCACGTCTGACTAGAGACAAGTCGTAATATCGGCACGTCTGACTAGAGACATGTCGTAATAT
This sequence comes from Odontamblyopus rebecca, assembly GCA_030686955.1. Classification (NCBI taxonomy): domain Eukaryota; kingdom Metazoa; phylum Chordata; class Actinopteri; order Gobiiformes; family Gobiidae; genus Odontamblyopus; species Odontamblyopus rebecca. Next base: position 14,050,893 of record CM060653.1, on the reverse strand, counting down.
CGGCACGTCTGACTAGAGACAAGTCGTAATAATATCGGCACGTCTGACTAGAGACATGTCGTAATATCGGCACGTCTGACTGGAGACACGTTGTAATATCGGCATGTCTAAAAAGAGACATGTCATAATATCGGCACGTCTGACTAGAGACAAGTCGTAATATCAGCAGGTCTGACTACAGACACGTCGTAATATCGGCACGTCTGAATAGAGACATGTCATAATATCGGCATGTTTGACTACAGACAAGTCGTAATATCGACACGTCTGAATAGAGACAAGTTGTAATATCGACACGTCTGACTAGAGACAAGTCGTAATATCAGCACGTCTGAATAGAAACACATCGTAATATCGACACGTCTGACTAGAGACCAGTCATAATATCAGCACGTCTGACTGGAGACGCGTCGTAATATCGACACGTCTGACTACAGACACGTCGTAATATCGGCACGTCTGACTAGAGACACGTCGTAATATCGGCACGTCTGAATAGAGACATCGTAATATCAGCATGTCTAAATAGAGACACATCGTAATATCGGCACGTCTGACTAGAGACACTTCGTAATATCGGCACATCTGAATAGAGACACGTCGTAATATCGGCACGTCTGAATAGAGACACGTCGTAATATCGGCACGTCTGACTGGAGACACGTCGTAATATCGGCACGTCTGACTGGAGACATGTCGTAATATCGGCATGTCTGACTAGAGACATGTCGTAATATCGGCACGTCTGAATAGAGACATCGTAATATCAGCATGTCTAAATAGAGACACATCGTAATATCGGCACGTCTGACTACAGACACGTCGTAAATTTGCACGTCTGACTACAGACACTTCGTAATATCGGCACGTCTGACTAGAGACACGTCGTAATATCGGCACGTCTGACTAGAGACACGTCGTAATATCGGCACGTCTGAATAGAGACATCGTAATATCGGCACGTCTGACTAGAGACACGTCATAATATCGGCACGTCTGACTAGAGACACGTCGTAATATCGGCACGTCTGAATAGAGACATCGTAATATCGGCACGTCTGACTAGAGACATCGTAATATCAGCACGTCTGAATAGAGACATCGTAATATCGGCACGTCTGCCTAGAGACACGTCGTAATGTCGGCACATCTGAATAGAGACACGTGATAATATCAGCACGTCTGAATAGAGACACGTCGTAATATCGGCACGTCTGACTAGAGACACGTCATAATATCGGCACGTCTGAATAGAGACATCGTAATATCGGCACGTCTGAATAGAGACATCGTAATATCGGCACGTCTGACTAGAGACACGTCATAATATCGGCACGTCTGACTAGAGACACGTCGTAATATCGGCACGTCTGAATAGAGACATCGTAATGTCGGCACATCTGAATAGAGACACGTGATAATATCAGCACGTCTGAATAGAGACACGTCGTAATATCGGCACGTCTGAATAGAGACATCGTAATATCGGCACGTCTGAATAGAGACATCGTAATATCGGCACGTCTGAATAGAGACATCGTAATATCGGCACGTCTGACTAGAGACATCGTAATATCAGCACGTCTGAATAGAGACATCGTAATATCGGCATGTCTGACTACAGACACGTCGTAATATCGGCACGTCTGACTAGAGACAAGTCGTAAATTTGCACGTCTGACTACAGACACGTTGTAATATCAGCATGTTTGACTAGAGACATCGTAATATCGGCACGTCTGAATAGAGACATCGTAATATCGGCATGTTTAAAAAGAGACATCGTAATATCAGCACGTCTGAATAGAGACATCGTAATATCGGCATGTCTAAATAGAGACACATCGTAATAATGGCACGTCTGACTACAGACACGTCGTACTATCGGCACGTCTGAATAGAGACATCGTAATATCGGCACGTCTGACTAGAGACACGTCGTAATATCGGCACGTCTGACTAGAGACACGTCGTAATATCGGCACGTCTGACTGGAGACACGTCGTAATATCGGCACGTCTGACTAGAGACACGTCGTAATATCGGCACGTCTGACTAGAGACACGTCGTAATATCGGCACGTCTGACTGGAGACACGTCGTAATATCGGCACGTCTGACTGGAGGCAAGTTGTATTATCGGCACATCTGAATAGAGACAAGTTGTAATATCGGAACGTCTAAAAAGAGACAAGTCGTAATATCGGCACGTCTGAATAGAGACATGTAATATTGGCACATCTAAATAGAGACACATCGTAATATCGGCACTTCTGAATAGAGACAATGAAGGATGACGGAATAGGCGGCGGACCCCCACAGGGCTCACAACACCTCCTGCCATCTTACTGTTAGCTCATCTCAGCCACACATTTGACCCTCTGCCTCGTGCCCATGTTCTTCCTCCTCCACACAAACCTTACGGAGACCCCATGTCTGTGGTGTGATCCTGGTGTTTGTGCCGCAGACTGCGGAGTGCGCGCTGACAAACCTGAAGAGCAAATATGAAGCGGAGAAGTCTTTAGTGACAGGCACCATGACCAAGCTGAGGAACGAGCTGAAGGCCCTCAAAGAAGACGCAGCCACCTTCTCCTCACTCAGAGCCATGTTTGCCACCAGGTAAAGGACATGAACACCACCTCCACCAGAACATACCACCTCCACCTGAACACACCACCTCCACCTGAACACACCACCTGCACCGGAACACCACCTTCCCCTGAATACACCACCTGCACCTGAACACACCACCTGCACCGGAACACACCATCTCTACCTGAACACCACCTTCCCCTGAATACACAACCTCCACCTGAACACACCACCTTCACCTGAACACCACCTTCACCTAATCACACCACCTCCACATGAACACCACCTTCCTCTAAATACACCACCTCCACCTGAACACCACCTTCACCTGATCACACAACCTCCACCTGAACACACCACCTTCCTCTAAATACACCACCTCCACCTGAACACCACCTTCACCTGATCACACAACCTCCACCTGAACACACCACCTCCACCGGAAATCCACCTTCCCCTGAACACATCACCTCCACCAGAAACCCACCTTCCTCTGAACACACCACCTCCACCTGAACACCACCTTCACCTGATCACACAACCTCCACCTGAACACACCACCTCCACCGGAAATCCACCTTCCCCTGAACACATCACCACCAGAAACCCACCTTCCTCTGAACACACCACCTCCACCTGAACACCACCTTCACCTGATCACACCACCTCCATCGAAACTTCACCTGAACACACCACCTCCACCTAAACACCACCTTCCCCTGAACACCATCTTCCTCTGAACACATAACCTCCACCTGAGCACACCACCAGCACCTGAACACCACCTCCACCTGAACACACCACCTCCACCTGAACACACCACCTTCACCTGAACACCACTTTCACCTGAACACACCACCTCCACATGAACACCACCTTCCTCTGAACACACCACCTCCACCTGAACACCACCGCCACCTGAACACACCACCTCCACTGGAACACCACCTTCCTCTGAACACATCACCTCCACCTGAGCACCACCTTTACCAGATCACACCTTCTCCACCTGAACACCGCCTCCACCTGAACACACCACCTTCCTCTGAACACACCACCTCTGCCTGAACACAACCTCCACCTGAACACACCACCTCCACCGGAACACCACCTTCACCTGATCACACCTCTTCCACCTGAACACCACCTTCACCTGAACACACCACCTCCACTTGAACATCACCTTCCTCTGAACACACCACCTCCACCAGAACACCACTTTCACCTGAACACAACACCTCCACCTGAACACCACTTTCACCTGAACACACCAACTCCACCTGAACACCACCTTCCCCTCAACACATCACCTCCACCAGAACACCACCTTCACCTGAACACACAACCTCCACCTGAACACACCACCTCCACCTGAACACACCACCTCCACCTGAACACACCACCTCCACCTGAACACCACCTTCCCGTGAACACCACCTTCACCTGAACACACCACCTCCACCTGAACACCACCTTCCTTTGAACACACCACCTTCACCTGAACACACCACCTCCACCTGAACACCACCTTCCTTTGAACACACCACCTTCCCCTGAACACCACCTTCACCTGAACACATCACTTCCACCACTGTCCTCTCTGTCCCCTCAGGTGTGATGAATATGTGTCCCAGTTGGACGAGATGCAGAGACAGTTGGCAGCAGCAGAGGACGAGAAGAAGACTCTGAACTCTCTGCTGAGGATGGCTATTCAGCAGAAGCTGGCTCTGACACAGCGCCTGGAGGATTTGGCTTTTGATCAGGAGCAGAGCAGGCGCTCCCGGGGGACCAGACTGAGCGGTGGCAAACCTTCCCCAAAAGTGAGCCCCCCACCCTCGGCCTCACCCTCCTCTGTATCTCAGCAACCGTCCTCAGCTTTGACTCCAGGCAGCTGTCCGGCTTCAGGCCTTAAAAGCCCCACAGCAGCGCTCACAGAATGTGTGTCCAGTACCCCCCCTCCTAGTCCCGCTACAGCCTCTACAGACCTGCCCCCAGCCCTGGAGACCCCCTTGTCCCCCTGCAGCCCCCTGTCTGCCCCTGTCAGACCCGCCTCCTCCCAGTGGACTGTGGGTGTGCGGGCATTTGTGCTCAACTCTCACAGTTTCAGTGTCAGTAGGTCCCCTGGGGGCCCACGCAGTTCTCCTCTGTGCAGGTCATATGGCTCAGATAGACAGGTGCCCTCAGTGCCCTACCACCCCCCCACCTCAGGGCTCCGCCGCTCCACATGGATCCCCCCAGCACGAGTGCGGCCGCTCTACACTGTAGGTCATTCTTCTGTGCTCTACAGCGGCCCCTCTTACAGTCACTCTACTCACTACACCCCCCTGTACCCCAGGGCCTATGGCTCCTATCGGCCCCGACACTAACCTCTGTCCCTCAGGCCTCCCCTGTTCTGTGCCTGCACTGGGGTCCACGCTCTGTTCACTGACTCAGGAATTCTACAGAGGAGCACAAGGCCATCATCTGTCCCGAGTGAGATGTCCACATGTCCCACATGTCCCTGGCATGGACACAATCTGGTCCTGCTCAGGAGGACTGCCTGACACAGCCTGAATGTGATCATTCTGAGCAAACTGTGGCAAAGGTCATGAGGTGTGTCCACATGATGATGGTCCCAGCACCGGTCTGTGTGCAGAGAGACTTGTAAGAGTGATCTGGAGAGGGCTACAGTAAGCTCTGCAGAAGTGCCTTCAAACATAAATGAACATATCACTGTCTCATGAGACACACTTGTCCTAACAGCACACATCACAATCACATGTTTGTGTTACAGATCACACACAGCTTTGTCCCGCACACGTCATGTGCACCCCTCGTGCACACGCCAGCTTTAACTCCTGACTGCTCTCTCCGAGCACCTCTGTGTGGAGGAAACATGCACTGGACCTAACTGTCTCTCTGTGACCCCAGCTGCTCCTCACACCTGATGCTGGTCCAGTGTAGTGCCTCACCTGGAGCAGCTCAGGATGGCTCTCCTCTCTGGCCTCAGCCTCACCTCACCCTGCAGGGTCACATGGTCATATGTCAGAGGGTCTGAGGGTGCAGAGGGCCAGCCTTCCTTTACCTTTATGGGTTTACTCCACGTTCATTGAGGAACTACATCTAGGGGCTTTATTACTTATTACAAAGCTTTTATATGGACTCACAAACTCATCACTCACACCTCACCCTGTGTAGACCCCTGTGCAAATCCAGAGCATTCAAACCTGTTTCATATAGAGAGCCTCGTGAGCGCCCTCTGGAGGGAGGCACAGCACAGCGGAGGAGGGACATACAGGGTTGGGCTGGGCTGACTACTACTAACTACTTGACTAAATGCACCAAGCTCAGCCGGTAATCATGCTGGTACATGCACATGGTGCAGGCTTGTAGTCCACTACACATGTACGCCTGTGCTTTGTGCATCCATAGTCGTCTGAACGAGGGCGTGGCACGACGCTTACAGAAGCTCTCAGAATGAAGTCTTCTGTTTGATCTGACCCAAACACAGACCTCATCCAACTCACTCCATCCCAATCACATGATTAATCCACTAACAATGAAGAGATTTTTATCTTAAAAAAACCTTTCTTCTTTCTTTATCAAAAACATTCCAGAAAATGTTCACAGACAAAAGCATAAAACATCTTTAAGGTATATGATTTGTGTAGAAAGGCAAAGACATATAATATAAAAATACATTTAGTCAAGTAACAAATTTACACATTGTACACAGCATTTTTGACATTGTACTTTCCATACTTTTCCTCCTACTTGAGTAATATTATATAGTCACTTATTTAAGTAACAGTACTCTTTCTTGAGTAAAGTTGTGTTTTCTCTTCCCCCTGTGAGTAAGTCTAAAGTGACAAAAGCTTTATGTGACAATATGAAATGATTTAAACATTTGTGTTTCTTGCAGCTCCTTCATATCTGATTTAATTTGTCTCATTTTTGTGTCTGTCCTTTTGAAATGATCAGATTTTGTGCAGTATTTCATGTTGTGTCCTTCAAATCACTTCAAATTATAAATCATCACATCTCAGCTGTTACTCTTTAAGTTACTCTTGTCTGAGTAGGACTTTTCCCAAATACTTTTTTTTACTATTACTTGAGTCATTTCTTGGACTACTACTTTTTACTTTCACTTTAATGAGTAACAATATCATTTTGAAGAAATGTTACTCTTACTTGAGTTAAATTTTTGCCTACTCTACCCACCTCTGCTTTCTCACACAAAGCTGTTTTCAGTGTATCGTGTAACTATCAGTATTTTTCACAGCATTCACCCCATGTTTCTCTCCTCCGCTGGGCGCTGTGCTCTTTGCTCCTGTCTGGAGCATCTCGAAGGGACAATCTGGACTCAATACTGATTGTGATGCTGGCTTATAGTCCACTCTGACTGTAGAATGTAGTCTCTGCACTTTCTACACCACTTTTGTACAAATTCCTTGTTTTTATGGTCTGCTCGCACTGTTCTGTATTTGACACGAACACTCACTCACCTGTATGAATGTGCTTGGGGACTGGAGAGGCCGCAGGAGCAGGACGGCAGCCAGCTTCAGTCAGTGTGTTCAGTCTGTTATACCGAGGGAGTGAATAATGCACCTATTCTGTTTTTGAATGTTGAAAAGCTCTTTATAAAGTTATTCTTGTTCTTGCAGCAGATCTGTGAAAATGCTATACAGACATCAGACCAGTCACTGTGCAGCTCCATGCCTCACAATCCCCCAGAGAACATGCGTAGCTCATAAGGAAGCAACCATATTAATTTTTACAGTTGTAATTGTTCACAATTATTGACCAAATCAAAGTGAAATTCTTTATCATCAGTCCTCATTACAGCTTAATGAACTTTCTGAATGATAAAGTGACATGTAATGTGACACTTTAGATGTCCTATTGGAGCACTCTTCAGCTCAGGACTCATCAAACTAAGGCCCACGGGCCGACTCCGGCACACCACGCCCCCCCCCCCCCCAGCCCCTCTGCCCCCACCATTTGAACTGGCCCTAAGAGATAAAAGTTGTAATGGCCTATTTTTTTTAATGACTTTTTAGCAAATAATAACATGTCTGCACCTTGTATTTTGTTGATTTTTTCAATTAAAATTTATATGAAGTATTATTATTATTATAGTATTATTATATTATAGTATCTTTATATTTAAATAATTATATGACGTCTTTACATTTGCCATGAAATTTGTGCCAATTTTCGTTACCTGACAAACTCAAGATCAAACGGTGACAGTCAACACACGTGAAAATAAATACATGGAATATCTGCAGTATTTCAAATTAAAACAAAGTGTGAAGTACTTACTACTTTTGCAAACTACTAGTAACGATAAACAAATATGTGCCAGGAATCATGTGCTGATATAGTTTTGTGGATGGCTGTGCTGGGCTGGTGCTCATGTTAGTCTGGGTCACCCCCCAATCCACCTGTCACTCACAGCCATCTGAACTTGGGGAGATTATACATATTCTGTATACATACAAATTTACAAACTTTATTTTGTACTTCATTTATAGTTTTAAAGAAGTGTGTGTTCTGGATCCCTGGCAAATACATTTTCATTCATGGGATCCCTTCTAGAGTGGAGCAAAGATTTTCCAGTGCTTCATCGGAGTTACGGGCTGATGGAACAGTGTCCTTACAAAAGGACCTTGGTCTTAACATATTGCTCCAGGCATGGTTAGTTCTCATTTTTTGCGAAAATTGCAAAAATAACTAAACTCAACTTCAGAGTTATTGAAATTTGAAATGTAAATTGTGTCCAAGTGACTGAAGCTGCAGTTTGTCTGGGTGTTGGTGTGGTCTGAATGTCTGTGTAGCACACGCGTGTTCTGCCTGACTCTTTATGCACGAACCTAAACAGCCTTCTGTCTTTACACTGTTACAAATAAAACTCTACATGACACTGTGTCTGTGCCTCTACTGCAGGATGTCACTGCTCTGCTGACAGTCACTGAAAGAGCAGTACTGTAGCCTGGGTAGTGGCCTATAGTCTGTATATATGAAACATATAGGATATTCATTTGACCATGATGATGGACCCCAAAATAGTCATAGTCTAAAACCAACCCAGGGCAGGGAGCCCACTGCAGAATAAAAGGACACTAACAATGGAAGAGCTTGTCAAATAAGGTGAACTATCCATTATTTCACGGACTTGTGTTGCTATTTGTCCTAGTTTCTATATATATATATATAAAAAAAAAAACGCATTTCTCACCTTCCACGGTGGTTGGTCTCTCTCACCCTCATCAGCTCGGGTCCTCTACCAGAGGCCTGGGAGCTTGAGAGTTCTGCGCAGTATCTTTGCTGTTCCCAGTACTGCACTTTTCTGGACTGAGATGTCTGTTGTCCTTCCTGGGATCTGCTGCAACCACTCCTCTAGTTTGGGGGTCACGGCCCCGAGTGCTCCGATCACCACAGGCACCACCGATGCTTTCACCTTCCAGGCCCTCTCCAGCTCTTCTTTGAGCCCCTGGTATTTCTCTAGTTTCTCGTGTTCCTTTTTCCTGACATTGCCATCGCTCGGTATTGCAATGTCCACCACCACTTGGTTCTCCCGCTTATCCAGAACCACGATGTCTGGTTGGTTCGCCATCACCATTCTGTCAGTCTGTATTTGGAAGTCCCACAGGATCTTGGCCCGCTCATTCTCCACAACCTTTGGAGGTGTTTCCCACCTTGACCCTGGGGTCTCCAGCCCGTACTCTGCACAGATGTTTCTGTACACTATGCCCGCTACTTGGTTATGTCGCTCCATGTACGCTTTCCCTGCCAGCATCTTACACCCTGCAGTTATGTGCTGGACTGTCTCAGGCACTTCTTTGCACAACCTACACCTTGGGTCTTGTCTGGTGTGGTAGATCTGGGCCTCTATTGCTGGTGCTCAAGGCCTGCTCCTGTGCAGCCAGGATGAGTGCCTCCGTGCTGTCCTTCAGACCAGCCCTCTCCAGCCATTGGTAGGATTTCTTGATATCAGCCACTTCAGTTATGTTCCGGTGGTACGCCCCATGTAGGGGTATATATATATATATATATATATATATATATATAATATATATATACACAAACCCCTACACGAGGCGTACCACCGGAACATAACTGAAGTGGCTGATATCAAGAAATCCTACCAATGGCTGGAGAGGGCTGGTCTGAAGGACAACACGGAGGCACTCATCCTGGCTGCACAGGAGCAGGCCTTGAGCACCCGAGCAATAGAGGCCCAGATCTACCACACCACCAAGAAGTGCCTGAAACAGTCCAGCACATAACTGCAGGTGTAAGATGCTGCAGGGAAAGCGTACATGGAGCGACATAACCAAGTAGCGGGCATAGTGTACAGAAACATCTGTGCAGAGTACGGGCTGGAAACCCCAGGATCAAGGTGGGCAACGCCTCCAAAGGTGGTGGAGAATGAGCCAAGATCCTGTGGGACTTCAAATACAGACTGACAGAATGGTGATGGCGAACCAACCAGACATCGTGGTTCTGGATAAGCGAGAGAACAAAGCCGTGGTGGTGGACATTGCAATACCGAGCGATGGCAATGTCAGGAAAAAGGAACACGAGAAACTAGAGAAATACCAGGGGCTCAAAGAAGAGCTGGAGAGGGCCTGGAAGGTGAAAGCATCAGTGGTGTCTGTGGTGATCAGAGCACTCGGGGCCGTGACCCCCAAACTGGATGAGTGGTTGCAGCAGATCCCAGGAAGGACAACAGACATCTCAGTCCAGAAAAGTGCAGTACTGGGAACAGCAAAGATACTGCGCAGAACTCTCAAGCTCCCAGGCCTCTGGTAGAGGGCCCGAGCTGATGAGGGTGAGAGACCGACCACCGTGGAAGGTGAGAAATGCGTTTTTATATATATATATATATATGTGTGTGTGTGTGTGTGTGTGTGAATGTCTGAACTGAATGGCCAGTGCCATCATGTACGCTGTAGTCTGCTCGTGTCTGTGCGTGAGAGACACTAATAGACTCGAGAAGATCATCAGAAAGGCTGGACATGCTGTGGGGGAGGAGCTGGACTCTTGGACCGTGGTGTTGGACAGGAGAATACTGGACAAAATCTGGACTATTCTGGACTCTCCCTCCCACCCCCTCCACAAGGTGCTGGCCAATCAGAGGAGCTGTTTCAGCCATAGACACTGCTGCCGCTGCTCCACTGAGAGACACAGGAAATCTGTCCTGCCTGTCGCCATCAAACTGTTGAACTCTGCACTTTAAATCACAAACTACTGTTAATATCCAATTCCCTGCTCACACATGTATATAGTTGTAAATATGTCACTGATGTAAATAATTTCTGAGAGAGAACTATTTTTATCTTTTATCTTATTGTATTTATCTTATTTTATTTTTGAAACTTTATTCTAACTACTTGGTCGGTTGCATCTGTAACAAAGAATATTCCCCTCGGGGATGAATAAAAGTAATTCTGATTCTGAATATACTGCATACAGTATATTCAGTATATATAATGTATACACTGTAAACATTATAAATTGTCGAAGTTGTTTGTTCAAATAATAATGTTATGTGAATGTTTTGACCATCTCTCTTTTGGTCCACACAAAACACATGTAATGACAGTCAAACGTGAGTATACACCATGTAGTTCTTGTGGAGCTGCTCATAAAAATGTGGCATGACTGGGTACAGAACAGGGACTTTTCTGAGATCTTTGAGGGCCCCATAAGCCTGGATAGGCTGTAGCTATAATGTACATGATATGAACTAAACCTACAGTGTATTTAAGGAGCTTATTTGCCCTGACGCACCTTTGCTTCTGAAGATGGACTTGGACTTGGCTCACTTCAGTGTCTCCATCAGCTCAGCGAGACGCAGCCACACCGGAAATCACTGGCTTAAGAAAATAAAAGTGTGACGCTCGGTAAATGACACTACTGCGCCTCCAACATAGACTGTCTAAAGCCACTACCGTGTTTAGAACATGTGTGCGACTGAAAAAGACTCTGATACGGTCCCTGAGCCCTCGGGCCCGCAGTGACAGTGTCCCTGTGCTCAGGGGGAGCGCAGTGCTGGTCACGGTGGTCATTCGGAGACATTAGTGCTTGTTATTGAAACGATTTTATTGAGAAGTGCTCCCCGGAAGCAGGCCGTGCCGCCGTAGTCTGGCTGGTTCCTGGACCGGACAGAATGGGCTGTGCGAACCGACACCGTCCGCAGTGTTCTCCCCGAGCCCCGGGCCCGCGTCCGCTCGGTACATGCTAAAGGCTAACCGGGATCACCGGAATAACCCGCACAGAGGACGAACCGTACACCTCCAGTGGACCGACGCTCTGGTTGACAGTGTGTCCAGCGGGGGAGGGGACGGTACCGCCCCGTCTGACCGAGGTGCGACTGCTGTTCGTCGGTAAACAGAGCGCGGGTCTCCGCGGTGGGCCTCCAGCCTGAGCTGCTCTGCGGCTGTCTGTGAGTACAAACATGGCGGGCGCTGCTTTGCGGATGTTTAGGCTGATTTCCGCTCAGACAAACGGGAGCTGCTTAGACCTGCTCCGGTGTGTGGAGTGTGCGGAGCCGCGGGCCTCTGTCCGCTCACACTGCGGTACAGCATCCGCACTGCCCTCTCCATGAAGGGCCTTTACAGACAGGTGTCGCTCCAGACACATCACCTGAGGCAGGTTCAGATGGTCACGTGTCTCACAGCAGGAGGTTGTGGGTTCGAATCCTGGCCCTGTAAAGACAGTGCAGAGTAAGCCCAGAGTAAAGTGATGATCCACACTGCAGTACAGTGTACAGTGTGCATTTGTTATAAAGGACTAACAGAAGGGTTAGGCACATGGCCCTCTCCCTGTGCTCATGTGAGGCACGTTTTCACTCATACTGTGCTACATCAGTAATAGTCCATCAGCTCGTGTTTATTGACTTGCATCATAATTGGCTTGTTTTGACAGGAGGGACATCTGGTACACAAACCTCCTTGTGTAAAGGAAGGTGTGCAAAGTGTTTCCAACAGTGTACTATGGCCTGGGGGCCAGATGCAGCCCTCAAACACATTTCTGATGGCCGTCAGGCATCCTGCTGAATAAGCTCACTTAAGTAAATCACCAATTGCAGTACTGCAAATTGGAATATTTTAGCAATCATAACATTTAGATGTGGTACAGACCTAACATAAAAGAGGAGGTGTTTTATGTGTTATTAACTGCTAACACTTAGCATATTTAGATCACGGAACAATCGAAAACAACATACTAAAATTTTTTATTAGTTTCACTTTCATTTTGACGCTCTGAGTCTCATTTCTTTTGCTCCCCCTTCAGAGCCCTATCACAACACAATCAGCGTGCATCCCGCTAATGAATATGAAGCTGACTGCAGAAGGTTCATGAAGCTGCTGTGTACGGTTTTGTATCATGTTTTGTATATTTTTGGAGAATTGTTATGTGGGAGCATGGGTGACATAGGCTTGTGGGCGGAGCCTTGCACAGAATCTTACAGCTATCCATAAGGAGGGTTCGAATAGGGAGCAATCACTAAAATATTCAAACATATTTAATGGTCCAGGCCTTATAAAAGCTGCAGTAGCTCAAATATACGTCTAATACAACATGAGGAATGATTCACTTGATAGTCCTGTACCTGTGGCACCAACACCACCATCAGCTCAGTACACCGCCCGACAGACAACAGAAGAAGCACGGTTACATGGTTGGATGTACATGAGAACACAAAGGGCCTCTCCTGTTTGGTCATAATTGCAAAAAGATGCAATCATATCGACATGTGATTGTTTGGCCATGTGGCCCTGAGCACATGTGACAGAGTGCTGGTCTGGAACTGCTGCTGTAATGTCCTTCAGGGTCTGCTCAGTTCTCCTCTGGAGAAGCAGGTCCAAGCAGGTGTTCGTCATGGGCACAGTGGCTCAGCAGGCCTCTGGGAAACCTTACACTTTTGCGTGGGCCTCGGCCTCCTTCTGCACCACTGTCCAATTTTATGTGATGAGAGCTCCCCTCATGCTTTTATTTTAAACTACACCTAAATTCACTGAAATATATTTATAATTAAGGACACCTTTGGCACACATGGAGGATTTAGTGGGGTGCACTGGAGGTGGAGATAAAAAAAACACAAAATAGGAATTGTTGTTTTGGAAATATGCAATTCAAAATCTTAATTGTGATAATTCATTCTGTTCTTTTTAATAAGCTATTAAATGGGTAAAGTGTGTTGCTACAGTGCTATTTCTGCACTTTTGTTGTTAATCTTACAGTCCATTTACATGTTGAGTGCCACTTGAACCTGTTGATGCTTTGTAATCAGAACACTGCCCATGACAAATTATCTAATTTACAAATTAATTGTGGATCTCTCACCCCACTTCAAGATAAAGGTTTGACTACAGTGAAGCAGGTGCCATAGCAACAACAGCGAACCATCTTTTTACACATTACCATGACAACCAGTGATGCAGGCATCATAGCTAAGGGAGTTGCCTTTATTTCTGAGATAACTATGTTTGTTAACATTGAGTGTAGATATTCCTGGAAGTCCCCTCATTGCCCCCACTGCTGCAGACCCACCCCCGCCCCCTAAGCTCTGTCTGGACTGCTAACTCCAGTCATATTCCCACTGTCAAACTAAGCCCTTCATATAAGAGATAAGAGTGAGCCAGCAGTAGTGTGAGAACTGTTCACCTCAAGGTCAAAGTACCTCTGACACAGTGCTGTGACACACACCACACCCACAGACGCACTTCTGTTCAGTTTCCTGCTGTTCAGTGTCAGTCTAACTGTATAGAAATGAAAGTTTATTATCGGTCTCATTGTTTCCTTTTATTTGGTGTCCTACACAGTTCCCCAGCTTCAGCCCACAGCCCCAGGCCCAGCTCACAACTCGGGTGGTGGCAGCGATTGCTGCCTGTCTGCCTCCAGATGAATGAAGAGCGCACTGGGAGACAGAGACACTGCTGATGCAGGTCTGCTTATGCTCTGTCCTTACAGACAGGTGTCTGCTTCTTCACCTGTCTACCCTCCTAACTCTCACCTGTCTCTCTTCTCAGGACATGCAGGTGTGTCTGTAAATATGATGAAGAAGAAGAATCCCCACAAGTAAGAAACTCCTGTCACATGACTCCTGCTATCATGTGACCCTCCTGTCACATGACTCTTTTTTTGCAATGGTGTCTAAAAGCTGTTAAACGTTAAAAGACACATCTGGTTTTACAACAGACAAACTTACTGAAGCAGACACAATCATATACAAACCCAGCTGCACTGACTACAGTAAGGTGTTGTATCCTTCCTGATTAGAAAGCACAAAGGCAGCGTTGGGGGAGCCAAGGCCGTGTCGCCTGCACGGAGGGACATGGTGGGCTGCCGCATCCAGCACGTGTGGAAGGACGGAGCCACTCATGCTGTGTGGAAGGGCACTGTGCTGGACCAGGTACTGCGCACCCCCTCACTATAGTCACCCCCTCACTATGGTCACTCCCTCACTATGGTCACTCCCTCACTATAGTCACCCCTTCACTTTAGTCTCTCCTTCACTATAGTCACTCCCTCACTATAGTCACTCCCTCACTTTAGTCTCTCCTTCACTATAGTCACTCCCTCACTATAGTCACTCCCTCACTTTAGTCTCTCCTTCACTATAGTCACTCCTTCACTATAGTCACTCCCTCACTATGGTCACTCCCTCACTATGGTCACTCCTTTACTGTAGTCACTCCCTCACTATGGTCACTCCCTCACTATGGTCACTCCCTCACTATAGTCACTCCCTAACTTTAGTCTCTCCTTCACTATAGTCACTCCCTCACTTTAGTCTCTCCTTCACTATAGTCACTCCCTCACTGTAGTCACTCCCTCACTTTAGTCTCTCCTTCACTATAGTCACTCCTTCACTATAGTCACTCCCTCACTATGGTCACTCCTTTACTGTAGTCACTCCCTCACTATGGTCACTCCCTCACTATGGTCACTCCCTCACTATAGTCACTCCCTCACTTTAGTCTCTCCTTCACTATAGTCACTCCCTCACTGTGGTCACTCCCTCACTATGGTCACTCCTTTACTGTAGTCACTCCCTCACTATGGTCACTCCCTCACTATGGTCACTCCTTTAATGTAGTCACTCCCTCACTATGGTCACTCCCTCACTATAGTCACTCTTTTTCTGTAGTCACTCCCTCACTATGGTCACTCCCTCACTATGGTCACTTCTTTACTGTAGTCACTCCCTCACTATGGTCTCTCCTTCACTATGACACCTAGGTCTTACCCACAAGCTTGGTGCTGAGTACAAATGTCCAGTTTCCCTGCTGAAGTGTCTCCCCCTTGTGTTAGGTGCCGGTGAACCCCTCCCTCTACCTGATCAAGTACGACGGTTTCGACTGCGTGTATGGCCTGGAGCTGCACAAAGACGAGCGTGTGCAGGGCCTCGAGGTGCTGCCGGACAGACTGGGTGAGACAGGCCTCACACGTCTGCACACAGTAGAGCTGGACTATGTGGTTTAACTGGTTTTACAAGAGATGTTGTTAATTGCAGAGAACCTTTTATTAGGTAAATAATTGCAGCCTTTGGGATTCAGGAATTGTTTGGAGGGAGATAGCTGTCAGAAGTATTCTTGTGCATAGGAATGAAATCCCTGCATATTTTGGAGGTCTGTGCATATTTGGCTGTAGTTGAGCATAAAATAAATATTCATAAACTCTCTCGTACATAAAATGTGTTGTATCTTATCCATCAAAATACAAACTGAAGTTACAAAATCAAGAATTACGAAATCGGTCCAGTTGTAAATAAAATGTGTATTTTTTTAAAATCAGAATACTAATTGAAAAGTTACGACATCAACAGTTACAATTACGAAATGGAAAGTTACGATTACACTTTCTTCAATACGAATACGAATTCACAGACGTGACTTTACTGTCAAAAATACGTCATCACGTCACACAGCTATGAACAGTAGATGTCGCGTTCAGCCTCTTGGTGTTAATACCTCCGCCATCTTGGTACAGGCTTCCCTGGTTTAAGTGTCACTGACCGTCATTTGACCTGATTTCACAGTATCAGTGAGCGGAGATGCCGGACTTTTGCCCCGCACATACGGACTGAACCAGGACTGAGTATCGGGATGGCCCGGAGGTGCGCTCGCGTAGACTGTTGATTGACTGCAGGCGAAAGGTCGGTGTCCACGGGGCTGAGCACAGCACGTCCAGCCTTGAGTTCAGGGCCACGCCGCCCCGGGTCCCTGAGCCAGCCGTGGGGGTTTGGCGCGGCGTGGTTCCGAGCTCCGGTGTTTTATGTAATAAATCCCCAAAGCAGGGCTCTACAGTGCGCCCATTTCACTCGCATTTGCGAGTAAATATTTCGTCGTGCGAACGAGGAAAATAAAACAGTCGCACCAGTGCGAGTGCTTCTGCAGCCACAGTAAGGAGAACTGCGCACAGACGTAACGTGACAAGTTAAATGTTCTAAATGTATCAAACATTAGGGGCAAACTAACACTAGGACTTTAGAATCGTGCCCAAGCCTGGAGCCCCTAAAGCGCCGCCGCACGCTTTCCCAGCGCGATCGCTGACCCCAGCGTACGAGCTCCGCGTGTGGCCGATATCACTCATACGAACAAACTCCGCTTCAAAACACACCCACGCCCAGCTTCAGGAGCGTCCCGCAGCAGGACCCACACCTGTCCCACCACTCAGTAAACACCCCCACGCCGCTGGACTTCCTTCTCAGCTAAAGCGAGAGCTTTGTCTTGGTCTTGTCTCTGGCGCATTTGGACTCGGTCTTATCACGGACTCAAGGTCTGAATACTGAGTGTGATCATATTTCATTACGGCCGCTGCAATAAACTTGCACCGGTGTGTGTGACCACGCGGGACGTCTCTCTGCGGCCTGTGCACTGGAGCCCGCAGACACTGTGCGGCCCGTCAGCACAGGCTCCGCAGCGCGCGGCTTGTCCACAGCGCGCACCCTTGTGTACCAACGTGCGTCACAGGGCAGGTATCCCTACCTATCCTTCCGCCTCACGTCAAATACGCCAATACTAATTTTCTGTCAGTGTCCACACAGAGCAGACCCACAGCACAGAGCAGGTGATATGTGGGCTGAAGTTTGCCTAAGAAAATGCCAAATAACTCTGTCACAATGTGCGTTTAGTTTGGTAAATGTGCAGAGGCTAAAAAACACACAACCAGGAAGAGAATGTAACTTCACCTAGGAATTTGAAAATACAGGTTTAAAAATCTTACCTATGTTTTTCACTTTGAAGCAGTTTTGTGTAAAGTGCCAGTGGAAGTTCTCTTAAAGAAGAGGTTCTCAAACTGTGGGTGAAGGTCCAAAAAGGGCCACAGAGTGTTTTAGTGCAGAACAGTTTGTTTGGCTTATTTTAAGTCTAAATATTAATCAGATAAAATGAATATATATTTATAAAAACACTGCAATCATGCAGGAAAAGTACAGTCATAATAATTCTTTTGTTTTTTGTATTAAATTAATTCAAATAAGTTGGTGTGCACAAGTTCTGCACTGCAATAATCGTTCGAAATGAAAACCTACTTGTGCCCCCATTTTTTTTTTCTGTGCTCCTAAAATTTTTAACTTAGGGGCACATGTGCTCCTGAAAAAAAAAGTTAGCGTGAAAGCCCTGCCCCAAAGTAATAAGTCCCTCTCTCGACCGGGAAGAGACCTGGTTTAGCCCGGGCACTCCGGTTTCCCCCATTAACGCAAAACATGCTAACACCTCCATGAACTGAAGTCAAGGACCATGACGTCACCTGGTGCCCGGGCAGGGGTCCCTCCTGTGGGCTCACCACCCGCAAAGGGGTTCATAAGGGTTGGGTGCACAGAGGACTGGGTGGTGAACTGCTGCCCACATGATCTAGCCAGATAAAGCAGAAGAAAATGGATGATGGATAGCCCTGGTTTAGTCCTAGTTCAGTCCAGGTTCAGACCAGGTTCAGTCCTGGTTCAGTCCGTATGTGCGGGGCAAAAGTCCGGCATCTCCGCTCACTGATACTGTGTAATCAGGTCAAATGACGGTCAGTAACACTTAAACCAGGAAAGCCTGTACCAAGATGGCGGCGGTATTAGTGCCAAGAGGCTGAACGCGACATCTACTGTTCATAGCTGTGTGACGTGATGACATATTTTTGACAGTAAAGTTGCGTCTGTGAATTCGTATTCATATTGAAGAAAGCGCAATCGGAACTTTCCATTTCGTAATTGTAATTCTTGATTTTGTAACTTCAGTTTGTATTTTGATGGATAAAATACAAAACATTTTATGTACGAGAGAGTTTATGAATATTTATTTTATGCTCAACTACAGCCAAATACACACAGATTTCTATCCTATGTACACACATACTTCTGACTCCATAGAATTGCCTTACTAATTATACTGACATCACGCTGGGGGTGCTCGACATGTATCTCTATGGTGGAATATTCAGCAGTTACCATGGTGACTGGTGACACAATGCACACATTAGCAAACAGTATCACTATTTAGGAAGTTTTAAGAAAGAAAAACTCCAAAATGGATTTAAACAGCACATTTTCAGGAGCCTGTGATCAATACGAGCGTTCATGGTTCTGTTTTGGTGATTTTCAATAAAATGGTGAGAGTGACAAACCGAAAAACTGTTGCTTAATTTTAGCTAGCTTGTGACTGTAGTATTCTTTGAGAAGGACTTGTTTAACAGCAAAATCAGCGTACCCAATATAGTGTCAACTAAGTCAGACTGTGTTAAAACAAAACTCAAATTAAAGTCTAACTTGAGTACTAGATCTTCAGACAGAGCAGTGCCTCTGGTTAGCTTCAACCCCCTAGGGAGAGTTGATGCTACATCAGTTGCAAATTATCACTAACCCTAATGCCAACAGTGGCTAGTTGTTCTGAAATGTATTTGCGGCTGGAGTAGAGCAGTGTCAGCCGCTGTGCTCTCTGGTCTTGTGTGCAGTCTGTCACACCTGTGTTTGTGTGGACAGCCAAGTCGCGGGTGACAGACGTGAGCCTGGCTGACGCCATGATCGGGAAAGCGGTGGAGCACATGTTTGAGACGGAGGAGGGGCCCAAGGAGGAGTGGAGAGGGATGGTCCTGGCTCGTGCACCCATCATGACCTCCTGGTTCTACATCACCTACGAGAAGGACCCTGTGCTCTACATGTACCAGCTCCTGGATGACTACAAGGAGGGAGACCTGCGCATCATGCCTGACAACAGTGAGCACTGTCCTGGCTCTGTGGGGCCCAGCACTGGAGCAATGACAAACTAGAGACTCTCTACCGAGCACATGTTGCTTTGTTTTGGTCTGCTCCACTACATTAAAGGGATCTGAAAATATTAGGCTATTTTCTGATCTAGGATAATGTTGATTCCTCATCCTCATACATACCTGGAATTGTGTTTGGGGATGTACTGGTATCGGATATTTGCACCACTACTGAAAAATGATCTGGATCAGCTTCCAAATATCTGTTCAGTCGATATCCTGGCCGGACATGTAAGTTAATGTAATAAGACAATTTTGAGTCGTACTTGGCCCAAACTGTCTTACAGTGTTTGAACAGAAAACTGTTCTGTTATTACTTATAGGATAAGAGCTCTGTGATATATATATTTTTTTTGTTTTTTTTTTAAGAATATAAATGCAGTGTTCCATCTCTGAACTGGTATTGGTTGATATCGAGTATCGGCAGATATTTAGTGTTATAGTATCACGTAATGCAAATGCCGCGCCCCCAAATGCCACGTACTGCAAATGCCACGTACCGCACATGCCACTCACCGCAAACGCTATGCACCGCAAACGCCGTGCCATGCAATTGCTGCACCCTGCAAACACTACGCCTCACACTAACCCTAAGCTTAACCCTAACCCTAGTTGTAATCCTAAACAGAGCCCCAACCCTTACCCTAACCCTAACTCTTAACCTAACCCTGCCATTTTTCAAAATATTTGCGTGTGTTTATTTAAAAAAAAAGGTCCAAGATGGCGGACTTCTGGTTTGTGAAGGGGTGTGGTCATATTATAAATTTTTCTTCCTATTGACATGATGCATCTGGCTACCAAATTTGGTTTATGTAAAGGTGTCCCATCGGCAAGGACAGAGTTTTGGCTTGTCCCCATGGCAACATAATGTAAATGGGGTGTGAGCATCATTGATTATTTTAATCAAGACCATGTCACAGATGTGGGTACCAAATTTTGTATATCTATGACAAATGAAAAGTTTTTGTTCCATACAAATTGTCTAGGGCGCACTACGGCACCCATGTTTGTATTTTCTTATATCAGTGTGTTCAGGGTCCGGGTGTGCACCCATGATTAACATTTGAGTGAAATTGGCCAAAGTTTGTGCGATTTGGCGATTTTACCATTGGAATAACATGGAGAGTCCATTGCTATGGCAACGGCATAAAAAATATGACATAGATGTCATTGACTTTTTGGATCAGGACGGCAAAATGGAATTTTGTGCACGTTTTTTCAAAAACTTAAAAAAAAATCCCCCATATTAAATTTTATTTCAATCTGTACGTGACGCTCATGCACCAAATACATTTTTTTCACATTCAGTAGCTTTAGGGCAGAACGTTTAAGAACTGTTTCAAATTTCTTTGAAGGAGTCAGAGTTTGTTTGGGCAAATGAGAGTAATTTGTAAATAACAATAATAATAATGCATCAGTTTTATATAGCGCTTTTCAAGACACTCAAAGATGCTTTACAGAGCATTATTCATTCACTCCATATCCGGTGGTGGTAAACTACTGTTGTAGCCACAGCTGCCCTGTGGCAGACTAACAGAAGCGAGGCTGCCAATCTGCATCTTCGGCCCCTCTGACCACCACCATTACTCACACACACACCACTTTCATACTAGGCAATGTGGGTGATGTGCCTTGCCTAAGGACACAACAACAGTTTTTGTGACTGGTGCCCCCCTTGTGGCACTGTGAAATTCCCTGTGGTCTCCCATCCAAGTACTAACCAGGCCTGGACCTGCTGAGGTTCTGAGATCTGACCGGATCAGGCTTTGACGAGCCAGTATGGCCACCTAAATATCCAAAAATCTCCAAAATTGTGTGCATTTCACCAGTTTCTGGCACTCAGGCCTAATAATAGAAATAATAAAAGATTTCTTAAACATGTGTGAATGATACAAAACACAACTCCAAGTATGTTCTTGATGAGGTATTAGTATTATTTTGATGAGTATTAAAATATGGCTGAAAGCTCACAAGAGTCACTTTGTGTAATATTGGACCTTTAAAGTGTTGTAGAGATGAAATAACTTGTGAGTAACACAGTTCCTCATGTCTGAAAACCAAAAGTGTGCTTATGTGTATGACATGTGTCATATGTCAGTTTTATGACATGTATGTCAGTTTTATTTGTAGTTATCGGTAGAGTTTCAGTGCTAATGCTAAATGACTGTAACCTTCATTCTCACCTGTTGTGTTCTTTGAGCTGCTGCAGACTGGGACAGAGTGGTGTGGTTGTTTCTTTCTCATAGTAGTAGTAGTAGTGATTGTCTTGGACAGGGCTCTCACCTGTCCTGTGTGCTTGTTGTGTTGCAGATGAGGGTGGGCCGGCAGAGCGCGAGCCCGGGGAGGTGGTGGACAGTCTGGTGGGGAAGCAGGTGGAGTACGCCAAAGAAGACGGAGGCAAGCGCACGGGCATGGTCATCCACCAGGTGGAGGCCAAGCCCTCCGTGTACTTCATCAAGTTTGATGACGACTTCCTCATCTACGTCTATGACCTGGTCAAGACATCGTAATGAGACATCGTCTAGGACAAAAGACAACAGCACTAAGAGAGGACAGCCCAGCGCCCCCCAAAAAACACCATTTATTCTTGCCCCAAATCACAAGGCTGTACAATGTGAGCAGGCCCCAGACCCAACAATCACACACCAGTGGAACAATGCTCTCAAGTGAGACACGGAGACAGAGCATGTCCCCATCCTCTGTCCTTCTCCAGAAAACTCAAGGAGAACCAAACTGAAGGAGAGCTTGACAACCAGGACTGAACCAGGACTGAACCAGGACTGAACCAGGACTGAACCAGGACTGAACCAGGACTGAACTAGGACTGAACAGGCTCTAGATGTGTCCGGGACTTTCGTTTGCAGAAATAGTACTCTGAAAAAGCCAGTAATGTAGCCTGTGTCTAAGAAATACAAGACCACATACCACAAAGACCCATCTGGAAATGCAGCCAACATAACACTTTCTGATTGGGTTAGCAATCACAATGAAAATCCAAATTCCAAGATGGCGGTGTGATGAGCAGCAACATGAGGGGGTGTGAGCTGTGTTGATGTCTCCTGTACAGTGTCCTATCAAACGCAGGTCTTATTGCACATGTAGCCTGAGCAGTGTCTGTGCTTCGGTCACACCCAGCATCGCAAATGTGTCTTTCATGTGGTGATTTGTGTCTTCAGATTTTTAAAAACACATTTTATAAAAAACAGAAACTGACTTAAATGTTGCAAATTTCTTTACAACTAAACAAATGTTCTAAGTTGATTTCAGCGACCCTTCATGCATGTTCATAAGTTTATCATTTGGACCAAATCTTGTCAATGTTGCAGACCGTCTAAATGTCCTCTATTATTTATGAGAACAAGAAACAAGGACTCAGTCTTTGGGAGGCATATATTTGTACACAAAAGCTGTAAAAATATCCGTGGTTGTACAACCGAAGAGGCCATGGGGAGCGGGGCACTTTTGTACAAATCTTACTTTGACTGTAACATATGTGTTTGATCTGAGCTCCATGGCAAACTGACCGCACCGTGAGGTGTCTGTGCTTCTCATGTGTCCTTCAGCAGCAGCAGCAGCTCTGGGCCGCGTCCCATTTCTCCTAAAGTGCCTCCTCACTCCCTCCCACTCACGCACTTACTGTTGCACTCACAGCTGAACCTGGGTGGCCAATGCCTAAAGCTGCACTTCTCATTCTCAGTATATGGACGAGGTGGGACCAAGTCCTTGTTTTACAAGTCTAAACTAAGTCTCAAGTCTTTGGCCTCAAGTCAAAGACAGGCAAGTCCAAGTCAAGTCCAAAGTCAGTGGCCCACAAATCCGAGTTGAGTCCCCTGCTTTGAGCTTTTGAGTCATTTCAAGTATATGACACGAAGTATCGAATGCAGCTCATATATTTTGCATTTCATATGCTTTTTAAACTACATTGTTGTAATAAGGGTGTAATATCATTACGTGAGATTATAACATGGTATATTTATTATGTTATTTTGGAGGCTCTGACAGAATTATAGATGTGGTACTTTTGCATTTTTAAATGCTTCAACAAGACCTTAGTGTGAGAATTACATTTTAATCTTAAATTATTTCATCACATAATCTGCACTGAAATATAGCAAAGGATTATGGTATATTTAGTTCAAAATAATGCATTTATGCAGGGGAGCTTGTAACTCTATTGTGACAGCTTCCACCATTACTGTAAGACATTTGACGATAGGATGTCCCAGTATTTCAGTTCATCCCTCATAACAGCAGAAGTGGGTGAGGCTGTAAAATAAGAACTCAAAGTATCAACTGTATTGAAAAATGTGTTTTCTAAAAAAGAAGCATTAAGTCCAAATCGAGTCCCAAGTCTTAGTTAATTTTATCAAGCCAAGTTCCAAGTCTGACTTGAGTCCAAATCATAACTTGCAAGTTCAGACCTCTGGTATATGGAAGAGTCATGCCTCATGTGAAGCTCAGAACCTCCAGAATTCCCTCCTTAAACTGCAGAGGCTGCACTAGCACTGACTCATGACTGGTGCAGGAGCTGGAGTTTAGGGAGTGACCATCAGATCAGAGACATTTTAGGTTTAAACCAGCTGGATTTCAGTTGGAAAATGGCAACTCAAAAATCAATAAATGGGCCATCATGTTCATTGTTTTTGTAATTAATTAATATTACAACATTCCAATAATTATCAATAAAAGATAAGTTGGATCTTGAGTTGAACATGTTTACCTTGTATCTGGGGACACAGGTCGTTTAAAATCACATGGCTGTATTTTTTAAATTCTTTTTAGAAAAAAAAATCCTGTTAACTTGGGCTGACAGATGAGGTGAAATTGAGTTTGATCTGTGTGTGCACAGAGACAGGAACCTTCTCACAAACCCACAGGCACGTCTGGAGAAATGAGACGCAGCTTTGATTCACTTAAGCCTTGTGTGTGTGAGCTCCAGCATGGCCTGAGAGAGGAGAGCCCAGAGCCAGGGCCAGGCTGAGGGGCCGAGGGTCTGTGGATCTGTGGCATGGAGCGCCAGCCCTCACTTAAGTTTGTGTGGCTCTTTGCTCATTCTTGTTGCTAATCGCCTTATGAGCTATTACTCTGCGTTGTATTGTTTGTTTTGTATGTTTTAAATGTATGTTTAATTTTTATGGTTACTCAAAATCACAGTGTCTTGTCCTTTTTTCAGTTTGAGTCTGTATCCAGTCTGGGGCTGCTTAACCCTGCACAGAAACATGGATTCTCTGACATTTGTGAGTTCCCAAACTCAGGAGAATCCATCTTGAGACACTCCCGCTGTAACATTCAAATAGGTTCACCCACTGCTGGGCCAATGACAAAGGAGTGTGTGGAAGCCAAAGACAAAACACCCAAACAAACCAAAATAAACATGGAGGTTTGTTATTACTGACAACTGTGAGAGCATTGTAAAAATGTGGGCCAAACCAGCCAATTTCACTCTTCACATGGAGTGATGTGCTCCACTAAGTAGCAGCTGAGTGTAGCTTCCTTGTTGCATTAGTGCAAATGTGTTTGGGTCAGTTCCCCCAAATGAAAAAGGCACACTTTCAACTGACATTTTACATTTATTTTATACAATTTAAACATTTTATATTTAGAAAATATTGAATATCCTCTGGGTTTGTCCACATATTGATGCATATCCCTGCAAGGCTACAGGCTACACAGCAGGTGAGAGTCCTGTTAAAGGAACTGCAGTCTGTGCTTTGACCATTAGATGAGGCTGTTTCTGCCCAGTGGCCTCTGGTCTTTGAGCCTTGTGTCTGCCCCAGAGTTTCTCACTTTCATTTTACTGCCCAATGGTGCAAAGCCCTCAAGACACTAAGGCTCCAGACTCCAGACTCCAAGTCTCCAAGTCTGATTTGCCATTTCTCACAGCAGCCTCCAGCAGCCTCCAGCAGCCTCCAGCAGCCTCCAGCAGCCTCCAGCAGCCTCCAGCAGCCTCCAGCAGCCTACAGCAGCCTACAGCAGCCTACAGCAGCCTGAGCTGGCCCCTGAGCTGGCCCCTCATAGCATCAGTCATCAGAGAAGGTGAGGCGTCCAGGGCCCTCGTTCCTCATCCAGCGGCGGTACCTCTTCATGCGGGGGTCTGTGGCCATGCGCACCTTCAACTCCTCGTCCTGCTCGTGTCGGTACACCTGCACACACACACACACTCGTCATAGTTTCATACGTAGTGAGGATGTTCCGTTGCAGCAGCTGTCGGGGTAGCTATGTCCATTTATATATTATCTAGTCTTCCCTCCATTTGCCCCACGGGTCACTCCCAATTTAGAGCGCGTCACATTACACTCAGCATGTATCCTGCTGATTAAACTATTGCATCAGGTTTGTGAAGTTGTAGTGTACTGTTTGTATCACCCTTTTGTACATTTATAAAAATGAGCTTGTTTTAGCTGTGGGCAGGAGGGTTCAAATAGGGCCTAGAAGAGATCGCTAGATTACGCAAACATGCATGGATGACAAACCTCTAAAACCTCTTCAGACATGTTTTTGATGAGGTTATGACATTTAACAGAAAGCTCCAAAAAGAGAAAAAAAAAAACATTTTTAAGATCATTTTTGACAAAGAGGCTGAATGATGTCAGTAGTATTTGCCCATTAACAAAACTGTCTGAAGACTCAAGCTGGGAAAAAACAGCATTTTGGAAATATAAATGTAAATAAGCTAATCTACACAAACGAGATGATCTGTGCCTCTTAAATCACTTTAGTCTACTGTATTTTAAATTTCTCCCCCCCCATTCCCAAGTCCAACCTGTGGATCAAAGAAAAGGCACCACCTGAGCAACGCTGCCCAAATGTTCAGTGCGTTTTCATTCAATCACTTTTTATACTGGAAACTAGGGCTGTAATGATATTCAAGTCTCACGATACGATATCGTCACGGTATGATCTTCATGGTACAATATTTATTGCGATGTGGTGGGAAAGCTCACGATATGGTGGGGAGGCTCACAATGTTACGATATTCTACATAATAACAAGACTGATATTCTAAAATGCTTTGTCATTAGGGATGGAACGATATCCAAACCTCTGGAACAATATCCAAATCTCCAGAGAGATTTGGATATATTTTTGGATATTTTCACCATATACATCTCACCGTACCAGATTTATTGCAATATTTTCTGGAATGTGCTACTTTTTCCTCTAAAAATGAGAGAAAGAACAAGACTTAATCCAAAGAATGAAGATTTCAAAGTGTGTAGAAAAGCTATTTTGTGATTATAGAGCTGCAACTCCACACAGAATGGCCCAGGTGACTCAGGGATCGAACCCAGAACCTTCTTGCTGTGAGGCATGAGTGTTAGCCACTCAGCCACAGTGCCACCCGGATGGTCCATGATATTATTGTGAGACCTTTGACGATATCACACTATGGCAGTTATTGTTACATCCCGGGTGAAAACAAAATCAATCCCATCTGTTCATCTAATTTTCAGCGTGTATAAAAACACAGGCCACTGCAGGTATTGAAATACCAGCAGAGTTCTGCAGACACGTTCTAGAATCCCACCTCGTAGTTCTCGCGGATCCACAGCCCCCTCTGCAGGAAACCCTCGATAGTGCTGTCCTCCAGAGTGTCAAACTGGGACTGAGACATCTTCATGTTCTTCCTGAAATCACAGGAATGTCTCAGATTTGATCAAACAGTTATTACAGTTTTGCTCAGGTACGTATCTCTTGCACAGACCTGATCACAAAGAACATGGCGCTGTAAAGAAAAATGTGCTTTTACATGTTCTGCCCCTATTTCACTGATAAAAAGACTCAGACCCAGGGCCCGAGTGTGGAGGACGGAGACGGACGTGCACGCACGCACACACGCACACACACACGCTTACGCACGCACACACGCTTACGCACGCACACACGCACACACACACGCTTACGCACGCACACACGCTTACGCACGCACACACACGCGCACACACACACACACGCGCACGCACACACGCACACTGTATGGGCCTGGGTGACACACTGAAGCAAACACATTACACAAGAATAAACATCTGGAAAAGCGTTTTTGCAACTTTTTGGACTAAGACCACACCTGAATATTGACTGTTTTGTATTTGGATATTGAATGTTGTGTTTTCTTTTGGTGTGTATTGAATGTAATAAACTGCTGTTTCTGCTGTTCATGTGAAGGCGCTAGGCTCTAATAAACCACTGCTTCTGCCCACTCCTTCACTGCATTTCTGTACTGCTATTATTTATGTTATGTTACACTGGAAAAAATTGCTCATATAAAAATTAATGAAATGTAAAAAAAAGAAATCAAAATTTTGTATACAACAGCTTCGTGGTCTGCACTTTGGCCTTACAGCAAGAAGGTTGCTGCTCCTTATTCCCCTGTCAATCCAAAACCACAGGTTAAACCCTCCAGCTAAGGTACTGCTGACAGACTAGCTCAAGATCTGGAGATGTCCCACTTGCTCCTGACAGTCTGTCCCTGTGGCCTTGAGGCGTGGGTCAAATGCAGATGACAAATTTCCCTTCAGGGAAGTGGATCTTAACAAAACTCTGCAAAACTCTGTCCATGTGCTTGGTGGTCTCTGCTCTGGTGTGCTTGTGTCAGGTTTGCTTTAGGCTTCACAAACTTAAAGTAGAACTAAGTAACATTTTTACCTAATTAAATGTCTCTGAAATCCCCTCTAATGGTCACATATGACATTTTGGGGTGTTTGAAGGGTTCACTGGTGCCCCCCTCTGCCTCTGGGAGGAAAAACCGCACATGCAACTTGGCTCCTACCGACCCGGATCAAGTTCTCAGGGTCTGTTCTCATTCTCACGATAGCCAAACTGCTCTACGACACTTCAGCTTCACACAGCTAACCGAGCTACACACCCCGTACTGACGCTGTACACAGCTCACTGCAGGAATAAATATCTGGTGTTTACATGTGAGGTGTCAGCCGTGGCCGAGGACGCAAGAAAAAGAAAGCTCAAGGTAAGAGAAGAGTCCAAGAGACGTAGATCTAGCGATATTGTTAATGACACTAAATTTCATAAGCACTGCTCATATTATTGTTATACTTATGCAGTTTGAGTTTACTCAAACTCGGCCCGCGGTATCTTGGGAGCCTCGGTGCTCCAGGAGCCGCCCGCGGTACAGGGCTGCAGTGTCCTGGGAGCCGCAGTGTGCTGGGAGCCGCAGTGTCCTGGGAGCCGCAGTGTCCTGGGAGCCGCAGTGTCCTGGGAGCCGCAGTGTGCTGGGAGCCGCAGTGTGCTGGGGGCCACCTGCGCTTCAGCCCGCAGTGTCCCGGGAGCTGCAGTGCTCTGGGTGCTTGTACATCTATCTCCATTAAACAGTAAAAAAATATGACCCACCTGAGACATTGTGTTGCGGACACTGTTCACTGACTTTGTGTAAACAAACATGAGCGCAGATGAGAGGGAGGGGATGGGGTGAGGAGAGTATTTATGACAGTTCATTCTCACAAGAGACCTGTAGGGGGAGCTCTACCGATAAAGTTACTTAGTTCTGCTTTAAGGCAGATGTCTAGCTGCAGAAGTGTGCACACTGTACACCGCTGTAACTGTCATAGACTTTTATCAGCTGGAAAAAAAGAAGCTTTGTGAGTACCTGATGAGGTAGAGCTTCTCCTCCGGGCCGTACTCCTGCCCACGCAGCCTGAAGCGGTACACCCAGGACAGGTACCAGGCCACGTAGCGTGCCAGGCTGATGGGCGCCAGCAGTAGTTGGCACAGCAGGATGTCCCAGATCCGCGGCTTCTGGTAGCTGCCCTTGATGTCGATCTTAGTCTTGATGATGAGGCGGATGACCTCCTCCTCGTGCTCGCGGATCTCCTCTTTGCTCCTACGGTTCTTGCCGCGCTCTTTGGCCCGACTCAGGAGGCCCTGCTGCCGGGCCATCTCTGCCGCCTGCAGGCGATACTTGGGCACAGTCACCAGGTAGTTTATGGCCTCATTGTAGCTGCTGTGCCAGCTGTAGTACTGCACACACACACACACACACACACAAGGGCCATACAGGGACATGTTAAGACTGTTAAGACACTGGCTGTTTATAAGAGACTCATTTTGATTTGATTCTACAAACTCGACCTGTCTGTGTCCCAGACACAGGGAAACATGCGCAACACAATTCATAAACAGGAATTTGCTTAAACAATTTTTAACAAAGAATAAAAAGACAAAAAAACTATGATCAAATAAAGGCTTGCAAACAATATAATGCAAAATAAGCCATATTATGGACAAACAACAGAGCAAATAGTGATTCCTGTAAAAATAGACCAGGCCTACTCTGCTGTCATCAGAGGGAATGACTAGCCTTATTTTCACTGTAGTTAGGACTTCACGGACAGTCCAGAACTGAACTGGCACTGGTCCAGGATCCTGCTGCTGCAGTGTACCTGGAACGCAGAGATGGCACAGATGGTAACCAGGATGACCAGCCTCACGTCCACTCTGGGGGCCAGCCTGCGTCTGTAGTAGGCGTAGTAGTGCTGGTAGTACCGCTCCGGGTGGTCCAACATGTCGTCATACTCCCGCCGTGAGTCCTCATCCTGGGCACAGAGAGAAGGACAGGGGGAAACTAAACACTGTGTCCATAGAGCCAACATTCATCATTCCTCCTGCGCCATCAGCCCCTCTGACCTCTGCCCCCACTCACAGTCTCACACACCTTCAAGAGATGTAGTCGACTAAAAAGCAAAAATTCTCAAAACTATGCTGTGTATCTGAGCCAAACTGCACTCACAAGACTACACCTGCAGGGGGAGTTCATAGAAAAAGTACTATTTATGCAGAAAAAAGTACTAGGAAACAATGTTTTTTATAAAAAGACAGATTGTGAATCATGAGTTTAATCTGAGTTTTTACAGAGAAATACCAAAAAATATCAAATGTTCATCTCTCTCACTTCTCCTTCTTGCAACTTATACTACATTTTGAAGTAACCCTAAAGCAGGACTTCCCCCAAAAAACAATCCTGTAAAGTACAGTATTGTAAATGAACACACGACATTTATGAGTCATAAAAGTGACATGTCCAGTATTAGAGGGAAATAGAAGAAATCACGTAGCTTAGCTTATTATAGCATATTATTATAGCATATAAATTAACTATAATTATGAATTATATGAAAAGTCTGTGTATGTGTATGTATACCTGTATGTTGGACATGTCTTCATGGGTCTGTGTGTGTGTATGAATATCAATGTGCATGGAGTTGTGAGTCCGCATGTGACTTATAAGTTTTATTTTTGTCTGTAAATAGATTTTGTGCCATGTTCTATTCTATATTAGTGATGTAACAATATAACTGAAATATGGTGATATCGTATTGTCAAAGGTCTCACAATAATATCGTGGAGCATCACAATATATCGAATCCCAAGTCTCTTTGCTTAAATGAATAGTTCTGATGCAGAAATAGTTTTAAAAAAACAGAGGGAACTACATAGACCATGATCCTTTGCTCTGTTTCAGTGCAGACGACATGAAGAAATAACTGTTCTAAGCACTTTGGAATCTTCATTCTTTGGATTAAGTCTTGTGAAGTGTTTTTAGAGGAAAAAGTTGCAGATTCAGTTTTGTGTTTGGCTCCACAAAATATTGTAATAAATCTGGTACGGTGAGATGTTTATGGTGAAAATATGGTACAGAGAGATTTGGATATCGTTCCATCCCTAATGACAATAAATGTACCAAATGACTGGTCAAAGCATTTTAGAATGTCAGTCTTGCTGTTCTGTAGAATATCGTGAGCTTTCCCACGATATCGCAATAAATATCGTACCGTGAAGTTCAGACCGGGACGAGATTGTATCATGAGACTTGGATATTGTTACACTCCTATTCTCTATGTTAAGTAGGTTTGACAAAATAAGTGTTAATCTTCAGCCTAAACCCTTGGGTCTGTAGAATAGACAGTTGTGTTTTGTTTTTTGAAAGGGGGTTCCTGTTATTCATGAATCATAGTCACATGATTCATGAATTTGTCTGAAGAAAACGAACTACATGAAAATAACATTCCCACTAGAACACAGGAAAAGTGGCCGTGATGAATGTAGTTCCACCTGTCATGTGTTGAAGAGAAGTCCATGGTAATCATGGAGACAGGCCTAATAAGAAAACTCCATCGGCTTATTAATCGACAACAATTAAAGGCCCACAGTCTGACTGCATCCATGCAAAAACAACAAGGACACAGTGTGGCTATGCAGAGCTGGGATTGAAACTCTGAGCCCTGGGTCCCCAGATGTTTTAGTCCCAGTTTGCTGTGCAGTCCTGGTGTAGTCCTGGTGTAGTCCTGGTGTAGTCCTGGTTCAGTCCTGGTTCAGTCCTGGTTCAGTCCTGGTTCAGTCCTGACTGGGTCCATGCCCTTTGTCCTGCACTTGTTTACTTTGAACAGGCCCGAGGACAGTGACACGTGGCCGCAATCGTTAGTCTCTGGTCCCCCATATGAAGAGTTCAACTGGGACTAGACCAGGACTAGACCAGGACAGACAGGCCTCCTACACTGGGTTTAAACTAAAGCCGAACTAGCCTGGGCCAAATCCCGCACAGACCCCGGTCCAGCCCGGGTCTCCAGCACAAACCTTGAGCGTCTCGTAGGCGGTGGCGATCTGGAGGAAGCGCTGGTGAGCCTCCTCCGCGCTCTCGGCCCCGGGTCTGAAGCGGTCCGGGTGGAAGCGGCGCGCCAGCTGCCGGTACGCGCGCGCGATCTCCGCTTTGGAGGCGTCCCGTGACACCCCGAGCACGTCGTAACAGACCTCGGTCCCGCAGTACAGGCCCTCCAGGAGCCCGTACACCGAGGGCACGGAGCACAGGCACAGCAGCACCGCCAGACGCCCCGCGACGCCCGTGAGCCGCTCCGGGGCCGCCATGACTGCGCCGGGCCACGGGAAACACGTCAGCGGAGACACGCGTCCGAGGAGACGAGTGTGCAGGACACTACTGCCCTCTACTGGAGAACAAGAGGAGAGACAGGACAGGAGGAGAGAGGACTGGAGGAGAGAAAGGAGGAGAGACAGAACAGGAGGAGGGACAGGACAGGAGGAGAGACAGGACAGGAGGAGGGACAGAACAGGAGGAGGGACAGAACAGGAGGAGAGACAGAACAGGAGGAGGGACAGGACAGGAAGAGAGACAGGAGGAGAGACAGGACAGGAGGGGAGAGGACAGGAGGAGAGACAGAACAGGAGGAGAGACAGGACAGGAGGAGAGAGGACAGGAGGAGAGACAGGACAGGAGGAAAGACAGGAGGAGAGAGGACAGGAGGAGAGACAGGACAGGAGGAGAGAGGACAGGAGGAGAGACAGGACAGGAGGAAAGACAGGAGGAGAGAGGACTGGAGGAGAGACAGGACAGGAGGAGAGACAAGACAGGAGGAGAGGCAGAACAGGAGGAGGGACAGAACAGGAGGAGAGGCAGAACAGGAGGAGGGACAAGACAGGAGGAGAGACAGAACAGGAGGAGGGACAGGACAGGAGGAGGGACAGGGCAGGAGGAGAGACAGAACAGGAGGAGGGACAGGACAGGAGGAGAGACAGAACAGGAGGAGGGACAGGACAGGAGGAGAGACAGAACAGGAGGAGGGACAGGACAGGAGGAGAGACAGAACAGGAGGAGGGACAGGACAGGAAGAGAGACAGGAGGAGAGACAGGACAGGAGGAGAGACAGGACAGGAGGAGGGACAGGACAGGAGGAGGGACAGGACAGGAGGAGAGACAGGACAGGAGGAGAGACTGGACAGGAGGAGGGACAGAACAGGAGGAGGGACAGGACAGGAGGAGAGACAGGACAGGAGGAGAGACAGAACAGGAGGAGAGACAGAACAGGAGGAGAGACAGGACAGGAGGAGAGACAGAACAGGAGGAGAGACAGGACAGGAGGAGAGACAGAACAGGAGGAGAGACAGAACAGGAGGAGGGACAGGACAGGAAGAGAGACAGGAGGAGAGACAGGACAGGAGGAGGGACAGGACAGGAGGAGGGACAGGAGGACAGACAGAACAGGAGGAGAGACAGAACAGGAGGAGGGACAGAACAGGAGGAGGGACAGAACAGGAGGAGAGACAGGAGGAGAGACAGGACAGGAAGAGAGACAGGACAGGAGGAGAGACAGGAAGAGAGACAGGAGGAGAGACAGGACAGGAGGAGAGACAGGACAGGAGGAGAGACAGAACAGGAGGAGAGACAGAACAGGAGGAGGGACAGGACAGGAGGAGAGACAGGACAGGAGGAGAGACAGAACAGGAGGAGAGACAGGACAGGAGGAGAGACAGGACAGGAGGAGAGACAGAACAGGAGGAGGGACAGGACAGGAAGAGAGACAGGAGGAGAGACAGGACAGGAAGAGAGACAGGACACGAGGAGAGACAGGAAGAGAGACAGGAGGAGAGACAGGAGGAGAGACAGGACAGGAGGAAAGAGAGGGGAGAGAGGGAGGGGGGGAGAGAACAATTGTGCTGGATTGGCAGCACATAACACATTTAAGCTACAGTTTGTGGGCTGTTGTGTCTTAAGTACTTTTAGCTTTTAGCATACATGTTGTGTTTACTAAATGTACTGTAATTGTAATATTATCATGTTAATATGTCATTTTACTCTTGTTTTTTTAGAGTGACTTTTAACATCTGCCCAGGGATCAGCCTTCTGGCTAACTCTGGCATATTGACAGAAATGTTTATTAATATGTACTGTCCCTGAAACAAACAAACAAATAAATAAATAAATAAATAAATAAATAAATATTATAAATAAAATATTTTAAAAATCATTTTGCCACACTTTTCAATTCAAAATTGCAAAATTGCAAAATGGCTCACATAGAATCCCAGTTTCACTTTTCCTAAACAAAATTTCATGTCAGCAAAAAGTGAGTTTGACCATTCAGACATTGGCTGTGCTCCTGTGTTTGCTGTGCTCTTTCATTTCTGTGACAGAGCAGCTCAAAGCCTCGGTCCTGCTCTCAGAGGCCACACAGAAGCATTGGTTTAATGTAATCTGCACTATGGCTGGAAAAGCTTTCATTTTTGTCTACGGTATTTAACAGTATTTTACGTATAATATATGAAAATTTAAAGTTTAGGTTGTAAATAAATGTAGAATATTGTGCTTGGCAGAGCCACACCTTGACTAAAGCTTGGAGCAGTTATTTGACATCTGTAGCACCACACATGATGAACTGAATTTTGCTGAAATTCTATTTTGTTTAGGAAAACTAAAAGTCAGTTTAGGGTTTGTGTGAGCTGTTTTGCAAAAGTTCATTTCCAGTGGATAAATGTGCCAATGCACACATTTTTTTCTCACTCGCTTTGGCACATTTATCCACTGGAAATTGACATCAGTTGAACTCAACAAAATTCACCCAAGCCCACGTCAACCATGAGCCGCAAGTGCCAACCAAACATAAGGAAGGAAGGGGAAGAGCGTGTGGCGCTGTGCACTGTGCTGTTGAATGTGTGGACTAGCTCAGGTAAGTATTCAGGCCAGAGATTTTGTTTCTCCTCCTCTAAGAGAATTAGGAAAACAAACAAACAAATGAACCTCTTTTGAAACGTCAGTCATCTGTGATAAATTCTTTATGATTAATCATCTCATCACACGACAGATTCCATGCAGCATTCTTCACAATGTTATTACTGTAAACCTTGATGGGACTTCCTGAAACTGAGGCCTCTTGTGTAACTCTCTTGGCTCCGGAACCCAGTGGAACCACCTGCAGAGTCACTTATGAATACCTTCAAATCCAAATAATTACACCAATTAGAGAAATAAGAAAGTTAAGTCTTACAAATTTTTAGATTGAAGTCTATAACTCCTGAATTTTGTACATTTCTAGAGACAACAAATGCAAAAACAAAAAAAACAAAACAAAAAAGCAACATTTGACGCTCTCGTTCTAGGTGTGGTTTTAATAACACTGTGCTTTGGAATGGGTTTCCTCATAACATGGAGGCCAATTATAAAGAACACTGTGCAACTTTTGGCAACGACTCAGGTCCTGCATAGCCCTGGACCATGGCCACTTGCAGAATGGTTTATATGACAGTAATACATATTTGGAGGCTGTTGTCAGAGACCTTTGACAAAGCCACAGATTCAATTAGGCTTGGAACACATAAATCTATACAAAGAACTGGATAGGCCAGTCCCTTGGTACTGCAGCCAAAAAAAACTTCTGCAGCCAAAAACCTTTTTTTCCCTTAGAGCTCAATGTAATCACTGGAAATGTAAAATGTAAAAACTGCTCGTATTGGGCTGACAGGACTGGCAGGGACCTAGGCTTACAGCTTTCACAAATGTCTCTCCTCAAAATCTTTAAAACATACTTTTTAATTGTTAGTTTTAGTCTAGCTCTGCTCTAGCTCCTCTCGCTCTGATTGGTCAGAGTCGCTAAAGGCATCTAGAGACATGCACCAGTGAACTTGCCCTGTTGACCTGACACCACCGGCCTAATATGTGTAATGTCCCTAAATGAACCTCTGAAACGGTGAGAAGCACACCTCTCACATTATGCAACCTAAACTGTAATCAGGAAATGATGAACAGACGTAAGTGGTGAAGGCCTTCTGAGTCTCCAGGCTGCATGACCCGTTGTTCCCCTTTGACTCCACTGGACTTTAGAGCTGTCAGCACCATTAAGACTCATATCCCTGCTGCAGAGCACAATTCTCTCTCTACAAGACTCCAAAAAGGCTCCATAAGAACTCCAAAGTTTATTCTAGAACAAAACGACTGACAACTCTAAAAAAACTGAGACCGAATGACTGAAGTAAATTCATATCTTTCCCAGGACCTAGATACAGAAAAGACGCAACTGTTTGCTTAAACAATCTCTCCACAAGATGAAGAGCTACAGTGTTCCTGAGCGAACAAAGCTCATATTATTAACATCTGTAAATGTCTTTATTTGTGTCACCACACAATTGTTGTCATTGTTCATTTCCACTCACTGAATATCTGGTTAACTCATGCTACAATCAGCCCACTGGTGAACTTTTCCACCATCCTGAAAAAGGGTGATATTTATGTCACATGGTTTGGGTGTTATTGTTAAAAGTGTAGATTTCAAGAGGATAATGTTAAAATCACAGGGAGAGCTACTGCCAATAAAGAAATAAAGAGCCCAGAGTAAAAAGTATAATTTCTTACAAGGATTAAAAAAAATGAAATACAAATAAAAAAAGGGATCCTCATTAAAAACAGTTTAAAAAAGGGTTAAAACATTAGGTGGGCCGGGGTTAAAATGAGGGGACAGTTCATAATATGAAGGCTTTAGGCTCCATGTGGCTTTTCTGTAAGCTACATGTGAGACAGGTCTGGTGAAACTGACGTACCTCCCCTTCCACACCAGGCCAGTAAAATGGCTGCCGCCTCTTGTGTCCTCCTCCAGACCTACTCACACTTCCTGGCCAGACGCACAATTTGGGGGTGCTCCTTCAGAGTGTGTCAGCAACAACATGCTGCAGCACATCATCCCTCACCTCCAGCTTCCTCCAGTGCTGCAGCAACTTCTGGGCTATCTGTGACAGACAGAAGCATTCTGCACGTTTAGGGACCTGTTTCCATTGCACATACCTCTTCACAGTTTGAATGTCTGGGTCTGAAGCTTGGGCTTTGTTCCACTCTCCTCCACAGATGTTAGCACAGAACTCTGAGGCATAAGTTCCTTTCAG
This sequence comes from Odontamblyopus rebecca, assembly GCA_030686955.1. Taxonomy (NCBI): domain Eukaryota; kingdom Metazoa; phylum Chordata; class Actinopteri; order Gobiiformes; family Gobiidae; genus Odontamblyopus; species Odontamblyopus rebecca. The sequence goes on along the minus strand of CM060653.1, from coordinate 14,013,382 downwards.
AAGGGACAAAAAACCTGGACAGCATCTGCATTGACACTTGTTTTTTCCAGGGTTGTATTTAACTGTGTAGTCAAAGGAACGCTGGGTGGCACACCCCAGGTTCAGTCTGCAGGTGTACTAGTTGATTATTGTTATTACCGATGTTGTGGAATATTAGTATTATCAGGTAATCTTTCATTTTTTCTGTCACAGAAGACTAGGAACTCAAACTTGACTTGATCTTTCTGTTCTGTGGGGTGCTAGCTTCTACTAGCATAGGCTATCACTTCCATCTTGTACCAGATTAAACTGCCCCAAGTTGCTGGTTACTTGCCACAGTACATATGAAGGCTGGTCATAGTGGGCTCAAGTAAGAAACAGGCGCAGATGTTAAAGCAGCTTTAAGAGCATCGAATGACGACTGGCGCTCTGGTGTCCGCAGTACTTTACGTGCCTGCATTCTCCTGATAATTGGGGTTCCATTGAAAAGTCTTTTCAGGGGGTGGGCTGTTTTGGCAAACCCAGTCACAAAACAAATGAAATACGAATATTGTCTCCACTCAAGACAATCCACAATTGTCTCCCAATCCACAAAAGACTGAGGCTGTCACTGCCTGGCCTCAGCCCCAAGATCTAAAGTCTCTGAGATTGTTTGGGCGTCTGTGGATATTGTAGTTTTACAGCCAACTATGCCACTGTTGTGAGACCCTTGACACAATTGACCAAAGACTACGCTGAAACTCAAAAGAGCAGAAAGAAAAATGCACATCCAAACTAGTGTGAAAAGAGTCTGAACCCTTTGGAGAGTGCACCAAAGCCTTTCACTAGATGGATGAAGGCCAATGGACGCTCTTTTTAACTGCATTCTAGATATCAAATCCTTGATGGCAGAAAACTTTCTCCAGCTTAGTCATTAGTCCTGAGGCCCAGAGAGAGAAACTTTCCCTACAAGCACAGTCTTTTAAGAACATCACAAAATAGGTTTCTATCACCTAAAAAACATAGCCAGAGTCCTTCCCATTCTCTCTCTGGCCAACACGAAGTCACTGATGCTTTTATCACCAGTCGAACAGACTACTGTAATGCCCTGCTCTCTGCTCTTCCCAAAATGTGTCTTTCAGGTTTGCCACTATTACAAACTTCAGCAGCTCGTGTCCTGACTAGGACCAGAGGGCAGGACCACATTACAGCGGTTTTAAAATCACTGCATTGGTTCCCTGTGAGTTTCAGGATCAATTTTAAAGTTCTTTTACTGGTTTTTAAATGTCTTAATGGTCTTAGGCCTATATATCTTTCAGAACTGCTTTTACTGTATGAACCCTCGTGGACCCTGCGCTCCTCCGGCAGCTGCTGGTCATTCCCAAAGTCAGGACACACACTCATGGAGAGGCGTCTTTCCAGTACTACGGCCCTCGTCTATGGACCAGCCTGCCTCAGGGCCACAGAGAACGTTATGGTTTTAAGAGCAAGATCAAGATGCACCTTTTTAGCTTAGCTTTTGATTCAGATTTATTGTTTCATTTGTTTTCTTATTACATATATTTGGTATATTTATTTATTTTACAGTATGTTTCTGATGCTATTTTAGAATTCTAGCTTTTAGCTTTTCACTCATATTACTTTATCACTTTTTAGATCTCCAGTGTTTCCTCTGCTGCCCTCTGCACTGGGAGTGGGGGTCAGCTGCAGCTGCTCGGGCCTGTCCCACAAGCGACTGTGGAGGGTTAGGGTCTCATCTGTCCTCTGTCCTGGTGGAGGGTTAGAGTCTCATCTGTCCTCTGTCCTGGTGGAGGGTTAGTGTCTCATCTGTCCTCTGTCCTGGTGGAGGGTTAGAGTCTCATCTGTCCTCTGTCCTGGTGGAGGGTTAGAGTCTCATCTGTCCTCTGTCCTGGTGGAGGGTTAGAGTCTCGTCTGTCCTCTGTCCTGGTGGAGGGTTAGAGTCTCATCTGTCCTCTGTCCTGGTGGAGGGTTAGTGTCTCGTCTGTCCTCTGTCCTGGTGGAGGGTTAGAGTCTCATCTGTCCTCTGTCCTGGTGGAAGGTTAGTGTCTCGTCTGTCCTCTGTCCTGGTGGAAGGTTAGTGTCTCATCTGTCCCCTCCTGCACAGACTCTGATGATTCTTCCTCATTTGGTTTATCTGTATTCAACCTCCTTTATCTGTACCTACCTTTTTTAATGAGTGTAAAGCCCTTTGTGTATCAAAAGCACTTTATAAATAAAGTTTGATTTGATTTGAACCAAACCCTACAAGCTACATGTGGATGCTCGCTTTAAAGGTCTTGGAGTTGTCCCTAAGGCCAGTTTGCTATCGGCCATTCTGAGAAGTGATATCTGATAGAACACCTGGACTTCCTGTTCTTGAAGTGGGCAGTGGAGGATCACTCTGACGATTGTATGGTGCCCGCTTTACATATGGATAATAGTCCTTTGACCTATGCGCTGTCATTTGCAAAGCTCAGCACAGTGGAGCACCGGCGCTTCTATCCATCAGTCACTTCCTGAAACTAAGGGGTCTTCACCAAGATCTTCAACCAGTCCTTACTCTAGTGCATTGTCCCATCCTGTCTGAAGTCCTCAACCATCGTCCCTCTGACAAAGAAGTCCAAAATCAGCAGCCTTAATGACTACAGACCAGTCGCTCTCACGCCAATCATCATGAAGTGCTTTGAGAGGCTGGTACGTGGTCACATCACCTCCCACCCAGGTTTGACTGTCACCAGTTTGCGTACAGGGCTAAGAGATCCACGGAGGACACCATTACCACCACTCTCCACACTGCCCTGTCCCACCTGGAACAGTCGGGGAGGTATGTGAGGTTGCTGTTTGTGTACTTCAGTTCCGCTTTCAACACCATCCTCCCCCACAGACTGGTGTCCAAACTAGAGGCTCTTGGGCTCTCTAATTCCATCTGCCTCTGGATATTGGATTTCCTGACAGACTTCTGCCAGAGGGTTAGAGTTGGGCCTCACATGTCCACAGCCCTCTGGGTCAACACTGGCTCATCCCAGGGCTGTGTGCTGAGCCCCTGCTCTACACTCTCTACACCCACGACTGCAAGTTTGCTGATGACACCACTGTAGTGGGCCTCATCTCCAGCGGGGACAAGTCCGCCTACCGTGACAAGGTGGAGCGACTCTGTGTCTGGTGCGGGTACAACAACCTGGTCCTCAACACCTCCAAGACCAAGGAGCTGGTGGTGGACAACAGGAGGAAGAAGGCAGAGCTGCAGCCCGTGTACAACGGCAGAGACTGTGTGGAGAGGGTGGCTGCCTCCAAGTTTCTGGGCACCACCATCAAGGAGGACCTGACCTAGAGCGTCAACACCACTGCTCTGGTGAAGAAGGTCCAGCAGAAAATGTACTTTCTCTGAATTTTAAAGAAAAAACATCTGTGTGAGAAGCTGCTGGTGTCCTTGTATCACTGCTCCATCGAGAGCATTTTAACATACTGTGTGTGTGTAGTTTGGCACCTGCACGACTGCGGACAGGAATCACTGCAGAGGGTCACCACCACAGCCCAGAAGATTATTGGCTGCCCTCTCCCATCTCTAGACGAACTTTACAGTTCCCGTTGTCTTAATAAAGCAAGAAACATTTTACAGGACTTTTCTCACCCTGGACACAAGATCCAGGGCTCTCGAAACAAGGACAAATAGATTGCGAAACTGTTTTTATCCAAAAGCCATCACGTTTTTAAACAGAGCTAAATTCTAAATGATTTTTTAACTTTCTTTATCTTTTAACGTCTTAACTTAAGAGATGGATGTGTGTGTTCTTATGTGTTTATTTATTTTTATCTGCACTCATGGATTGCACTTAATTTAGTTGTACTATGTGCAATGACAAATAAAGTTGTTATTATTATTATTATTATTATTATTATTATTATTATTATTATTAACTAAGGTCTCTTGTGTAACTCTCTTGGCTCCGGAGCCCGGCAGAACAACCTGCAGAGTCACTTAAAGGACAGCAGAGCTCGGAGTCATTGTTTAGAGCATGTAGCCACCATTCGTTTCAGCCCTCAGTCTGATTCTACAGATTCCACACACCAGTCTAGATTAAATCGCATCTTTATCCCATATTTTCTCCTTTTCTCCTTTTGATACACTATTTGCTTTAAATGTGGATTACATTATTTAGATCATGACTGATTCAGATAATTTATTCATGACTAATTTGTGATGTCGTTGTGATGTTATTTTCAGATATGGGTCAGTGATATGGTGCAAACATTTTGAATGTTCAGATCAAATTTATTTTCATTTGAATAGATTTATATTGAATAGTAATGTTTCTCAACTTTTATTGAGTGGTGCCCTAAAGCTCTTCTACCGACCGAGCCTTTGCCATTGCTGCCCCCACCCTCTGGAACTCTCTCCCCCTTCACATCAGAAACTCAGACTCACTTAACACCTTCAAAAAACTGCTCAAAACTCACCTTTTCCTCAGAGCCTACAGTCCCCACACATGACCGTCCCTCATTACTGTGCTGTCTGTTCTGTCCTTGCTTTATTGTTACCTCATTGTGAAGCGTCTTTGTGTTACCGTGAAAAGCGCTATATAAAACTGATGTATTATTATTATTATTATTATCTTCTTCTGGTCAAAGCTACTTACTCCCAAAGGCCACATGAGTCCTGCTTTACCTTCGAACTAAACTTGATTCCAACTATTTATATTAGTCCATCACCCTTAATACCAGTAAATGTGTTCATCTGAAACTGGTGATGGAGGCTCTTGTTTTTTTTTTGTTTGTTGTTTTATAAATCTTGTGTAAATCTCGCATGGCGACAGCTGGTTCTGGCGTCTGGAGAGAATTTTCCCATGCTGCACCTGCTGGTGGGTTTTTTGCTCTCTGGCACCAAGGATCATGTGTTCATTGAGAGACTGAGGATGGGACAATGTATTTGCTGATGTCTATGTCAGATTATGTTTCCCCAATGGGCTGTGAAGCCCATTGAGGCAACTCTTGTGATTCTGGGCTATATAAATAAAATTGAATTTAATTGAATTGTGACAAAGTTTTCTGGTGCCAATGATCCTCTTGATAAGAGATTCCCATTGCTCCAGAGTCATTACACTGTAATAATAATAATAATAATAATAATAATAATAATAATAATAATAATAATAATAATAATACATTTTATTTATTAGGCGCCTTTCTGGACACTCAAAGTCGCCTTACAACAAGTACAATACACATTATAGGCAGTTAAAAGCAGTTAAAATACAAACAGTAGAAAATTAGTAGTAAAACTATTAAAACATTTTAAAAGGACAGTGCAGTTATGGTTGAAGTGAAAAGGCCAGTCTGCACAGATGAGTTTTGAGTTTGGTTTTGAAGTTCGGGATTGTGTCAGTGTTGCGGAGGTCAGGAGGGAGAGAGTTCCAGAGCTGAACGCCCTGCTCCCCATAGTGACGAGACCAAACAAAAGAGAGTTGCATTAATCCAGGCAGGGATTGACGAGGCTGTGTATAAGTACGGCAGTGGACTGAAGAGTAAGGGAGGGTATGTTGCGGAGGTGGAAGTAGGCAGAACGGGAGATGTTGTTTATGTGAGAGGTGAAGGAGAGGGTGCTATTGAGGACACCCAGACTCTTAACCTGAGGGGAGGGAAAGATGGAGGAGCCGTCGATGTGAATGGAGAAATGACTGATCTTGCTTAGGGTGGATTTGGTGCCTACAAGAAGAAGTTCAGTTTTATTGCTATTGAGTTTGAGAAAGTTGGAGGTGAACCAGGATATGATTTCATTGATACAGGTGACAAGGGCTGATGTTGGGAGTGTGGAGTTTGGTTTGGTGAAGAGATAGAGCTGGGTATCATCCGCGTAGCAGTGGAAGTGGTGTTTCCGGAAAATGTGGCGAGAAAATAGATGATGAAAAGGAGGGGGCCGAGGACAGAACCCTGGGGAACACCTGTGGTGATGGAGGCAGAATGAGACGTGAAGGATTTTAGTTGAATGAACTGAGTGCGGTCGGAAAGATAGGAGTGAACCAGGTGAGGACTGTGCCAGAGATGCCGATAGAAGAGAGTCTGTTGAGGAGAATGGAGTGAGAAATGGTGTCGAAGGCGGAACTAAGATCAAGCAGAAGGCGAATGGATAATAAACCAGAGTCAGCAGAAAGGAGAAGATAATTTGTGATTCTGAGAAGGGCCGTTTCAGTGCTATGGAGGGGACAGAAGCCAGATTGGAAATGTTCATACAGGTTATTAGAAGACAGATGAGCGTGGAGTTGAGAAGAATCTGTTTTTTCATGAAATTTTTAGATGAATGGAATTGGGACGGAAATTATTGAGGTCAGTGGGATCTGAGGTTTTTTCAGGTTTTTTGAGGATGGGAGTAACAGCAGCAGTTTTCAGAGGAGAGGAGACAGTACCAGAGGTGAGGGAGGTGTGAAATATATTGGTGATAAGAGGAGCTAGAGAAGGAAGTGTGGCTTTTACAAGGGCAGTGGGGAGTGGGTCGAGTTGACATGAGGAGGTTTTGGATTTATTGATAAGTTTGGAAATTTGATTGAAAGAAGGAAGGGTAAATGATGAGAAAGGGGTGTCAGATATAGGAAATGGAATGCCAGGTATAGGTAGAGCAGAGGAGGGAGTAAGCTGTTGGTGGATAAGTTGGATTTTTGTGGTGAAGTGTGAGGCCAGGAGATTGCAGAAATCAGATGAATAGAGGTGTGATGGAAGAGAGTCAGAAGGATTGGTGATGTTAGACAAGAGAGAGAAAAGGGTCTTGGAATTTCCTTCGTTGGAACTGATTAATCCAGAGTAATATGAAAATTTGGTTTTGGAGTTGCTGGCCTTTTGCTTTTAACTGTCTGAGAGTGGGGGTGTACCAGGGTGCAGTGTGAGTGAATGAAACAGATCTGGATTTGTGTGGAGCAAGTGTATTGAGAATGTTGTGCAGATGGGTGATGTAATGTGAGACAAGTTGATCTGGCATTGTGAAACTGTCTGTACTTGGAAGGTTACTAATGTGAGAAGATAAAATGTCCAGATTTATGTCCTTAATTTTTACGGAAAGTTATGGTGCGTGAAGGATTGTGTTTGGAAAGAGGAAGATTGGCATTAAATGTAAGGAGCATATGATCAGAAAATGGGATGAAGTTGGCTTTACAGTCTATGGGTATTACACCTGAGCAGCAGATTAAGTCCAGAATGTGTCCTTCAAAGTGAGTGGGAAAATTAACAAACTGATGCAAACCAAAACTGTCCAGACAGGATGGGAAATCATTGGTGAGTGAGTTATTGACAATGTCTATTTATTTATTTATTTATTTCAGGGACAGCGCATATTAATAAACATTTCTGTAAATATGCCAGGGTTAGCCCAAAGGCTATTTTTCACCTGCAGTCCCCAGACAGATGGTAAAAGCCGGCCTACAAGAACAAGAGCAGGATAAAAGTGTCCAACACAAGTGAATCTTGAGGTCCCCTAATAATATGACATTTGGTGAAAGTGTGGAAACATGTGTTAGAAAAGCTGCAAAGTCTGTTAAAAAATCCTTGTTTGGTTTTGTAGGTCTGTAAATAAACAATAGTAGATCCAGAGAGCTGACATGCAGTCGCCTCAGTCGAATGTGGTGCTGCCACCGATAGCCGTGTTCGCCGCTCTCGGGACGCGTGCCAGGGCACGCTCAGCACGGCGACTGGTGTATCTCTTTGGGCGGCGAGCAGTGGACCAGAATGACGGGATGGAGGTGGTGGAAGGTCCGACGTGAGCCCCGATGGATGGGTCTGTGGCGAGGTACGTAGAGAATGTGGATGTATATGGAGCTTAAACTCGGAGGCGGAATATTGGAACAGGGCTGTCGCTGGATGGTGGATAGTGGACAGGATGAACCAGAGGAGTACCAGCCACACACAGTTAATCCACATCGTTGTTAAAGGGCTGCAACTTCTGCGTGGAGGCGTTGGGAGCTCAGCTGTTGCTAGGTGACGCACAACAGGTAAGCAAAATGTAGCTCGAACACAGACATAATCACGACGGCAGTTTATGTATTGTGCTGGCTTGATAAACGTAGTGTGTCGACCACTTAAAAACCATAAATGCAGAGTCCTCAGGTGATTATTACACCGAAAATAACACGGAGCAACAGCGGCAGCCAAAAAACGTGCCAGCATTCACCAAACCGGAAGTTTAGTTAGCTAGTTAGGATTACAGCGAGCAAGTGAATGGAAACCACTCAAAAGGCACCAAGTCCATAGCCTGAACACCACGAAAAATGTGTGTTGTAAGAGCAAAAGCTGACAAGACAGAGAATTATAAACTGACCCCTAACATGGCTGCTCAAGTACAAAACTAAGGCACTCTATTCATTCAGTTTTCATTTTTTGTGTAAAGGAATTACTAAATTAGCGTTACGCATTTTCTTAAAGAGCTTTTTAACTTGCTTATCTGAGTGATTCTTCTCATTTTTAAACACATGGTAGCGGTAGAAGCACTGGTCAACTATTTTCTGTAACTCTTTGTTCTGTTTGATGACATTAGAGACTTTTTCCTTCTTGAGGTCCTCTCCACCGGTCAGCAGTACTAAGGTTTTGTCTCGAATTCTTACGTCCAGTTTCTCCTCTAGTTTCTGCAGTATGTTCCACTCTTGGTCAGTGAAGCGCCCCACCTTGAACACCAACAACACCACATAATGGTCTGGCACAAGGTACTTCTTACACTGCTCTAACTGCTCCTCACAGTTCTGAATAGACTCATGAAAGAAGTCGGGAGTGTCCACCACCGTCAGCTGAATGCCTGAGTATTTCACCTTTTGACTCTGGCACTCCCTGGTGATGGGCTCAGAGTCAGACATGGACTTAAACTTCGTGTTGGATTTGGCTGCCTTCAGGATGGTGTTTGCAGAGGCACTCTTTCCAGTTCCCGTCAGCCCCAAGAGAATTATGTTGACACTTTTGATATCTGGAGAATGATCTGAAAAACACAGTTAAAACACAGTGTCACCATCATTTTTGTTCCTTTTACACATTAGTGTGCGGTGTGGTCTGAATGTGCGCTTGAGTTTATGTATTCATCTTAGGACTGTCAATCGATTAAAATATTTAAATGTGATAATCGGATGATTGTCCTGAGTTCACTTGTGATTCATCACATTTAATTGGACTGTTCTTAAATGTGTTTTAACTGTATGTTTTAATGTATGTATGTTTTAATAGTCCAGCACATAAGGGGCCACAGTATTTCACTGTCAACAGCTAAAAAAGTTCCATCAGCAGACAGTAGAGCACTCTGCCTGCCCACTACTGCAACTCATTTTAGTGTCCACGATGCTGTGGCATGTGTTATAGTGTGTGTGCGTGTGCTATAGTGTGTTTGAGCTATAGTGAGTGTGTAACAGTGTGTGTGTGTGTGCCATAGTGTGTGTGCTATAGTGTGTTTGAGCTATAGTGAGTGTGTAACAGTGTGTGTGTGTGCCATAGTGTGTGTGCTATAGTGTGTGTGTTAAAGTGTGTGTATAGTGGTGTGTGCTATAATGATTATGTTATAGTGTGTGTGCTGTAGTGCATGTGTTATATTGGGTGTTTTATAGTATGTGTGTTTAGTGTGTTATAGTGTGTGTTATAGTGTGTATGTTATAGATTGTGTATGTTATAGTGTGTGTGTGTGTGTTATAGTGTGTATGTTATAGAGTGAGTGCGTGTTTTATAGTATGTGTGTTATAGTGTGTTATAGTGTATGTGTGTATGTTATAGTGTGTATGTTAGGGAATGTGTGTGTGTGTGTGTTACAGTATGTGTTACAGTGTACAGTGTGTGTGTCCTATAGAACTGCTGCAGTTGTTGTCATGCAGTCCCAGCATGCACCTCCAAATCCCACACTGACTGGTCGGGGCTGGGAATGGTGGAGGAATAGCGTGAGCCGCAGAGAACAAACTTTAGGGCAGTTTCAGAGATTGTGCAGGATTATTATGCAGCTAATCAGGCTAGCAGCTAAGGTTAATCAAACCAGAAGCTATGAATGTATTTTTCCATTGATATTTTTTTCTTTATTTGCTTTTATTTGAATGATTCAACCATAGTCTCACTACGATTCAAAAACTGTAAGCTGGTGCATTGTCGATTAGCATTAAATGGTCTATAAATGAGACAGAAAGTAGACTGAAGAGAAACAATCCCAAATGCTTTTTGCTTAACATTGTGAATATGTTTAATGTGAATTGACTGTTTAGAAATGTCAACTGTAGAACATAAAATAACAAACTAAAGTTAAACCAATGATTTTTGTCTCTCTCATTTACATGAGTGTAGCCGCTCTGTAGCTACAACACAACATTAGTCAGAGCACATTTTATTTTCGCTCTTTCATCAATTTCACATCATTTAAACTGTCAGTATCAGTAAATGTTGTAGGTACTTTATATAGCTCTCCTGCGTGTGTTTCAGTGACATGACCGCGATCAGCCAATTAGCTAGATTTATTACTGGAAAACCCCGGAAGCTCAGGTAGGCACAAGAGATGGATGTTTGTTGCAGGACTCGATTTGCAAGGAGTTGCAAGAGGCTCAAGCAAGCAGTGTGTTAGATGAAAACAAGTATTTTGTGATGGTGAGCTACAAGAAAGGCTTCCAGCTCAATGAATTGAACTCATTAAACAAAAAACTCAACTCAGCTGCAGAGATTCCCATTAGGAACCCCGACATCCTACTCACTTTCCGGGCTGGTAGGAAGGTCTTGCAGCCGACATTAACTCTCGCACTCTAGCACTCATTACTCCGTGACCCACCGCTCAATCGTTCCCAATAATCACAGACATTCCTTTCCCTCTGGACTCAGTCGTTTTCCGGGTTGTATGAACTGTCATATTTGTGTGTGTGGAACTGTGCCTTTAACCAGTTGCGTTTAATCTACAGTATGTGCTCCAGATCATTTGAATTGACTATAATTAACTTGATAATTAACACATTGTAAATATACCAGGGTGTGGATGTCTGGACTTGTTAACTGACACATTGTAAATATTGTTTTGTTTTATTATTATACTGAATGGCCATTCACACACTATTATTTTGTCTATTGTCTCACTCTTAATTCTAATGGTACTATCAAAAGTAACCTACCAGTCTCTGCCTCCTCTATTCCTGAGTTGCACTTAGTCTTCTGGTTCTAGCCCATTGGTCTGTGCTGTAGTCTTTGTATATTGCTGCTACTACTTCTACTACTATTACTACACTCATTACATTTGTCCAACAAAAATCCTCTACATCCCTCCTAAGCTGTCCCCAGTGAAACCCTTGCCAGAGCCTGCAAAAGGATTTTGAGACACCAAAATGTCCTGCTCCAGTCGTGCCATGATGAGCTCTATGAACAGAGTTACTGAGAGCTCTGGGAAAGACCTAAAGTCCTTTGGTAGCCAGTGAGACCCTAACAGTCACACTACTGTGACTTCTGTCCTGGATCCAGTTCCTACTGTGCTCTCAGGTGGCTCATAAACTTGTGCCATTTTACAGATCAATGTGTCTCCACTGCACAAAGTACCACACCTTTACTTTAATGGCAGCTTTCAGGAACACTGGGCCAACACTGCATCAGCATTGGCATGGCGACCTTCAGTCCTCTACTCAACCTTGAACTCAACCTTTTTTTTTTGCACTGATCATTACCTGCACTGCTATATTCTTGTAAATTTGTAAATTTTTTGTGTTACATTATAGTTTATTGTTTTCTACTTTATTTTATTCTTTATTTATTTTATTTATTGCATGTTTAGTGTTTGTCTACGTTTCGCTCCAAGTACCGCAGCAATTTCCTAATGTTGTGAACCTGTTCACTCATATGGCAATAAAACCTTTCTGACTTTATTGAAAGGTTTTATTAAAGTCATATGGTGCTAGTGCCTCCAACCAGCAGGCTATCTGGCCCTCTGGATCATTAAAGGACATCAACCATTAGGAGAGCTGAGTGTTCAGTTCTAACAGTGAAAGGCAGGCCACAGAGGTAGTAGCGCAAATGCCCTATGGCTCTCACAATAGTCAGTAGCTCTTGGTGCATCACACAATAGCAGCGCACAGCTTTGTTGAACCTCTTGCTAAAATATGAAATCACTTTCCCCGCATTTGGTCCCACCTGACTCAACACTGCCCTCATTCCCATATCACTGTCCTCTGTGTCTATGATGAATGGCTGAGTTGTGTCCAGGGAAGTCAGGGTCAGTGATGGGCTTTCTCAAAGCATCAAAGGCCTGGTGCCTGAATCGGCCTGATCTGACATCACTTCCCGGTGAGTGTACTCTGTTCTGCTGTATTGACAGTGTGCTAACTTATCTGTGTCTGCGAAGCCCCCTACTCATGTAAACTTTCATACAGCAAGGAGTTCACGTAGACGTGGAGGAGTAGCCGTCATATCACAGTCCAGTTTCCTTCTGAGTCCTAAACCTAAACATGTGTATAACTCATTTGAAAGTATTACACTGTCAATCAAGCACCCAGACTGGAATTAACATAAACCGATCGTGTTTGTGATTATTTACTGGCCCCCTGGCCCATACTCAGATTTTTTAACTGAGATTTCTGAATTTCTATCCAGTATAATATTAGACTCAAACAAAATTGTAATAGTCTGGGATTTTAATAGCACTAACAGTCTAGCACATGCCTTTACAACTCTAATAGGAAACATTGGTTTCACTCAAAATGTAACTGAACCCACACACAGTCACACCCTGGACCTTGTTTTAACCTATGGTATAGACATTGGTCAGCTCAGTGTTCTTCTCCTCAACCCCTTAATTTCAGATCATTCTCTGATTACCTTTCAGCTCATTCTTGAGGGCTTCACCGTGCCAATAAATAAAACTTAGAATAAAAGATCATTAAATGATCGATCTGTAGGAGAATTTAAGGACAAAATTCAGCCAATATTCAGCTCTATGCTGAGTGAGTGTGAAGGAAGCAGCTTCCACAGCTCCAGTCCCACAGTTACCAATCAGTTTGTTGACAGGGCAATGCACTCATTCAAAACAGTTCTAGACAAAGTAGCTCCACTAAAACAAAAAGTTACTAAACCAAATCGAGTTTCACTGTGGTTTAATTCTGAAACTTGTCTTCTTAAACAAACAGCCCACAAATTAGAAAAGATCTGGCACCACTCCAGCTCAGAGCAGTCTCTGAGTGCCTGGAAAAATAGTCTCTTAATTTATAAAATGGCCCTACGTAAGGCTAAGACTAGGTATTACTCAACTCTAATAGAAGAAAACCAGAACAATCCCAGGTTTTTGTTCAGCACTGTAGCCAGGCTGACCACCAGCCACAGCTCGGTAGAACCGTGATGGACCGTGCTACTCTGAATTGTGATGACTTTCTAAAATTTTTCAATAATAAAATCACAATTATCCGAGACAAATTAAATAAAATTACTCCCACAATCAGCCTTGATCAAGTTAAAGCTTTGAAATTAGAGGCCTCTGTAAAGCCAGCTAAAATTTTGGACTGCTTCTCCACAGTAGACCAAGCAAAGATCACATCAGTTGTAATGTCCTCCAAAACTTCAACTTGTCTTCTAGACCCAATACCCGCTAAGGTTCTAAAGAAACTTTCCCCCTAATTAATGGTATTATACTGAATATAATAAATACCTCGCTAGAGACAGACTACGTCCCACAGTCCTTTAAATATGCAGTGATTAAACCTGTAAGACCCAGGCCTTCTGGCCAACTACAGACCAATATCAAACCTTCCTTTTGTTTCAAAAGTTCTAGAAAGAGTTGTAACTAAACAGCTTTGTTGCCACCTACAGGACAACAACCTATTTGAGATTTTCCAGTCAGGATTCAGACTCCATCACAGCACATAAACTGCATTAGTTCGAGTTATAAAAGATTTGTTATCAGCTGCAGATAATAGGCTGCTCTCAATCTTGGTTTTGTTAGACCTCAGTGCAGCCTTCGACATGATCGACCACAACATCTTATTACAAAGATTAGAATGTGATGTAGGGATTAGAGGAGTGGTCTTGTGCTGGTTTAAATCCTATCTATCTGAGAGGTACCAGTTTGTCAATGTAAATAGTCAATTTTCAGAGTGCACTAATGTTAACTACGGAGTGCCGCAGGGCTCAGTACTTGGACCCATTCTGTTTATCACCCTTATGGAACAGATAACCTTGTGTCTTTTCAATCATCAATATCATTTTTGCACTGTTTTCTCACGACCTCTTGTATAAAGCTGAAATATATTTGTATTACTATATTTCTATATTTCATTTTGACTTGTACAGACATTAATATCATTATGCCTTATTTGATACTAGTCTCTTTTGACTCTTTTGCTACTTATTTAGAATTTATTATTGCCATTTATATATTTAGTTTGTATTGTGTTATTTTTGGATGTAACTTAAGGTTAACTCCAATATTTATTGGAGTTTAGTGGTACAGTTTAGTGATTTATACAAAGTTAAGTGCATTTCTGTGGGTTTGTTTAACATAAGTTATAGTTAACTTGGGCTTGTTGCTAACGTCAGTGAATAGGAGTATTAATTTTGGATAAAATAATCAAACACATAATCTTTGTAAAATCTTTGTAGAAAGGAGAAATTAAATTCGGTCAACTGTTTTTTTTTATTTATATAATACATTTTCAGCTCAGCCAAGCTGTTTCTTCATTGCTGGTGGACACTTCCTTATATCTGCTGAAGGGAGGAGCTACTTTGAAATAACTGCAACTAACACACCTACTTGCTTCCAGTATCTGTTAGCTCGGTCTACTGAACTGCACTAAGTAGGGAGTGTGCCTGAGTCATATTAGCAGAATCATTCAGGCCCTTGGGTGCTTTCACACCACTGAGCCTGGACAGCCTGTCACTATTTTTTCCTTTTGTTTTAATTTAATAAATGTATAATTATAATTGGGAGAAAAATGATGTCTGAGGCCTCCATTTCAGTTTAAAGAAGGATTGTCTTTCCTAACAAAAAAACCTCTTAAACTGCCCTCTCAAACCAATTCTTTTCTCTGGCTAAATTCTGTTCCTCAGTGTCCTCATAGGTGTGGTTAGTGGCTTTAAGATGTACAGCAAACTGGGGTCCCGTGTTGCTCTCTCGTCTGGCAAAATGTTGATGTTGTAAAAGGTTGACGCTGTTTCCTCGCACATTTACATTTATTAAGAAACTAGGGAATAAACAGATGAGTGGGAGTTTTCCATAAGTCGTCCACTGGTGCTGTTCACCCAGGCAGAGAGAAGCTAGTGCTAATCACCAGTTGAATTGTTCAAATTCAAGTTCTCAATATTTTACCCCAAAAAGGAGAGAGGATCCAACAATCTATCTATCTACCATCACTGAATGAAGCAGAAGGTTTTCACTCAAACATGAAAGAGACAGGGCAGCAAAAGTGCCTGTGTGTTAAAGACATATATGACTGTCCGTTTAAGTTAATGGGCCGAGCCCAGAGGTGCAAGATTAGCCTTTAGCAGCTAGGTCTGGTGTATCTGCAGCCCAAAAGCCGTTCGTAGTAGTCGTGGATCTATTTAAATGACTGGATAGGGTATTGCTAGCTTAGAGCTGTTTGAGTTGGCTTAGTGGCCACTCATTGGAATTTCAAAAATCCCTCCTGCCTAGGATGACCAGATTTTCAAAATCTTTGGTGTTTCTCTGCTGCGACCTGGGCTACCCCGTGCTGTTGCCAGTGTTTGTGTTTATGCTGATTTTCTGTAGTTTCCATCAGTAATCTTGGTGATAACTGGGCTGCAGAGCGTAACAAGATTGGAGTAACAAGGAGTGGTTTTGTCACTCTTACTCTGGCTGGTGCTGTGTTACACCACACTGGAGCGCCGGGGCCTGCCGGAGCACCGGGGCCCGCCAGAACTCCGGAGCACTGGGGCACGCTGGAGCCGGTCACCACCGCACTCCAGCTTTCCTCACATAGCTGTCCTGAAAGTCCTCTGGACCAGACAATATTTCAAGGAGCTTGTAAAAATCATGCAGCAGTGAAATGGCAGAGGCCTGGAGCCAGTTTTGATTGTATTTATTTGACCTCCATTAGCTATCAGCTCTTCTTCCTGGAGAACTATGTAGCATGTTTTGGACTGAAAAGTTCTACTATTATACCTGTTCCCAAAAAATTGAGCTGACAGGAGAACAATGACTATCATCCCGTCGCACTTACTTCACTTGTTATGAAGTGTCTTCAAAAACAGTCATTGGAATCGTTAAATATGAGATCTGTCTCTGACACATTTTATTAATTCTCATGTGTCGTTCTAAGTTGCCTGACTGTGAAAAAGTCTTTTCACAAACATCACATCTGTATGGCCTCTCTCCTGTGTGGACTCTCATGTGTGTTTCTAGGCTGCCTGACTGTGAAAATTTCTTTTCACAAATGTCACATTTGTACGGTTTCTCTCCTGTGTGGACTCTCATATGCTTATACAGGGCACGAGACTTTCTAAATTCCTTCCCACACTGGTCACATCTGCAAGGTTAATAAACACTTGGAGGACTCTAGTGCTTATGACCATCTTTTATTAATTGACTTTAGCTCTGCGTTCGACATGCTCCAGCCACATATTTGAATGAAGAGAATGAGTGACCTTCTTGGTTCATCAGACGCTATCATTATTTTTTAACCCACTGCAGTCAGCAGGTGAGTGCAAACAGCACACTGTCACCAGGATTCTGAGTAGCTCCCCAGAGCTGCCTAAGATCACCTGTTTTGCTCGCCCATTGACTTGACTCAATGGACACTCAATGAGTAATATAGAAAGGATTTTGGACTGAGAAAGAGTTTATGATATAAAAATAGGTAAAATATTACACAAAACCCAATCTTTTCAATAAGCAACAAAATCCTCTTGACATTTCCAAAGTTGGTGTGGTTGAAGGCTCATAGAAAATGCAAACTTTACCCATATGTTCAAATGTTTAGAAATAGAAATATTCTCAACAGTACCATGTGGGAGAAAAGGATCTGGAGACAGAGGCTGTGCTGCAGCTGTCTTCTCATGACCAGGCACTGGAGAATCATCACTTCTGAAATAACATGAACAAATCAGGATTTCTTTTCAAAAAGATCTAGAACAGTGACATTCTGAAGGTGTACCTCAGCCTGGAGGGGACATCTTTTCCCACCATGGCCTCATTGTAGCTGTTGCTGCGCCCAACACACACACCTTTGCACAGAGAAAATCTTCTGAAAATCGGCACAAACCCTATACCCCTATTATTTTAATAATAATAATAATAATAATAATAATAATAATAATAATAATAATAATAATAATAATCCATGGCAGTGACCAGCAGTTAGTGAGTAATCCAATGTAATACTTAAAGGGACATTCCAGAATTTTGGACATCGGGCCTCATTTAATGAGTGAGCCAGAGTGTAGTCGATCTGTGGAGACAATTTTTTAAATAATTCATCCAGTTCTTACATTTGCAGTTGACACCAGGTCTAGGCTAGCATATCTGAATGGCGCCTGTTGTCCTGCCACTAAAAACAGGCTTACCCACTCCACAAAGCACCTGAAGCAAATGTGTGATTACGCCAGACTATCGATGTAAATGTCTGTGTTGATACAATAATGTCTGAAGTAAAACTCACCTTGAATCTCATAAATCGTCACATGTTGAGGGATTATTTGCTCAGCAGCATCTGAATTTTACTTTGCTATTTTTTTTTTTATTTGCTAATTAGTTGTGATGTAACCAACCCCAACAGAGAATCTTGACACACTTGTTGTCGCTCGTCCTAATACAGCTTGATCGATCAGTGGATTATAAATCAACAACATGGCAACAGGGTAAATCAGTGTGCATTTACCAACTGCGATAATAAAGCCCAAAGATGAACGCCACAAAGTTTCCACCACTTTCCAGTAAAAGATCCTGAAAGAACGAAACTCTGGCTTGTCGCTGCTGGACATGAATACACCAATGAAGACTCTACATTCCCGGGTGGTCTGTAGTGACCATTTCAGTCCAAACGACTTCAAAGAGTCCAAAATAAGGCCTTTTCTAAAAACAACTACAGTGCTCCAGCTTTCCAGCACTTCACAATTGAGAAGGGGGAAGAAGTCCTTGTGTTCTTGGCAACGGGTAGAGTTCAATTTGTCAACTGGACCAAGGTTTTGATAGAAGACCTTTCGCTGCTCATCCGAACTGCTTCTTCAGTTCTGAAGGCTCACTAGTAAATGAGGCCCTATGTCCAAAATTGCAGAATGTCCCTTTAATAAAAATCAAGTAGGCTTTGTACATCTGATAAATATTTTCTATAACATACGTTTTTGAAAGGCTATTGGCTTTTGTATGATTAAAAGGGAACACAGTGCTGTAACATAGTGTCAGATAACAAAGCTAGAAGTTGACATCATCATGTAACTCTCCTACACCACATGACTTGGATTTACGGGCTTGAGATTTAGACGGACATTCAGTGGCAGAAATACTAAGATACATTTACTCATGGTTTTCTTTATGTGCCCGTCCCCAATTTCATATTCATAATTCAAACAACTTGGGGCCAGTGTTGTGAAAATTACTATTGATTATTAATTTGCAAAGCCTTGTAAGTCATTAAATAATATAGGTTTAATCTTTAATACAACAGATATGGACAGGGCAGAGTATTTATACCAAAATTACAAAACATCATACATTACAAAAGCAGAGTGACTTTTGTTCAGACATATGTTTCTACACTTTTACACCTGAAGACAGATAAATCTTTTCTTAACAGCATAAACACTAATACTATAAATAATATCTTACCACACTGTCTCCCTTTTGATTATTCATTAATCATACTTCACAAACAATCATTGTCACAAACAGAAGATACATAGAAATGTTAGCGCTTCACAGGAGTGTATGGTGACTTTTATGCATAGGTAAGCAGGCTTGGGGTGGATGTCAACATTTAGTCGAGTTGATTTCTGATCAACATTAAACTGCACTGAGCCCATGACAGCTTCTAGATGCCCTGTTCACAAGGTGAACATTCTCCATCTTCTGTCATAATAGAAGAGCCTCTGACTGAAGGCACGAGCAGACGGGACGCAGCCATAGACTGTAGGAATCAGCAGTCATATAAAATAAAGCCCCTCTGATTGGAACAATCTTCCCTCATCGATTCACACTTTAACTTCTTTCCCTTTGTTGCTCTGGTGCAATATGTACAAAACCCATGGAATTGTTTTTAATTATCTTGTTGACTACTCAGTTTTTGTTCAAATTTTATTTGTCTCTAACCGTCATGTGTGAGTGTGTGTGTGTATAGTTGTGCTGTTTTTGTTGTTTTGATTTGATTATGTTTTTTTTTATTTCTGTAGCCTACCATCTGCCCTACTGTATCTGTCTTCTGTTGTTGTGATTCTCAGGACCCCCTCAAAAACAAGATGTCGAGACATCTCAAGGGGGTTAACCTCCAAACAAATACATTTAAATTTAATCTTGGACCAGTCCAAGTCAACACCTGCATGCTGAGTTCATGTGCTGCACAGTGTGATGGAAATTTATATTGTGGAAAGATTTCTCTCAATCTGTCTTTGTGTAAATAAATGTGATTTCTGCCTGAGACCAGAGCAGTCATTATCATGTGTAAAGGCTCAGAAGACACAACTGTCCCCACCCCACAGGAAACTCTGTGTTGTGTGGCATGTATGGCATGTTGCGATGCAGAGAGTTGAGCGTTGAGTGACGTGCACTTCCAAAATTTTCTAACTACGCATCAAAACGACTCAGACAGCGAGGGGAAGCGACACAGACAATAAGGGCTGTGATTGGTCCTCTATACCACCGCTTTACAGACATTTCCGGTCCTCTGCTCAATATATACACTGAGTATAAATATGTTGAATGCAGCTTTGCGCACATTGTACACATTTTACAGAAACAAAACTTAAAACTGCACGGCTAATTTGCACAGAGCATAAGCGCAAAAAAAAACAGCTTGTGCGCTGATGTGATCAGCTTCTATCCAACTAAATGACACGATTCAGTGGAATCTATATGTGTGTTCTGTCTGTGACAGAGGATGTGCTGCTCTTTGTGAGTCTGTTCTGTGCTTCTATCACATTGGAGATGGTTCATGTTAAACTGCTGCTACTGTTATTCTTATTATATATCTGCAGAGCGCATAGGCCAGTTTAAATCCTACCCCTCTAATGTTGTGGTGGTGAATTACTTCACAGCGTATAGACCTCGATGCAGACCCATACATCAAAAATGACGGTGACATTGCGACGGCGGCAGTGTGTGTTGAGTTGACGTAGAACTATAATTCGGCCTTTACCTGTCCTCAAATGCAAGTTAAGATGATTAGCACAAGTCTGTGAAACAAAGGTCACTCTGCTTTGATATGTATGTAACTTGTATTTTAGTATAAATACTCAGATGCTCTGGGGGAGATGGAGAGAAGGGGTGACTGGAGAGATAATACTCAAGAGATGCTGTTGCTCTCTGGTCAGGGCAGGGCAGGACTAGGCTCTGTCCATATCCACTGTAACAAGAATAAACCTTTGTATTCCAAAAACTCATCGGCTTTGCAAATTAATAGTTTTTTCTTCAAGATCTATATAATTATTTCCACAACAACAGCTCACTGGGATCTTGCACTTTCTCTTCACCCTGAGTCTGAAGCTTGAAAGACCTCCTGCATTGTGCCAGTGCTCATGAAGCCTGTTCCATCTGAACTCAATGACTTCAGACCAGCTACGTTGACATGTCATGAAAATGTTTGAGAAACTTGGTCTGGCTTAGCTCAGAACCCTGGTTGGCTTCCTCCCTGGATTTTCTACAATTTGCCTATCACTCCCATATTAGTGTGGATGATGCTGTAATCTATCTTCTTCACAGGGCTCACTCACCTGGATGGTGTTAAGGGCTCTGTGAGGATATTGTTTTTCGATTTCTCCAGTGCTTTTATTATAATCCATGCAATTGGGGAGCACTCTATCTGATACCATGGTCAGGAATGTAGGAGCTCCCCGGGGTACAGTCCTGTCTCTGGTTCTGTTCACTCTGTACACCACTGATTTCCAGTACAGCTCAAAGTCCTGCCATCTGCAGAAGTTCTCTGATGACTCTGCAGTGGTTGGGTGTATCAGAGATGGTCAGGAGCTGGAGTACAGTACCCTGGACTGCTACAAGGACCAGGGCATCCAGGTGAGACTTCCTGAGAAAGATGTAGGATCAGTGCCCACTGCGCCCTCTCTGCCCCAGGAGCAGGGGCCCGTCCCCAACTGCGCTCCAACTGCATCGGATTGCCAGGGCAGGGACCAGCCCATGTACACAGAAAAGTAACGGTGCACCAAATTGAAAAAGGAATGTTACCAAGTTTTCAGTAGTAGCACATTACACTATTTTTACCCCCCAAAAAGTAATTATGTTACTGTAAAGCGTTTGTTATGCTAAAATATTTTATTACTTATTTCTATTTTATTTTATTTTGACTTGTACATATATTTATATAATTATGCCTTATTTGTTACTAGCCTCTTGCTATTTTTGCTACTTAGAATTTATTATTACCATTTATAGTTTTTCTATTTCTTATTATAATGTAATATGTCGGCTACTATGCCAAGTAATTTCCCTTGTGGATCAATAAAGTTTGTTTAAGTCTAATTCTATGACCCACACCGTCTGGTACAGCTTCTAAAAATGTATTGCTTCTTGGAATCTGATCATACTTCACTAGCATTTGTCTGAAGACTGGAGGACTTTTGTACGCTACATGAGGAGGTTCATTGAACAGATTTTGCATCACTAGATCTGTACTGACAATCAGTGGGCAGAAGGTATGCATGGGAGTGGCACATAAAGAAAACCATGACCTGAGGAAGATCCACTGGTCTAAACACTGTTGCTTTATTAAATGCAGAGACAGAGTAAATGTTCACTGCACATACCGGCACACATATCTCGGTGTTGAATACATATTGCCAAAAAGTTAATTTAATTCACCCAAATCACACTGATGTGCTAAAGGAAATTATGTATATACATTTTCATAAATATTACATATTGCCCCTTGAACACAAGCCAAATGAGAAGCAACAAAATCCTGTTAACATAAACAAAGATGGTATGGTTGAAGGTTCATAGCTTTCCCCATATGTTTAAATGTTTGAGGGGGGATGTATTGTCCTATTATCCTATTATAGAAACACACAGACACACATTCACACACACACACATATACATTCTCAACAGTACCATGTGGGAGAGAAGGGCCTGGAAACAGAGGTTGTGGTGCAGCTGGTGGTGCGGGAAGATCATCACTTCTAAAATAACATGAACAAATCAGGCTCTGTTCTCAAAAGAATCTAGAACAGGGACTTTCTGAAGGTGTACCTGGGAATGAAGAGGACCTCCCTTCTCCTCTTCACCATGTCCTCACTGTAGTTGTTGTACCGGTACATAAAGGGTTTGCGAATACACCAATCTCTGCACATTGAGGCCAGGTTTTCATTAACTGTGGCCAGTAAAATGTTGAAATGTTCCTTTAAATGGCTGAACTCCAGGTACGTCTCCAGGTCACGTAAAGTGACCACAAGATTCTGAGACACTTCACCAAAAATATTTTGAAGTGTTGTTATCTGCTCCAGGATCTTTGTCTCCTGTTCGTTCTGCTGGTCGATGGCTAAGATGAAGATGTGAGGCCCGGGCATTGACAGGGCCATGAGGTCTAACACATGCTGGTCTACATACTTGTTGTCCTTGTCAAAGATGTCCGGAGCAATGACTACTCGGAAGTCCTTGCTTTGAGCCACCTGGCAGTCACTGGACACACACTGAACATCCCCCTGATGCCCTGTGATTGTTGTGACTATCAGCTTTTTCAGGGAATCTTTACTACCCAGCAGCACGATGGTGTACATGTCTGAAACAGAGACCATCATTTAAACAGTGCAAACACAGCTCTACACCTCAGACTGACTTTGGTGACATTCCCAAATGCACTTTCCACATACATGAACCTCCAGCTGGGTACTCAACATCTGAAGGTGTCTCTCTCTCATTGAAAAAATGTCAAATTCCATTTCACTGCAGTGATTTCCCAGAAATATGGTGTCACCTCATACACAAAAGCCGAGGCAATCTTATGGGTTAATGTTGATTTTTGTTTATTTTTATTTATAATATTGCACCAAATTATTACAAAAAGATCAAATATACATTTATCATTCTTATTATTTAAAATGATGAAATGAAAAAAAATGTAAAGATTGGACACGCCCTTGCAACCGGTTCCAAATTGAAAATAAAAACACTAAGCTGAAGTGTGCAGTGTCTAAAGCCCCTCCCACTCTGAAGGAATTCAATGGAGCAGAGCCAGACTCTACTTTTTTGTTTGCCAGGCTACATGCAGCTGAAACATAGCAAACACACTTGAAGACACATGCTGAACTTTACTGGGCAAGATCACACCACCACAAAGAGGATTCAGACGTGTAGAGAAATAGATGTCAAATAGATGAAGAAACCAGAGGATGCAGAGCAGAGGGTGAGATGGAGGTGTGTAGATGATTTTCTGTACAGTGACCAAAACAAGAGAGGAAAATACAATTGACTTTTGAGGCCTAAAGAGGAGACTTACTGTGACTGCTGTGTTCCATGGTGAGGTGGTGTGACAGAGTGAAGCTCCAGACTAGACCTGACGGACTTGTCGTTAGGTTAAAAAGGTGTTCAGAGGCCTCGCCCCCTGCTCTCTTCTGGGCGGAGTCAGACAGGTTACCTGACTTCCTCACCTCTGCTCCCTCTTCATACTTCCACTGCTTCAATCACAACAACATGGGCAACCGAGGCTCTCTCCCACCAGGTAAGGACACCTTTTTACTCAGGAAACACAGAGGCAAATATGGAGGTGCTGGATTCCTTTTTTTTTTTATCTATTTAAAATGTTATAAGTGAAATTTTAGTCATTTCTTATAAACAATCTGGGCCTTGTCCTTCATGAGCAGAGCACCTAACTGAAATTACTACAGTTATTTCACATCTGCCTTCCTCCTTCTGGACATCGCTCATTTTCTAAAACATTTGCTGAATGTTGTTCATATTAAACAGCCCATATTAGTAATGTCTTTGAGCATACACAGATCTGAATCCAGCCCATCCTCTGCAGGTGCCCCTCTCAGGATCGTGATAATTGGGAAGACGGGCGTGGGCAAAAGTGCCGTGGGAAACACTCTGGTGGGCAAGAAGCTCTTCAACTCCTCCACCGGTGCCAAGTCTGTGACGGAGCACTGTGGGACGGAGAGGGTCCGGAGCCGGCGAAAGGTCCATGTGGTGGATACGCCTGGCATCCTGGACACCTCCAAGAGTGCAGAGAGCATTGAGAGGGAGATCAACAAGTGCATCCAAATGTCCAGCCCTGGGCCTCACGTCTTCCTACTAGTGCTGCAGGTGGGCAGGTTCACCAAAGAGGAAGAGTACTGTGTGAAGGCTCTGGAGAAGATCTTTGGTCCACAGGTGTCTCATTTCATGATAGTCCTGTTCACACGTGGAGATGAGCTGAGAGGCAGAAGCATCCAGGAGTATGTGCAGAATGGTAGCCCCAAACTCCGAGAGGTCATCAACAAATGTGGTAACCGCTACCACGTCTTCAACAACAAGAAGCGCCATGACCGCTCCCAGGTCATTCAACTCATCAAGATGATCGACCAGATGGTGGCAGCCAATGGAGGAAGCTACTTCAGTGAGGAGATGTATGACAGTCCTTACTCTGGGGGGCCCCTGACCAAGGGCACATCTGTGTCCATGTCCCTGCTGCCGGGTACCCCCTTGGACCCCACCGCCAACTCTGACCCACAGTCCACCATGGAGCTCAGCTTCTACAGCGACCTGTTAGAGAGGGTCATGCAGTTCCAGGCCATCCTGGCTGCAGCCGTGAAATCAGCCCCTTCCCCAGAAGCATCAGGGGAACCATCAGCCTAGAGCACATGCCCCTACAGAGGCCACACTGACTGATGTAGTCCCCCTCAGGTGGAGTTAGTGGATTGTTATCTGAAATGTGCAATGGAATTTTCAGTGTAAACAAATATGTGTGAGGAAAAAATCAAAACCAAGTCTATAGACCCTTCAGGTGTAATAAGATAAGCCTTTTGTCTGTGGTCATTTGATCTTTGCCAATTGTAACTGTAGAAAGTGAAATAATTCATACTTATCTGTTCTGTTCCTATTACCAATTGTAATAGGAACATAACAGAAATAGAACATTATTTTAACCACATCCACCCTGTTTCTGACTTACACTGTGCACTTTAGTTGTGTCCAATTTGGTTACAATAAAGTGTATACAACAGCTATTGATGATCTCATTTTGACTTCATTTGTTTGGATAAAAGCTGTTGTAAATACAAATGATACTTTAATCATAGTCAAGAAGCAGTTCGCTAAATAGTTGACAAATATGTTGAAAATGACAGGAAGTAGAGAGTTCTATTTTAGCCACAATTTACATGGAAGAAACACATTTAGGAATGGCCTACTGTATGACAGGGCTGATTGGTTATAACTATGGAATTCCCTAGCATCATGTCATGATTTCCAATCAGGAAGTAAAATTTGAAACCTAAAAATAAATTTTATTTATTTATTTATTACATTACAACTGTCAAAGGCACTTTAATTCTATTCAGAAGACCAATACTACTTAATACTTACACAATAAAAAAAAATGATTTCAAAGAACAATCTCCCAGTTTCATTTGTGTGTGTGTGTGTGTGTGTGTGTACGCGTATATGTGTATGCATACAGTAGACCAGGGAACTCTATGTGCCCCTCTATTTTTACCCTCAGCGCACAGATCATATATGACAGATACATCCAGCCCGCGCACATACTGTTCCATGGCTCCACCAGTCCAGGACCCCCACACCCCCTCCACACTCACACACACACACACACACACACACACACACACACACACACACACTCACACACACACACAGGAGGAGGCACGGAGGACCGTTGAGCAGTACACGCCCTGATATCTGGGTCGAACAGGGATTTTCTCACTGGCAAGGTCATGCCCATTTTAAGTTAGAGATATAAAGGGTATGTTCTGTATGTACGTGTTCTGCGGGGGTCCGGCTCCTGGTTGTGTCTATGGGGTTATTATAGCATTGCCTGAATGTTCTGCAGTATGGCATTAAGTATATCTGACAAAAATACCTATGTAGATACAAAAACATGCATTCTTCTTCACTTCTAACTTGGGAATAGAGGCTGACTGAAGAAATCTAAGTCAGAGTTAAGTTAAACTTGGTTTTATTTTAAACTTGAGTCTTGCCGCTGCTGGAGAACAGGGACAAGTACAGGAGACAGATGAGAGGAATGTATAAAGTAGAAACGGTTGGTGCTGCTCCTGTGTGTAGTGGGGTCTCTGGGAGGGGGTCTCAGTTTGAAGGTCTCAGTTTGAGGGTCTCTAGTGGGGGCAGAGGGGTGGGTCCTGTATAAATAAGTGTCTCTGAGCACACAGGACAGATACCAAGATTGAGCAGCAGATAACAGAACTCAACCAGGACTAGACCAGGTCTAAACCAGGACTTAACCAGGACTAAACCAGGACTAAACCAGAACTGAACCAAGATTGTACCAGAACTGACCCTGGGCTAACCTACAACTTAAGCAGAACAAAAAACAGGACAAAAAACAGGACATAACCAGGACTAATCAGGACTAAACTGGAACTATAGCCCAAGTCTAAACCAGATCTACAAATGGACAAAGCCAAGAATAAACCAGGACTAAACCTGGAGAAAACAAGGACCAAACCACATTTAGGACAAACCCAGGACAAAATCAGAACTAGACCAAGACAAAACCAGGTCTGTACCAGATGTCTGACTCCTGTGTGCCTTGCTCCCCAGGCGGTGGTGAACATGAGCTCCGACAAGAACCCGGAGGTGGTGGGCTGTGATGCCTCCATCATGAAGAACGTGTGGGAGATCAGGGAGCGCGAGGCCAGCCTGAAAAACCAGCAGGAGGAGGAGCGCCTGAGCAAGAGCGCCCTGAAAGCGTGAGTCCTGCACCTGCTACTGTACACACACCCTGCATCCGCCATTCTACACACACTCTGTATCTGCTATTGTACACACACCATGCACCCGCCATTGTACACACACCCTGCACCCGCCATTGTACACACACCCTGCAAGACTATGCTCAGAGTCTTCACCAGAGCCTTTCTGATGCTGCTCCTCTACATCAGAGCTAGCAGCTGTTGTCATAAACTCATTCAAACTGCTTCACTCCTCAGTGCTCCAGCAGGGGGCAGGTCTTTGGGCAGTGTCATTGTCTGATTTGTCACATTTTTCTAATTGTACATGCCCCAATACTTAAGGCATAAGTGTTGAAGTTTCTATAGTAACCGTACTGAGATTTGTTCAAGTTTTACTAATAAAAGCTCAAAGTCTGAGAAAATTCTGTTACTAAAGGTTAGAAAACAGAGCAGAGCTGAGTAAAGTCTCACATTAGTAATACAAAGAACTTCTGGTCAAATACAATCAGTTAGGTAGACCCCTGACCCACGCTCTGGTCCAATCACAGAGAGCTCCAGCGTGCTCTGCCATATCCCTTTAAACGTGTGAGCCTGTCTCCAGCGTGCTCTGCCTTTAAATGTGCTCCTGCCACTGGTATGTGCACCTGAGCAACAGCCCCGACCTTCAGAGAAGCAAAGGTCAGAATTCACAGGAGCTTCAGTCCTGTAGTAACAAAAGGGAAGTACATGGTCAAACTTGCTCTTTCTTTGCAGAATTTAGGTTAGATTAGTTCATGTACCATTTGTAGTTAAAAGCCACACTGGAAAACATGTGCCAGAAGGTCAAAGTGCACCATTCAAAACCTCCGCACCTCCATACCACATACCAGACAGCACGCATACAGACAGACATGTAGTCCTCATGATCCCAGTCACTGTTCTTCCATTAGGAACGGTCTGATATGAATTTTGTGAGCTGATACCAATATTTGTCCTCCTGCTGCTCCCAATATAAGCTTTTAAAATCTATACAACAGGCTAAATTGATGTTTATTTTTATTTAGTGACAAATGAACTCTACGGTTTTGTAAAGACAATATAAAAATTCGGATTTATCTGGGATATTTAAGGGCCCATATTAGGATATTCTTTTCTGATCTCTGTTAAGTTCTTTCCTCATTGCAAACATACCTGGAGTTGTGTTCTGTTTCATTCACACATATTTAGCACACAAACTCTGCATATTTAGGCTGAGTTCTTCCCTCAAACAGAAAACACTCTGTTCTACTTTGTGATCACAAGCTCACAAGAGTCAGTTTTGTGTAATATAGGACCTTTAATTCATTTAGTCTGTTGAAGAGGACAGATCTGATGCACCGAGAACAAACTGGGAATGACACATTGGCACACACAGACCAGTACTGAAAAAAATATCAGTGACATCAATATTGGCTAAACTTTCAATATTGGACCAATACCAGTATCTGTGGGAATCCTTTGAACCTACTGAACCTGCATATAGTACTGTAAAACTAAAATAACCAAAGCAGCTCTAATGCACACATGCTGACCTTGGACCTTTGAAAACATACTGATACCCTACCCTACCCTATATGTGTGTGTGTGTGTGTGTATATATATATATATATATATATATCCTAGCAGATAATGTATTTAGATCACATGTCCCCCCTCCCTTTGCTCTCCATGTTAAGTCACCCCCCCTTCAGAGCACTATCACATGAATCAGTGTGCGTCCCACTAATGAAACTACTGCACTTCACATCAGGTTTGTGAAGTTGTAGTGTACTGTTTTTAACTGTGCTCTTTTAAATTTATGGAGAATTGTCCCAAGGGAGCATGGGGATGGATCTTGTGAGCGGAGCACTGGCTGACCATTTGAATATATGCTCCTCGCTAAATGACTAACACGAATGGATGACAGCTAAAACATCTTCAGGCATGTTTTTGATGAAGGCACAATGTTATAACATGGTAGAAACTGCTCCAAAAGTCCATGTAGCCTAATACCCCCTCTTTAATATGTCCTTTGTTATTTCAGAATTAATGAGGACTGGGCAGGTCGCCTGGCTGCACGACAGGGTGGATACAAGAGAGTGGAGAGAAAGCCCAGGACATTGGCTACTGGGGAGGACAGCAGTGCACCAAAGACCAGATACCCTCCCCCCACCCCCCGCGTAGCTGCACCCACTTCCACCACTCCCACTTCCACCGCTCCCAGAGCCACCCCACAGAGACCAGCCCCCACTCAGACCAGGGGCAAGAAGGTCCCGCAGACAGGGGTGGGCAAGGCGCAGCTCCTCACTTCCCTGAGCCACACTCAGCCCTCTCCCATGGTCTGGGGCAAGTCCTGGAAGTTCAGCAAAGATCTGCCACTCCAAGAAGAATGCACTGATCCTCCAAACTGGGGTCAATGTTGGATGCTTGCCACCCAACAACCATTCACCGAAGCAGGAAAGCCATGGCCAAATGGGCCGAGCAAAATGGACCCCACCATGCTCCACCTCTGGGATAAGCCTGTCTTTAGAGTCCCAGAAGAAGATCATCTCTCCTGGGCCATCTGCAGTGATGAGTGGGATGGCTCCTGGAAAAATGCCAACAAAGCAAATAAGGAGGGGGTTTCCGAGCAAGAAACATCCAACTATGGCTTCTTCACTACCTTGGTCGAATCGCACCGCCACAACAATGATCTGTACAGTTCAGAATGGAGCGATTGCTGGAAATCCACCAAACCGAGCGACAATGAAGGCAGCTCATTCCAAGAGGCTTCTGCTATGAAACCAGAAAAGAGGGAGGAGCAAAGTTCTGAGTGGGTGGAGTGTTGGAAACTGTGCAATCATCACGGATTAACCAATATTCAAGAAGTCCCTCAGCAGCACAGCTCAGAATGGTCCTACTCCTGGAGCGTGGCTATGCCAGTCCAAAACAACCACAGCTCTGAGGTATCTGCAAAGGATGGCAAAAGCCAGCGCAAAGATAAGGAATTTGTGTTTGCAGATAAAAAGAAAGCACACTTTTTGTTTTCAGAGCTTGATAACGAATTCAAAGCCATCTCAGAGTGGAGCAAGTCCTGGCAAGTGACCAAGAATGATACCAAACCAACTCCAGAGATCGAGAAAACCCTTAAAACTGAACCACCCAAAATGGAGCAGTCTAGCAAAGTTCAGGAGAGACCAGTGTCCTCAACATCTGATCAGGATCCCAAGTTTCTCCAACTAAAGCACTCTGTCTTGTTTCGTCCCAGGAGAGAAGTGACCCACTCCATGTTGTTGCAGCTGAAGCATCTGGAGAAGAGTTCCACTTGTCCTGAATGGAAGGAATCCTGGAAGATGCTGAAACATCAATTTAGAACAAGTCAGAGGCAGAGACGTGTTCAGCTGAAGCCTTTTGATGAAAAAAGAGAAAAAGAATGGAAGGACTCCTGGAAATGTACAAACCCATCCCTTGGTCAAAATCCTGAAATGTGGCAGCAAGGATGGACCACTACTCCGCAAATCAGAATCAATCGTGCACAAGAACATAACCATTTCCCTCTGGTAGAACTCCCAAAGAATGGGCCAACAGGTGAGCGAACCTGGAACGAATCCTGGAGAATGTCGAGACACCAACTAGAGGCAAGCCGAAGAGGAACCCCTGCTAGCCCCACAGCCTTCTGGCAACCTCAAAGACGGCTCATGAGATCACCTGGGGATTGGCAAGAAGCATGGAGGGTCTCCGAAACCCAGCATCGCCATGACTACCCCTCCTACACCCAGTGGGTGGAGGCCTGGAGAAGTTCCGCGTTCCAGAGCGGGAGCTATCAAAGCAATCAATGGCAGAGAGGGATGAGATGGGTGTCCAAAGCTTTGGAGATCCAAGCTAAAAAGGAGAAAATTTCTTTCCAACGTGCAGAGATGTTTCAAGAGGGATGTCTGGACAAAGTGTGGGTGGACTCATGGAAGGCTGGACCAATGTTGGCAAAATGTTCTACTAGTGAAGGGTCCAATCTGCAGCCAAAAATGGGAGTAAGTAGTGAGTATGGGTCCAAATGGGGGATGTCTTTCAGGCTGGCCAACCCTATGCCCAAAATGGACCAACCATGGGTGAAAAGTTCTACCAACATGTCTTACTACGCTGTCATGTGGTCAAAACAACACAACAACCGCAAATATTACATCAACACCAACTTCACTGATAACTCCAGAGTCTTCAAGCTGTGGGGTAGCTCTCAACAGTTCTTGCAGAGTTTCAGCGTGAAGCTTGGAGGTAAAGCCAAACCAGCGGGCCAGTCAGCCGATCCAAGAGTCATCCTCATCAAGCCCACCAAACTGAGGAAGCAGTTATACATCAACCTGGAGAGAAAGGACGACAAGTCAGATAAGAAGTATGCCGGCTGTCACCTGCTGGGCAAAACCCAACCCAAACCCAAGAGAGGAGGAGCAGCCAGCAAGGTGAAGATGGAGAAGGACCATGGGGAGGACATGTTTGAAGAGATGTGGGCAGAGTCGTGGAGGTTCCTGGTGCGTCCAGGAAGTCTGAGGAACAAGGTGAAGTCTCTGAAGGGTTGGGAGGAGGCCTGGAAGATGCTGCTGGCTCCTTACCAAGTACAGAATGGACCACGGGCCAAATGAAGACATGGTAGTGTCTGGTCTACTCTATCCGGCTAAGATGTCTAACCTACTTGGCATAAAAAGACTTGAATTGAGAATCTAATCTTCATCTGAGTTGCTTTGATTTATAATTTCCAATAGGTCTGTTTTTTTTTTTTTGTTCAGTATTTTTCTTGGCAAATGATATGAAAAACTTGAGTTATATGGCCAGGACTAAATCAGGGCTATACAGGACAATACCAGGTCTATTTCTGATCTACACTAGGCTTAAGTCAAGTCCAGATAGATATTTTGAATTTAAGTCATTTTATCTTTGGTTTACTATTGAGTGAACACAGTGTAATGTAGGTTCTTCTTGGCGGTGTATGAGTTTGGTCTGGATACTGTATGAATAAAGCGTTCAAACTAGATTGTATATTTTGTCATATCTTGGTTTCAGTTATGGTGGTTCTGTTCCTTTTAGGTGGGCAACTTTGATGTATTTACCTTGACAAGTCTAGTTCAGGCTGACCACATGTCAGGAAGGAACAGCTTATATGTGACATATCACCACCAAGAGTGACAGAGGGCTCACAGCAGCAGCCCCCAAACTACGGGAGATGTAAAATTATATTTAAATCTCAAAATGAGGTCATGACATAGGACTCGAACATACACTAAATAGTGACTATGCAAATGAACACTTCACCTAGGCCAAACATAATGGTTTGCACATAGAATATTGAGCATGAGAAGTTCATTTGGGACAATCTGGGCACATGCATAGAGTCCCTTCAACCACTAGAGGGCTTCAAAAGGCTAAAAATATCAATTGCTTTGCATGTCTTAAAAATGTTCCACAGCCTACATAATATTGAGGATAGTCATAACATTTAAAGGGGTGATATTGTGTTGATGTATTCCATCTGTCTGTCTTCTTCCGCTTAATCTGACTGGGGGCAGCTGTGTGCACCTGACCCCCCCATGAACCTCTTCTTCTTCTTCTTCTTCTTCTTCTTCTTCTTCTTCTTCTTCTTCTTCTATTATTATTATTATTATTATTATTATTATTATATTTAAATATAATATAGATTGTATTGGTAACAGTCGTAACTATTATTCTTATTTATGATTTGGTGTTGCTGGTCTGATCTGAATGCTCACTCCCAGCACCTGCACCAGTCCTGGGTCAGTGCTAGTGCAGCCTCTGCAGCTCATGGAGGGAATTCTGGAGGTTCTGAGCTTCACATGAGCCATGGTGTGTCCATAAAGTGAGAATGAGACAAATGCAGGATGTGTCTGTCTGCGGGTGAAGACTCTGGAGACACAGGCTCAGTCATTTAAAAAAATTTAAAAACATTTTTACTGTAAGAGTGCAGGACACATACAGTTCCACAACAGAGTAAAAACTACGTCACGTCTATGAGTATATACAAGACCAAGTACTGCATAATATGTGAGTATATACAAGACCAAGTACTGCATAATATGTGAGTATATAAAAGACCAAGTACTGCATAATATGTGAGTATATACAAGACCAAATACTGCATAATATGTGAGTATATAAAAGACCAAGTACTGCATAATATGTGAGCATATAAAAGACCAAGTACTGCATAATATGTGAGTATATACAAGTGCAATACAAGTACTACTATCTGAATGAGAAAATCAAGTTAATGTAAAATAAACAATATAAGACAAATAATCACTTTTACTTTTTTACTCAGACTGAATTAATGGAGCACTGTGTAACATTTTTAGTGGAGGGTCCGTTATCTTATGTCTCCATGGAAATGTTATAGCTTTGTCTCAAATGTTCCACAGTAAAGATTAAACCTATCTATCACGAGGCAGACAAACAGGTTACAGCACAATACATTACAGTTGAGATCTGTAATGTAGCATTGTGCTGATTGAGAGTCGTTCCTATTCACGGAAGAATTTGTTGTATTTTTGAGAAATAAAAAGTCTTGTAATGAATAAATGTTAAATGGAGTGCTTAATGTTACACCAGGTCACCACTCCAGGCAAAGTCTCCATGGAGATAAGCAGGCAGATCCTCCACCAGAAAAGTTGTGCAGTGCACCTATAAATTACTTTAGCTTCTAAAATTCAATAATTGGATTTGGGCACTTACAATAATATACTGATATTGTGATCTGAATAATCACAATTATCCAGTGTACACCAAGAGTACACACATAAGGCCCAGTATTCCACAGTGTCCCAGTACATTGCTCTGAGCTTTTAACTGATAGAATGCTGATTTCAAATCAAACATTTATCTGAATTTTGTCTCATTAATGTCAAAATGATCCTATACAGTTTTTGTACTTGAAGATTTTAAGTCTCATTGGATTCTCTTCATATCTGTGGTCTGTGCCTTTTATTGCACGTTTAAAACATTTAAACCTCAAACATCCTGTATTGTGTGGTGGACTTTAGTTGGTTTCATTTTGTTCCTATAGATCCTAAATCACCCATTCACAAAATCTGCAGTGCTGTGCCTCCTTCATCACAATGATCACACAAGGCCCCCTGATAATAAGTCACACTCCACTTAATAGAACTACACCAGCTCCGCCTGGCTGTGCTCAATCAGCCATTTAGCAGCTACAAAGAAGGGAATAACCTTGATGATTCAAACTATACATCATTACCCCTGTAGGCTTAATACTATTAACAAAGTTCATATATTTAAACAAAGTGTGATGATGTGGTGATTTCAAACCTTTTTTTTTTCTTACTCGTGTGAACAACCATGCAATGCCTCCCCCCAGTGGACCTGGACCCTATTTTGGGCACCATAAGGGCTAGATCAGGGGTCTCCAATTTTTTCCAATCTAGGGCCAT
The DNA here is from genome assembly GCA_030686955.1 of Odontamblyopus rebecca. Classification (NCBI taxonomy): domain Eukaryota; kingdom Metazoa; phylum Chordata; class Actinopteri; order Gobiiformes; family Gobiidae; genus Odontamblyopus; species Odontamblyopus rebecca. The sequence continues at coordinate 13,979,027 of CM060653.1, read as the reverse complement.
TATAAAGTTAACAACTACCATTAGAATCAATATATTAGTGCTCAGTATTAGTCGTTTACCATGATAACAGACATGTGATTAATCACATTTAAATTATTCAGTGTGATATATATAACTCCTACATCTTTTGGGGAGCTACTTGGAATGGGGTGGTATAAACTGGGGTGGGAAACTGGTAGCTCCAGAGCTACAGGTTGGAAACCCCAGGGCTAGATCAAAGGGTCATTACTGTCTTAAGTCTTATATCTACTTGTGGTAATAATCTAGTGTGGAATTACCACTGCCTCCTCAGTATCAATAGTAATCCCACTTTATCCAGGAGGTTTTCCTGTGGGTACTGAAAATCTGTCATGTGTTCAGATGGTGTAGGTCACACTTTGGGAATGCTGCCATCTGCTGTCCATGATCTGAAACGTGACTTTTGGGGTAGTTAGGCTAAAAGCACCTTTTGCACATGACCTGAAGACTGCAATCATATATGTACAGAGACCTGTAAACAGATGTTAATGCTGTGCATGTGGAAGTAGTGAGAAAACATGTCTGACCTGTACATTTTAATACTAACATTGTATGAGTGTGTTTTATAGTGTATGAGTGAGAGGAACATGTGGGTGTGGGTGTTGTAGCTTTTGTCAGGTTTTATGAATAGTGTGGGTGATGTGGCCTTGGTCCAGCAGAGACTAAGGATGGAAATGAGCTTTGGATACAATCCTGCAGATTTACATGTTTGTCTCTTACATGATCGTGTCTTTTACTATGCATTATCCCTTTAATTATTAAATGAATGCAAATACAAATACAAATACAAAAGCTTTCCCTGTCCACTGTACCATCACCAACACAAACATAGGACTGTTACATGCGTGATCCATGAGGACTTTTTCCCTTTTAACACCTCAGATATAAGTTCAGCTTCTGCTTTTAGACCTGTGTGAGGAGCAAAGGCCACACTGCTCAGGCACGAGAGAGAGCGCCACAGGAATATGAATGGAAACAGTGAAGCCAAGTTTATGAGGTGGAGGCATAGACTGCATACTACATGGTCCTGGGGTTTTTAGTTTGCTAATTTGTGTGTTAAAACTATCCTGTTCATAATATGGAGCCTGGCCCCACATTTTCTCCTGTACCCGTGAGCTTCACGTGAGTAGAGCCGACGTGACATCATACTGCCAAAAGGCAAAGGGAGATTTAATTCAACTTATGGACTGAACCAGGACTGAACCAGGACTGAACCAGTTCTGAACCAGGACTGAACCAGGACTGAATCAGGTCTGAACCCGGCTGATTTCAAGTGGACTAGGGCCACAGTCCACACCAGTCTGGAGGATGGAGGGTGGCTCACAGGGGGAGTGTCAGCCTGGAACAGCTCATGTTCTGACCTGGGCTGTGGTTTAAATCACTGTAATTATTTGGCTTATCAAGACAACACAGAAAAGTTCAGTGTCTTCTCTGAAATATTTCCTGAATCCTCAGATTCTTTTAACATCACTATCATGTGTTTATCATGTTCCTACAGGGTTCATCAGGGTGAAAAGGAGGAAAAAGTTCAGGGAAAAAATGGTGAAAAAATGCTCTCACGATAGTTTGAAAAGCTTTGATTACCATGGTAACAGAGACAAAATTGCGACTATTTTCTTTAAAATAATACCAAGCGTAACTATTTAAAATCATGATCTGATTGTGTCCCATAGTCTAAGCTAAAACATAGACCTGTGTGTGTGTCACAGGGTTTGTAACTTCACGTGAATGTTATACCAGTGAAACTCACTAACACTAAAATATAAAGCTTAAATATGTAATTTTTTCCAAACTCACTGCTAGCCTTTGCCCCTTGAGTGATACTGACACATCACACTTTGGGGTGTGGCCCATGGACTAAAGCCAAATAAGGTGAAGAGAAAACCAAGAGAACACTGGTGGAATGTGCATGAAATATTACTGCAGGATGGGAGAATATCTAACAGGTTTATAATGACCGAGGGACCCAGGGTCACTGCCAGTGGGCTTCACTCGGCCCGGCGCTGGGGGACAGTGCATGGGCTTCAGTGGGGTTCTTCAGAGTGGATCCATCCATTGAGACGTAATAAAGGTTAAAGGTCTACAGATCGAGAGCAGAGATTCTACTGGTGTGTCACTTATGGAGGCCATTTTGTGAGCACAACCACAGATTAATTCGATTTATTTCACAAAGTCATACAGAAGCTTAGTGTATTGACTTGAATAAAAAAAACATTGGTTTTATCAGTAAAGTTTCTGTGAGGTTGGTCCTGTTTGAATCCTGTTTTTATGACTTTTTATCCTCATACCAACAAAGAATGTCTCTGCAGAAGAGGATGCCTCAGTCATCAGTGTATACCTTATATGTATATGATCCACTGAGGCCTGAGGGGGCGCTGTAGAGACAGTGACAGTGTGCAGTTCTGCTAGAATCCACAGTTCTGCTCCTGCTGGAGGTGTGTTTGACCTGTGCAGTCCTGTTTCCTGAGCAGCCAGTCTCTTCTACATTCTGATCAAATCCAGAAGTGTCTGGAACCCGACCATGGAACAGGGGCCTCCAACCTGGAGCTCAGGAGCTGCTAGTAGCTCACTCCCTTCTACGTAGCTCACGAAGAGATTTCTGAATTCTGTGTATTGTGGATAATAAGTAAAATTTGATGAAATGTATTATTGTAAATGTATTAATTTGATGCCTAACTTGGATATGGTTTTTGTTTTATAAGCATTCTGCACTGTTCCTCAGTCCTTATGTACAATTTTCTCCTTTTTATGTGTATGTTTGTTTTTGACAGAGCATGTGTCTCTCTGACTGGTTAATCCGCCTGTCAGTCACGTCCTCTGAAATCAGGACAAAGCTCCAGAGCCACTGGTGTGAGTAAAGTCTGTTCAGAGCGTGTGGTTCTGGCTGGACAGGTAAACAGTCCAGGGCATCTGATGCTCCAATTACTCCCTTCATGAGGGTGTAAGACTGGACATGTTTGTGCTGATACTTTTTTATTCAAGAGAATGCTGTACACTGTCATACAATCACAGCAGTTTCTTCACATTAGTCTGGAAGCATATCAGGTTATAAGTGATTTCTTCAGGTCATTTTGCTCCATCAGCATTGTGTAATCTGGTGTTATCTCCTCTCAGATAAACATGTTTGAGTCTGTTCTGTGAGCGGGCAGCCTCGCACTGTCCAGTAAAGAGAAAGGGGGGAAGGAGGAGGTCAGACTGTAAAAATAGTAAAGCCGGACACCATCTTAAGTTTCAGCCTATGGACTCTGACCTCTCTCTGTCTAACACACTTTATTTTTATTTTGCTTTTAGTAAACATGTAACAGTGTCCAAAGTGTTGCAGCAACTCAAGAGTTTTTCTTCTAATTCACCATTTTAAAGGAACTTTTTAGATTTAGATTTTAAATTATATGACCTGTTTCCCCAGATCTGAGATAAACATGTTCAAATCAAATATAACTTAAAGATAACTATTATAATACTGATTTATTACAACAACATTGGACATGATGGACAAGCTAGCTCTCATTTAAGTTGCCAGTTTCAAAGCTGAAATCCACTGTGTTTAAACCTAAAATGGGATTTGATGGTCACTCCCTAAACCCCAGCACCTGCACCAGTCATGAGTCAGTGCTAGTGCAGCCTCTGCAGCTCAGGGAGGGAATTCTGGAGGTTCTGAGCTTCACATGAGACCTGTCCATAAACTGAGAATGAGACAAGTGCAGGGTGTATCTGTCTGCAGGTGAAGACTCTGGAGACACAGGCTCAGATGCGATTGTTGAACCTTTTCTGAAGACAGTAAAAGCACAGGCTGCACGCAGCTGCTTTAGGAACATTAAAACACAGTAAACCACATTGAATAGTCACTTTTAAAGACTAAATCCACTGTAATGTCAAACAGTGAAGTCAGTCCAAAAACGAGAAGCTCAGGCTCCTCGTCAGAATACAGTGTTCCCCTGGACTGAGGCTGCTCACATATTCCCGCTGAGTCACAGTTATTTATTGACTCTGATGTGTGGTCAGACTCTCGCTCTGGGAGACCTCTACACCCTCGACTGTGGCCGCAATAAAGAATTCAGCAACAGCCCCTCAGCCTGTCTGTGTCATAAACAATCACAGTATGATCAAAGGTAGAGTAGCCAAAAATTATACTCAAGTAAGAGTAACTCTACTTCAAAATAATATTACTCAATTAGAAGTACAAAGCAGTGCTCCAAGAAATTACTCAAGTAAGAATAAAAAGTATTTGGGTAAACTAGTACTCAAGGAAGAGCAAGTAAAGAGTAACTGTGAGTAAAGTCAAGTTTAAGCACAGCCAGTGCTGAACAAATGCAATGTAAAGTGAGTCTAATACAAAAACATAATACGACAATACACACACAGCAATACAACAATACACACACACAACAATACACTAATACCATACGAAAGTCCCACAGCTTGTGTTGAAGTGCGTACACCACACGACAGAACATCTGATTCATGATTTGAAGTGAATGGAACATGGATAAAATGTGAAATAAACAGATTAGATCTGAGGAGCTGCAAGAAACAAACAGTTCAGATAGTCACAGCTTTTGTCACTTTAGATTTTCTCACAGTGAGAAGAGGAAGCATAAGTTTTACTCAAGTAAGAGTTCTTCTACTTCAGTAGAAATATTATTAAAGGTACGCTGCTAGAAAAGTACTTTTTTAAAAGTTACTCAAGTAAATGTAACTGAGCACTACCCGCGCCAGCATATCCTGTAGCCTCACTGTACAGGTCAGTGTGCAGGTCAGTGTACAGGTCAGTGTGCAGGTCAGTGTACAGGTCAGTGTGCAGGTCAGTGTACAGGTCAGTGTGCAGGTCAGTGTACAGGTCAGTGTGCAGGTCAGTGTGCAGGTCAGTGTACAGGTCAGTGTGCAGGTCAGTGTACAGGTCAGTGTACAGGTCAGTGTACAGGTCAGTGTACAGGTCACTGTACACTTATATATATATTTTTGTAATAAGTATTGATGAACCTTAATGTTCTCAGTTCCTTATGTTACCCAGCATGTTGCAGTCCTATCCTGTGTTTACAGCAGGACTTTGAGAAATGAGACAGAAGAAGATCTGCACTGCCCAGTGTGTTTTGTTCTTACTTACACATTTGTAAGAATATAACTTTTATAAATGGGCTTTCACTTTCAAAGAGAACACTTGGCTGACATTGACTTGCCTGCAGATCCAGACTCATCTGTCTGTATGTTTGTGTATTTGTTTATTTGAATTAGTTTGTTTCAGTGACGGAGCTCACTGGTCACCATCATTTACAAATAAAATGACCCTCTCTCCTCACATGAGTTTAGTGCTTCGCTCAGTGATTCTGCATAAATCCTCCATGTGTTTCAGTCCTTTGTAAACTTTGATTCTTTCTTTTTCCGATTTCTGAAAACTTTCTGTCTTCAGTTTTAAACAAAAAAAACAAACTACTTTTTGTCAGAGAAATGATGTAAGGTAGAAAACTTGACTCTCCTGACCAGACCTGTAGTTGACAGAATGATTGACTAACACACAGTGTGGTTCAGAGCTGCAGGCCGAGCTGTTTCACTTTTACTTATGCAATCAGTGTAACTTTAATACTTTGGAAAATAGAGTTAGGCAGATGAATTCCCAAAAAAGGGAAAAGGTAATATTACACAATCTACTGGACTTTTATATTTAACATGATAAAGTACATGTACTGTGCAAAGTATACAAATATACAAATAAGCAGTAAATATAGTATATTAACACATACAGACAAACAGTATCAAAAGCATGACAAAAGTGTGTAGTCAGTGCTGTGTGTTGAAGCCACACTATATTTAGGCCGTGTTGCCATGTTGATGTGGGGCAGTAAAAATAGAAGAGTGGAGCCCGTCTCCCCTCAGAGCAGACGCTACACCAGGCTAACGCTAGCAGCACCTATAAACCCAGAGAGAGAGGGATACGACTACAAGGTAAGAACACACCCACTCACCCACTCACCCTCACCCACTCACTCTCACCCACTCACCCTCGCACACACAGTGTCTATGTGGCCATGGAGTTGTGATCATGTCATTAGAGTCCAGCCCTCACCTCACATACTGGAGTAACACCTGACTGAGCCTGGGTTTGTTTGGAGATTAACAGAGGCAGAGAACTGTGTGCTACAGATCATCACTCATGTTAACACACTCCATCAGCACGCACACTCTTTTAGCACACTTTCACACCTCATCTGATGCTCTCAAATGGACATCTCATCTCATCTTATTGTCTTCTGCATATATGTATGTACATATATATCCTGCTGAAGTACAAGCAGAAGGACACAGGCCACAGCACAGCATGGTGCTGCTGGTGCTCAGGAGGGGAGGAGGTTAGATGTGCACATGTGTTACAAACATTAAGGCCAATGCAGCTTCAAATATCAATATATTCTACTGAGGTTTAAACCAGGGAGAGCCCATCTGGATGAGGATAGAGGCCTTCTTAAACAAAGATGTGATGATTTTGCGACCTTTATGTCCCACAGTGGGACACATATGTGCAGCCTGTGTATTGTTGAAACACTCTCGAACAGTAACAGGACAGTGGATTCTGTACATGCTCTGTTTAGTTCTGATATTATGACTCCAGGACCCAGTGATGTGCTCCTGACTCTGGCATGAGCTACAGCTCAGCCATTTCAAGACAGCACCTGCTCTGTGGGCCTCTACTCTGTGGGCCTCTACTCTGTGGCCCTCTACTCTGTGGCCCTCTACTCTGTGGCCCTCTACTCTGTGGCCCTCTACTCTGTGGCCCTCTACTCTGTGGCCCTCTACTCTGTGGCCCTCTACTCTGTGGGCATCTGTGGCCCTCTACTCTGTGGCCCTCTACTCTGTGGCCCTCTACTCTGTGGCCCTCTACTCTGTGGGCCTCTGTGGCCCTCTACTCTGTGGCCCTCTACTCTGTGGCCCTCTACTCTGTGGGCATCTGTGGCCCTCTACTCTGTGGCCCTCTACTCTGTGGCCCTCTACTCTGTGGCCCTCTACTCTGTGGGCCTCTGTGGCCCTCTACTCTGTGGCCCTCTACTCTGTGGGACTCTGTGGCCCTCTACTCTGTGGCCCTCTACTCTGTGGCCCTCTACTCTGTGGGCCTCTGTGGGCCAAAAGCTCTAGACCTCCTGAGCACATTATACTATGAATCTGCTCTATATGTGGTAATGTGTGGGTTAACACAAATGGTACACTTACAAAAATAAACTAAGACTAAACTATAATACATATGTATGTTATATGATATGTTAATATCTTCATTTTCAGGGGAGAGGGCCAGGACCAGATCTCAGTGTGACTTTCCTTCCCTTTCCTTCCCTTTCCCAGCAGCGATATAAACTAGAGTGAGCCTAGTAGCAGATAATCTGATCACACACCTCACATGGTGTGAGCCTGGAGGTGTGACTGATCAGGAGAAACAGACCGTCTGTTATTGTAGAGGGGAGTTGTCCATATTTGGACTGAACCCTCAGTGAGTTCTGCACTAAACCTTAGACCAACTCACTTCACTTTGTCTTTGAAATGTTTTTATTTGTTCAATATGTAACAATATGAATCCTGATATAGTAAAACCCAGACCCTACCTGATGTGTGTGTGTGCGTGCCTGTGTATATGTGTGTATAATAATAATGCATCACTTTTATGTAGCGCTTTTTCTGGACACTCAAAGACGCTTTTATAGAGCATTATTCATTCACTCCATATCCGGTGGTGGTAAACTACTGTTGTAGCCACAGCTGGCCTGGGGCAGACTGACAGAAGTGAGGCTTCCAATCTGCGCCATCAGCCCCTCCGACCACCACCAACACTCACGCACACACACCACTTTCATACTAGGCAATGTGGGTGATGTGCCTTGACTAAGGACACAACAACAGTTTTTTTTTTTTTTTGCTTTTTTTTGTGACTGGCGCCCCACTGTGGTACCTGGAATTCCCAGTGGTCTCCCATCCAAGTATTGACCAGGCCCGGACCTACTTAGCTTCTGAGATCTAACGGGATCAGGTTTTGACAAGCCGGTATGGCCATATGTGTGTATGTGTGTGTATACATGTGTGTATATGTGTGTGTATATGTGTGTATATGTGTGTATATGTGTGTATGTGTGTGTTTACATGTGTGTTTATGTGTGTATACATGTGTGTATGTGTGTGTACACATGTGTATACATGTGTGTATATGTGTGTATATATGTGTGTACACATGTGTATACATGTGTGTATATGTGTGTATATATGTGTGTATACGTGTGTATATATGTGTGTATACATGTGTGTATGTGTGTGTACACATGTGTGTATACATGTGTGTATGTGTGTGTACACATGTGTGTATACATGTGTGTATGTGTGTGTTTACATGTGTGTTTATGTGTGTATACAGGTGTGTATATGTGTGTGTACACATGTGTGTATACATGTGTGTATATATGTGTGTACACATGTGTGTATACATGTGTGTATATATGTGTGTATACATGTGTGTATATATGTGTGTATACATGTGTGTTTATGTGTGTATATAGGTGTGTATATGTGTGTATACATGTGCGTGCAGGAGGATGAGTAAAGACGGGCGGCGCATGTTTGGAAGCATCAGCCTTAAAGACCAATGGGAGCAGAAGGCCCAGAGCATCGCCAACCAGAACCAACAGGAAAAGGAGTGGCAGAAGAAGAGCTCCAATTCTGTGTGCGTACCGGACCGAACCAGACCGAACCAGACTGAACCAGACTGAACCGGACCGAACCAGACTGAACCAGACTGAACCATACCGAACCAGACTGAACCAGACTGAACCAGACCGAACCGGACCGAACCAGACTGAACTGGACCGAACCAGACCGAACCAGACCGAACCAGACCGAACTAGACTGAACCAGACTGAACCAGACCAAACAAGACCGAACCAGACTGAACCAGACTGAACCAGACCGAACCGGACCAAACCGGACCGAGCAAGGCCGAACAAGACCGAACCAGACCAAACCAGACTGAACCAGACCAAACAAGACCGAACCAGACTGAAGCAGACCGAACCAGACTGAACCAGACCAAACAAGACTGAACCAAACTGAACCAGACCGAACAAGAGCAAACAAGACCGAACCAGACCGAACAAGACTGAACAAGACCGAACCAGACCGAACCAGACTGAACCATACCGAACCAAACTGAACCAGACTGAACCAGACTGAACCAGACCGAACAAGACCGAACAAGACCAAACCAGACTGGACCATACCAAAACCGACTGGCTCAGATGAACTAAACCAGAGTGAAGCAGAGTCAAGCTTTAAAGGCGTCTCTCTTGTGCAAAAAGTAGATTTGAACAGTGCCTCTGTCACTCCACAGCCGTACTTCAAAATGGTCGTACCACCACAAACTCATCAATGGCATGACCGACTTCAAGAAGGCCACGAGCCACCTGGACGACGATGAGGAAAATACACCAAAGATCCGGTTCAAAGTGGTGGCCCCTCCCCCGCCAAGACCCAAAACCCCGCCCCCAGCCACACCCCCTGTCACTCGCCGCAGAGACTCGCCCAAACTGAAACGGGTCAAGCGCAAAGTGGAGGTGGACGTCTTTCAGATCTGCTGGAAGGACTCCTGGATGAGCCTGAAGCCGCCCAAGTACCTGTACCTGAAGGCCCTGGAGCTGCGGGAACGCCTGGGCTTCACCCCCATCCAGGTGTGCAACCACAGACGATACAAAGGACAACCACAGCCGAAGAAGGCCAAGACCATTTCCAACGAACTCTGGAGTCACTCGTGGAAAAAGGTACCAGCAGTTACCTGTGAATGACCCACTACTCTATGAACACTGAGCCTATAATATATTCTCATCAAAAGAACTTTGCTGCATTTGATTTCATCCAGTTCACACAGAGGTGATAGAGTACCCAAATACTGTACCCAAATATCAAAGTATTACTCAAGCAGAAGTACAAAGAAGTGGACTTAGAAATTACTCAAGTGAGAGAAAAAAAGTCTGAAAACTTTTACTCAAGTAAAAGTAACTTTAAGAGTAACACCTGAATTCTAAATTTAAGTTAATCAGAAGGACAAAACATTGCTTAATACTTTGAAATAAAATTGAAAATAAAATTAAAAATCATGACGGAGCGCTGCACAAATGTTCAAATCATTTCAAATTGTCACATAAAGCTCTTGTCACTTAGACTTACAGTGTAAAGAGGAAACACAGCTTTCACTCAAGTAAGAGTACTTTTACTTCAATACAAATATTACTCAAGTAGGAGTAAAAATATGCATCTAGAAAAGTACTCTGAAAAGTACAATTTCTTTCAAAAGTTACACAAGTAAATGTAACTGACTAACACCTCTGAGTCCATGTTCCTGTGAGCCTGCACATTTGGTCATAGTTCTTTTGTCTCTGTGGTTTGTCTTGGCCCAGACAAAGGGTCCACTTATCGACGCAGACTTTGATGAAGAGGAGTATGAGTGGGAGCTCCTGTGTGCCCAGAGGCCTGCCAGAGCTGCAGCCATCGCCCCCTACTCACTTCCTGTGTGGGCAGGAACCTGGAAGATCATGAACTTTCCTTTCCGGCAGCAGAAGCCCATGTGGGACCATCCCTGGTCCAAATACGATCAGGTGCCCACTGACCGGCTGGACCTCATCCTGAACATCGATGAAGAGGTGAGTTTTCTTGTGTCTATGCAGCAATGCTCTTTTATCTAGTCTCCGGTTCTACAGCGGCACGGTGGCTAGCACTTATGCCTCACAGCAAGAAGGTCCCAGGTTCAGTCCCTGGGGTCGCCCGGGCCTTTCTGTGTGGGGTTTGCATGTTCTCTGGATGGGTTTCCTCTGGGCACTCCGGTCTCCCACATCAACCCAAAACATGCTAGCACCCCCTATGAACTGAAATCAAGGACCATGACATTGCCCATTGCCCGGCCAGGCTCAGGACGGCGTGGGTCCACCCTCCTGTGAGCACCCGCAGAGGGGTTCATGGGGGTCAGTGTGCAGAGGACTGGGCGGAGAACTGCTGCCCCCGTGACCCAGCCAGATAAAGCTGAAGAAGATGGATGGTTCTACTCAAACATTTTTACACTAGCGTCAACATGTTTGTTTTGCTTTGTTTGGGTCTCCCCAGCACCACCATCACACTACTTCTATGCTATTCCAGCTCACAAGCTCTTCAAACTGTTAAAGGGCCCATTTTACCTTATTTTCTGTTCTCTATTATAATGTAGTTTCCTCATCAAAACAGACCTGGAGTTGTATTTTGTTTCATTGACACATGTTTAACACACAAACCCTCCACATTTAGGCTGAGTTTTTCTCTCAGACTGAAAACTCTGTTCCACCTTGCCTAAATGTCTTAGAATGATCTTGATTTATATCAGAATATGTATAAGAGCACATAGACTAGTGTACACCCATGGAACACTCTGGAACCTACCTGCACCACTGAGGGATACACACATATAAGGACACATGAGAATAGAAAAGAAAGTACTACATTCTAGTATCAAAATCAAATTTGAAATGTTAATATTGTGACACTAATTCGGCGTTATATACTCTTTGCAACATGTTCCTGCGTGTATTTGTGCATTAAGCAGTTCACCATCGTCTGTAGAAGCTGCAGGAACTGTTATGAAAGACATGTAGTAGTTATTCCAAATCCCAGGGTCTTTAACCGTGGTTTTGTGAGCCACATTCAGTGCTCTCTAACCCTCTGGTTCACTGCAAGTTTCCTGCTCAAAGAGCCTCCATAGCTGTGGTATAAAGATGGTGCTTGGGCCCTGCACACAGATGGGTCTGTGGTGAGGAGGGGCTGGAGTGACACTGAGCTCAGCACATTACCCCACATACAGAGCTCGCCTCACAGCGCGCACATTCAGGATTAGGTTACTGGGTCGCCTGAGCATTTCTGTGTGGACTGCGCATGTTCTTCCTGTGTCTGCGTGGAGTGTGCATGTTCTCCCTGTGTCTGCGTGGAGTGTGCATGTTCTCCCTATGTCTGTGTGGAGTGTGCATGTTCTCCCTGTGTCTGTGTGGAGTGTGCATGCTCACCCTGTCTGTGTGCATGTTCTACCTGTGTCTGTATGGAGTGTGCATGTTCTCCCCGTATGTGATTGTGCATGTTCTCCCTGTGTCTGTGTGGAGTCTGCATGTTCTCCCTGTGTCTGTGTGGACTGCGCATGTTCTTCCTGTGTCTGCGTGGAGTGTGCATGTTCTCCCTGTGTCTGCGTGGAGTGTGCATGTTCTCCCTATGTCTGTGTGGAGTGTGCATGTTCTCCCTGTGTCTGTGTGGAGTGTGCATGCTCTCCATGTGTCTGGGCGGGCTTCTGTTTACCCCATCAACCCAAGACATGCACCACAGATCAAATCCTCCAGCTAAGGTAGTCCTGACCCAGACTAGCTGAAGATCTGGAGATGGATCCCTGGGTGCTGCACTGTGGTTGCCTCAGCAGCAATGAAAGTTGGGTCAAATGCAGAGGACAACTTTCCTATGGGGGCAATAAAGTGTACCTTTACCCCAGTAACAGTGTAGCATCTGAGAAGATACAAACATGACGGTTGGCACATACTTTCACGTTACCATCGCGCACACTCTGTACATAGAAAACACACACCCTGGGTTAACAAGTTCACATTTCCCATGGTCCCTGCAGAGGGTCACTGTTTTATTTATCTGCTCTTTCATATTAAAATGGATCAGTCTTTAATAACTCTAGTGATGCTAAGGCAGCCAGACCACACAATGGCCCTGAGACTGGCTCTCTGTTAGCTCCTGTTTCACTGTGAGGCTGACAGCATACTAACAGCTACAGCGCTAACAGATTTCTGAAATAGATTATAGGACAATACTGAACATAAGGTGAACAAAATCCATAGTGTTGTGTGTTGTATGTGCAGGATGAGCTGTTTGACTGGGACGGCTGGGAGGTGTCATACAAACTGTGTCTGTCTGAAGAGGAGCACCCCACAGGCCTCAGGGACCTCACTGCTCCAGGCTGGAGCCAGTCCTGGACCCTGGGCCAAGTGTGTGTGCCCACCCCCGAGCAGGAGCGCTCCCAGTACTGGCTGTGGGGTGGGGGCCGCACCTGCAACTACAGGTACAGGGACACCGGCTTAACATCAGCTCGAAATAAAAACTGTGAGAATAACTCCACTGCAATTAGCCTTAATAAAGCATGCACAAAGACGTCATGCATCATGATCTCCAAACACTGCCCCCTTTATCAGTGTGCCTGCTAGAGCACAGCAAAGTGTTCAAATTGACTCTCACAGAATCAATTTTAATATTTTCTCATGGTTTATATGGGTCCAATCTGTCCTAGAGTTAATTTAACATTTTGGAAAATGTTAATGAAGTAACACTGGATCAAAGTTCCTGTTTAACCCCAAAACCAAGAGTTATATTAATGTTTTGAGAGTAAATGGATACGACTTTGTAGGGTTTTCCTGATTTAGTGAAACAACGCACAGAAGGGAATTATTTTTATTGTCAAGTGTAAATTAAGGTACAATGTAAAACCCATTCAGTGCATGTAAAGCCTTTATTTTCTCTAAAACATTGTAAAAGATGAAATTATGCACAAAACTGGTTCCAACTGGTCTTCTCTGGCGGGAGTTTGAAGTGGTGGGTGGAAGGTGCCAAATTAACACTGGTGGAAGTTGAATGAACATTAAATTAGCCTCAACTACATCATCACAGGCAAATAACCTCAACTCAAACCCCCATTTCACTTTCAAATAATAACATTTTTTGAAAACAACTGTGAAATATTTGACCCTGAAATTGTAACGCTCCCGTTGTTGCTGTGTGCTTGTGTTGCAGGTGGGGCCAGAGCTCTGTGCAGTCTCAGCTCAAACACTGTGAGGGCCGCATGAAGAAACATCTGCACACCACCCTTCTGCTGACAGCGGCCCTCAACCAGGAAGTACAGCCCACAACCCACCAACCAGAGGACAGCGACCAGCCAGACTGGACCGACTCCTGGAGGACCGTCAAAGGGGAAGTCGTACTGGAAGACAAAGAGGAGGAGGAGGAGGAGGAGGAGGAAGAGGAGGAGGAGGAGGAAGAAGAGGAGGAGGAGGAGGAAGAGGAGGAAGAATATGAGGAAGAGTATGAGGAAGAGGCAGAAGAGGAGGAAGGAGAAGAGGATTATGATTTTGAGAAGAACAAAGTGGACGCAAAGTCTGATGTTTATGCTCACGATGCAGAAAATACAAAAGTCAAGAGTGAAATATTATTGACAAAAAGTAAAGACATACAAGAAACAACAATTCATCTAGAAAAACGTGAGACAACCAAGGAGGAGGAAGAGGAGGAGGAGGAGGAGGAGGAGGAGGAGGAGGAGGAAGAAGAAGAAGAAGAAAGGAAGCGTACGATGGAACTGAAGGAAGATACTAAGGAAACAGATGAAGAAAATGAGGAAGAAGAAGAGGAAGAGGATGAAGAAGAAGTGGAGAGGAACGAGGAGGAGACTAATGGAGAAGAGAGGAAGCAAGAGGAAAAGGAGGAGAGGGGGACTGAGGAGGAGGAAGAGGACAAGAGAGGGGAAATGGATAAAGAGGAGGAGGAAGAGAAGGAGATTAAGGTAGAAGAGGAGATGAATGAGCAGGAAGAGAATAAGAAAAATGAAGAAGGGAGGAGGCAAATGGAGGAAGAGGATGAGGGTGTGGAGATTGATGAAGAGGATGAGGAAGAGGAGGAGGAGGAGGAGAAAGAGATGGACAAGAATCTAGAAGAGAAAAAGGAGGAAGATGGTGAGGAGAGGAAGAAATCACTGGAAAATGAAAGGAAGGAGAGCAATGAAGAGGTGAAGGTAGAGGAGAAGAAGGTGGAGGAAAAGGGGGAGGAGGAAGAGGAAGAAGCAACAGAGGATGAAGAAGAAGAAACTCCTCAAGAGGAAGAGGAGGTGAGTCCCACATGAGCACATCATCATTTAAGGGACTGGAGAATTTTGCAGTAAAACTACTCACAAAAGTACAATCAACTGTAAATATTAAAGATGATTTACAATAATAGTAATAATGTATTATGGGGCAAACTGCCAAAGCGACACACCACATCCACAAAAAATCCTTGTACATA
This sequence comes from Odontamblyopus rebecca, assembly GCA_030686955.1. NCBI lineage: Eukaryota > Metazoa > Chordata > Actinopteri > Gobiiformes > Gobiidae > Odontamblyopus > Odontamblyopus rebecca. Next base: position 13,963,934 of record CM060653.1, on the reverse strand, counting down.
TTTGCACTAGCACTTTTTAGCACTTTTTTTCCTGCTGTAATATCGGGTACAATTTACTTATCAGCATTAAGTAAAATGTACTCACCTCCACGATTAACATTCATGAATTTGCTGAGCAAAAGACCCTTTTAGAGCAGAAGTGATAAACAAAAGCTGCGTGGGCATTTTGGCGACAGAAGTGTCATTGTTCCCTGTTCATTCTGATTAATTTAGACTCAACATGGACAGAAGATGACGGAGATAAAAACATTTCCAGCACCAAAATGTCTGGTTGTTCTGTGTGTTTGTCAGAATCAATATTCTACCAACTAAAGTTTTACTTACTGATCGCAGAAGGACCTGACAGTTGGACACCATTTGTCAGAGTCGGCTTGTTGAGGAAATATTGGTGATCATTTGACAATAATCCTTTCTCAGAGCTCGACAAACTAAGTTGTGCTGTACATCTGTTGCCAAAATGCGCAGCCAAGACTACGTCATCACTGTTTATGAACACTAAAAAGGGGCTATTATTACTCATATATTAAATATATATATATATATATATATATATATATATATATATATATATATATATATATATATATATATATATATATATATATATATATATATATATTAGGGGTGTGACGAGACACTCAGCTCATGAGACGAGACGAGACACGATATTGGGTTCACGAGATCGAGACGAGATTTTAAGAAAACTAAATTACAAATTATATGAATGCCTGGACAACACACTTTTATTTAACCGAGTTGCACATGGATTTTATAACTTTGTAAACGTTAACTTTTAATAAACTTCTTCCTTTTAATGAACTTCTTAATGAGCTTCTTCCTCTACAAATTGAAACTAAAATAAAATGTTCAATTTGATCAATTTGTGTGGTGGCAAGTTCAGCTGTTTCTGCTTGGAAATTAACACCGCGGTAGTTGTTGAACTTCGATGAAAAAAGCAGCCACACGTCTCACTCACCCGAGCAAACGAGCGACGCGGGGAACACCGAGACCAGCTTGGGTTGCAAGATTTATAGTGTGCGCAAAACACTTTATGTGCGGCTTTAATCCTGCCTCGCGCACGGCCACGTCCATATTACGTGCATTGTCAGTAACAATAGCAATCTCGTGGTTGGGTTTTTTAAGCTCCCAGTCAGTAACAGCTGTCTGTAAAACTTCAGCTATGTTTGCCCCCGTGTGGGACTCGAAAAGTGGGCAAGTCTGTAGTACAACATTTTCCATTTTCCAGTCATTGTTGATTGTGTGGGCTGTAATTGTGATGTAGCTTTGTGTACTCCTCGATGTCCACCCGTCTGTCGTTATGGCGATGCTTACTGCGTCTTTCTTGCTCTTTGAATCTTTATAGAGATTCGGGATCACTGTACAAGTAAAATGCGTGTGTGATGGGATGGTGTATTTGGGTTCTAGTGTGTGGAGGAGTCGCCGAAGTCCTTCATTTTCTACCACAGAAAATGGCCTCATATCTGCTGCAATAAAAACACCTATGTCTCTTGTTATTGCTGTGGCTCTAGCGCTTGACTGTGGAAGTTGAGGTCTGAATGTGTTTGTCAGCGTTGTCTGGTTTGTTGGTGTTTTCTTCGCAGGCGCAGTTGTTGATTTGAGTGCTGAGCTGTGGTAGTGCTGTAAATGTCTCTGCATTGTGCTCGTATTAGCCGCGCTGTACGTCATTGTTTGCATACAGTGTCTGCATATTGTCCATGTCTTATCAGTCACTCTCTTGCCATTTATCATTTCTGCCGGGAACCCAAAATGCTGCCAAACAAATGATTTGAAAGTGGCGGGGGCGTCGTCAATAGTAATACCTGTGTTTTCCGTCATTCTGGCTGCTTACTGGATAACTCTCGCGAGACAGAATTTTAACGCGACGAGCAATCTCGTCAAATTACATCTCGGGAGATCTCGTCACACCCCTAATATATATATATATATAAAATAAAATATTGTCATAATTAATTGCATTGCTGTGATGAAATAATTCAGCGTGACGAGATCAGGCTTTGACAAGGAGGTTTAGATCAGTTTAAGAAATGTTTTTTGTTTTTTGTAGCTGCTATAAGGAAAGTAACACCTATTTATTCTGTTTATTTCAACTCTTTTTAAAAATCAGAGCTCATTTTAAACCGTTTGCAGTGGTCTTCCTCACTAGCCGAACACATCCTCGCATCCTAATTATTCACGGTGTTCTAAGACGATTACCGTGATGCTAAGAAACACTAGCATGCAAACAGCGCACTTCCTGATTCTCTTTGTAATAATGACTATTTCTCTAAATCTTCCATCAGGATTCACATGCAGAGGGGATCACAGAAGAAGCAACAGAACATGAAACAGTTGAGGAAGACAAAGACGAGGAAGACAAAGATGAAGACAAAGACGAGGAAGACGATGAAGAGGAGGACGAGTTTGTGGATGCAGAGGAAGGAGAGGAGGAATGTGAAGACGACAAAGAGTCCTTCATTGATGTGGAGGAGGTGTGCATCACAGAAGAAGTGGACAAAAAAGAGAACGTGGTAACCAAGGAGGAAGAGGAGAAGGAAGTGAGAGAGGAAGGAGCAGAGAAACAAGCCAACAGAAACAGAAGAACTCCTGAGGAAGAGGGGAACGAGGAGGAAGTGGGGGAGGAAGAGGAGGAGGAGGAGGAAGAGGAGGACAAAGACAAAGAGGAGGAGCAGGAGAAAGACGGAAGCCAGGGAATAAAAACAAAAGAAGAAGAATTAGATGGGAGTAATAAGGAGAATAAAGAGGAAGAAGAGGAGGAAGATGAGAATGAAGAGAATGAGGAAACAGAAGGAAAGGTCAGTATAGATGGAGAGGAAATGGAGGAAGAGGAGAAGGAAGAGGAGGGAGATGATGAAGGGCAAAAAGAAGACAAAATTGATGAGGAAGAGGAGAATGTTACAGGACCTAATCAGTTGAAGAAGGAAACAGGCCTGGGAGATTGTGAGGAAGAGGACGAAGAGGAAGGAGACAAAGAAGAGGAGGAAGGGGGGGAACATACTGAGGAAGAAGAGGGAGGACTAAAAGGAGAAGAAGAAGATGAGGGAGTAGAGGAGAAAAAGAAAGAAGTTGAGGAGGGGGGTGACAATGAGGAGGAGAGTCAGAAAGATGAGAAGGAGGAAGAGGAGGGGGATGAAGATGATGAAGAGGAGGAGGAAATGGGGGATGTGAAAGACAAAGAGGAAGAGGAGGAACAGAAGGATGAGGAAGAGGAGGAGGAAATGGATGTGAAAGAGAAGGAGGAAGAGGAGGAGGAACAGAAGGGTGAGGAAGAGGAGGAAGAGGAGGAACAGAAGGATGAGGAAGAGGAGGAGGAAATGGATGTGAAAGAGAAGGAGGAAGAGGAGGAGGAACAGAAGGGTGAGGAAGAGGAGGAGGAGGAAATAGGGGACGTGAAAGAAAAGGAGGAAGTGGAACAGGAGGGTGAGGAAGAGGAGGGAGATGAAGAGGAGAAGGAAGTAGAAGCAGTGGAAGTGGTAGAGAAGGAGCAGGAGGGGAGTGCCGGTCATCAGAGACGGCAAGAAGAAACTACAAATGACGTAAGATTGCACCAGGAAGTGATATCAGAACAGAGAAGCTCCGCCTCTCACAAACTGAAAGTAAGAATGCCTAAACCCCATCCCCCGGCACCACAGAAGCCCCGCCCCCCAGCTCCACGTAAGAGAAGAGCTGTGCCCAAGGCTCCCAGAGTGGCAGAGATCAGGAGGCAGAAGGACGCCCTGCTGTCTGTGCCTCCTCACCTGCAGTTCCACCGGCTCTGCTCCTCCTTCTCCTCCTGGAGGCACTCGTCCTGGGCAGTGGCAGTGCCCCACCGCAGCAGCACCAGCGACGAGCCCGGGGGGGAGGGACCTGGGGAGGAGCTCATGGCCTGGAGCGAGTCCTGGAGGTTCTGTCGCTTTAAGAAACCCAGCCAGGACCATGTGGTGTGCTTCTCCTCAGAACACCGCACCACCAAGAGCATCCAGGACTACAGCCCCGCGGTCAGGGAGGGCTGGGGGGACAGCTGGAGGAGCAACCGCTCAGAACACACCCAAGAGGAGGACGCAGAGGAGACAGGGGAGGAGGAAGAGGAGGAAGAGGAAGAAGAGGAAGAGGAGGAGGATTACAGCTGAGGACATGTGATTGTAGAGTCCAGAGCTAATTTGCTCCACAGACCAGGATGAGGCTCTGGATGTGCTCTCCCGTGCTGACTGTGGACAGGAGATCTCTGAGACGTGTGCTCCAATATGAAACTGTGTCCTTCAGAACCTGTGGAATGTGCATTCAAAACACTTGAAACATTTTGTTAGATAAATATGAGGTCCTTACAGATGGCATGCAATGGTCTAAAGTTATTTGGAGCAAAAAGGACTCTTCTCCAGATAAGTTGGTTCTTAATGATTTCAAATATTTTTTCTGTAAAATGATATGTGTCACTTACACTGGAGCCTCAGTGAGGCATGTGCTTCGGACTGACAGGGTACCTGGCCTCACAGCAGAAGGGTCAGACTGACAGGGTGCTTGGACTCACAGCAGAAGGGTCAGACTGACAGGGTGCTTGGACTCACAGCAGAAGGGTCAGACTGACAGGGTGCTTGGACTCACAGCAGAAGGGTCAGACTGACAGGGTGCTTGGCCTCACAGCAGAAGGGGAAGACTGACAGGGTGCTTGGCCTCACAGCAGAAGGGGCAGACTGACAGGGTGCTTGGACCTCACAGCAGAAGGGGCAGACTGACAGCAGAAGGGTCAGACTGACAGGGTGCTTGGACTCACAGCAGAAGGGTCAGACTGACAGGGTGCTTGGCCTCACAGCAGAAGGGGCAGACTGACAGGGTGCTTGGACCTCACAGCAGAAGGGGCAGACTGACAGGGTGCTTGGACCTCACAGCAGAAGGGGCAGACTGACAGGGTGCTTGGACCTCACAGCAGAAGGGGCAGACTGACAGGGTGCTTGGACCTCACAGCAGAAGGGTCAGTGGATGGTCACATGTGGGGACAGTTGTGCTCAGTGCCTGTAGTGTTGGAGATTGTAAATGTTGATGTTGTGAATAGTGCTTTTCCAATAAAGACCCTTTTGGTCCAACACTTTTCTCTTTACTTCCTAAACTTGGACAGGACATAGATACACATTTACACACAAACACTGGAGCCAAGGCAGGTTCAGTGCTTTGCCCATGGGCTCAATGGCAAACAATAGTGTGAGCATTAAACCACCAGCCGTTATTGGTTAGCAAACGCTCCACCAACACACACCAAGTCTTTTCCGATTTATCCAAAGTCCCCCCACCATGTGGACTGGCTGAGCCTGTAGTTCATATATGGGTGTTTTTTTTGTTTGTTTGTTTCAGGGTGATGGGGCGCTGCATGACACCCTGGGGTGATGTTAACAACTCTGCCGCTCTCTCTCTCCCCGCTGAGGTCTGAGCTGGAGCTGTTACGTCCACCCTGTGTGAAACCCCGTCACAGAGCTTAGGCCTAAGATCATCTGTGACTAACCCCGTTATAAAAGACTAAATGTTTGTCCTGTGAGATTTTCATAGAGAAAAAAACAGAATTAAGCAGTTTAAGATTTCGAGGATTCAGACGTGTAGAACTGATAGAGCCAGGTTTAAAATGCCCAGTGTAAATGCACGGTGAGATTTTATTAGAGGTGTCGGCAGAGTTATCGCCATCATTTTAATGCCATACTGTGGAACACTCCAGGCAAAGCAATAACATCCGTCTGTTACCTTTAAAGTGACTCTTAACTTAGAGTAAATACTTTACTCTCACTGCTTTACTTGACTATTACTACTGTAATTCAGTAAAGTTCATTTGGTCTTCTGATAATTTCTGTCATTAGGTTCTTTTTCCAGACAGTTTGCTCACTAGTGCAGTGAGGGAGAGCGCAGGGAGCAGTCCAAACCGTCAGGGATGAAAACAAACTGACAAAAGAACCTAAGAACAGAAATTGACTATTGCTATTTTAAAGTAACGTTACTTTTACATGAGTACAATTTTTGGGTCCTCTACCACCCTTGATAACATCACCATGGAGACAAGCAGGTGGCAAACCCTCCACCAGAAATGTTCCATAGTGCACCTTTATTCATTCACTTCACCCGCTCCCTTTGGAACAAGCAGCACATGAGTCCCTGAGCCTGCGTCCTCGTGTTTGGAATGAGCTGTTCACTGTCGAGTTTTGTCTGTTCTCATGAAAGAAACCAACCCACCCTGACCAGTACCTCTTATGGACATCGGAACATCCCACAGCCATAAACTCTCCAACGTAAGAACATTATATGACAGAACAAACATTAGAACAGATGAAGACAAGCATGAGGAGGACGGACACATTCACAATGCTCTGAAGCAGTGGGCAATAAACAAAGAGACAACAACAAACAAAAAACAACAGGTCAGAGAGAAAGAAAAACGAAACCAGAAAAAATAAACTAAAAAAGAGCACAGGTATGATAACATTACCGCACATCAAGGGCAGAAAAAAGTGCAGATGGCAATGAGAAAAGTCAATTTCAACACACCAGTGAAAACGTACAGAAAACTCAGGCAATTACTCGTCCACCCTAAAGATAAAATAGAACCGGAGCATAAATGTGACGTCATATACAAAATCCCCTGCATGTCCGGCAATTAAACACACATCGGGGAAACAGGGAGGGCATTCAGTACACGAAAAAAAGGAACAGAGGACAGAATGTGAGAAGAAAACAGCAAAGGTAAAACATGAGCAACAAAACACAGAGCAGAACAGGAACAACTCAAATCAACCATTTCTGACAACTGTAAGAGAGAGAATCACATTATGGACTCGGACAGAGCAAACATCACTGGGACAGAGGACGACAAACATCATCACTGGATTAAAGAGGAAATCGCAACACGGAAACATGCCCACAGGACTGTAATCCGGGACCAGGGGGCTTTTTTACTCTCACACACCTGAGATACTGTCCTGAGGAAGTGGGACTGCAGATGGCGCTGTCGTCCTGCCTCCATCAGTAGGAAGACAAAACCTGTTTAGATCAGCTGAATGGACACGTCACATCAACATGACGTGACCACTCTGAGAAGGGAGCAGGCCAAACTGTCGGGTATAAAAATAGTTCACAGCCTGAAAAACCTGATGTGCAGTACTTTGATTAGTAGGATGAACATAGATGTGTTGTGCTAGAGCTCTGAAGGGGGAGTGACTTAGCATCTAGGAAGCAAAGGGTGAATATAGTAGTTTCAAAAGCTTGTAGCATTCTACCTAAGTTCACAGATCAGGGTCAAATGAATACAAGATCACACATATTTCCAGTTTGTCAGAGAAGAGCTCCTACAGCAGGTCCACTCTCCATCCAGTCTGCACTTTGTCCTGATCAGAAGAGCTCATTAAAACTGCTTTAAAGCCAACGAAAGAACTGTGCAGGATAATCATTTGAGCAGAGGATGAGGAGATCATCTCCATAGCAACAGTTTTGTGCCATATAAAGGGTCCATGTTACACTGTTTTCTGGTCTCTTTTATAATGTAGTTTCCTCTTCACAAACACACTTGGAGTTGTTTTTTATTTATTCACACATGTTTAACACACAAACCCAGCTGCATATTTAGGCTGTTTTTTTCCCTCAAAGAAAGGGAAAACACTCTGTTCAGCAAAGTTGTGGAGACAAATTAATAATAAAAGATGATTCAACCATGTTTGAATGAACACAAGTAACCACAAGTTCTGTTTTGGAGGAGGCAACATTCTAACATTCTTCTAATAAAGACACATTTTTGTCATGGTTTGAGTGTGGTAGAGGACCCCAAAGCAGAGACATAGATGCAGGTAGATGTTAAACAGGTTTATTTCCAGGATTGCAGGATGTGGTGATAGGAGCTGGCTGGAAACATAAACGGAGGGAAGACACTGGGGTAGACTCACGGGTAGACAGGCAGGACGAGGATGTAGATGAGGAACTGAACTGACACAGAACAAAGGACAAGGACAGGACTAAGTACTGGGGCTGATTAGACAATGAGCTGCAGGTGAACCACCGAGCAGGTGATCCACACTGCAGCATGAGCCCAGCCACGCCCCCGAGAGGAGCAGACAGACACAGAAGGGAGGGGAAACACACAACAAAAAAAACAAACCCTGACAATTTTACTTTTGATCTAGCTGCTATTGTGCCAACGCTAGATTCAAACATCACAACAGCAGTGCAGATGCTCTATGAAGGTTAACGTGAAATCTAAACAAGAAATATCCCTTTCTTGTAAAGGGCTATTTGAAAATGTAAAAATGGGCAAGGTACTAACCGACTGAATATATTAAAAGTCCTTTATCCCATCGAGACACGCCAACGGGTTTCGATCAGCAAGATAGTCTTCATCAGGCCATAAGTTTGAAATAGGACCCCCTGGTGTCCAATTATATCACATGACAAGATCACATGACTAAGGAGAAACACACAGGAAAAGTTGGCCAACCATGAGGACAGTATAGATGATGGGCAGGCCCACAACAAGATGATACTGCATGTTGGAGACAGGTGGGTGTGCCCATCAAATAAACATAATCATATTTAGTTTGTGGGTTTGATCCCCAGGTCGCCCGGGCCTTTCTGTGTGGAGTTTGCATGTTCCTCCCCGTGTCTGGATGGGTTTCCTCCGGGTACTCCGGTTTCCCCCATCAACCTAAAACATGCCCGCACCCCTATGAACTAACATCAAGGACCATGTTGTCCACCCTCCTGTGGGCTCACCACCTGCAGAGGGGTTCATAGGGGGGGTCAGGTGCTATGAGTATTGGGCAGCAAGCTGCCCCCGCGACCCAGCTGGATTAAGCGGGAGAAGATGGATGGATGGATGGATATTTAGTTTAGAAAAATATATAGAAACACAAACACAACACTCTACACCACAGATCACAACATGGAGTCCATCGAGTCACAATAGTAGTGTTGTCACAAAACAAAACACAGTTACAGCTTTCCAATATGGCTTCTGTCTCATACGGCCCAGTTCTGTGGAAATGTCCCCCACTGTCCTGAGATTCCTGAGCCTCCTAATCTCTGCTACATCCTGCAGACAAAGCCCAGGGAGGAGCTGCTCATGTGGGACAAAAACCTCTCATGAGCCCCTGTGTGCGCCAGGCTACACCCAAAGGAGTCCTGCTGGTGAGGGGCACGGGGGTCTCCTCTGAGCAGAGAGGGCATTACCACATGAACAGGGGGGTAAATATCCAGAAAGCCCCAGCCAGTGACTCTCAGACATGCAGTATTTACAAAAACTATTCAAGGACTAAATTAGGACTGAACTAGGTTTTAGACAGGACTAGACCAAAGATTTTAACCAAGATTAAACTAGACCCTGACCCAGAACTGAACCAGGATGAATTATAGTCTAAAATTAGGTTGACTTATGAGTTTCACTTAGATCCGTACCAGGTCTAACCCAGGACTAAACAGGATAATCCAGCACTAAACCAGACTAAAGCAGGATCATACCAGGGGGCTGTTCCAGTTAGCGGGTTATGTGAAAACTCTGAGTAAGTTAACCCTGAGATGAGGGAAAGTCTGGGTTTTCTGTTCCACAAAGCGCCGTAACTGAAACACTGAGTCAGTCAGCATGGTAACAGCCTCTGTGAACTTAACCTGCTCGGGGCAGGTTTTCTTGAAATAACTCAGAGTTTTTTCGCTCCTCTCGCATGAAAATCGCATTGAGACAACATGGCTTTTCCATTCCTCCCAAACCCGATTGACACTGAAGCACAAATTATTAGAAACGCTTTGCGCCGCAAGAGAATCTTTGGCCCCAGGCTGGATATTCTCTCTTTTTCGCATTACAAACTTAACACACCGCGGACGTGCGCTCACTTCCCTTCACATTTTGTGCATAGCGCTACGTTTTTTATGCCAACGGAAGTTTTCTTTATAATATTGGCGACGTGGAGCAACTATGGCAAGGCCACAGTGCAGAGCGGTGAGGACAGTTCCCCTGGCACTAAATGTATAGGCTAAACATATCAAGTTTTCATTTCCTAAGTGAGGTTTTAAATGGGAGGGCATGTTAAAACAGCATTTTGTTAATAATTTGCATTACTATTTGCCACTGAATTTACATTTACCTTAACAACCTAAGGCATTAAAAAAACATGCCTTACTGCTTTGGACGATATTTTTATATTTCATTTTTAGCTGCTTCCAAGTTCTTCTCTCCCGTTGGATTGCACCCAAACGAAAATCAGATTTTATTCCTATTCAACTAGGTAAATAAGCGATGATCTTACAGTTGAATGTTACCTCAACTGAACAGTTCAAACTTACGCATTGGGCCGCAGTTTCCTCCCATGATGCCTCTCTCTCTTTTGCCGCTGCAGCGGTGTTTGATTTACGACGGAAAATGTCTTCTCCCCGTAGCCTCCATGAGGACCTCGAGCTCCAGCTGAAGTAACTCCATCTCTTTTTGATCGTTGTCATGGTGACACTCATGGTTTCGGGATCCAATGACTATGGCTTTTTATAGTAGTCGTGCACACGCGTAACTCGAGGTGAACCTACTCAGAGTTGATTTACCTCATTCATATCAGCGGTTCTGGAACCAGAAACTCAGAGTTTCCCGTCTCAGAGTAAGTTAACTCAAAGTTCAGGGATAGACTCAGAGTTTGTTTAACCCGCTTTCTGGAACCAGCCTTAACAGGAGTGGAGAGACAGAGTCTAAAAGTGTCTCAGTTGCTCACAGACCCTGCCCCTGGACCTGTGCCTGGAGCAGTACATACGCCTACTTTTTACTTGAGTAGTAGTTTTCTCAAATACTTTTTTGCACTTAGGCTAATTGAGTCATTTCTTGGACCACTACTTCCTCAAGTAATATTATTTTACGCTATTCTTACTTTAGTAGCCTACACTTTTTGGCTACTCTACCACCTCTGGAAATATGAGCCAAATGAAATGAACTCTAATAATCTTTAAGTGCAAATGGAAGGTGCGTAAAGGTGCACGTACGCCGTTTCAGTACGCGATGTTTATTTGACGGTTCCGGTGGTGAAACGTGAGGACCAAACACACAGCACAGTCTCGTTTCCATGGGGCCAATCTGGGGGCGGGTTTTAGGGGGGGCAAGACTCCACCCATTTTCCGCTACCTGAAACCGGCGCAGTCACGTCCTCTGCGTCAGTGCGTCAGAGCCGGCGTGGAGAGCAGCGCGTTCGTCCTGCAGTTCAAATATTCGAGATTTTCTTCTTTTTTTAAAAAACGATATTACAGCGGATTTATCTGTGTTTGGCGTCGGGAGTTTCAAGTTTTAATATATTTTTTGTGCTTAACGCTGGAGTTTTGGCGTGAGTCGACATGCCTCTCGCGCTGCTCAGGTGAGTCCCGGTGATTGTGCGCACTGAACGCGGTGTGTCCGGTTGTGTGTGTGAATCGGTTCGGTTATGTTCTGTGCAGGTGGTGTGTGGCTGCCGCGCTGCTCATCACTTCTTCCGCGGCTCCTCCGGCTACAGGTTTGTGCCATCTCTCACCAACAGTGTATTTCATTCATTCACTTCTATCCCTACTTTTTATGTGTGTCATTCTTGTGCGCTCTTCTCACGGCTGTTTCTCGTGTTGTACAGATTGTGATGGAGGTTCGTGCACGCCCTCCGCGGCCCCTCGGGGCCCCACTGATTTGTTAGCGGGTTCATCCGGATCTCAGCAGCAGTTTCTGAGCCGTCTGTCTGAGGTGGGCTCCAGCGGCTCCGGGGACCGCAGGCATCGCGATGCCAGCGCAGTGCTGCCCTTCATCGGTCTCACTTCCAGTAAGAATCTTATTCAGTTTCCAAGCTCCGCACGTTTTGATCCTGCGTGAGCGTTTCAGCCAAGACTAAACCAGATTTGACCCAAGCATAACCTAGACTGACTAGTCCAAAGAAACTCTTGAGGCCACACATTTTATTTTACGCAGACTAAATTGTCCAGTGTATCCAAAAATGTACTGAAGTAAGAGTGAAATAATTTCTAAATGTGTTGCAGAATTACACAGGAGAGCTCCACGAAATACCCAAGTTGGAGTAATTACCTGATTTTATCATTTTTAGTCATTGGTATTTAAAGAGTAACCAAAGCTTATACTCGAGTAAAGGTATCCTACTACAAAATATATGCTACAAAATGTACTCAAAAATGTACTACACACCTCTGCTCATTCTGACCTAAAGACTCTCTGATATCAGGCAGAGGGCAGTGGGGGTCTACACCAGGAATAAACCAGGTCTTCACTGTAATCACAGATGGGAGGGGGGTCAGCAGCTTCTCTGTCGGCCCCTGATAAATGTGTCAAGCCCATGTGAAGATAAACAGCCCTCACTATGGGCAAACTCGGGGCCCCATTAGAGCCACACTGTGGGGCCTGTCCTCCTGAGACCAGTGCAGCATGAGCGTAGGGCTGCCCGTGTCCTGCTGTATGGTTATAAGAGTCGAAGAGGGGGACTGACGCACGGAGAGCTGACTGTGACAGAACTGCAGAATGGTTAGGGTTAGACTCGTAAGTATGAACTATAACACCACAAGTTTGATATGTGAAGGTCTCAACTACCAGAAAAACTCCTTCCTTTTTTTGTAAATTGTCTGAGGGATTCCACTTTTTCCACAAGCACCCACTGCTGTGGAACTCATGGTTGTGTTCAGGTGTAATGGCATAAAGTTGCAGTATTTGTGATTTGCCAATTGAGTCTATTCAAGGAGCAATTTCTATTTGATTTTGTTTAGGTCGTCTGTTTTCATGTGTTGCGTTCAGTTGTCTTTTTTTTTTTCTGTGTTGCGTTCAGGTTCGGAGCAGAGCCGGACCTGCTGTCAGAATGGGGGCACGTGTATCCTGGGCAGCTTCTGTGCCTGTCCTCAGTTCTTCACCGGGAGGATCTGTGAATACGACCAGCGCCTCCGGTCAGTCCACACACACACACTACACATGTGCACTGTCAACACACACACACACACACCACATGTGCACTGTCAACACACACACGTGCACTGCTCACACGTACATGACATGATTGATTTGACTCTAATCAGGTAAAATGTTTGTGAACTCATTTTCATTGACACACACGCCCTCTCCTGTGTATGGCCTTAATCATAGTGAGATGTTTAGGTTAAGGTGAGCAGATTTTCAACATTCTAAACTGAGACACACCCAGGTTGGGATGGTGGGTATAAATAAAATAGTGGAGAAAAAAAGAAAAAAAGCATGTAGCATTGTCCATTCACGACTCCCATGTGGGTCAGTGTATCATCCGAGACAAAATATAGAAGCGCTTCTTCTGGATTTTGCCAAAAACAAATGCAATTTATGCTCCTCTAGTTTAGACCTGGTTTAGTACTGGTATAGTCCTAATTTTAGCTCTAGTTTAGTCCTGGTTTAGACCTGATATAGTCCTATTTTAGCCCTAATTTAGGCCTGGTTTAGACCTGGTTTAGCTCAAATTGGTCCAAAATATGGACATTTCTTGTATAAAACCGGGACAAATCACTGGTTTTGGATAAATCTGCTGGGACAGGGTACACAGGGCTCAAAACTGGGAATGGTCACCCTGGTTTAGGTGTATTGATGTTGGTGTGCAACTTTCTGGAAGTGGCACGTCACCTGCATGATTCCATGGAAATACAAAGTTAAAACCACACTTTCGAACATTTTCTGTCATGACTGTGGAAGATTATAGCCAAAGGAACATTTCCATGGAAACAAGCGGGGGAGTCAGGTTTGTGAGGATGCAAGCCTGCTCAGTCTTAATTTTGGGCTAAGAAGTTACATGCTGTGGCTATAAGGTGTTTCTTAGTACATTTTCAGTACATTTTATTTTCATTTCAAAATGAACACGCTTAATTACGCTGTAACCAGAAATGTGATGAAACTAATGAAGTATTGATTGGGCGCATAAACATGAAACCTGTCTGAGTTGAGGCTGCTGCATACACTGGACTGCTCAAGTTTCAGTTGAGCTGAGAGCAGAGCCAAGCCGAGTGGTGGGTGTCTCTCTTTCTGATGTTAAACAGGGCCATCAGAAACAGGAGGCTAATGCTAATCTCTTATTTACATGTATAGCACATTAGCACAGCTCTGTCTCCCCGAGAGCCACCACACCCTTTGTTTACAGTTTGTACCTCAAAAACCTGGAACTCCCACTCCAATGTCCCATTACCCCAATGAGAATCAGAGGTGGGGAGCACTCAAGTTAGGTTTACAGCATACTTTTACTCCTACTCGAGTAACATTTTTATTGAAGTAACGGTACTCTTTCTTGAGTAAAAGTAGTTATTCTTCCTGCTGTGAGTAAGTCTACAGGGCACAAAAGCTTTATGTGACAATATGAAATGATTTGAACATTTGTGTTTCTTGCAGCTCCTTCAGATCTCATTTAGTTTGTCTCTTTTTGTGTCTATCCTTTGAAAAGACCAGATTACAATAAATAAATTAAATTAATACATTTTTGGCTACTGTACTCAACTCTGATGACAATATTAATACTAATTCTATGGTTGCCTATCCAGAAATGATGAAAGTGTCTATAAATGTCTTTTTTGAGTTTCAAGTATTGCTAAATCAGATAATGCAGTAATACTGATGTGTATACCCTTGTTTGAAATATGACACTGGATTTATCTGAGCTCCTATGACAGTTCCACTTTAATGCGAGCATCTCTGGTCCTGACTGTGTGTTTGGTTGCTGTGTTGCAGGAGCTGTGGGCCGGTGCCTCATGGGGAGTGGGTGCAGAAGGGCTGCTCGTACTGCCGCTGTGGCTATGGCGTGCTGCACTGTTTCCCTCATGTCTTCCACCAGGACTGCGGTAAGAGCCTGTGTTTACTACGTACACACTCTTTACACTCATTCTAAGTAACTGTCCTTATGCTAACGGAATGCTCTGAATAGCACTAGAATAAGAGACTTGCTGGTCCTCAGTCTGCGTCTCTTACGGCGGGGCTGGGCGGCGTACACAGTGGGTAGGCAGCCTCCTGCAAACTGAATGAATCTAACTGAATGCAAAAGATCCCATAGGCTTGTTCAAAACCTCAAAAGAACCTTTAGGGCACTAAAAAGTTAAATTGTGAATAAATCATCAGCACAATTGTAATGTGTAAAATAAATAATAAGTTGTTAGATTTAACATTTCATATCTGGGGACACAGCTTTTTCTTTTTCTTTTTTTTTAAAAAAAAAAATCATGATTCAGTTAGAGGATGTCCACATTTGAGACATTTGAGTTAAGGGTAGAGGCTGGAGAACTAATTACTGGGTTTCAGACAACATTATTTAGGCCAGTAATATTAAATCATTGTAGTAGCTGTAGTAGTTGTAGTTTATTTAGTCATTTTGCAGCACTACAAAACAAAACATAGACTACAACCCCATAGAGCATGACCGAAAGGGTTTAGGCTGAAGTCAAAGTACTTATAAAGCCTAACCCTATTAAACAATGACAGAATTTCAAGAAAAAAGCAGTGTAGTGTATGAACAGCAAGTTTGCATTTACAATTTCACTTAAAAATTGGGGGGGTGGGGGGGGGGGTGTAGGTGTGGGTGTGTAGGTGTGGGTGTAGGTGTGTGTAGGTTCATTGTTGAGGTGATAGCGTCTCATTGTTTGCGTTGTGTTCCAGAGGATTCAGACGAGGTGCGCTGGGTCAGATCTTCCTCTGGGACCTGCAGACTGCACTGGGCACTGCTCCCCCTCCTCCCCGTGCTCCTGCTGTGGAGGGCACATTGACCCCTACACCCTGACAACTGCACCCATGGGCCCCACCGACACGCATAAGAGGAGAGAACTTTGGCAGACACTGTGAGCCCCTGTGTGGACCCTTCAGTGCAGTGCCTGTGGACTCCACCAGAGAGGAGAGATGAGCCTGTTCCCTGTGCTGTGGGGGACACTTTGACCCCACCCTCACTTATAACTGCACCCATAACTTCACCCACGAAGAACACATGAGAGGAGAGAACCACCTACTCCCTTTGATGCCCTTGCTGCTTCCCACGACCCTCTACATAGCGACGCCCATGAACTCCATATTCGAGATGGGCGTGTTTGGTGTTACTGCCCCCGCTACAGCAGCATCCATGAACTGTGCATGAGTCCGCTACTTCTGAAGCTCATAATGCTCCTGGGGACACTTTGACCCCAAACTGAGCCCACTGCTCCACTCCACCCATAGATATGAACGGTAGACCTCTCATTCAGCCTCTTGACGTGCGTTAATACCGCTGCCATCTTGGTACATGGTCTAAAGTAAAGTTTTTCACAGTATCAGCAAGTGAAGATAAACCAGATCTGAACCGGGACTAAACCGGGACTGAACCGGGACTGAACCGGGACTGAACCGGGACTGAACCGGGACTGAACCGGGACTGAACTGGGACTGAAACAGAGCTAAACCAGAGCTAAACCAGAACTCAACCAGGACTCGACCAGGGCTGAACCAGGGCTGAACCAGGGCTGAACCAGGGCTGAACCAGGGCTGAACCAGGGCTGAACCAGGGCTGAACCAGGGCTGAACCAGGGCTGAACCAGGGCTGAACCAGGACTGAACCAGGACTGAACCAGAGCTAAACCAGGACTAAACCAGAGCTGAACCAGAGCTGAACCTTGACCCAACCAGGACTAAACCGGGCTAATCTTGAACAGTAAAGCAGTATTACCCTGTACCAAGATGGTGGCTTGGTTGACACATTCGTTCCAACAGTCCACGCGAGATCTGCTGTTCTATATCTATACATTCCTCCTTCCATCCACCACGCTTCTAATCCTACGTTAGTGAAGAGCCCTCTGCTGCTGCTAATGCTTTACCTCGGGACATTTGTACCCCACGTGGACACTACAAAAGCAGAGATGTCGTTTTTTCAAAAGATGTATTACAATGTCTAGTCTACACCAAAGTACTTCCTGTTGCACATGTGTGGGGGGCTTCTGGGTATTGTGGTACGCTCTGAACTATGTGAATTATGAGCCATGCGAGTGAAGCACATCTGTCTTTTTTTACTGTGTTTGCTGTTTGCACAAATTGTCAATGTGATTTTTTTTTTCTTGTCAAATGAACTGAATCAGATGTTCTGTTATCATTAAAACTTTCTATCTAACTGCTCCACATTTATTCTAACAAGGACTACGCGAAATCTATGACAAGTTGACATCCAAAAAGCAGTGGAGTAATGTGCTTGTTCATAGGTGAGCAATAAGCTCCTTCATTTCACATTTGTGACAAAAAATCCACATCTGACCAGGACCAGACTGATATCATTCTGTATAAAAAAAAAAGGCAGAGATACCAGTCAGGCAATTTCAGTTTAAATATTTCTTCTAAAACCAATAAATCACAGAATTGTATAATTTGAAATGATATCACATACTAGATAAATACCGCAATGGGAATGGAACATATTAGTGGAGCTTTCAGAACATGTTTGTAGAGGTCTGAACACGGTCAGCAGCTTTTACACAGAATAAGCCCACAGAGACACAGGGAGGGCATCTGACACAGAAGAAGAAAACTACAGGGTCAGCAGGCTTAAGTGTGAGTTCTTGTGGACTTTGAGCTGCACTGGTCAGTTGCTGTTGTTAGACTATCACAGATGTGGAATGTGTGGGTGAGATGATGGACACAGGAAGTGCGCTATCAGCTGACCTTTATCTGAGCCCGTCTGCCCCCTCCGCCCCCTCGTGCGTCCAAACACTGCACTGTTCATCCCAAAGTCCTGCGGGGCTTTCACATGCTAAACACAGGCATCCCGAGGGGGGCGCTCCGGCTTCAGATGTAAACGGCTGGATTAACATTCTGTCCAGGGAATAATGCATGAGTGACTGACCAGCGGGAGGGGCGCACTGGTCAATACGCATTCAAGTAAAGGACCTTGAGCCTATGGAAATGCTGCGAGGCCGTTATTGTGCAAGAGCAGACAACGGGCCTGTTTCTCCTCTGTCACCTAGACACTGTAGTGCTTCCTTCTGTAACTGTTCCACACGTTCAGGCACTTGAGGGGCGAGTCCAGAGTTTATGAAGGACAATGATTTTCCATTATTGCATCCGCATGGGTGAAAAGTTACTAGCCTAATGTGCATTAGAGTCTCTCGCTCTCTGGAGGATATTTGTTTACTTGAGTAGACCGACTACTTGAGTAATAGACGTGTAATATTATAGAACAATTGTCCAACCCCGAGGATCCAGCAGGAGACATTTGAGAAGTGCGCATCAGTACATTTCTATGAGTACAATGCAATGTTGGGATTATTATAAAAGTAAGGAATTAAAGTAATTTATTTAATGTTTCAGTAATGTAACGCATCACTAAGATGAACGCAGTATAGAGGCCTCTCCAGGACGCCCGTGCTCTCTGTAAGCGGGGTTTGTGCCATGGGAGCACCGTACGTGCGCGCTCCCTCTCTCCCACATACACCGCGAGTGCCGCTCAGACTGTGGAGAAAAGTCCTCCATGTGCTTCCAACGGCTCCGTGTCGCTCCCACAGGCTGTAGCCTACAGTCTACACGGAGCAAAAGAGCGTGAGGTTCTGATCCAAACTAACTCCACACTGTCCGGCAGAGGACCGAGAGATTTCATGTCATAGTTTTGATCATAAAGTGCGCTGGGCTCTGTGCGGAGGCGCTGCGTGATCTGCGCAAACATAAGTGAACCCTGTTTAGGCCTGCTGTGGAACTGCACTTCTGTGAATGTGATCAGGTGCATTGATGGAACTGGCTCTAAGAACTTACAATATTGCTGTGTGTTGAGGGCAGCAAGTGAAAGTTGGTTGACAGCAATGTTTCTCAAACTGTGGGTCAGGGTCCCAGAGGAGCAAGTCAGTATATCTTTTTTCTTGCTTGTTTGTTTTTGGTTTTAGCTCATATACAGCCTAAATTCCCCTGAGCAGGTGAAATGTGGACACTTATAAAATAGGGTGACAACCTGGATGCCAGAAAAATATAACACTGACTATTTTAGTGAAAATGGGGAAATACAAAATTTGTCCATGACAAAAGTAGGCGTAACTCAAAGATTTTTGGGACCGTAATATTGTAATATAATATATTACAATTTTAGAGTAACTTCTCCAACACTTTTATAATGATTGCAGCAATGCACAATTACATAGGGCAAGCATTAAGATAACAATAAATCTTATAACTGGTGACTAATAATTGTGGCAGTTCTTTGAGTTTGGAGACCTGAAAACATGCTCCATTTGTTCATTCTTTCCTCTCTGAAGCGCGTTCTTAACACAAGCACTGCTGTCCCTGCGCAATATAATATAATATAATATAATATAATATAATATAATATAATATAATATAATATAATATAATATAATATAATATAATATAATATAATAGAATAGAATAGAATAGAATAGAATAGAATAGAATAGAATAGAATAGAATAGAATAGAATAGAATAGAATAGAACGTTTTTATTCTAGATCCATGTTCCTGCGGCTCACGGCAGGGAGCGCGCACGCCTGCCCCGTTGTTGTAGATGCGCATGCGCACAGAGGAGACCCACTGTGTCACATGAGTGGTCACATGACTGTGAGAAGGCACAACAGCTCCAGACTGAGTTCTTTTCCACCTTTCAAACTGTTTATTATGATATT
Source organism: Odontamblyopus rebecca (assembly GCA_030686955.1). NCBI lineage: Eukaryota > Metazoa > Chordata > Actinopteri > Gobiiformes > Gobiidae > Odontamblyopus > Odontamblyopus rebecca. The sequence continues at coordinate 13,944,359 of CM060653.1, read as the reverse complement.
CTGAAGACACAAACCCGAGCAGAGCCGTGCGCACCGGGACCAGGACTGAACGGACTCGGGCTGAAGGTACCGTATATGACTCTAGCCCCATCATAAACCATGAGGAACAGACCACAGCAGATCCTTGTCTCTTCCTCACATGAACTAGCTTTATGTTTATGCCTTGTGTTTATGCCTTGTGTTTATACATGAAACCTGCAGTGCAAATCCCGCAGGAGGTTTGCAGCAGGCGTCGCATGGAGGATAAAGTTGCTGTTGATGTTTGGTGGCAGTGCTGTGGTTTTTGTTAGTCGTGTTTTCATATGAACATACGTTTGGATATTTCATTCTGTCAACTGGATATATTCAATCAATCAAACTTTATTTATCGAGCGCTTTTCATACAAAAAATGCAACACAAAGCGATTAAAAAAAGAACAATCCTACATTTCCCACACTTCCCTCCACCCCCTGTATTATATACCGGTATAGCGCTTTTCTATCTTCAAGACTTTACATCAAGGAGCCACTCATCTATCCACACACTCTCATACACCAGTGTACACTGGGGGAGAGGTGGATTAAGTATCCTGCCCAAGGACACAACAACAGCATACATCTGTGGGCGGTGGAATCACACTGCCACACTGTGGCCCAGTGGATCTGCTCTACCAACATTGTGTTTTTTATGTCGAGAGTGGGACCAACCTTCAGATGAATGAACACTTTACCAACTGAGCTACAGTCGCCCTAAGTGAAGACAGGTCAGCAGAACCCATCCGAACTGTGTTTAGGAGCTCTGATCTGTTTTCATTTAGCCTTCTCCTGACATCATTTGACATGTAGGTTCAAGTTGGATGGGTGCTAACATGTCTTCACTCAGAGGCTTTTGTCCAGTTGACAGAATAAAATGTTCTTTTGCTGTGGAACCTACCTGGACGCCTGAGGGATTACACAGATGTCTGGCCATGGTGATTCCCAAACTGGCCCATGCTCATTTTTGGATTTAAAACGTCATGTTATGAATATTATAGCCATGCCTTCAGACTCTTTATACTTGAATTTTGGATGAGAAAAATTAATGGAAAATTTGCTTCCAGTGGCAAAGTGTACTTGGAAGTGGGCGTGGCTGTTGAGTTTCATTTAAGCCCACTGTGGTGATTTCATCCAAATTTCAGATCATCAGAGGAATCCCATGATTTTCATTTCTACAGCGCCCGGCCTGATCTGAAAAGCTTCGAAAACATTTGTGTGTTTCAGTGGTGTGTTGTAGTGACGCCCCCTGTGGTGGGGTGTGTGCCATGGCGTCTGCAGTAGAGCGCACAGATGAACTGGTCCGAGAGTACCTCATTTACAGAGGCTTCACCAACGCACTCAAGCATCTGGACAGTGACCTGAAGGTTGACCGGGACAAGGGCTTCAGGGTGAGTCAGATGCCCTACCACACAAATGCCAACAAACTGCAAATGGCTTATACTATATATGGACATCAACTTAGTTTGATTTTGGTCTTTCTGTGTGGAGTTTACATGGTTCTCCTTGTGTTTGAGTGCACTACCTCAGAGCTCTGCAGGCCTTCCTGAAATTTAAAACATGTATAAAACCTTCCAGAAATTTAAAACATGTACCAAACGTGCATTCCCTATCGAAGGACTCCTGACCAAGCCCAGAGAGCTGGATTTAGATCCTGTCAATAAAGGAATTATATGAAGTTTTAGGCACTACAGTCACAAATGAACATGGGTTTATTCTCAGTATATGAGCTGCAGAAGCTGCACTAGCATTGATGATAGGTTGCAAGTGCTGGGGTTCATGTAACAATTTTGGGTTTAAACCAACTGAATTTCAGCATTGAAACTGTCAACCCACATGAGGCTCATTCTGCTTTCTGATCGGATCACCAAAAAATGGACAAAAATTATAACAAACAACTTGGCCATCAGCGGCGTTGTTTTTGTAATTAAGAATATATCAGCATACAGTTGTAATCAGAGAAAGCTGTGTGTAAACATGTTTACCTTGTGTCTGAGAATACAGTTAGATCATGCTTATGGACTTGAAAATCAAACCCATACATTCTCTTTAAGTCAAATCCTAGTGTATTTCGATCATACCCCTCCATCACTCAAACTGTAGAGGCTGGACTAGCACTGATGGGTTATTGGGTGCTGGTAGTGAACATTCAGATCAGAGAGTGGACTTTTACGTTCATTGTTAACTGGCTTTATCCATGTACAATATAGTAAAATAGAAAAGTACCCAGCATTACACTGCATGCAGTAACTTACCAGTGCGTTGTGTGTGAAGGTGGACCGTATCATGGAGCACCTGCAGCAGCTGGTGCAGAACTTCGACCTGGCCGGCCTGCGGGAGTACTGGGCCTACCTGGAGAAGCGGTTGTTCAGTCGCCTGGAGGATGCGTACCGCTCCACTGTGAACAAGCTCCGCACCAGCCTGTACCGCTACTACGTCATCAGCACAGTGCAGGTAGTTTCAAAAAACAGAATTATGTTTTCAGACTGAAAATAATCATGTGTAGACTCTGTCATGCATTTTAAACTCTTTACATTTTTACATTATTTATTTTTTGTCAATGGAAAAAATAATGGGAAATGTAGTTCCATAAAAGCAGTGGGCTACCAGGAGGGGCTGATGGCTTCTATAAGTGTCTCGTGTTATTAACCGAGGCAGAAGTGGTCATACCTCCTGTCAAAAACTGATACTTCTAAGCCTACTTCTATTACTATTAATATTTTTATTGAAGTAACAGTACTTTTACGTGAGTGAAAGTTGTAGTTCCTCTTCCCACTGTAAGTCTAATGTGACATAACCTTTATGTTGTTTTTAAATGATTTGAACATTTGTGTTTCTTGCGCCTGGTCCTCGCTTGGTCCTCGCCTGGCCCCCGCCTGGCCCCCGCCTGGCCCCCGCCTGGCCCCCGCCTGGCCCCCGCCTGGCCCCCGCCTGGCCCCCGCCTGGCCCTCGCCTGGCCCTCGCCTGGCCCTCGCCTAGCCCTCGCCTGGCTCTTGCCTGGCTCTTGCCTGGCTCTTAACTGGCTGTGTGTTTTCAGAAGGGGAACTTGGACAAGACCCATGAGTTCTTCATGAAGCAGGGGGCTGAGCTGCAAGGTCAAATAGAGTGGCGTGATTGGTTCATGCTGCCTTTTCTCCCCACCCCTGAGCAGAACCCACTCTTCGCTCCGTACTTCTCTCGACAATGGCCTGATACCTTCCTGGTGTCGCTGCACAACTTCCTGTCCGTGCTCTTCCAGTGTATGCATATCCTTCCACCAGGTGTACAGCCAGGACTCATTTTGTTGGTTCTACTTTATCCTTTTAGGTGTCCTATTGAAGCGATTGTCCCTCACATCAGGTGTGCAAGTTCAACTTTATGCTGACTGTATTCAAATTAAATTAATCTTAGTATTTCAAAACTCAGATGATCAAAATCAAAACAAGAGAGTACTGTTCTAATTTCTCCAAAGTAGTGACTCAGATACTCATTTGTTGAAGAAGAATGTTACATAGAATTTTATTGTTACATATTAATGGTCCTACTGAAAAAAGTTTGCATATCTCCCAGTATAAGTAATATAATATACACAAAGCAAGCTTATAAATCCTATGATAAAGTCAAATCTAGTCATCTAGTTTTTAAGTGTAGAGTTTAGGTTAGAGTTTAGGTTAAGGTTAGAGTTTAGGTTATGGTTAGAGTTTAGGTTAAGGTTAGAGTTAAGGTAAGAGTTTAGGTTAAGGTAAGAGTTTAGGTTAGAGTTAAGGTTAGAGTTTAGGTTAGAGTTAAGGTAAGAGTTTAGGTTAAGGTTAGAGTTTAGGTTAGAGTTTAGGTTAGAGTTAAGGTAAGAGTTTAGGTTAAGGTAAGAGTTTAGGTTAAGGTTAGAGTTTAGGTTAAAGTTAGAGTTTAGGTTAGAGTTAAGGTTAGCGTTAAGGTAAGAGTTTAGGTTAAGGTTAGAGTTTAGGTTAGAGTTTAGGTTAGAGTTAAGGTAAGAGTTTAGGTTAAGGTTAGAGTTTAGGTTATAGTTAAGGTAAGAGTTTAGGTTAAGGTTAGAGTTTAGGTTATAGTTAAGGTAAGAGTTTAGGTTAAGGTTAGAGTTTAGGTTACAGTTAAGGTAAGAGTTTAGGTTAAGGTTAGAGTTTAGGTTAGAGTTAAGGTAAGAGTTTAGGTTAAGGTTAGAGTTTAGGTTAAAGTTAGAGTTTAGGTTAGAGTTAAGGTAAGAGTTTAAGTTTAGGTTAGAGTTTAGGTTAGAGTTTAGGTAAGAGTTTAGGTTAAGGTTAGAGTTTAGGTTATAGTTAAGGTAAGAGTTTAGGTTAAGGTTAGAGTTTAGGTTACAGTTAAGGTAAGAGTTTAGGTTAAGGTTAGAGTTTAGGTTAAGGTTAGAGTTTAGGTTAAAGTTAGAGTTTAGGTTAGAGTTTAGGTTAAAGTTAGAGTTTAGGTTAGAGTTAAGGTTAGAGTTTAGGTTAGAGTTTAGGTTAGAGTTTAGGTTAGAGGTAAGAGTTTAGGTTAAGGTTAGAGTTTAGGTTAGGTTAAGATTAGACAAATGGGGGCTATGATTAAGGTTGAGACCAGTCACCAGGAAATTAATGGAAGTCAATGGAATGTCCCCACAAAGTATGGAAATCTACTGTGTGGATGTGCTGTATGTGTGTCTATGTGCTGTATAACTGTGTGTTCTTAACTCCGCCCACCTCAGCCCACCCTGTTGAGCTTTGACGCTGAGGTGCAGAGAATGACCTGTGTGAGCGAGGAGAACGAGCAGCTGCGGCACATGGTGAGCCGGGCACTGAGGGCACTGTGGGAACCCTGTGAGTCGGGCACTGAGGGCGCCCTGTGAGCCGGGCACTGAGGGCGCCCTGTGAGCCGGGCACTGAGGGCGCCCTGTGAGCCGGGCACTGAGGGCTGTGAGCCGGGCACTGAGGGCGCCCTGTGAGCCGGGCACTGAGAGCGCCCTGTGAGCCGGGCACTGAGGGCTGTGAGCCGGGCACTGAGGGCGCCCTGTGAGCCGGGCACTGAGGGCACTGTGAGCCGGGCACTGAGGGCGCCCTGTGAGCCGTGCACTATTTCTTCCAGATAAGTCAGTCTGATACAGGAGCACACATTCAAACATGTGTAGATCGAGACGAAGTTTGAGCTCTTGAGTAGTTTTAGAATGGTCTTCATCTAGATCAAAACAAGTGTATAACCACATTGTTATATAGAAAATAACATTCTGTTGTGACAGAAAATATGGTATCAAAAGTCAATAATGAGTATTGCATAGTGTTGTGTCAAAACCATGATGCTCATGTCCAGAAGAGCACCTCAGCACACAGGATTACCTCATTACTGAAACATGAAAGAAGGATCAACATTATAACTGTTGTATTTCTCTGTTTACTGAATGGAGTCACTCTAACCCCCTCTGACCATCATCCTGGACTTGTTGAAAGTGTTAATTGTAACTTTTGTTCTGATGCATTGATTATATTCAGATAAAATGTTTGAACTATTACATTACTCCCTGGAGAATTAGTTTGGTTAGATTTGTACACACTGTTGTGTTGCCTTCAGGACACTGAGCCCTAATGCTGTGGCTGTGTGGATGTGTCTTGCAGCTCTTTGCTCTGCAGATGGAGTCTCGGGAACTGGAGGAACCGGGCCTGGTCCAGCATAAGCTGCCTGCATACGTCCAGAACACAGACCGCCTGGGGAACACTGAGCTGTGAGTCCTCTCTCTGTCCTTTCTGTTTTATTGTAAACATGTTCATAAACACACATGTTGTTGACAGGGAGTTGGTGTGGAGCCAGCGCACAGCCCCTACCACCACCCCTCCCTCCAGAAACTTCTTCTCCACGTTCCTGCCCCAAGGCCGAAAAACGCCAGGACGGCCCCACAGCTCTGCTATATTAGCCTCCCCCAGCCAGGCCGCTGTGGGCCGCAAGGAGCCACTGACCAGCCAGGTGAGAGCTGGTCCTCTGAGGAAGGGTACAGAGATGGGCAGGGGGCAAAACAGAAGTTAAAGGAAAAAATACTGAATAAATATTGCAACTATTTTATGTATTTGTGAAAAATCCTTGTCTGGGGCGTGCTGAGGTTTCCACCTCTGACCTGGAACACTCAAACTGGTGATTCCTCTTGTAAGTGGGACATGGTCGTGGGACTCATTCTTCAGGGTCTGTTACAAATGTAACCACAGAAAGTGCACCTGAGGTGCACCACGACAGGAGCATTGCTATTGGTTAAGTCCAGCACCTTAGTTTAAAGCTGCATTGTGTAACTTTTCCGGTGGAGGGTCTGTTAAAATGAATTTGGGTTAGGTAATAATCCACAGGGTTAGCAGGTTGCCATGGATAAACAGAGACATCTTTTCTAGTGGAGGGTTCACCACCTGCTTGTCGTTATAGAGATGTTACTGTTTTGCCTAGAACATTACAACGTTTTCTTTCTCTATCTCTGTGGAAACAAATGACTATTAAGCAAAGGTTGGGTCAGATCTATAAAGAAGCAAGCCTGCTCACAGTAAGAGATTTTTTTTTTTAGCAATATAATGCCAGTAATGAAATAAAGTCCACCTACAGTAGAGATTCTGTATGACATCAAAATGGAAACAAGTAGTTGACCCTGTCTGGAAAAGTTTACATCGTGCACCTTGAAATAAGTGCACCCTGACTCGTGTCACATTGCAGAAATCAAAGGAGTGTGGTGCTGTTAAAGAGGTGAAGCAGCTCTCCAGTCAGATGAGCTTCACAGATGCTCCGTGCTCCCAGGCTCCTGCCCAGAGTTCAGGGCCCCTCAGCCAGGCTAGCGCCCAGCCCACTGCCCAGCCTCCCACCCAGCCCCCCACCCAGAGGCACCGTAGGATCCAGGAGCACGAGAAGGAGAGGAAGGAGCTGTTCACCAAAGCAGCGCCACAGGTACACCCAGAGACTGTATAAAGACGTGCACTTGGGGAGTGTGGCTTCACCCATAATGAAGCTCTCGAGGCTAGCTGTTACAGTAGACAATTTGGAGCAGAGTTCCATATTAGGAATAGGAATTTATCATTTATATGATTATATAATGTACAAACTAGAGAAATACAAACCCCAGGATCGCATAGGGTGGGTTAGTATGGGCATTTTACGACCAAAATGATGAGGCTCACAACAAAGAGTTTTTCAGTGTAAACTCAATTGGAGCCAGAGCCGATCAATTATTTATGTATTAACCTGGACAGTTAAGAGTTTGTGCTTTTTGTGCTTTTGTTAACATTAGTGACTGCAGGAGCAGGATCGCTGAAGCAGGTGGACAGTACAGAGCATCAAAATGCAAAATAACACGACTACTTTTTATCTTTTAACTGTTTGATATCGACCTTTTCAATATTATTTATCAAGATTAGGCATGGGCATTACGTAAAGTACAAATACAAAAAACACGGTTATCAAAGTATTATAGGGAAAATTATTTGAAATGGTTGAAATGGTTCTGCTCCCAGTGGGTTTTTGAGTTTTTGAGTCAAATTCTCCTCTCACAAGATGTCTTTAGTACAGGTTACCATGGCAACACTCTCTAGTCGCTTATGAGAGCTCATTGACCAGACCAGACCTGGCCTCAGATAAACGTGTCCTCTGACCTCCACAGACCCCAGAGAAGAAGGGGGACAGTGAGCCAGACAGCCCCCCTCAGGAGCCCAGCCGAGGGGCAGCACAGGGGGAAGGAGGGGGTGTGTCTCTGGAGCAGCCCTTCATCAAACTGAGCCAAGAGGAGTATGGAGAGCACCACTCCTCCATCATGCACTGCAGGTATCGTCATAGCAACACCAGAATTCACAATATTACAGCTGTTGCATTTTAATGTGCAAACCACTATGACGCAATGTATGTTTTCAGTGGAATCTTAGTAATCTTCGTCTTTGAGAAGGAAGATTGCATTTTGAGGAGTGATGGTCCGATATAGATTTGTTTGATCTGCAGATTTGGATATGTCTGTGATCGATAACTTATAGTTTCTAAAATCTCTGTCCTAAACTTTATAGCAAGACTTACAATTTGAAGTTGAAGTTTTTACTTTAATACCCCCAGAAGAAATACCAATAAAATCCCCTGATATGAGCCATAGTCAACCAAAATTCTACTGTCCTCCAGCCCCCAAGGGCCAAGTACTGCCCAACCCGGACACGCCCCTGTTAAAGCTCACAGTGGCGCTAAGATCGGGGACAAGATACAGCCCTAACAGTTATAAATTCCCTAGTATTTAGTTCAGGTTTTCTTGCAGCTAAGGGATTTTTGGTAGCACAGTATACTTACCATGAAAACTGTTATTTCTAGCCTAACAGCCATAGGTTCATTTAATTCCTTTTAACCTATCTAAGTCTGCCTCTATGATAGAGATAACCAGACAGAAAACTACAAGAAAGAACATTAAAGCTCCATAAAACCATCCTAGTGTCGTCCTTCATTCTCTGATCAGAGTATTGTTTAGATGAAGTGTCCCAACAAACATCGACTACACTCTTGGCTATCTCCATTATATCTCCATTAGTAACAATATAAAAGTACTGACTCTGGATGTCTTGCATCCTTGAACAGGAGAGCAGTTACTGCTAATGATAAAGCCTCTACTTAAATATTTAATTAAGTTAATTCATCTCATCAGCTGGAGGTTTTGGGAAACAACTGGTCTGACACTCTTGGTTTTTTCAGAGTGGACTCGTCTGGGCGCAGAGTGGCCAGCTTAGACGTCGATGGGGTCGTGAAGGTAACAGCTGTAAAAGTCTGTAAAAGTGCATATATTTAAAAAGTTGAACTGTGGATGTGGTTTGTGTTGTTAGGTGTGGTCCTTTAATCCCATTATGCAGACCAAAGCCACCATCATGTCCAAATCTCCACTGCTGTCCCTGGAGTGGGCTGCCAAACCGGACAGACTGGTACCAGCTTCTGCTCCACATACCTCCACACATCTTGTGCTTACACACGGTTGCTAGGCAACCTAATGCGCTAATCTTAATATTCACAATAGTTATTATTTCACAAATATATAAATCACAACACCTATATTTTGAAAAACGTTGTTAGAACCTTGCCCCTGTGTCCATCAGTTGCTGTTGGGGAGTGGAGTGAGCACTGTCCGACTGTACGACACTGATGCCAAGAAAAACCTGTACGAGATCAACATCGATGAGGCTCATCCACGGTAGGACATCCTCATCCTTCCTCCACATGTGTCTTTACATGTGTCCTTATGTGTCCTCATTGTGTCCTTAGGATCCTGTCCCTGGCATGCAGTCCGAGTGGTTCGTCCTTTGTGTGTTCGGCTGCAGCCCTGTCTCGCTGTGGGGGGGCGGAGACTTGTCGTGTCCCTGTCCCTGTGTCTGGACAGCTGCTGCTCTGGGACACCAAGACTGTCAAACAGCAGGTCAGTCCTCTCACATCACCTGTCATAAAGGGACATGACATCTCTGTGTCACCAGGTACCAGAGAAACATGTCGAAACCAAATATAGCTTTTACTGATAAGAACTGTAATGCTGATTTAATGTTCATTTTATTCATATTTTAAATTGGTGTTTTGGTTCTCAAGATGATTATCTAATGCGAAAGCAGAATGAGCCTCACATTTGGGTTTACAATATATATTCTAATACTAACATTTACTGCATATGCTAGTATTAGATGTTTTTTGATCTTAGTTTCCATGGGATTAAAAAAAGAATTCCATGTAATGAAAAGTCTTGTGTAAATGGAGTAGGGTAAGTGGTGTCGCTTTGTTGTTCATGTACATGTGCTTTGTGTTGTAGCTGAGGTTCTCTCTGGAGCCGGAGCCTGTGGCCATAAACTGCACAGCCTTTAACCACAATGGCAACCTGCTGGTGACCGGGGCCGCCGACGGGGTCATCCGCCTCTTTGGTACTGCCTGTGTCTGTGTCTCTGTGTCTCTGTGTCTCTGTGTGTCTGTGTGTCTGTGTGTCTGTGTGTCTGTGTGTCTGTGTGTCTGTGTGTCTGTGTCCTCTGTCCCTGTCTCATCTGCCCCTTGGTACTGGTACTGGCTGTGTCCGTCTGTCCTCTGTCTCTGTGTGCCGTCCCTCCCCTGCCTCTGTGTGCCGTCTCTCCTCTGCCTCTGTGTGCCGTCCCTCTGCCTCTGTGTGCCGTCTCTCCTCTGTCTCTGTGTGCCTGCCCCTCCTCTGCCTCTGTGTGCCGTCTCTCCTCTGTCCCTGTGTGCCGTCCCTCCTCTGTCTCTGTGTGCCTGCCCCTCCCCTGCCTCTGTGTGCCGTCCCTCCTCTGTCTCTGTGTGCCGTCCCTCCTCTGTCTCTGTGTGACGTCCCTCCTCTGTCTCTGTGTGCCGTCCCTCCTCTGCCTCTGTGTGCCGTCCCTCCCCTGCCTCTGTGTGCCGTCCCTCCTCTGTCCTTGTGTGTCTTGTGTCTCTGTTTGACCATGTCTGCCCCTGTCCCAGTCTCTGTGTGTCTCTATGTCCTTCCTCTCTCTCTGCCCCTCTGTCTTTGCATGTCCTTGTCTCCCTGTGTCTCTGTGTCCTGAGTGTTGACTGTTGGTGTCCCTCTGGTAGACATGCAGAGGTACGACTGTGCCATGAGCTGGAGGGCACACGACGGAGAGGTGTACAGTGTGGAGTTCAGCTATGACGAGAACACCGTCTTCAGCATCGGAGAGGACGGCAAGGTATTCTCTCCAGGTCATCTGGCTTAGAGAGAAGGGGGGGGGGACTTTGATTAGACCCTTGATGCCTTAGACAGAAGCACTGTGGGGAGAGTGTTAAACAGAGGTTCTTCTGTGTGTCTGTGTCTGTGCATGCGCGTGTGTATTTGTGTGTTTGCTTGTGTGCAGTTCATCCAGTGGAACATCCATCGCTGTGGGGTGCGACAGTCAGAGCAGGCCCTGCCCCAGGAGGCCACGGGGCCCTTCGTCCTATCCGGATACAGCGGATACAAGCAGGTATAAGCGGGTGGAAATGGATATGAGTGGGCACAAGTGTGTATGAGCAGATACAAATCACTGTGACTGAGTATGAGCGGCTACAAGCATGTACCATCAGTTACAAGATATGACCCACTGATCTCCTGACCCACTGATCTTCTGACCCTCTGCTGTTCTCCTGGCTGTGTGTGATTCAGGTGCAGGTTCCTCGTGGTCGGCTCTTTGCCTTTGACTCTGAGGGACAACACGTTCTTACCTGCTCCAGCTCCGGAGGGCTCATCCACAGGGTGAGTACCTCCTCCTGCAGAGGGAGCACAGTCCTAATGTGTTTTTGTTATTGGGGAAATCATCTTTAAAAATGTAGATATGATTACAAAAGTAACATTCTCTTTCCCAGTGGTCATTGTTGCATTTATTTGCCAGAGACGATGGAGACACTAGCAGTCTAATGTTTGGACACTTTATTTCCATGATCATTTGCATTGTTGATTCTCTCTGAAAGCATCAAAACTATGAATGGACTTGTATGGAAAAGTGTGAGATAATTCAAAACATGTTTTAGATTTTAGTTTATTCAAAACAGCCTTTACCCTTTGCTTTAATCACTGCTTTGTACTTTTGGCATTTCTTGACCCTGACATGGCACAGCTGTTAATTTCAGGAGTCTTCATCATGAAGCTCATTGAGAGAAGGAGAAGGGTTTGCAGCATCAACAAAGCAAAGAAAGACTCTGAGGATTCTGAATCTAAAATATTTAATAATTTTATAAATATTTAGTATTTTGTTTTGTTTCATTTAGTGAGTTATTTAACATATAATAATTCCTTACATATTGTTTCATTTACTATATTTGAAAAATGAATTACTACTTAATTTAAACGTGTACAGTCTTCATCCAACCATCCCTCTCCCTGTGCTTGTGACCTATAATGAACATGCCTAGATCTGATGTATGAGCGTTGTGTTTCAGCTGACCGGTGGGGAGGCAGGAGCCCTGGACACAGTGCTGTCTCTTGGGGGACACAGGGCTCCGGTGGTCACAGTGGACTGGTGCTCTGCCCTGGACTGTGGCACCTGCCTGACAGCCTCCATGGACGGGAAGATCAAACTGAGCACGCTCCTGGCCCAGAAGTGCTGACCCTCCGTGCACACACACACACACACAGAAGCAGGAGAGCAGGAGCCTCCTCAAGATGGAGTCTACATGGGGCAGGCGCCATGTGCCGTGGGGATGGACAGTTTAAGTGACCGTGTATCGTCTAAGAGGTTTGACATTCCAGAGCTCGTCTTTTAGAGGATCAGCTCAACTTCTATGCAGCAGTAGAAGATGGAACATCCACTCAGCAAACAGGAGTGTGTCAGATCATGTATTGTGCATTCTACCCAATGTGGAAATATGCTTTTTTATTTGTATTTATCATTTGAAAACACATTTTAGGGGACTCAAGGAAAATGTGCATTAGGGTTCAAAGGTCTGTGCTGCTGCACACCGGGCCTCTCTGATTTCATGTGCTCTCTGTGTCTGATTCTTCTTGCCACAAAACATGTACAACAGGTCAAATTCTCCAGCTAAGGTAGTCCTGACCAAGACTAGCTCAAGATCTGGAGATGGGTCAAATGCCTAACACAATTTCCCTATGGGTGTGTATCCAAACGTAAATGTTTCACAATATTACAGCCTTATTGTGTGTATTAACATGCAAGTAATCGCAGTGACGGTTTGTGTTCATGTAAGTGAATAAAGCAAAAATCCAGCAGTGACAGTGTGCGCTTTTGTGCCGTGTGCAGCGGAGCGAGCGCAGACAGGGGGCGCACACGAGGCGCGCTTTTCCTGCAGAGGAAGAGTGCGCACAATAACAAGGCTAGCGCTAGCATAGCACGGCACGGAACAGAAAAGCATGGCAAAAACGTACTGTTTGGGCCAAATATAAAGCTCAGCCTTTACTATAAGATCCCGCTACCAGCAGCAGCGGAATGCGCGGCTAGCAGCGAGCAGCGGGTCATGTTTTAGCGCAAACACAGAAGGGGCATCTTGTGTGAGTGCGTCAGACTGAGTGCACCGCAAACGCAGGCTGCTGGTTCTATGTCTTCTAGTTAGACTTCACTTGGACCCGTGTAGTGTGACTGTGCACGCAGAGAGCTTTCGCCATGGAGAGCCTTTACAAGCGCAAAATGTTCGCTTCTATGCGGAAAACCAAAGTGGCCGCAAAGCGTCAGATCGGGCTGCCCGCCTCCATCCTGGACGACAGCGACGAGGGCTCCTTCTCCTCGTCCTCCTCTGGCTCCGAGTCCGAGTTCCGCAGGTCAGTGGACCGCAGAGGGCCCCCAGGACACGCCAGTCCTCTGCACAAGGGCCACAGTACACAGCCCAGCACACTGCACAGGGGCCCCATTGGAGAAAAGAATATCTCAATAAGTTTGGAGTATACCAATAACAATATTCAGAAAAGATATTCTGTCACTCCAATAGAAATGTGTTAAAACGTGTCTATAAACCTATTAGCTCAGGGTTAACTATCAGACAAATGTAACATGACTGTGAAATGACCCATAAAAGTCTAGAAATATTATCACACACGTTTTAATCAGCTCTCAATTAGCATGTGTTAAAAACGACATTCACAATGTTGTTGACATTTGGATAATCTTGCCACCTCTGCCCCTGTACACAGAGAACACCACAAACATTTTTGCTCTGATCTGAATTCTCCTACAGCCTGTAGAAATATGGGTAATAATGCATTCCATGAGAGTGCAAGTGTCAAAATAGGCTTCTTAGTTTGAGGAAAAGGGCCAGATGACTTCTCAGTTCCCTGAATGTTATTTCTTCAGTATTGTAAACAATGTATTTTAAAGTGTTGTGTGCACATGTTAACAGCTCTCAGGAGGAGGACAGTGACTCTGGGGCCAGCTCCAGTGACCACAGCCGCTCAGTGACCCGGAGGAAACGCTCATTTTTGGGCCGTGACAGCACGTCGTCGTCCTCTAGCTCAGAAGAGAGCTCAGAAGAGGAGGAGCCTAAACGCTCAGGCCGCTCAGGCAAAAGGAGCCGAGTGCAGAGGAATGACGAATCAGACTCGGACACTGCAGAGAAGACCAGAAAGGAGGCCACGGAGAAGACCAGAAAGGAGGCCCCTGAGAAGGCCAAGAGACGCCAGAGACACAACAAACTCCTGGCCCTGTCCCGAAGGATCAAGGCCGGGGTCAACCGTCGAAGGAGCCGCCTTAAGCAGGTCCCAGACTCAAAACCACACAGGCACTGACACATGGACCCCACCCACCTGAAACAAACCCCGCCCACACTCCTCCAACCTGAAACAAACCCACACTCCTCCCACCTGAAACAAACCCCACCCACACTCCTCCAACCTGAAACAAACCCACACTCCTCCCACCTGAAACAAACCCACACTCCTCACACCTGAAACAAACCCACACTCCTCACATCTGAAACAAACCCCACCCACACTCCTCCAACCTGAAACAAACCCACACTCCTTCAATCTGAAACAAACCCACACTCCTCACACCTGAAACAAAACCACACTCCTCCAACCTGAAACAAACCCCACCCACACTCCTCACACCTGAAACAAACCCACACTCCTCACACCTGAAACAAACCCACACTCCTCCAACCTGAAACAAGCCCACACTCCTCACACCTGAAACAAACCCACACTCCTCCAACCTGAAACAAACCCACACTACTCACACCTGAAACAAACCCACACTCCTTCAATCTGAAACAAACCCACACTCCTCCCACCTGAAACAAACCCACACTCCTTCAACCTGAAACAAACCCACACTCCTCCAACCTGAAACAAACCCCACCCACACTCCTCACACCTGAAACAAACCCCACCCACACTCCTCACACCTGAAACAAACCCACACTCCTACAACCTGAAACAAACCCACACTCCTACAACCTGAAACAAACCCACACTCCTCCAACCTGAAACAAACCCACACTCCTCCCACCTGAAACAAACCCCACCCACACTCCTCCAACCTGAAACAAACCCACACTCCTCCCACCTGAAACAAACCCACACTCCTCCCACCTGAAACAAACCCACACTCCTCCAACCTGAAACAAACCCACACTCCTTCAATCTGAAACAAACCCACACTCCTCACACCTGAAACAAACCCCACCCACACTCCTCCAACCTGAAACAAACCCACACTCCTCATACCTGAAACAAACCCACACTCCTCACACCTGAAACAAACCCCACCCACACTCCTCCCACCTGAAACAAAACCACACTCCTCCCACCTGAAACAAACCCACACTCCTACAACCTGAAACAAAGCCACACTCCTCACACCTGAAACAAACCCCACCCACACTCCTCACACCTGAAACAAACCCACACTCCTCACACCTGAAACAAACCCACACTCCTCACACCTGAAACAAACCCACGCTCCTCACACCTGAAACAAACCCCACCCACACTCCTCCAACCTGAAACAAACCCACACTCCTCCCACCTGAAACAAACCCACACTCCTTCAACCTGAAACAAACCCACACTCCTCCAACCTGAAACAAACCCCACCCACACTCCTCACACCTGAAACAAACCCCACCCACACTCCTCACACCTGAAACAAACCCACACTCCTACAACCTGAAACAAACCCACGCTCCTCACACCTGAAACAAACCCCACCCACACTCCTCCAACCTGAAACAAACCCACACTCCTCATACCTGAAACAAACCCACACTCCTCACACCTGAAACAAACCCCACCCACACTCCTCCCACCTGAAACAAAACCACACTCCTCCCACCTGAAACAAACCCACACTCCTACAACCTGAAACAAAGCCACACTCCTCACACCTGAAACAAACCCCACCCACACTCCTCACACCTGAAACAAACCCACACTCCTCACACCTGAAACAAACCCACGCTCCTCACACCTGAAACAAACCCACACTCCTCCCACCTGAAACAAACCCACGCTCCTCACACCTGAAACAAACCCACGCTCCTCACACCTGAAACAAACCCACACTCCTCCAACCTGAAACAAACCCACACTCCTCACACCTGAAACAAACCCACACTCCTCACACCTGAAACAAACCCCACCCACACTCCTCCAACCTGAAACAAACCCACACTCCTCCAACCTGAAACAAACCCACACTCCTCCAACCTGAAACAAACCCACACTCCTCCAACCTGAAACAAGCCCACACTCCTCACACCTGAAACAAACCCCACCCACACTCCTCCAACCTGAAACAAACCCACACTCCTCACACCTGAAACAAACCCACACTCCTCCAACCTGAAACAAACCCCACCCACACTCCTCCAACCTGAAACAAACCCACACTCCTCCAATCTGAAACAAACCCACACTCCTCACACCTGAAACAAACCCACACGCCTCCCACCTGAAACAAACCCACACGCCTCCCACCTGAAACAAACCCACACTCCTCCCACCTGAAACAAACCCACACTTCTCACACCTGAAACAAACCCCACCCACACTCCTCCAACCTGAAACAAACCCCACCCACACTCCTCACACCTGAAACAAACCCACACTCCTCACACCTGAAACAAACCCACACTCCTCCAACCTGAAACAAACCCACACTCCTCACACCTGAAACAAACCCACACTCCTCCAACCTGAAACAAACCCACACTCCTCCAACCTGAAACAAACCCACACTCCTCCAACCTGAAACAAACCCCACCCACACACACACACTCCTTCAACCTGAAACAAACCCACACTCCTCACACCTGAAACAAACCCACACTCCTCCAACCTGAAACAAACCCACACTCCTCCCACCTGAAACAAACCCACATTCCTTCCACCTGAAACAAACCCACATTCCTTCCACCTGAAACAAACCCACACTCCTCACACCTGAAACAAACCCACACTCCTCACACCTGAAACAAACCCCACCCACACTCCTCCAACCTGAAACAAACCCCACCCACACTCCTCCAACCTGAAACAAACCCCACCCACACTCCTCCAACCTGAAACAAACCCACACTCCTCCAACCTGAAACAAACCCACACTCCTCCAACCTGAAACAAACCCACACTCCTCCAACCTGAAACAAGTCCACACTCCTCACACCTGAAACAAACCCACACTTCTCCAACCTGAAACAAACCCATACTCCTCCAACCTGAAACAAACCCACACTTCTCCAACATGAAACAAACCCATACTCCTCCAACCTGAAACAAACCCACACTTCTCCAACCTGAAACAAACCCACACTCCTCCAACCTGAAACAAACCCACACTTGTCCAACCTGAAACAAACCCACACTCCTCCAACCTGAAACAAACCCACACTCCTCACACCTGAAACAAACCCACACTCTTCACACCTGAAACAAACCCACACTCCTTACACCTGAAACAAACCCCACCCACACTCCTCCAACCTGAAACAAACCCCACCCACACTCCTCCCACCTGAAACAAACCCATACTCCTTCAACCTGAAACAAGCCCACACTCCTCCCACCTGAAACAAACCCACACTCCTCCAACCTGAAACAAACCCACACTCCTCACACCTGAAACAAACCCACACGCCTCCCACCTGAAACAAACCCACACTTGTCCAACCTGAAACAAACCCCACCCACACTCCTCCAACCTGAAACAAACCCCACCCACACTCCTCCCACCTGAAACAAACCCACACTCCTTCAACCTGAAACAAACCCACACTCCTCACACCTGAAACAAACCCCACCCACACTCCTCACACCTGAAAAAAACCCACACTCCTCACACCTGAAACAAACCCACTCCTCACACACGACATAAACTCTTTCCGCTCTTATTACTCCTGACATGGGACATGCTTCTCTTTCTATGTTTCAGGACTCTGATGAAGATGAAGAGTCTAAAGGAAATGGTGTTGACAAGGAGGCATCCCAAGGAGGCAAGGAAGCAAGTGAAGGAGATGAGGAAGTACACAAAGGAGACAAAGAAGCAAGTGAAGGAGATGATGAGAACAGACACCAGAAGAGAAGCAGAGGAGAAAGGAAAACTAGCGGAGGAGAAAAGGAAGAAATTGAAGGAGACAAGAAAGCAAGTGAAGGAGACAAGGAGGCCATTAAAGGCAATGAGGAGGCAGGAAAAGGAGATGAAGAGATGGAGGAGACCACAAAAGTAGGAGAATGTGAGGAGGGAGGAACAAGAGAGGGAGACTGAGGAGGCTCAAGTATCTCCTTTTTATAGGGACTTGATGTCAGAGCTCAGATGGGCTCTGATTGGCTGACGGACAGAGTCTTCAAAAGGACACAGCGCTGTTGTTGTTTTTAGCAGCTCATTTGGAAATACAAATGTAAAAAGTATGCGACACAACCTGCAGAGTCCATAGTGTTAAACCCTCTGTCCATTTACAGAAAATGGACGCTAAATATTTAACCCTGACTTCATCATTATCTAACCATTCTAAGCATTAGTTTGAGCATAAGATCTTTTCATATAATCTTCTGCTTTTGTTTGTGCTGTGCCCGTGCAGTGTGGACACTCGACATGTGCTCATGTGGGATAGTCAGAGTCAAGCTCTCTCATACAGAAGGGCCCATCGCTAAACTCTGGCTCCTGAGTATAAGCCAGTGTGGAGTCTGTGAGGCAGCAGACTGCTGGATGGACTCATATGTTAGTATAATAACATATTTTAGCAGGGCTTTATATAAAGGACATTTCCACTGAAGATCTGACCACATCTTGTTTTTACTGTTGAGTTTGTAGAGTGTCACTTGGCTCTCAGCTCTAGGGGCATAGTTCATATATTTATGTCCTGAAGAAGTGAGTGAGCGGCTGTACAGTCCCTTTTTCTGTGTTTGTGACATTAATGTATAAATCTGCTGAGCTCCCGTAGGGTAAACAGGACACTGTTTAAAGCAGGGCTGTGATGGTCTCATATCACATGTTCATCATGGTACAATATTTCTGGCGTTGTTGTGAGGCAGTCATGTACAAATGCTACTTTTTGGATTAAAAGTAAAAATCTGGTTCATGTTGGCACCACTGAAATGGAGAAAAGGATCATGGAGTATGTATTCCACTGCAGCACTCAAACATGTTTAAGCAAAGCAGCAAATCAGTATGTTACTCCAGTGTTATTGTGAGGATTTGGATATGCTAATACAACAAAAGTCTGTTAATTGTACTTGATTTGTGGTAATAGATACAGACAAAACACAGTCTCATTGTGACCTGAAGAGCTGCTTTTCCAATACATCTGCTCAGGCCTTTGAGACCCTTTTCATTTCCTTATAACACTGATAAACTTATACTGAATCTTCTGTGTTTATATTTCTCAGTGAGTGACATTCTACAAAAATCTAAAGGTGAAATAGTTAAAGATTGAATGAAGATCCAATGAATTTGGATCCACAGGGTTAAGGAGAGTCAAAATTTCCAGAGCCGATGGTCCCCGGCCTCCTCAGGCTGCGCTTGTATGAACCGGTCAGGACTTCTGTAGTTGCACAGTGGCCACACTCCTCCATCCCCAGAGCTTTGTGTATGAGGTTTAACAGGTGAAAACCTGCTCCTGAACTCTGGAGCTGACACACCAGTGTGAAATGAACACCACCCCTCATACACCTACTGCAGACCTGCTCAGTAATGGAATCCTCTTGAATGCAGTTACATTAAAGCCACCTCAACGTGAGGCCGAGCAGCTCTGCATTTCTCCACTCCACTTCTCAGAGCACTTTCATTTAGCTTGAACTGTTTTCCTGATAGATCGAACCTTTCCTCTGCCATAATGTGCTGTCTGTTATTTGAATGTAATATCTCACTGCAGTACTTGTCGAGTAGTTTCAGTATTCATTTTTAGCCTGTATAAAACCAGTCCTCATGTGCACTGTATAAAGGAGCGGGATTATAAAAGTGAAAACACTCGAATGTGATGATTCCAGATGGAGGACGGGGCCTATAGAATGGGAGATCCACTGAAATCCCCAAACTTCTGACCCATAAATGTTGAACCTTTCTCAAATGAAATGCTTTTCATCCATTTTCACTCTTGGATAAACTTCACTGATCCACAGGAAAAATCTGTCGGACACTGGAGGTTTTTATGGTTCATTCTGTTTTTTTCCCACTTCCAGCCACTGTCCCTGTGTGAAGGAGCAGTAGTTATGTGTGAAGTACTCTCGTCTACTTGTAGGCATCTGCATGTGTGGTATGCTCTTAGGATCTTTTATGTTTCATACCGACTACACGATCCTCGCATATTGTGTAGTTTAGCCCATCACCTGATGAGGGCGGCAGTGCACAGCCTGCAGGAAAGAGAGAGAAGAGGAGAGCAATGTCCGCCATGTTTGATAGGGGCAGTGAAGCTCTGGTCCATGGATCTATTCTGAGCGTGACTAGACTCATGTCTTGAGCCGTGACCGCGCTAAGGATGTGCGCCCTGGAGTCGTGAGGAGCGACGCACTGACAGAACCCGGAGAACTGCACAGAGGAGGCGGCAAAGACACAACATGGTGCAGACGTGCTCTGCGTACGGCTGTAAAAACCGCTACCACAAAGACAGACAGATCTCATTCCACAAGTGAGTCCAGTTCTGTCCCCCGTGGAGCCTTGGGTCAGTTAGCATCAGGCTCCAGAGTGTGGAACAAGAGGGCATCTGACTCACACGCAGCGCACACCTGTACCACCTGGCGCAAAATGGGGGGACGTGCATTCACGTCACGTCCACACAGTTTTCCTTTGGTGGTGTGTGGAGTTTGCCAATGAATCTTCCAGAGCCATGGGTTAGATCAGATGCGCCCACAGGGAAAGCGTCGCACCTCAAACCTGTGCCAAACCAAACAGCATCTCTAAACTCTGCTTTTATTCCATAATCGAGCAAAGTTTGTTTGGAATCTCTGTGTTGCACCTTTTTGCTAGTGGCGGGTTTGACTGGTGAGATATTTCAGGACTAAACCAGATTTAATTTAATTCACTATTAAACCCACTCTGTGCTTCAGTATCTGACAATCAGAACAGCAGCCTCATCCTGCGCAGTGATAAATTCTAAACTGTAAACTGGTCTAAACTGGTATAGTTATGGTCAGATATTTACAAAATGAAAAGTAGAAATTAGGTCACTGTTGTTGTTTTAACGTGTACTTTATCCTAAGACTATTAATAAAAAGTAGTTCAAACTAAATGGTGTGGTAAACGTTCGGTGATGGTGCAGGTTCCCTCTGGCTCGGCCGGACGTCTGTGACAAGTGGGTGTCAGCCATGAGACGAGACAACTTCAGACCCACCAAGTACAGCAGCCTGTGCTCGCAGCACTTCACCCAGGACAGCTTCAAGAGGGAGTGCAACAACCGTGTCCTCAAGGAGAACGCCGTGCCCTCCGTCTTCTCCTCCTGCCTGCGCATCAAGGTGCCCGCCCCCAGCACCACCCACCTACAGCACCACGCACCCACTGCACCCCACCCACTCCACCACCCCAGCACCATGCACCCACTGCACCCACCCACTGCATTACCCACTGCATCCACCCACTGTACCACCCACAGCACCCACCCACAAAGCATCCAGAGTACCCACCCTCTGTACACGGCCACACAGTACACACCCACAGTACCAAGCCCCCACCCTGAGTATCTATCCACGCAGCACCTACTCGGCTTCGCCCATAGAAATGTTTAATGTCTCCATGGAGACAGGCAGGCTGCCTGATAGTTACATAAGTTACAATAGTGAACGTTTTAGTCTCTAACATCTTAAATGGTTTGTGTTCCAGCACGAGTGCCATGAGTCCTTCCCTCCTGAGCTGCACTTCCCCCTGCCCTCTGACCCCGGGGAGCAGGGGGAGGAGCCTGTGTCACATGACCAGACGGCAGCAGTGTCATGTGACCACAACTACACGGCAGAGGACTCTGCGTGGCAGAAGAAGCGTATCGAGCAGCTGGAGGAACAGGTGGAGCGTCTGCGCAGACGCCTCAAGAGCAGCCAGCAGAGGTGCAGACGCCAGGAGAGGCACATCCGACGTCTGCGCACCACTCTGGGGCTGCCTGCACTGCCCCCAAGCCTGGACCAGAACTGACCTGTATAGTCCTGTTTATCTGTGCCCCTGTTCTCAAACTGTGGAGCGTGTACTCCAGACTCTTCTGCAGTTTAGCAGCGCTTAAAAGCACAGTACCGCAATTTTGCACTCTTAAAATACTTTTCGCAATGCTCAGAAGCAAAAGTGGAGTTTTTGACATCACACCACTTCTCACTTCACAGCACGCAATGTTTTCATTCATACTTTTAAGAGCCGCTTTTACAATGTATCTGTAAGTTGGAGAACAATGAATGAATTCATATTCATATAACCTGACCCTGTTCCTAAACCTAACCCTGTTCCTAAACCTGACCCTGTTCCTAAACCTGACCCTGTTCCTAAACCTAACCCTGTTCCTAAACCTGACCCTGTTCCTAAACCTAACCCAAACCTGAACCTATTTGTCAAAAGAGATGGAAACATAAAACTATATAACAGGGGAACAAGTGGATCTCACCACCTGACTCCTCCCTCAGACTGCACCTGACTCCTCCCTCAGACTGCACACTCCTCTGACTGCTGTGTGCAGCTGTAGTCTTCACATGGAGCAGAGCTGTGGTGATCACACACTTTACACTTCATATAGGGAAAGGGCTGTGATATCCGCCTCCATCTCCTCCTCCTCAGTCTCCTCCTCCTCAGTCTCCTCTTTGGAGTTTTTGCAGCCTCTTATCTGCCAACAATGCACCAAATTCAGTAAGAAAACTGCCGTCTTATCATAGAGATGATGGGTTTGGCCCTTGGTGACAGTTCGGTTGTAAGGTAGCAGATATGGAATTACCTCCCAAGCCTGATCTGGTGCCCATGTCCAACCAAACTATTGTACATGAGGCAGGATTTGTAGTGATATCTGTGATATAATTCTGTTGGTCATGTTTTAGCAAAATGTCTTATCTGTCATGTGCACTTAGATTTACTGCCAGTTTGATCCACATCCTTTGAGTTTGTCTTTCTCTAGAACAGCCGTACAAGTCTTGCTTTAGACCTGTTTAGTTTAGCCCACTTTAATAATACCAGAGGGCAAAATGTTGTTTCTAGGTGGGACCTTGTGTGAAATGTTTGATCAAGTACATCAGTGTCTCACCCAGCCACTCAGAGTTATCTAACAGAGAACATGCTCCTTGGGCCATCTGTATTAAAAAGAAAAAAAAGTATGCACAAAAAAGAAGCTTTTGACCCTTGCTCATTAAAAATGTGTATATGTATATTTTTGTGAACAGATGAACATGTGATTTTTAATAAGTTCTAAACATGATAATGGTTAACTGCTGTGCCCGAGGATCTCCGGATGTGAGTCACATTTAACTCTGGACTCAGTAGGAGACACTGGAGCTTGTTGCTCCCTCTTGGTGCTGGGTGAGGCTGTGGGGCCCCGCACAGAGGAGAGACCTCCTCCTCTCTGAGACATTCCCCAGCAGCAGATAAGAGCAGACCCACCCTGTACTCTGTAAACACTATATTTCCCCCACGTACACACACACACACCCACACACACACTGATGAGTCTGAGTTTATGAATGATGAGGGAGAGGAGCCTGGAGAGCCGCCTTAGCACCTCAGAACTCATGAGCAGCATGTGGCCTCCACCAACAATGCAAGTGATTCTAGTGCGGTGTTCTGAAGACTCACAGCCCCACAGAAGACAGACATCCATCTGCCCTGAGCTCGCACCAGGAGCAATAATCCACTGGGACCATTCTGGGGCTTGGTGGTGGCTGTGGGTGGAGGGGGTGTGACTTCAGCGGGCCCCTCCCTGTCCCCCGGTGGGTCCCAGAGGCCCTGTACTTGGACTGTGACACCACAGAGGACCGTGCCAGGGCAGAACTAACGGACATTCATTGTGCACGCCAGACTCCGTAAGTACTCTTGTTTTTTTTGTACTTTTAAAGGTGATTAGGCTGAAATTAGGCTGCATGATTTGGGAAAAAATATGTAATTAAGATTTTTTCAAAAAGCACTGCTATTACGATTTGTCATTTGTAATGGTTAGATAGCAGTATTCTGTTCAAAGTTCTCATTTTAAAGAGGAGTGAAATCTATCCAAACTAAAGGAAGAATGAGATGCTTCAGAACAAATTAGTCTAGGTCTAAAGGACAGGGTTAGCAGCCTTTACACAATAAGAGAATAGTTTTTGCACGCAGAAGAATGATGGTCTTTGTGATATGATAAGTACATCCATTCAAATTGCAGTTTTGATCTGATTTAAATAAAAGTGGAACACCAAAACTCCACCCACATCCACATTTCAAACAGAGCTGCTCTACTGAGCAGTACCTGGAGGACTAAAGAGAGTGGGGGGAGTGGGGGTCTGGAGGACTAAAGAGGAGAGTGGGTGGGGTCTGGAGGACTAAAGAGGAGAGTGGGTGGGGTCTGGAGGACTAAAGGGGAGAGTGGGTGGGGTCTGTAGGTCTAAAGGGGAGAGTGGGTGGGGTCTGGAGGACTAAAGAGAGTAGGTGGAGTCTGGAGGACTGAAGAGGAGAGTGGGTGGAGTCTGGAGGACTAAAGGGGAGAGTGGGTGGGGTCTGGAGGACTAAAGGAGAATAGGTGGGGTCTGGAGGACTGAAGAGGAGAGTGGGTGGGGTCTGGAGGACTAAAGGGGAGAGTGGGCGGGGTCTGGAGGACTAAAGAGGAGAGTGGGCGGGGTCTGGAGGACTAAAGGGGAGAGTGGGCAGGGTCTGGAGGACTAAAGAGGAGAGTGGGTGGGATCTGGAGGACTAAAGGGGAGAGTGGGTGGGGTCTGGAGGTCTAAAGGGGAGAGTGGGTGGGGTCTGGAGGACTAAAGAGAGTAGGTGGAGTCTGGAGGACTGAAGAGGAGAGTGGGTGGGGTCTGGAGGACTAAAGGGGAGAGTGGGTGGGGTCTGGAGGACTAAAGGAGAGTAGGTGGGGTCTGGAGGACTGAAGAGGAGAGTGGGTGGGGTCTGGAGGACTAAAGGGGAGAGTGGGCGGGGTCTGGAGGACTAAAGAGGAGAGTGGGCGGGGTCTGGAGGACTAAAGGGGAGAGTGGGCGGGGTCTGGAGGACTAAAGAGGAGAGTGGGTGGGGTCTGGAGGACTAAAGGGGAGAGTGGGTGGGGTCTGGAGGACTAATGGGGAGAGTGGGCGGGGTCTGGAGGACTAAAGAGGAGAGTGGGTGGAGTCTGGAGGACTAAAGGGGAGACCACTAAAGATGCAAATGTAGGTAGTTTCCACTAAAACTAAAAATGACTAAGAACAGTAGATGATGCTATTAAACCCCATTTACAGTTTTGTAGTGACAAAAGTGGATTTAGTGTTTAGTTACACATTCTCATTCTTCAACCAGCTGAACTCTGTTGCCATGGAGATCCTGGAGGCATTTTACCGCAGGAAGCTGAAGAAGAAGCAGAAGAAGAGTGCGATGTTTCACTCTGAGATGCAGCTAAACCGAGCCCCCTCATTGGCCAGTGTTGGCGCCATGGCAACAGGTGGAGAAACCACGGCAGCGGGCCTCATCACCAGAGTCCTGCACTTCACCAGGTCACATGACACGCCTTCTCCCTAACATCCTGTGTAGCTGTGTGCACAGCTCCTGTCCCATTTGATCTCTTTGTGTTTTTGCTCAGATGAATCAATATTTAAAGATGCAGCACAGGGAGCTGTGGGTGTCATGACATGTTAAAAGTGCACAAATATAACAAATCCTTCAGTGGAAGGACACTTCTGTGTTTAGAAAGAGATGTTTGTGTCTAAGTGCTAACGCAACAACGTTACAAACTGAAGCTAATTTAATGTATTTGAATTTTACTAGGTTGTTTATTTTATGGTTTACGGTTTTAATAAAAGGAACTGTTAGCTTGACAAGAATTAATTCGAGAGGAAATTTGACCTCTGTGTTATATTAACACATAACAAATCACTGTTACTTTTTTATTCTTTAGAAAATGTTATATTCGCCCAAAACAACGAATGAACATGTTTTAGAAGTTACACTTTCATTTTTTAAAATGTATTATTATTATTTCTTAATTGTGAAAAAGACAAATACATACAAAACTATACAACAACAACAACAACAGTACATGACAACAGACAGCAGACAAAAAACGTAGAGGAAAGACAAAAAACAATCTAAAAAATAATCATAATGATCAAGGAGGGAAATTGTGTTATGTATGTGTGTGGGTGTGTATAGGTGTGTGGGTGTGTATAGGTGTGTATAGGTGTGTGGGTGTGTATAGGTGTGTATGTATGTGTGGGTGTGTATAGGTGTGTATGTATGTGTGGGTGTGTATGTATGTGTGGGTGTGTATAGGTGTGTGGGTGTGTATAGGTGTGTATGTATGTGTGTGGGTGTGTATAGGTGTGTGGGTGTGTATAGGTGTGTGGGTGTGTATAGGTGTGTATGTGTGTGTGGTGGTGTTTGCTATAGTATTATTGTTACCATCATTACTGTCCTACCGTCTTGCCATTGCTATTATCTCCATCCCGGTCACCTTATGGTGGTTACACTTTCATTTTTGACGCAGTCTTTTCCTGTACATGCTAAGTCACACCCCTTCAGAGCACTATCACACACACTCAGTGTGCGTCCCGCTAATGAAAGCACCACAGTTCACAGCAGGTTTGTCTAGTTGTGTAAAGTTTGTCTCATGTTTTTTTTTAGAGAATTGTGGTGTGGGAGCATTGCACAGATTCTTACAGCAAACTGTAAGGAGGGTTTGAAAAGGGCCCAGGAGAGAGCTAAAAAAAAGATTTAAAAAATGTATTTGGCATATACCCCTCTTTAAAATCCGATAACTGTACTTGTCCCATTATGTAATTGTCTACATTCTTTGTAGCTTTATGAACCTTTCAGAATGGTACAGCCACATTAAAGTGACAGCCAGTGCATCTTGCACACAGGGTTATTTTTGCAAATGTTGAATCACCTTTCAAACATTCTTCATTCACTGCACACGGGTATGAAACTATTGTAGCCACAGCCACCCTGGGCCAGACTGGCAGAAGCGAGGCTGCCTAAAACACAACAGTGTATTTTGCCACTGCTGCCCACCTGTGGCCCCAGGAACTCCCAGGCTCAGCCCTGCTTAGCTTCTGAGATCTGACAAGATCAGACTGACAAGCCGCTATGACACAGGAGATTTCTGTTTTAATAATAGTTGACAGTTGAAAAAAAAAGAAATCAGAACTGACAAAAAAATCTAAGAATCACATTTCATCTATTTGTACAGAGCTAAACTACAGGGTTAGCACTTTTTATGCAGAATAAGTAATAAACAAATTGCATCCATTTAAATTGTTATTTCGATTCAATTGCAATTGATGTTGCAGCCCCGATTTCACATGTGTGGAGCAGGACAGGGCCGGCCCAGGCTCCAGTGGTGAGGAGGGGCTGCTTCTTCCTGAGATAAGTCCCAAACAGAGTGCTATTCTAGGCTCCAGATCAGGAGTGTCCCAGTGTCCTGGAGCCTTCAGCTGGACTTCACATCTGAACCTGTCTCCCAAAGGTCCACAGTTTATTCTTCTCTTTACCCACAATCCCCAGTGTCTGATACTATCACTTCCTGTTTATCCGAGAGTAAACATATTCAGACGGCAACGTGAACGATGCCCTGTGCTCCCTCTCTTTAGGCTCAGTCATGATTAAAGCAACTGTATGGAGCTTGTGCTCTTACAGAGTTAAAGATTTAGAGTTAATAAAGATATGTATTTATGTAAACATAAATACAGCATGGTGGCTGAGTAGTTAGCACTTATGCCTCACAGCAAGAAGGTTCCGGGTTCGATCCGGGGCCTTTCTGTGTGGAGTTTGCATGTTCTTCCCATGTCTGGATGGGTTTCCTCCGGACACTCTGGTTTCCCCCATCAACCCCAAAAAATGCAGCACCCCTATGAAGCGTGTGAAAGCTCAGAACTTCAACAGTTCACCCCTGAGCTGCAGAGGCTTAGATCAGAGAGAGTCCTTTTTAGGTTTATGCCTAAAACCTCTCAAAACAAATGAAAGACTCATGTGAGGCTCATTCTGCTTTCTGATTGGATAATGAGAGTCTTGAGAACCAACTATTTAATGATAACATAAACATCCTGTGTCATATCCAAATTGGCCTCACAGTTGTAAAAGTTATATTTGAATCTGGGGACACAGTTCGGTCATGTGTGAATAACAGTGGAGATGAAGCCTTGTCAAGTACCTGTTTGTATGCATGTTTGTGTGTTTTGATTCTTCATTATTAACTAATAATTAGTGTGAGACCATCAACTAAGTTATCTTTTGTTATTGTGAAACATTATAAACCCACATTTTGTTTATTAGTGGAAGAATCTATCACTTCATACAAGCACCTGTCAGAACTGTAACAAAGTTAACAAACGGAGACTATAAGTACAGACTTATAGTCACAAACAGACTATGTGAACTGTTATGGCCCAGGTAATGTGTGTGTGTCATGTTTTGGTGCTTACAGGTGCACAGATGTGTGTGTGTGTGTGTGTTGGTGCATACAGGTGTACAGATGTGTGTGTGTTGGTGCATACAGGTGTACAGATGTGTGTGTGTTGGTGCATACAGGTGTACAGATGTGTGTGTGTTTGTGCATACAGGTGTACAGATGTGTGTGTGTGTGTGTGTTGGTGCATACAGGTGTACAGATGTGTGTGTGTTGGTGCATACAGGTGTACAGATGTGTGTGTGTGTTGGTGCATACAGGTGTACAGATGTGTGTGTGTTGGTGCATACAGGTGTACAGATGTGTGTGTGTTGGTGCATACAGGTCTACAGATGTGTGTGTGTGTGTTGGTGCATACAGGTGTACAGATGTGTGTGTGTTGGTGCATACAGGTGTACAGATGTGTGTGTGTGTTGGTGCATACAGGTGTACAGATGTGTGTGTGTTGGTGCTTCCAGGTGTACAGATGTGTGTGTGTGTGTTGGTGCATACAGGTGTACAGATGTGTGTGTGTTGGTGCATACAGGTGTACAGATGTGTGTGTGTGTGTTGGTGCATACAGGTGTACAGATGTGTTTGTGTTGGTGCATACAGGTGTACAGATGTGTGTGTGTGTGTTGGTGCATACAGGTGTACAGATGTGTGTGTGTTGGTGCATACAGGTATACAGATGTGTGTGTGTTGGTGCATACAGGTATACAGATGTGTGTGTGTGTTGGTGCATACAGGTGTACAGATGTGTGTGTGTTGGTGCATACAGGTGTACAGATGTGTGTGTGTGTTGGTGCATACAGGTGTACAGATGTGTGTGTGTTGGTGCTTCCAGGTGTACAGATGTGTGTGTGTGTTGGTGCATACAGGTGTACAGATGTGTGTGTGTTGGTGCATACAGGTGTACAGATGTGTGTGTGTTGGTGCATACAGGTGTACAGATGTGTGTGTGTTGGTGCATACAGGTGTACAGATGTGTGTGTGTTGGTGCATACAGGTGTACAGATGTATGTGTGTGTTGGTGCATACAGGTGTTCAGGTGTGTGTGTGTGTGTGTGTGTGTGTGTGTGTGTTGGTGCATACAGGTGTACAGATGTGTGTGTGTTGGTGCATATAGGTGTACAGATATGTGTGTGTTGGTGCATACAGGTGTACAGATGTGTGTTGGTGCATACAGGTGTACAGATGTGTGTGTGTTGGTGCTTCCAGGTGTACAGATGTGTGTGTGTTGGTGCATACAGGTGTACAGATGTGTGTGTGTGTTGGTGCATACAGGTGTACAGATGTGTGTGTGTTGGTGCTTCCAGGTGTACAGATGTGTGTGTGTTGGTGCATACAGGTGTACAGATGTGTGTGTGTGTTGGTGCATACAGGTGTACGGATGTGTGTGTGTGTTGGTGCTTCCAGGTGTACAGATGTGTGTGTTGGTGCATACAGGTGTACAGATGTGTGTGTGTTGGTGCATACAGGTATACAGATGTGTGTGTGTGTTGGTGCATACAGGTGTACAGATGTGTGTTGGTGCATACAGGTGTACAGATGTGTGTGTGTGTGTTGGTGCATACAGGTGTACAGATGTGTTTGTGTTGGTGCATACAGGTGTACAGATGTGTGTGTGTGTTGGTGCTTCCAGGTGCACAGATGTGTGTGTGTTCGTGCATACAGGTGTACAGATGTGTGTGTGTTGGTGCATACAGGTGTACAGATGTGTGTGTGTTGGTGCATACAGGTGTACAGATGTGTGTGTGTTGGTGCATACAGGTGTACAGATGTGTGTGTGTTGGTGCTTCCAGGCGCAGGGATTCTCGGCCTCACTCGTGGCACTCCACCAAACTGGGAGATGTTTCCTGTGAGTCTGTGGAGCCTGTGAGTGGGAGGAGCAGTGCTCATTCAAGGTCTGGACAGTTATCAACTGCCACACAAAACAGGACTAAACCCGTCAAAAGAAATGAAGCCAAACTAAACTCCTGGTGTTGGTCCTCAGTGCGGCTGACCTACTCTCAGGCCTGAGCTCTCCAGAGGGGGGCAGCTGGAGCCTGGAGAGCCTGGAGCCTCACACCTCAGTCCATCCTGGATCTGCTCACCTGGGCCCACGCAGCTCCTCCTCCTGCCTTCAGCTCTCCTCCACCAGGTGCCTTCACAGACATTTTCTCATTTCAAATATTTACCATACAACCACCAAAAATTAGCAATTTTTTCACCTGCAATTTAGCCATCATCAGAATAAACTAGCTTTTCATATTTTTCTTAGATCATCCAGCAGTGACCTGCTCCACAGCAAGAGAGACTCTGCCTACTCCTCCTGCTCCCCCAGCCTCAGTTTCCCAGAAGGCCTTGGTGTTGAGAGTGAGTGTCCATTACAGGCCTCATGGTTTTGACCCCGAGGGCCGAGCCAGAGTCAGACTGAGGGAGCAGCCAGGTACAGCCCTGTCACAGCCAATGTGCTCACTTCAGCCTTTAGTCCAAAGTGCGCTTATTGGCCCTCGGGGGCCGGGAGAGTCCACTTCTCATCCGAAGCCATGTCTGATACAAGATAGTTCAAACTGTGGAGTGTATAGAATACATGAAACAGTTCACAGTTCAAGCTCGTATTGATAATCATTTATGCTTGTTGTGTGTTTCTATGAAAAGTGAGCGGAGGGTGTTACCATGGTTCCAGTGAAAACCGACTGTTGAACCGCCACAGTCTGGGTCCCATTTGGAGTACTGGGCAGAGTTCCTATGAGAACCTGAAGGGGGCGCCGGCTCCTCAGCGGCCCAGTGAAACCTACACTTCAACTTCCCAAGAGCGGCCAAGCTCCTGGTCCAGTCTGGAGCACGCTCGCTCCCTGCGCTCTCTACGGTAGCCAGCAGGACACTCCTGTCACTACAGCGTGCACATGTACATGCACTGTACTCATCACAGTGTGTACACACAATCTGTACACACACTCACATCTGGGGATTTACTTCCTTTTCGGGACAAAAATTACCCCACGACATTGGTTTAGTTCAGATCTGGGTTTCAACAGGTTAAGGTTAGGGTTTTAGGCTAAGGTTTGGCAAATTGTGACTATGGTTAAAACTAAGACACATTTTTCCCAAGTAAGAAAATGGACAGAAGGAATACTTATGACAGTGGAGCAGTGGAGGAGGACATGCAATACATAAAACAGTTATGTCATACATGTTAGTGATTTTACTGCATTAGCACAGCTTAGCCAGGTGTATACCTCGTGTAGACCCGTCCCTCTGATTGGAGACTCTCCTCAGGTGTCAGCAGAAAGGCTCCTGGCCTCACCCCAGCAGCTCTGCGCCATCAGCAGGTATTACTCTTTGTACCTCATGTACATACAGACATCTGCAATACTACATACTCTGTACTTATAGTCTGTACTTTCTGTACATACTCCTGATCTCACAGCCTCACATACAGGTGCCTGTAGCTTCCACACCAACACTTCTGTAATGTTGTTGTTTTGTTCCAGCCAAAGGCTTGTACATGACTGAGGGACAACTCCACACTGTGATTGAAAAAAGCCCAGAAAGCAGTCCCAGCAGCAGGCCCAGACAGGCCCAGAGCCCAGGGCCCCTCCAAGAGCCCCTCCAAGAGCCCCTCACGGAGTCCTCTTGGGCCCCTAGTCACTCCTCTGGATCCAACCTTGGACTTTACCCAACTTCACATAGGGACCACTGGAATGGGTACTCCCACACTTACCACAGAGCTCCAGAGGCAGAGCGGTAAGGCTCTGAGAAACCCTTTGTTTCATCTGAGTTCTTCAAAATGAAGAATTTAAACATTTTTCACTTTAGATCCCTTAAAGACTCCCGTGATCAGTTGGACATGTTCTCGTCAGTGACTTGCCTCGGATCCTTGTCCTGTCATTCAGCCCCTGCCCCACAGACCATCCAGCCACAGAACCGGGAGCACCCCCTGATGCAACAGGAGCACCCCCTGACGCGGCTGGAGAAGGCTCTGGTGGAGGTGCAGGGGGGAGAGAGCACCTGTCTGTCTGTCTTGGAGAAGGTGAGCCAACTGGAGCACCGAGAGTGGGCCACAAGACAAATGGGCCTGAGCAGCAGCAGCAGGCATAGGACTGGGCCCAAGCAGGTACAGCCCAGCACTAACACAACCACTTTGAATTAGAACTGTGATATTTTACTCACTCATAATAATAGACACATTTGACTTATAGACTGCAGTTCATTACACTCAAAGGCACTTGACTAAACAATAATAAAATGAATTTAATTAACTCTGCAGAAAAGATAAAAACTGTGTGTAGTGTGTGTATGGTGTGTGTATAGTGTGTGTATGGTGTGTGTATGGTGTGTGTATAGTGTGTGTATGGTGTGTGTATGGTGTGTGTATGGTGTGTGTATAGTGTGTGTACGGTGTGTGTATGGCGTGTGTATGGTGTGTGTACGGTGTGTGTACGGTGTGTGTACGGTGTGTGTATGGTGTGTGTATGGTGTGTGTACGGTGTGTGTACGGTGTGTGTATAGTGTGTGTATAGTGTGTGTACGGTGTGTGTATAGTGTGTGTACGGTGTGTGTATGGTGTGTGTATAGTGTGTGTATGGTGTGTATAGTGTGTGTACGGGGTGTGTATGGTGTGTGTATAGTGTGTGTATGGTGTGTGTGTACGGTGTGTGTCAGTGGAAGCAGAGGTGATCATCACAGTGGGAGAATGTACAGAATGAATAAAGAAATAAAATTGAATTGAATAGAATGAACAGGAGCAGACCAAGCACCAAACACTGGGGGATGCCTTGTGACAGTGGAGGTGTGAAGGAGGAGGAGGAGTGAAGGAAGAGGAGGAGGAGGATGAGGCATGAAGAAGGAGGTGTGGAGGAGGAGTAGAGGGGTGAAGGAGGATGAGTGGAGGAGAGGAGTGGAGGTGTGGAGGAGGATGATGAGTAGAGGAGTAGTGGAGGAGTGGAGGCGTGGAGAAGGATGAGTGGAGGTGTGGAGGAGGATGAGTGGAGGAGTTGTTGACACTGATGACTTTTTAGTTTGTGAGGACTGGAGCCAGGACAGAGGTGAAATGTGCTTTAATATGCATCAAGAAGTGTCAACGTGCAGTACATAAAACAAATGATCCTCACGGGTCGTACGGGGCAGGGAATCTACAGCATGAATCTGAGTAAACTGCACGAGCATAGCTTAGCTGCTGCATACACTGGGGAGCAAATGATACATATTCAGCTCTGTCTTTTCTGTTTGACCTTTGTAGGTGGAAAAAAAAGACTTAAAGTTAAACTCGGGCACGTTTGAAGCTAAAGTCCGTTGCTAGAGGTGGTGGAATTCTGTCAGAAGCCAAAAAACGGCACAGAACCTGTCAAAACAGCAAACTAGTGTAGTGATGGGGGCAAGTTCTTAACTTCCAAGTAAAACGCCAATTTGCTTCACACTGAAGAATCTTAACACCACTTTAACCCCTCTTACAACAGCCACAAGTCTATCAAACAAAACGCTCTGCCTGGTTCACTCAGCAGTGTCTGGAAACATTACAAAACAACTTTATAAGCAGCCTTACACTTCCCTCTGCTTCCCTCTGATTTCCCACTGCACAGGCCAATGCCCAAAAGACTCGATTGTCGACTCCAGCAAATCTAAAAGCAACAAGTGAGGATCGACTACTAACGGTGAAGAAGAAGAGAAACTGAAAGCTGTTGAAAGACAATGGTTCAGGAATGTATTTTTTTAGCGTTTTCAAAAAATATAGTTCACTGGTAAATAAATGGGATTAGAAATGACATCGGCGATCGAGTCTTTTGGGCTTTGACCTGTGCAGTGGGAAATCAACAGAGGGAAGTGTAAGGCTGCTTATGAAGTTGTTTTCTAACGTTTCCAGACACTAATGAGTGAACCAGGCAAAGCGTTTTGTTTGTTAGACTCGTGGCTGTTGTAAGATGGGATAAAGTGGTGTTAAGCTTCTTCAGTCTGAAGCAAATCGGCGTTTTACGTGGAAGTTAAGAACTTGCCCCCATCACTACACTAGTTTGTTGCCTTGACAGACTCACTGTCACAGTGAGATCTCCGCCGAGGCAACACTGATCTGTGCCGTTTTTTGTCTTCTGACAGAATTCCACCACCGCTAGAAACAGAAGTTAGCTTCAAACGAATTCCACTTTGACAAAGCATGTTTTAAAGAATATTGCCAGAAATGATCTCAAAAGCCTGACAGAATGTTTGTGGTGCTTGACTACTTTATTTGAGAAGCAAATTGGGTGTACATGAAACTAAGTATCCAGCTGAGGATTGGTCAGATCAAATCTGTTCTGTTTTTCTCTGTTCTTTTCTGTTCTTCTCTGTTCTCTGTGCTTCTCTGTGCTTCTCTGTGCTTCTCTGTTCTTCTCTGTGCTTCTCTGTGCTTCTCTGTTCTTCTCTGTTCTTCTCTGTGCTTCTCTGTGCTTCTCTGTTCTTCTCTGTGCTTCTCTGTGCTTCTCTGTTCTTGTGTGTTGTCATTTGTGCCATGACCTGTGTAGGCGGACGACAAAGGAACATCACATGGAGCAGAAGATGTGAGGAGCCTGTCTGGGAGGAGCACCTCTCATACCCTGAGTCATGGAGGAGGTCCTCAAGAGAAGAACCGGTCAGCACACAGCCAAAGTCAGAAAGGGTTAGTCAGTGCTCAGGCTGTGC
Organism: Odontamblyopus rebecca; assembly: GCA_030686955.1. NCBI lineage: Eukaryota > Metazoa > Chordata > Actinopteri > Gobiiformes > Gobiidae > Odontamblyopus > Odontamblyopus rebecca. The sequence continues at coordinate 13,909,364 of CM060653.1, read as the reverse complement.
TGAAGGGAACACTCAGGGTATATCTAAAATTCACTGTACAACATGAGGAGAGATGAGAGGAGCCCTTTGTGTGGAGGAAACATAACACCAGTGGTGTAGTGGCTTAAGTTTCTCTAAATGTGCAGTTTTTATCACCTGTGGATCCCAACTTTGTCCTTTTGTCGAATGTCTCTACCCTCTGTCTTCACATGTCACTCTGTAGCTGTCGTGTCTAATGAAGCCTTTGGGGACGACGCCAAGCACAGTATCTCAAACTCCTCCATTGTGGGGCCCTCCACACTCTGCTTGTCCTCATGGTAGACGTGGATGTATCAAAACTCCTTCTAAAAGGAGTGGTCTTGTCTACTGGACATAAATTTGGAGTCTGTCTAAAGTAAACAGATGTACAGTGACCCAAAGGTTCATTATTTTGACACAAATTTGACAGGGATTTTCATTGCCTGCTCGGAACTGCATAGATGATGATGATGATGATGAAAAGATTTGGGGAAATCTAAGGCAAAGCTTCTTAAAGATATGCTGTGAATATAAATCCACTGTGTTCTGTTACCATGGTGTGTGTCTGTTTCTCTCTCAGGTCATGCCAAGACCTCCGAGAGTCTCAAACTCAAATGTTTTGGTCGAACTCCTCCAGATGCACAAACCCCCAGTGTGCCCCACCTGTGCTCCCACTGCCTGTGCCTCCTAAAGGGCACTCTCACCTGGACAAACGGGACTCCAAACAGCTGCCCCCACCAGAGAAGACCAGACCAAAGACACTGCCCAAGCCCCACGCAGGAGTATTCACATCCAGGCCCTCTGCTCACATGGTCAGAGCCCTCACAGTGCTCAGCCTACCCACACACACACCCCTCCCTGCACCCACGGCTGCACCCCCTCCTGGAGCCCCTCCCCTCACCAGGATCTGCGGCCGTAAGCGTCTCACATGGGACCAGAAGAAGAGGTCCTTCTCGGAGCCTGAGTGCATGAATGAGATTGGCCTGACCCACACAGACAGCACGCTGCTCCTCAGACGAGCAGGAGGTGAGTCTGTTCACTCCTCAGTGTTGGTGCTTTAGGAACACACTGGAAGATTTTTGGTTTGTTCTGCTGTTGTGACACTTCGATCAATCAGATTCAAATATTCACATGACGTGCCTCACACATAAATCTGGCATGAGCCAGGTTCACCTCAGGGTGCCAGATCTCGAGCTGCTGTTGAACTGATCTGAAGATCTGATGTGGGTCCTTGTGTGTCCAGTCTGTAATGTCTGCTGTGATACTGTTCCTCAGACACCAGTGTGGCTGACCGCAGGAGGATGTTTGAGCAGGCGGCCCAGGGGCTGGTGGGTGGGGCCTCTGTGGTGGTGGACGGGGCCTCGGGACAGGATGCACAGTTTGGACTGGACAGGAAGTGCAGCCAGAGTAAGGGGCGGAGCCAGAGGAGACCTCACAGTGCGTTGCTCCAGCCCCACCACACCCCTGCAGGTGAATAACAGCTAGAGGGTCATTGGCTTCACTGTAAAAACCACAAGGAAATGATCCACATACATACTGTGTATGTATACATACACATACATACACAGTGTACTACTATGACTGTACTGTGTACTCATCAGGAGTACAGTTCATTTGTCTCTGTTCTGTCCTCTCAGAGTCCGTGGGCCTGGTCACCTCCTCCAGCCTGCTCTCTCTGAAGGACTGTGCCCAGGAACCACACTTCTTCTCTGGGAAAGGGCCCCTAAGCTCCCCCCTGGCCCCTAGAGGCGACCGCCACATGTCCCGCTCTATTGTGTTCTATCCAGGACGAGTAACGGCCCCTCGCGCCCCGGCCCTCCAACCGCCAAAGTACAAGACACTCAAAAACCGTTTGATAAAAATGTTTCTGTTCTATTCTCAATCCTTAAAATAATTCCCATCTTTCTAAACATCCTCCTCCTGCAGCCCTGATGCAGCTGTTTCTCTGGGTGCAGACGTCCACCAGCCTGCCCCTGTGTCCCAGAGCCTGTCCCTGTCCCTGGGGGTGGACAGGCCTCTGCAGAAGACTCCATCTGAGGACACGGAGAGGACAAACATGTCCCTCTGCTCTCCCCCAGGGGGCACTATAGATCAGGTATTTGTTATTTTCCCAGACAGGGGACAGAGGCAGTTTTCCCTATTGGCTATATGTTGTTCTATTCTGAATAGGAGTATTCAAAAGGAAAATCTAAAAGGTACCTGGCTATTTCTATTAGTGACTAAACATTGTAACTTGTTACAAAATCTGAGTCTGAAGTGAATTATTTCACAGAGCCTCTCCCCAATTTCTCCTTGTGTTTGGGTCCAGAAAACACAAAATGTGTCCCAGTACAGAAATATAAGCCGCTCCTGCTGTGTACTATCTGCATCTTATTTTAATGTGTTCCATTGTTTGTAAATCAGGATGTACATGTTAGAATGCTGGTTGATGTGTCATAACCCCCACTCAGGTCCCTGAGAGTTGTGAAAAGTGCTTATAAAATGTGAGACAAAGCCTGGATGAATGCCATGGTTTGGATCAGTAGATCTTCAGGTCATGACCTGACTATGCTGCACCAGTGCATGTGTCCACTTCTACCTTTGATGAAGAGTGCTCACACACTCATCATGGTGAAGAAGAGGAGGCTCAGAATGCTTAACTTTGGACCACTGCAAAGTACTTCTGTTTTTCACCTTTTGAAAGGCTGAAAATCCAACTCTGCTCCTTTAAGTCACTGTGTAGATGAGCGTTTGTGTTTGTTTCAGGCTGAGAGGACACAGCCTCCACTCACCTCTGAGGACCACAGTCTGACTCTGCTCAGGTACTGCTCCATTTACAGGACCACCACCTCTGACACCCACCACCACCTCCGACACCCACCACCACCACCTCTGAGACCCACCACCACCACCTCTGACACCCACCACCACCTCTGACACCCACCACCACCTTTGACACCCACCACCACCTCTGAGACCACCACCACCTCTGAGACCCAGCACCACCTCTGACACCCACCACCACCTCTGACACCCACCACCACCTCTGAGACCACCACCACCTCTGACACCCACCACCACCTCTGACACCCACCACCCCCTCTGACACCCACCACCACCACCTCTGAGACCACCACCACCTCTGACACCCACCACTACCACCACCTCTGAGACCACCACCCCCTCTGACACCCACCACCACCTCTGACACCCACCAACACCACCTCTGAGACCCACCACTACCTCTGACACCCACCACTACCACCACCTCTGAAACCACCACCCCCTCTGACACCCACCACCACCACCACCTCTGAGACCACCACCCCCTCTGACACCCACCACCACCTCTGACACCCACCAACACCACCTCTGAGACCCACCACCACCTCTGAGACCACCACCCCCTCTGACACCCACCACCACCTCTGACACCCACCACCACCTCTGACACCCACCACCCCCTCTGACACCCACCACCACCTCTGAGACCCACCACCACCTCTGAGACCACCACCACCTCTGACACCCACCACCACCTCTGAGACCACCACCACCTCTGACACCCACCACCACCTCTGACACCCACCACCCCCTCTGACACAGACCACCACCACCTCTGACACCCACCACTACCACCACCTCTGAGACCACCACCATCTCTGAGACCACCACCCCCTCTGACACTCACCACCACCTCTGACACCTACCAACACCACCTCTGAGACCCACCACCACCTCTGACACCCACCACCACCACCTCTGAGACCACCACCACCTCTGACACCCACCACCACCACCTCTGAGACCACCACCACCTCTGACACCCACCACCACCTCTGAGACCCACCACCCCCTCTGACACCCACCACCTCTGACACCCACCACCCCCTCTGACACCCACCACCACCACCTCTGAGACCACCACCACCTCTGACACCCACCACTACCACCACCTCTGAGACCACCACCCCCTCTGACACCCACCACCACCACCTCTGAGACCACCACCCCCTCTGACACCCACCACCACCTCTGACACCCACCAACACCACCTCTGAGACCCACCACCACCTCTGACACCCACCACCACCACCTCTGAGACCACCACCACCTCTGACACCCACCACCACCACCTCTGAGACCACCACCACCTCTGACACCCACCACCACCTCTGAGACCCACCACCCCCTCTGACACCCACCACCTCTGACACCCTCCACCACCTCTGACACCCACCACCACCTCTGAGACCACCACCACCAACTCAGACACCCACCACCACATCGGACACCACCACCACCTCTGACACCCACCACCACCACCTCTCATACCACCACCCACTCTGACACCCACCACCACCTCTGACACCCACCACCACCTCTGAGACCACCACCACCACCTCTGACACCCACCACCACCTCTGAGACCACCACCACCTCTGACACCCACCACCACCTCTGAGACCCACCACCACCTCTGAGACCCACCACCACCTCTGACACCCACCACCACCACCTCTGAGACCACCACCACCTCTGACACCCACCACCACCACCTCTGAGACCACCACCACCTCTGAGACCCACCACCCCCTCTGACACCCACCACCTCTGACACCCACATCCCCCTCTGACACTCACAACCACCCCCTCTGAGACCACCACCACCTCTGACACCCACCACTACCACCACCTCTGAGACCACCACCCCCTCTGACACCCACCACCACCACCACAGAGACCACCACCACCACAGACACCCCCCACCACCACAGACAACCAACAACACCACCTCTGAGACCCACCACCACCTCTGACACCCACCACCACCACCTCTGAGACCACCACCACCTCTGACACCCACCACCACCACCTCTGAGACCACCACCACCTCTGACACCCACCACCACCTCTGAGACCCACCACCCCCTCTGACACCCACCACCTCTGACACCCTCCACCACCTCTGACACCCACCACCACCTCTGAGACCACCACCACCACCTCTGACACCCACCACCACCTCTGAGACCACCACCACCTCTGACACCCACCACCACCTCTGACACCCACCACCCCCTCTGACACCCACCACCCCCTCTGACACCCACCACCACCTCTGACACCCACCACCACCTCTGAGACCACCACCACCACCTCTGACACCCACCACCACCTCTGAGACCACCACCACCTCTGACACCCACCACCACCTCTGAGACCCACCACCACCTCTGACACCCACCACCACCTCTGAGACCCACCACCACCACCTCTGATACCCACCACCACCTCTGATACCCACCACTACCGACACCCACCACCACCTCTGACACCCACCACCACCACCTCTGATACCCACCACCACCTCTGATACCCACCACCACCTCTGACACCCACCACCACCACCTCTGATACCCACCACCACTATGTCTGATACCCACCACCTCTGATACCCACCACCACCTCTGATACCCACCACTACCGACACCCACCACCACCTCTGACACCCATCACCACCACGTCTGACACCCACCACCACCACCACCTCTGACACCCACCACCACCACCTCTGATACCCACCACCACCTCTGACACTCACCACCACCTCTGAGACCACCACCACCACCTCTGAGATCACCACCACCCCCTCTGAGACCATCACCACCCCCTCTGAGACCACCACCACCTCTGGGTCTTTTTTCTGAGAGATCTACAGCAGCTCCTCTGTCCAGGCATGTGTCCCAATGGAGCCCTGGTGGAGCCCTGGTGGAGCCCTGGTGGAGCCCTGGTGGAGCCCTGGTGGAGCCCTGGTGGAGCTCAAGCACCTGCCCCTGAACCTTGTGCCCTTTAAATGTTCTTATGATCAACAGACATTTGTCTGCTCACCACGGCTTCCAGAGTCCACCAGGACGCTGTGTCCCTCCAGTCAAATACTGCTGCTGCCCAGACCTCAGAGCCCAGACTCCGACCCTAGACTCAGACCCCAGACTCAAAGCCCCGACTCAGCCAGTCAGACAGTCTTGTTGAGTTTAGGAAAAGCATATGGTCTTGGTCATCACAGACACGGACTAAAGTGTCTCTGTATTTCAGAGCTGCAGAGGGGCCTTCAGCAGCCGAGCGGCTCTCTCCTCCTCCGGCTCCTCTTCCTCCTGTGGCCCCCAGCCCCACACCAGGTATACACGCATGCACTTTATTTGTAATTGTCTTGAGTATTTAAATTATATGAATATTCAGGAGGACTGGTCAATCAGCAGCCCCTCCAACAAAGGATCTAGTTTGAACTGTTGATAACTATGTTGTTTTCGATTGTTTGTGCTGAATATGTCATTGACTTGCTTCTGCTGGCCTCTGGTCAAATTGAGTTGATAATTAGATCACCTAGTTACAAAGTCATTTTAAAGTAGTAGTTTTTGAATTCCCTCTGCTGTCAGTAGATGGTGAGCTGTACCAGATCATAGTATGGGAGACAGTGAAATGTTTTTTGGTTTTTTTTTCAGCATTTTTTTATTAGGCATTAAAGTTTTTAAACATGAAATTCCAAAGCAGCTATACTTACAGGCATGAGCAGGCCAGTAACAATACAAATATAAGAGTGCAGTTTGAATAGAAAAAGTAGATTGTACTGGTCACAGATACAGACTCCTTAGTTTAAAACACGCTCCACATCAACTACTGACAGGTTTTGGTTGAATTGCAGATCCACTCTCGGTGCCAGTTTCACGTAGGGAGCGGGCACAGCGCAGCAACCTGGCCGCCTCTGTGGGTCTGCCCTGTCCCCTGTCCGACATGCCCCTCCCCCTGTCCGACATGCCCCTCCCCCTGTCCGTCACGCCCCTCCCCCTGTCCGTCACGCCCCTCCCCCTGTCCAACACGCCCCTCCCCTTGTCCAACATGCCTCTCCCCCTGTCCAACACGCCCCTCCCCCTGTCCGTCACACTCCTCCCCCTGTCCAACACTCCCCTCCCCCTGTCCATCACGCTCCTCCCCCTGTCCGACACGCCCCTCCCCCTGTCCGACAGGCCCCTCCCCCTGTCCGACACGCCCCTCCCCCTGTCCGTCACGCCCCTCCCCCTGTCCGTCATGCCCCGCTCTTGGCACAGCTCGCCCCCCTCAGATGGATGGGCAGCTGCACCGGCTAAAGGCAACCAGTCTGAGACTGGCACAGCCAACACGAACATGGGTGGTGACAAACGGTGTGCAACTGGCGGATCTGAACCGAAGCATCAGCCTCCGAGGGAAAACCGACCAATAGGATATGAGGACAGGGCCAGCACTGTACATGGAGGTGACGGTGAAAATGAGTAAGACTCTTTATATACAGTTTATATTTCAGCTTAGAGAAACAATCTGTGCACTCGGATTTAATGAACATATTCTAAAAACTACATGTGGTTCAGCTGAGGCTCGGAGAGAAATCTTCCAGGATAATATTAGACGAAGGTCGAATTGTAATTGTGATTGTAATAATTGCTAAAATAATTCAAAATAAGTGTATTCTGAATGACATGGGCAATCGTTCTGCCTCTGCAAACATGTTGAGTATCTAAGTGTATATGATTCTATATATTCTAAGTGTATATGATTCTATGACTGTCAGTTCATTATGACTTAAAGACTGTGATGCCTTATGTTACATGTCTCCTTGTGCCTCATCCAGCAGCAGTCCCCCTGCACTCCCACTGAAGACACAGCCCAATCCCTCTGTCCTCCTGGCGTCCAGTCCCTCTGTCCGCCCAGCGTCCAGTCCAGATGAGGTGGTGCAGAACAGTCTGGGGCTGGACTATGAGCCGGTACCTGTGCGGCTGCAGAGCCCAGAGGAGCAGAGGGTCCAGGAGTTGCTCCAGACACTGGTGAGTGTCCACTGAAAGTACAGACAATACAGTACAGGACCTACAGCAGTCTCCAAATGAAAGCAACAAACACATTTAAATGTTCAAAAAACTGAATATCACTTTGGAAGTCATTTAACTGCTGTCTCAGTTTAGTCCTTATTTTGATCATTTTGGCATTCAGTGCTTACAGCGCCACCACCTGGTGGGCAAGAGGGGTGAATTAGAACATTGGTTCTCAGACTCATGTCCGAAAACCTAATCACCCGTGCAGATGGGCAGTCAGAAGCACATTATTACATTGCCAGGAAAATTTCATTGGTGCTGCAACTAGTTAGATTTTGAATAATTTGCCTCACAGTTCATAATCAATATCAGTTATGATCAATATAAGTTATGATCAATATCAGTTATGATCAATATCAGTTATGATCAATATCCGTTATAAACGATATCAGTTATGATTGATATCAGTTATGATCGATATCAGTTATGATCAATATCAGTCATGATCGATATCAGTTATGATTGATATCAGTTATGATTGATATCAGTTATGATTGATATCGGCCAATCAAACATTCAGGTCATCAGTATCGGTGATCAGTCTCAAAAATAATGATCCGCAGACCCACTCCAGTGTGTCCCTCTCCTGTTCTACTGCTGCTGCTGGACTTCAGTGCAACATGCAGTGTCCCATGATGGGACAAATACAGGTCTTCTTCTATTCATTCTTTTCTTACTCCTGCCTCATGCACTCTCAGGTTCACAGTGATGGCTCTCTGGCGCCCCTCATGGACGTGTGGGATAAATCCACAGTTGATGTCCTACTGGAGATTTGTCCAAACAGCCCTCTGTTTGCAGAACTGTCACAGGAACAGAGACAGAGCAGCCTGCAGGACCACTGGTATACACAAACACACAGGCATCAAGGATTCTCTTAATTCTGTAGAATATGTATGTAGTAGCATGTAGTAGTGGTATGTAGTATGTAGTAGTATGTAGTAATGGTAGCAGTGTATGCAGAGGCGCCATCAGTAAAGCCTGTTTTTAATGGTCAAAAAAACCCAGATAAAGAGTGGAGAAAAAAACATTATTCAAAAAGATCATCTGTGTGCAGGAGCCAGGGGCCCGTGGGTGTGTCTGCTGTGTGCAGGAGCCAGGGGCCCGTGGGTGTGAGCTCAAAGCATGACCTCGTCTCACAGAAGGTACGGTCCTTTACCAAATACCTGTATTGTACATGAGTATTGTGTGACCTGTGGCACGCTCTAGGTGGAGCTGTGTGAAGCACTGAGGAGCTGCATAGAGAGTTTAGAGCGGGAGAAGGCGGAGCTGAGTGATGCGTTCAGGGCGCACACGGAGCTGGGAGCCCGAGTGGAGGTCTGGGTACAGGAGCAGTGTGAGGCTGCGCACAGGGACAAGTACCTCATGTTCACTGGTAGGACACACACTGAAACTCCTGCAAATGTTTATCTGGATTTTTTTTTGTTACTAGTTTTATTATTTACTTCATTTTTTAAATGAATACTACATTCTACTATTCCAAAGAGGGGGAAAGGTTGACAAGTTAAAAAAAAAAGTATTTGGAATAATATACTCAAATGTTCTGGAACAAGTGGTGAAAGTTTCACAATATGGCTTTAGGTTCTTATATTGTGTCTCTTGTTCAGTCACCATCTCTCTCTCACTGTGTGCTGCAGGTGACCTGGAGCGGGTGGTGAACCTGCTGCTGTCCCTGTGTGGACGCTTGGCCCGAGTGGAGCGCTCTCTGTCCTCTCTGCGCAGACAGGAGCCTGCAGAGGGCAGCACTGAGCTCTGGGTAAGCCTGTGTTACCTCTATTAGACTAGAGAAGGATCTATCTTGATAAACTTGCTTTTCTTGGTTTCAGGACTCTCTTGTTCACAAGCGCAGTGTCCTCCTGCGTCAGATCCAAGATGCCCTGGAGTTAAGGGACCACCTGGAGCGGCGACAGTGCACAGTCCATGCATTCCTGCGCCTCAGTCTGGAGTCCTCCCAGCTGCAGCAGTACCAGCGCCTGGTCAGCTTCACGCCCGTTCTGCTCATCTCCCACCGCCGCCTGGAGGATGCTCTCCAGCAGAGCCAGGAGCAGCTCAGCCTCCTCCTGGACACGCTGCCTCTGGAGGTGACGCAGGCTCGGGGGTGGAGCCGGGTGGGCCTGACTCTGTCAGCCACGCCCCTTCTACTCTCACATTCACAGGCTCCGCTCAAATGGTACCCAAGCACCGCACATGTGGTACCCAGGCCCCCCCACCTAGACTATCCCGTGACGACGCTGTAACTGGAGCTGAGGATACAGCAGATTTCACTGACTCATACCTGTGCACTCACCTCACCATTATTCTATAGAACCATCTTCCCCTTTTCAGTGTATTGTGAGCTGGCATGAGCAGTATTCAGACTACACTGCCACCTGAGCCCATGCCTGCAGGAGGAGCTTTGACTTTCCTTATGTTCTAATGTAAATCCATTTAATGCCCACAGCAGTGCAGACCCTGTGTGACCATTAGGGGGCGCAGCTACACTGTAGGCATTATTTATTCACTCCACACTCAGTGGTAGTAAGATACTCCTGTAACCACAGCTGCCCTGGGTGAGACATCTCTGAAGTGTCTTGCCTAAGGACACAATAGCAGAACTTAGCTGAGCTTGACTTTCTGCAGTGTTTGATGAGACGTTTGGTTTACTCTCATGGTTTTGCCTCAGCTCCCTGCAGCTCCTGCCCCCTCCCCTATCTCTATCCTGACCTTCAGTGTTCACGCTGTTGTCTTTGTTCTGAAGTCCAGTGAGCTGAATGTTCTCTGCACAATAAAAAAAACTTTTTAAACTTGCAACCCTTTGCTGTGTTCTGTGTGTGGGCTGGTAATTAACGCATTATGGGAACTAAAATCTGAGCGTGCGCACACACATTTAAGTTCAGATATGGGTTAAATAAGTTAAAGTTTGGGTTTAGGCTAGACAAGCAGTAACTATGGTTAAGGTTAGGATCAGTCAAGTCCATGTAATGTCCCCAAGAAGCATGGAAACCTAACGTGCGTGCGTGTGTGTGCGCATGCGTGTGTGCTGGTTGCTAGGGGAGACAAGCTTATACGTCACATAACTGAACACGCGCTCCAAACAGCAGAGTGCACAGGCCCTGTGTGGTTTGTGTTTTCAGTATCGGTCTTGTCGCTCCAGGACCTGCGCTCCAATGGCAGTCACGTGCTCTGTGCGTCAGGTGAGGGCGCATACCTGCGGTGGGCGGAGCTATGCCTGAGTCAGCTCCCGGACTTTGGCCCTGTACAGAGCAGCGCTATGGCGGTGGAGCTTACACAGGACGCCGTGCTCCACTTCCTCCAGGGCCGCGGAGGCTCCGTGACCAACGCGGAGCTGCTGCTCCACTTTCGGCCCTTCCTCCGAGAGCACGCGGACCGGGACCGGAACCGCGAAATGTTCAAGAGGTTTGTGAACGCAGTGGCGCGGGTCAAACAAGTGGACGGTGTCAGCTACGTAGTGCTCCAACGAAAGTACCACGGCCACAGCACCAGTGTAAGCGCGCCGAGCAAAGAGACGCCTCTGACCACCTCTACCTACAATGTGCACCTCAGCCCGCTCTGGACTGCAGACAAACCCCGCAACAAGTGCCCGGAGCCTGGACCCACCCAAGGGCCCCTCGTACTTCCCGCTGCGGGGATCATCCTCAACAACAACAATAACAACAGTGTGGAGCCCAACCTGAATCTGCCCAAAGTCCAACCGAGCCCTGTGCCCGGACCCTCACCCGGACCCTCTCCCTCACCCAGACCCTCACCCGGAACCTCACCTGGACCCTCACCCGGAACCTCTCCTGCACCCGGACCCTCACCCACACCCGGACCCAGTCCCTCACCCAGACCCTCACCCGCACCCGGACCCTCTCCCGCACCCGGACCCTCTCCCGCACCTGGACCCTCTCCCTCACCCGGACCCTCTCCCTCACCCAGACCCTCTCCCTCACCCGGACCCTCTCCCTCACCCAGACCCTCTCCCTCACCCGGACCCGCACCCGGACCCTCTCCCGCACCTGGACCCTCTCCCTCACCCAGACCCTCACCCGGACCCTCACCCGGAACCTCTCCTGCACCCGGACCCTCACCCGCACCCGGACCCTCACCCGCACCCTCTCCCGCACCTGGACCCTCTCTCGCACACACGGCCCCCACGATCCTCCCCAGACGCTCTGAGGCACCCAGCCAAGCCCAGCCTGTGCCCGCCCCGCCGCAGGGACACACGGGGCTCCGTGAAGGTAATACCCGGATAGAAGCTAGAGTTGCTCCTGTGACACTCACAGAACCCAGAGAACGCGTTCCCGCCCCGGTGTGCTCCGCTCGGCCCGTCCCTCAGCCGCTCAGTGCTCCCCGCCCCTCCGTGAGCCCGGGCCCTGCTCTGAGCGCGTCCCGACAGGCAGCAGCCCCTGTCAGACCTGTCGAGCGGGATGTGGGGGTGGGTGAAACGCCTCTTGCGCTAGGGCAGGTGCGCGCTCTCCAGAATGATGCGCCACGGAGAGCGCGTCACAGGCAGAGCTACCGGAGCGCCGTGTCCGTGGACGAGGACGAGGAAGAGGAGTTTGTCCCGGACTGGAGAGCCTCTGCTCCGTTTGAGTCTGGTGCGGGCAGGGCCGCAGGAGGGATGCCAGGCCGGGTCATATCTCAGTCCACGCCGGGCCTGGACACGGCCCCGGTCCAACCCCACGGCGCAGAGACGAGCGCGAGGAGCCTCGAGGAGCGTCACGTGAGCGGCCTGCGCGTGCCACCTTCCGTTTTACCTCAGGTCACTTTTCTCTCACACTTCACCTCTTGGACCTGTGTCTACTGAAAGTTACTTCAGAAATATTACTCAGGTAGTAGACTAGTCCATGAAATAACTCAAGTAGGCCAAGAGTAAAAAGGATTTGGAGAAAGCTACTCAAAATTTAGGGTTGCACCCATCCAGTTTATTCGGTTCTAATACCGATTTCGATATTCGATATAACCAGAAATTGTCTTGCCCTATCGGTGTATAGGCTCAGCTAGGATATCGGCTGAACCGACATTTGGAATCCGATGTGTGATCCAGCTATTTCAGTATCAGTGCAGATATCCAGTGCCAGTATTGGATTGGCACATCCCTCGTAAGAGTAACTTAAACAGGCAGGATGTAACATCTGATTTATAATTTGAAGTGAATGTAATTTGAAGTACAAAACATGAAGTAATGCACAAAACTTGAAGCCTCCCAGCAGGCCTCAGGTCTGCCTGTCTGAATGTGTGGTTGGTACTGTGTGCTGACCACAATAACATTTCAAACTCCATTTCAATACTAAGGAATAGATTCGATACTTAGTACCGATCCTGATACTACAATGATAATTAAAAACATTTTCAACATTAAAGGTCTTCTATTCTAAGCCATGTTAGAATGTTGTTACCAAAACAGACCTGGAGTTGTGTTTTTTCATTCACACATGTTTGAGCAAGCCTTTATTATCAGTCTGTCTACAAATAATTCTAAAGCTATTCAGGGAATAGCTTTTTTTCTGTCCTGTGAATGTGACTTTTTTTTAGTATCGATACTTGCTCAAATGAGTATCTAGCGTCACTACTAGTTTTAGTATCGATTTGTGATACTTTTGACAGTCCTGTATCTCACTGTTTAGTTTTGACTTGTGTGCGGAGGACCAGCTGCAGCTTGTCCCTCACTAAGACTGAGACTGTGTCTTCAGGTGTCCCCTGTGAGGACCGTCCCCCTGATCCAAGTCCAGGACTTAGACCCAGGTCCCAGGGGACGATCTGAGCCAGAGCCCAGCTTCAGACTGCCCTCTGCACTCGCTACTAGCAACCTCTACGTATGTACTGCACCTCACTGTGAAAGTACTGCACCTCACTGTGAAAGTACTGCACCTCACTGTGAAAGTACTGCACCTCACTATGAAAGTACTGCACCTCACTGTGAATGTACTGCACCTCACTGTGAAAGAACTGCACCTCACTGTGAAAGTACTGCACCTCACTGTGAAAGTACTGCACCTCACTGTGAAAGTACTGCACCTCACTGTGAAAGTACTGCACCTCACTGTGAAAGTACTGCACCTCACTGTGAAAGTACTGCACCTCACTGTGAAAGTACTGCACCTCACTGTGAAAGTACTGCACCTCACTGTGAAAGTACTGCACCTCACTGTGAAAGTACTGCACCTCCCTGTGAAAGTACTGCACCTCCCTGTGAAAGTACTGCACCTCCCTGTGAAAGTACTGCACCTCCCTGTGAGTAATGCCAACTCTGATACTGGTGCTGCTGACACCAGAGCAGAGCCTGACCATGTGGCCACTAAATACTTTAATTATATGTATTTAAATTGTGTATGTCTAAACACAACCGGCCCAGCGTTCCAGTAGATTTTTTTGTATCAGGGCCCAGTTCAGACCTCCACAGGTGAAGTGCACTTCAAATCTATTATCCACTGTTCCATTGTTACTAGCGCAGAACACACTTAAAGAGTACACACGCTGAACATAAGAGACGCAGTATAAATGCAGGGCCGCAGTACACACAAGAATATTCATAAATACACAGAACAGGGATGGAGCAGTAATCCAAATATGGTCTTGTCTTGTCTTCAAAAGTCCCACATTAAAACCGTGGGCCATCACAATATATCAAATTACAATGAACTGTGAACTACATAGACCATGATCCTTTGCTCAGGTTCAGAGCAGACTATATTAAGAAACAACTGTTAGAAGCTTTGGGTTGTGACTGAACCAAAGAATCAAAAGCATTCACAAGTTGGTTAGATTCCACAGAATATCTCACTAAATATTGTACTGAGATTTGGAGATCGCTACATCCCTGTGGTGAGTTTGCTCCAGGATGGCCAACAGGATAAAGGCCTTCTTCACTGGAGATACCAGGATGAGCCTATTACCATCTCAGCTCACACCCTCTCTACAGTCTTCGATAGAACATTAGGGTATGTTCTGCTTTAACATGAGCCCTCTGTTTTTCTTTCCTGTGACTTGCAGGACTCCAGCAGCAGCGTGGAGCACAGCCCCAGAGGCTCAGCCTGGAGCAGCTGTGAGGAACTGTCACACAGAGGTGAGACCTTCTCTCAGGGCTCACCAGGGTTTAGGTATCTGATGATAGAACATCTCATTGTCCATGTGAGCAGGAGCACATGGGGCAGGTGGAGGTAGCTGGCAGCAGTCTGCAGAGGATCACAGGGCAGACGGAGGGAGGGCCTGGCATGGTTCCACAGGTAAATCTACTCAGAGGAGGCTCTATGCTGGATATAGTTTTTTTTTAAATTTTATAATCTGGTCTGCTACAGCAGTGTCTGAATTACTCTAAAACCAGTCCTAAACCAGGTCTAAACTAGGGCCTTTTGGTAGAGCATGACAAGATCTAAACCGGGACTTTATAGACTTTATTGCATTGAAAATGTGATAAACTTACCTATCTGTGTCCCAGATATGAGTTACACATGTTCAAATCGCATATAGTTTTAATGGTAACAATTGTAATGTTGATTTATTCTTTATTACAAAAACATTGGACCTGATCATTTATGTTATGTCATTTGGTGTTTTGGTTCTCAAGACGACTGTCCAATCAGAAAGCAGAATGAGCACCACATGACTCTCATTTAGAGGTAAGATCTTACCTCTAAATGAGCCCGAGCCTAAAATGTCAATCATTGCTTCGGGTCGGGTCGGGCCGGGCTTCTCTCTCGCTGACTTTTTAAAAATAAATAAACAGTTAAATTCGTGCACAGAGCATGAGGCAGAGCCAGCGCATGCTCTGCGCACGTGAACGACGCCCTCTTAATAATCTTCCCCTCCGCAGGTCCGCATGAAATTTCGGGTTTGCTTCGGGCTCGGGCCTGCAAATCAAGTTAATTGGTCGGGCTCGGGTCGGGTCGGGCTTTAATACCCGCGGGTCGGGTCGGGCTGGATTTTTTAGGCCCGATCTTACCTCTACTCTCATTTGGGTTGCCAGTTTCAAAGTTGGTCTAAACCTAAAATGTCTCTGATCTGATGGTCACACCCTAAACCCCTGCACCTGCACCAGTCATGAGTCAGTGCTAATGCAGCCTCTGCAGCTCAATTCTGGAGGTTTTGAGCTTCAAATAAACTGAACATAAACTGAGAATGAGACAAACCTGGATGTGTGTCTATCTGCAGGTGAAGGCTCTGGACACACAGATGTGGGATAGTCTGTGCAGTAAGAGCCCAGACTACATCCAGCTCCTTCATAGAATGCTGGGCTGGGCTGACGCAGGGTGAACTGGATTAAACAGTGTCCCTGGTTACTTCACCATGTTGTTTTTAATGATGACTGTACTTAGTTGACATGTACACCTCTGTCACAGGTGATCTCTATGATGAAAAGGAAGAGCCTAGTGATGGCTCCACCCCCTCCCCAGCTCAGCTCCGCCCCTGGGTTGCCCATCGCCACAGCGGAAACCTGAGGAGCCGCATGTGTTTGAGTGTAGGAGCAGACCTGGACCAGATGATGGACGAGGAGGACCGCAGAGGTGCACACAGCGCTTTAACCCCGAGAAGCTGTCATCAGCGCCCCGATACTTAAACTGCTCACATGGATTTGATTGAGGGCGGCTCAGTAGAGTTCACATGACGTCACAATATTCTAGAATCCATTTAGGCAGTTTTCAGAACCAGAATGTGATGGTTCATTTGTTTCAATTGTGACTAGACCCACAACCATGCTACATTACATCAAAAATATTGTCGTATCAGTTGCTGGGTTTCAGACAGCATCACACTGGGGGTGTGTTGTACTTCAGCTTGTCAGATTGCATTAAAATAAATCTCAGATTAAAGTCTAACTTGAGTAAAAGAGCTTCTGACAGACAATGCCTACAGCTGACCTCACACCCACAGAGAATGTTGACATCAGCTGCAAAGTACCAGTATCTGTAGTTGAATCTGAGCTGAGGCAGGTCAGAGCTCGGGTGGAGTTTGCTGTGGAACTGTCACATCACAGATTTGTTGACCTGGTTTCTGGTTCATATCTCTGCGATTCCTGGGCCGATCCACATGAAACATAAACTGACACAAAGTTCAGCGTCTTCTCTGTCAGTATAAATACAAAAGTCCTCTTCAGTCCTCCAGGTTTAGCTGCTCTGTTTGAGCTGAACCCCTCTGCAGGTGGTGAGCCCACAGGTTGAGTCTCCTCATTATTTGGGATGTTTGTGGAGCTGATCCCAAATAATGAGGAGACTCAACATTTGTGGATCTTAAGTTTAGAGATTTCTTTCAAAAATGGTAAATCTCCCAGTTATTTTGATACTTTGCAGCTGATGTCATCACTCTGTGGGTATGATGCTAATTGTAGGCACTACTCTGTCAGAAGCTCTCTTACTCAAGTTAGACCAATCTGAGCTTTATTTTAACACAATCTGACCATAAAGAACTGACTTAGTTGGATGTACAACAGGTGAGCCGTCTCTCATGCATAACATTACTGTCACGAGGTAGTTGGCGTTAGCCAGCAGTTTTTCAGTGAGTCACTCTCACCTTTTTGTTGAAAATCAACCTCTGAAACAGGACTGTACATGCTCGGACTGATCACAGCTGTTTATATCCATTCTGTATTGTTCTTGAGTCTCCAAACAATCTTAACAATTTTTCTGGCAGTGTTTGCTAATGTGTGCATTGTGTCACCACGGTAACTGCTGAACATTCCACCATGGAGATTCATGTAGAACACCCCCTGCATGATGTCACTGTAAAGTCACCCCGTTCCCTTTATCTGAAATGATGGTGTCATTAAAGTGTAGAACACTGTACTGGGAAGAGCTCATACTGACTGTGTGCTTGGTCCACAGCTCTGGGGGGCAGTGAGGCGGCACGTCTACACCGGCTGCACCTCATCTCGTCCTCCCTGAACCTGAGACACATGTCCTCGTCCTCCCTGTCCTCCGTGTCCTCCTGCTGCACACCCCCCCGCTCCCACAGCCTGGCTGACCTCACTGACAGAGAGCCCCAGAGAGAGAGGAGGAGTCTGGGCAACGCAGCGCATCATGAGGGCCACAGCAGACAGGTGACACACAAATACACACATGTGCATACACACAAACACATACACACAAACGCATACACACAAACATACACACGTGCATACACACATGTGTATACGCACATGTGTATACAAACAAACGCATACACACATGTGCATACACACAAGTGTATACACACTGTGTGTACAAACACACACACACACGTATACACAGGGTTGCTAAAAGGATCAACTATCAGATTGTGAGACTATAACTAGTATGTATCGGAACTAGATGCTCCTCTGAACAGGTATCAATACTAAAAATGTCCCACTGACAGGACAGAAATGAAGCTTTCCTGAATGTCTTTAGAATGATCTGGAGCTGTATCAGAACAAGTATAAGAGCACATAGACTAGTGTACACCCATGGAGCACTGAGGGAGTACACACATGTAAGGAAGGACACATGAGATCGAAATGTTAGTAACGTAACAGTACTAGCGCTTGCTCTCTCTCTCTCTCTCTCACACACACACACACACACACACACACACACACACACACACACACACACACACACACACACACACACACACACACACACACACACACACACACACACACACACACACACACAGAACAGGAGCAGTGGGCCCTGGACAGTTTGTGACCTGTTGTCCTCGGTGTGTGCAGAGTCAGGTGCCTCTGGAGCAGCGTGAGCACCTGTGGCTGGTGAAGTCGGCCGAGGGGACATGGCCAGACATCTACACCCTGTTCAGAGAGGAGCCGTCCCTGCTCCACCGGAGGGACTTCATCTCTGGCTTCACCGTCCTGCACTGGATCGCCAAACACGGAGACCACCGTGTCCTCAACACACTCTGGTGAGTTCTCCCCGTGTCCTCCTGCTGTGTCCTGTCCTGGTGTCGTCCTCCTGCTGTGTCCTGTCCTGGTGTCGTCCTCCTGCTGTGTCCTGTCCTGGTGTCGTCCTCCTGCTGTGTCCTGTCCTGGTGTCGTCCTCCTGCTGTGTCCTGTCCTGGTGTCGTCCTCCTGCTGTGTCCTGTCCTGGTGTCGTCCTCCTGCTGTGTCCTGTCCTGGTGACGTCCTTCTGCTATGTCCTGTCCTGGTGTTGTCCTCCTGCTGTGTCCTGTCCTGGTGTCCTCCCTGCATCCTTGTCCTTGTGTCCTTGGCCTTGTGTCCTCGTCCCTGTGCTGTTGTAGTGAGTGTGCTGTCCTGTCCTGGTGTCCTCCCTGCATCCTCGTCCCTGCGTCCTCGTCCCTCTGCTGTTGTAGTGAGTGTGTGGTGCTGTCTCAGGTATGGTGTGGAGAAGGCGGGGCTGCTGTTTAACACAGATGCCCAGTCGTCCTGTGGGTACACTCCTCTGCACATCGCTGCCATCCACAACCACAAGAACATCATGCGGCTGCTCGTCAACAAGTTTGGAGCCAGCGTGAACGTGCGGGATGCGGCAGGGAGGAAGGCCTGGTCCTACCTGCCCCAGGGCAGCTCCCCGGACCTCTTCCAACTGCTGGGAGCCCCCCCCAAAGCTGCCCTGGCTCAGACGGAGATTGGTGAAACGTGGGCTGCCCCTCAGAACCGCCCACAGTCACAGAAGCGCCGCAGACGGCACCACCTCTCCTCGGCCTCCGGGCAGCGCCCTCTGCCTGGAGACGCCAAAGTCAAGAGGACCAGCTCTCTGGCAGCTTTCCTTAAACACAAGTCCCTGCAGAAGGTCAAGGCGGAGTGGGCCATTTGAGGAGGCTTCTGCTGTGGACTTCAGGACTCCTGCTCCACACTCAGGGCCGCACCTGCCCTCTAGCCCACACTCTGGGCTGCGTACTGAACACATGTACTGAGAATATGTATTCAGAAATACTTATTCTGAGTAACTGTATTCCAGAACACTTTTCCATTTGGTGGTATTCAGGATACAGTTACCTTTCTAAAATCAAAGAATACATAGTTGTACTTGATCACACAATTTGAGCTGTTTTTAAACACAACACAGGATTGTGTTGTCTTTGTGTTTTGTAATTGAATGCGACTAGATGTAAAAGTATTCAGTATTGTATTCAGAATGCAGTACTCTTGATAAGACCATGTATCAGAATACGTTACAAAATACATTTTACTGTTTTTTTACTGTGAGGTTTTCAGTATTCTGTAACTAAATAGATTTTCACAGTATTCCATCAGTGCTCAAGGCTCAGCACACACACCGGTATCACCTCCTCTGGGCTCGTCTCTGTGGCACAGGTCTGGCTTTAGCTCCACCCACACTTACCCAGTGTGGGCTGTGTCCAGCCTGAGGTCAGAGGTCAGATGATTGAGCCGTGCACTGTCCACTACACCACATGGGTCTGTAAGAGGAACCTAGAGCTCTGGGACTGTCCCACACCAAAGCACACTTTATAAAAGTATTACAGCGAGCACACGCTGAAGGCACTGGACACTGTGTTAGAACTGAAATGGACGCACTTTGAATGATGCATGTGGCTGGTGAACGTGTGGAGACACTGGTGAATGGGTGAGTCATATATTCTCTGTACATATTAAGATGTTTATAAAGGTTTCAGTCTCCTTGGCTCCTGTGTTTTGTTTTTTGCATGATTCTACAAGAGCCTCAACAAATGAAGTGTCCAAACATCTGAGGAGAGACAGAGAGACATGAGAGATCTCATATAATTTTATTTAAAATAATCCATGTTTAAAAAAAAAACAAGAAATACTCAATAGAATTCTGTTTATTAAAACATTCACACAATGTACAGAATAAAACAAGGGGAGAAGTCCCATTTGGTCCATGTCCTGGTCACATGATCCTGGTATCAGGAGACATGCCATTGCCTGCACTGGTCTCAGTCTGTTTAATGTGCCACAGGCACAATGCTAAAGGCTAAAGCGTTAGCATTCACTTTTCAGGGTTCTGAAAGAATCATCTGTGGAAATGTAGCAGTACATTTAGCAACAGAAGGTCTATGGATGTATGCAGGTCACATGATGCAGGTCCCGTCGTGCAGCTGTGTGATGGCGCCCCTCTGCTTTGTGAGGTGGAGCACATCCTGGAAGCCGGTGCTGAGCCCGGACATATGCTGGAAGTACGCCTCCTTCTCCACCTGCACCGACAGGTTGTTTACTCCTGCGTCCTTCAGTATGGAGGTGACCTGCAGCACAGAGCAGCATTACATTCATGTTCTCTGACAGAATATGTGTACTACAAGTCTGTGTGGAGGAGTCTGGAGTGCAGCTGCTCAGACATACACTGTGCACACACACTCGGGCAATGTTCCTCCTCAGATCTGGCCCCATCAGTGTTTAAGCCGTGACAGTGAGAATAGCACTGTTTCCTTCTGTCGGAAAGTGCACATCTACTCCTTACCTTCACTCAACATCAAAACCTGATCTCATTCTACACAAAGGAGCCTAGACTGGGGTTTGACTAAGTATGACATGTGTATGACTAGTGTGAGATAAGGCTACACAGTTAAAAGTACAATGAAGGAAATTGTGGTCAGCTCATGGAACACAAACCGTGTGACTGAAGAGAGTCAGCGCAGACATTCATAAAGATCCATTATTTGTTAAGTGATCTGAAAAATAAGATCTGCAAACGACGTACACCTATTGTAGTGACACATCATCTCGAACAATAGCAACACACACCTCCAGCACAGATTGTATAAAGAAGTGGACTAAATGAGTGTGACTGATTTGGAGCCCAGTAGTCGTATAGTAACTAAAAACCCCATGCTCCCTTCCTTTTTGGAAAGTGGTGGCTAGTGGGTTAGCTATGTCCATTTGTACAGTCTGATGTTTTCTAGTCTCAAAGTCAATGACACATCTCTGAACAACAGAGAGTGGGGACATCCTAACATCCAGAAGACCTGATGGTTTGGTTTAAGTTCAGACTCCATTCAGCATCTAAGTGTGGCCAGTGTAAACACAGTACTCGTGCAGGTGCTGCTCCTTCACACAGAGGCAGGTGTGTGCACAAACACAAGTGTGTCTAGAAACAGAGGCTGTGGCTGTGCACCTGCTGAACGATGCGCTGCTCCACCACGTCAGGCAGCACCTGCAGGTGGATGGTCCCGGCCATGACGCTGGCAGAGTGTCTCCAGAAATGAGGGTCTCTGTAGGAGATCACACCCTCCATCTTCTCTATCTGAAAGAGGACAGCATAATCCCCTCAAACACTGAGAAAGAAAACATACTACCCGCACAAGTGTGGACACACTATGCTCCACACCTGTATGACAGGACTCTAGACCCTGAGCGTACCTTCTCCAGAGCGGTGTTGAGCTCCTTCTCGTGCTCGTGGGGCGTCCGTAGCAGCAGAACCTCACAGGCATCTTTGAGCAGAGGCAGCACACTGATGAAGATGAGCGTGGCGATGAAGAGCGAGCAGATGGGGTCTGCGATGAGCCAGCCGAACTGTCGGATTAGGATGGTGGAGATGATGACACCCACACTGCCCAGAGTGTCAGCCAGGACGTGGAGGAACACCCCTGGGAGACAGCACCCAAACACGGCCCAGGGTTAGTGATAGAACAGCTGTCGGATTCATTATTCCTTTATTCATGTACTGGTAATAATGTAATAATGGAAATGTACTGAATGCACTAGTTAGTTTACACATGTAGTTAACACATGTGCAGAATGTTCAGTTTTGTTTCTAAAATGTCACACTGATAGAGCCAAGAATCTGTGTGAGCCAAGGTCACACTAAACAGAATATTGTGGGCAGTCTTCATGTAACTGTCCCCTTTTACTGGAGGATTGTTTTAGACTTTTTGTTAAATGTTAGGTTGACAGGACAGGATCATGGGTCAGAGGACAGGACCGGAGCAGCATTCAAGGGTCAAAGTTGCACCGTTTCTACACATTGA
Source organism: Odontamblyopus rebecca (assembly GCA_030686955.1). Lineage (NCBI taxonomy): Eukaryota > Metazoa > Chordata > Actinopteri > Gobiiformes > Gobiidae > Odontamblyopus > Odontamblyopus rebecca. Next base: position 13,886,634 of record CM060653.1, on the reverse strand, counting down.
CGATATAAACCATGATCCTTTGCCTCATGTCACTGTAGCAACACTCTACAGTGTGCAGTGTCATGGGGCAGAAAATTCGACTATTGTTCAGATCTCAGGGGATGGTCGTCATGAATACTATTTGGTCAAATGTATTTAATAGTTTCTCCAGGACAAACCCACCCCTCATGTTGGCGTTCATGCCTCCTCCAGAGCTGTGCGAGTGCCCGTGCCCTCCGTGCCCGTGACTTCCGTGCCCGTGTCCTCCGTGTCCTCCGTGTCCTCCGTGCCCGTGCCCCCCGTGCCCGTGCCCTCCGTGGCCGTGCTCGCTGTGGGAGTGGCCGTGGTGGGCGTGGCCGTGGTCATGTGACGAGCAGCTCTTCCCCCCGTGACTGTGGGCGTGGCTGAAGGCGCAGATGCCCACCAGGTTGACCAGCAGCCCCCCCACTGAGACGGGCTGGACACACACATACATACATATATACACGCACATATACGCACACACACAGACGCACACAGATGTATACACATACACACACACACACACACACAGACACACACAGATGTATACACACACACACAACGCGAGCGTGCACACACACACACACACACACACACACAAACAGAGGGTTAGAACCAGAGCGTTGGGTTAGGTTGTGTGGCTGGATTGTGTGTATAGGTTATGTGTATGTTGTGTGGCTGGGTTGTGTGTATAAGTTGTGTGGCTGGGTTGTGTGTATAGGTTGTGTGGCTGGTTTGTGTGTATAGGTTGTGTGTATAGGTTGTGTGGCTGGGTTGTGTGTATAGGTTGTGTGGTCGGGTTGTGTGGTCGGGTTGTGTGTATAGGTTGTGTGGCTGGATTGTGTGCATAGGTTGTGTGTATAAGTTGTGTAGCTAGGTTGTGTGTATAGGTTGTGTGGCTGGATTGTGTGCATAGGTTGTGTGCATAGGTTGTGTGTATAGGTTGTGTGTATAGGTTGTGTGTATAGGTTGTGTGGTCGGGTTGTGTGGTCGGGTTGTGTGGTCGGGTTGTGTGTATAGGTTGTGTGGTCGGGTTGTATGTATAGATTGTGTGCATAGGTTGTGTGTACAGGTTGTGTGGTCGGGTTGTGTGTATAGGTTGTGTGGCTGGGTTGTGTGTATAGGTTGTGTGTATAGTTTGTGTGGCTGGGTTGTGTGTATAGGTTGTGTGGCTGGATTGTGTGCATAGATTTTGTGTATAGGTTGTGTGGTCGGGTTGTGTGTATAGGTTGTGTGGTCGGGTTGTGTGTATAGGTTGTGTGGTTGGGTTGTGTGGTCGGGTTGTGTGTATAGGTTGTGTGGTCGGGTTGTATGTATAGATTGTGTGCATAGGTTGTGTGTACAGGTTGTGTGGTCGGGTTGTGTGTATAGGTTGTGTGGTCGGGTTGTATGTATAGATTGTGTGCATAGGTTGTGTGTACAGGTTGTGTGGCTGGGTTGTGCCGTACTCACAGTCAGCATGTCCGTGTTGATGTTGGGCGGGTCTAACAGGCGAGTGACCGACTCCACAAACACAAAGAAGGCGATGACCATCAGGAACAGGCCGTTTATGAAGCCGGACAAGATCTCCACACGGCCGTACCTGGGCACACATGCACCAGTCACGCCCTGTGCACCTTCTCACAGACAGAGGAGGGGAAAAGAGGAGGAGGCGGAAAAAAGGAGGAGGAGAAGCAGGAGATGGAGCGGGGAGGAGAGGGCTCACCCGTAGGAGAAGATCCGTGTGGCCTTCCAGCGAGTCATCAGGGCAGCGAAGAGCCCGAGCACCAGAGCAGAGCAGTCAAAAAGCATGTGGAAGCCGTCAGAGATCAGGCCCAGGCTGTTGGTCCACACGCCGTAGAACAACTCCACGAAGGTGAACGCCTGAGCAGAGTAACAGCTAGAGTCACACAAATGTTTAAGGCTGGACCGTTTGGATCCTACTCTGTGTATTTGTCCATAATGTTTGTAAAGGACGCCACACTCTAAAGGAGAATTCGCCCGATTTTCGCTACGATTTGTTCTCCCCGAGTTCAGGGAGGCGTGACCCGACTATGTGTGCAATTTTGAAGCCGCTGCTCCTCAGATCGTAACCACCAAACATCAGCAATGCGGCGGCAACAGCCGATAAAACAGAGCGTCCGGGGCAGAGGAGCGACGGACACAGAGACGCAGGGATATAGCAAAAATAGAGACTTTATTACTCACCTCTGGTAAAGTGGTAAATTAAAAGTTTTTAAAGTCTCATAGGTTCTCCTCGTGTGCGCTTTTTGTCACACGTTTAAAAATCGCTTAAGACTGAACGATCCTGTAGTGTGTGACGGCCTTTAGAGAGCTGTCTGCAGTCCCACTGGCCACTGTGGGGAGTGAGAGTCAGGGCCAGGCCTGAGCAGCCCACTTACAGCACAGGTTTAGGCACAAGAGAGCTTTTATAAACTGAAAAAGGCTGAATCCAAATTTGAAGGGATTACAGGTTTTTAATTTTATCTAAATATATAATATACACATTTTAACATATATTATACTTTTCCTGAAGCTCAAATGCAATGTTGAGGCTAGACAATAATACTTTGTCCTTTGTAGATAATTTTTGTTAGAAAGGCTTAAAAATATTTAAACTGCATTGTGCTTTACTTCATTTTGTCTCCAGTCGCCTACATTACACAGTTCTGAACATTCTGCTGACATATGATGTTAAAGGCTCTAAAAACAGTGTGAGTACCAGGTTGAGGCGTGTTATGTAATAAAGTGTTGGGGAGTACCAGGTTGAGGCAGAGGAAGTAGAAGATCTGTCTGGAGTCGTACTCCTCCAGGATCTGTTTGAGAGAGTCTTTGATGAAGCGGGGCAGGGACTGTGAGGTCTGCTGCAGCGCGTCGCCCATGAAGTTATAGAGAGGGGTGCCCTCTGGAGAGTAGCCCACCAGAGTGCCCTTCTGCCCACGCCGCGACGGGGATGCCAGGATACTGGAGGCTGCACACACACACACACACACACAAATAGACACAAGCTCTTAAACATTATGCATTACACAGCACACCTTCATGACCTCCTTCTGCATTGATTTCCATCATTTAATTTACCCACAAAAGAGAATATTAATCATGTTCTTTTTAACCTTATAAGTGCAAAACGTAACCTTAAAGAAGACATATTGTGCTTGTGTCTGCTAAAGTTAATCTAATAACACCTGTGGATCATTATGTTATAATTTAAGCATTTTAAATAATAATATTCATTAGGAAAACTTAATAAAAGAAACAACTACATAAACAACTACATAATAAAAGAAACAAATATTGCTGAGTCCTACATGTATCACAGATTAAGAAAATACTGGTGGCAGTGAAAACAGGGGTAGACTGGAGCAATGTCATGAATACAGGAGAATAAAGGTCCCTCTATATCCAACTGAGAGTGAGTAAATGAGAAGAGGAAACTATAACATCTATAACACGGCTAAAAGCTCTGAAAAACTGAGTTTGCACAAAACATCTGCATTAAGAGTCATGGAAATGTAAAAGAGGTTTGTTCTGTGAGTGCGTCTGACCCAGGATGAAGAAGGTGGCGCTGACGATGACCCCGCCCGACAGCACGTGCTCGGTGCTCTGGGCGGGGCCTCTGCTCAGGTTCATGAGCTGATCGGTCAGGGGGTGTGTCCAGAAGTGAGCCAAGACCAGAGCAAAGAGCACGAGGGCCATAGAGCCACAGCGAGCCACACGGGGGGCCTCCATCTTCGCACTGCACACCGCCTCCACGTAGAACTCCAGGATCATCACGCACACCACCACCATGAGCAGGGGCAGCAGCAGAGACCCCCACGACTCCACCTTACTCTGAAGGACACAAGACAGGCTTTAAAAGGGGGACATGGACAGGGAAGGGATGCCATACGTATCAAAAATCTGATACTAATCAATACTAAAACTAATATTGGAACTAAATACTCATTTGAACAAGTGTCAATACTAAAGAGTCACAGAAATGGACCTTTGCTGGATAGCTTTGGAATAATCTTGAGCTGCATCGGAACAATTACTAATCCACATATTGTACGTCCATGGAGCATGACGGTGATGATGTAGCCTCGGTTGCGTACGCATTTTGGCAACAGAACTATGGCAGAACTCAGTGTCTTGTTGAGCTCTGTGAAAGGATTATCGTCAAAAGATCGTGAATATTTCAACAAGCTGACTGACAAATGGTGTCCAACTGCCAGGTCCTTGTGTGATCAGTGAGTAAAACTTTAAAACTTTAGTCCGCTGGTAGAATATCGATTCTGACAACCACACTCAACAACCAGACATTTTGGTGCTGAAAATGTTTTTATCTCCGTCTTCTTCTGTACGTGTTCAGTCTGAATGAAACAGAATGAATGGGGAACAGTGATACTTCTGTTGCCAAAATGCACACAGCTTTTTTTTTATCACTTCTGCTCTAAAAAGGTCGATAAGGCCACATGGGAATATAAAAGAAAATACGATGAGGTTGAAAATGGATTTGATTAAAGAAAATAGTGTTTTTCATTATCCTCATGGCCCATAAATCAGTATTGAGGACCAGAGCAGAGTTTTAATTAGATACAAACAGCAGGCAGCAGACATATTTTTAAGCTGCTTCTACAAAACAATACTGTGCTGTCGTCCATCACTATAACACGGTTCACCTTTCACCGCCTCGCTGCTTTGCGGATTTTTTTAGCGCAATTGCATTCTTTTATTACAGCCTATGGATGCGCATTGTGTTCTGTGTTCTGTGTTCTGATTGGCTAAGGGAGACCCGTGCATTGTGTTCTGCGTAATTGAAGGTGGCATTTCTGTTTAGAAGAATCTTGTAGCCCAGAAGAAAAAACAATGCCAACAACTATCCATAACTATGTTCTTCACTCGGCACCAAGGCCTTCAGTGGAAAAAGACTCCTCAGTTTAGATCGCTGAGCCTGTCTGGGAAAAGTGTATAAAGTATGTGGTGATGGGTTTTACAGCTTTAAAACATAAATAATAATTGTAAAAAATAAGGTATACCGTATTTTTCGGACAATAAGTCGCACTTTATTTCAGGGTTTGGGTAGTTCCTGCGACTTATATATAAAAATTTTTCACACTGACAGCCCATAGACCAAATATATGAATCATATATATGAATCAAAGTCATTATCCTTTTTTCATTTTGGTTTTAGAGACAAATAATAAAGAAAAGAGTTCTTTTTGTTTTATTATTTTTGGTTCTGTATTGAAAAAACGAACGAACGAACGACACATGGATTGTTCTCTAGAACTCGCCTTTCAAGATTAAATATTGGTTCATGATCTCTGATTTTATAAAATAAATTTCACCCAAAAAGTGCGACTTATATATGTTTTTTTCTTCTTCATTACACATTTTTTAGCTGGTGGAACTCCGGAGCGACTTATAGTCCGAAAAATATGGTACCTTACGGATTTTGCCTATTGAGGGTTATTTTTAGAACATGACCCCCGTGATAAACGAGGGACCGCTGTACTGGGACAAGACACATTTTTTTCAAAAGCATGGGGAAGAACCTGTATCTGCATTAGCCATGAAAAATATACCAGTAGATTTATTACATTAAACAAAGGTTGAATAATAAAACTAAAAGCTACAGTGAGTTTGAATCGTTTCTATTTCAGTTTAACATCACTGTAAACTGTAAAAGAGTGCTCCGCAGAGGGCTGAAGAGCGGCTGACCTCAGTGGTGGCTGAAAGCACAAGAACCCAGGGCAGCAGCACCGCAGATGACACCAGGTTGTCGAGGGCGTACAGACGCTTAGCTCCACCCATTTCCACAGACAGCTTCCTGGACGCCGTGTGGAACGCCACCTTCAGGCAGAGAGAGGCCACGAGCAGCACCACTCCTCCCTGAGAACAGACAAGAGACGCTCAGATCCAAAAGACTGCACCGCCACAGGACAGACACAGTACAGACACAGGGACAGACACAGGTACAGACACAGGGACAGACACAAGTACAGAAACAGGTACAGACACAGGTACAGAAACAGGTACAGACACAGGTACAGACACAGGTACAGACACAGGGACAGACACAGGGACAGACACAGGGACAGACACAGGGACAGACACAGGTACAGACACAGGTACAGACACAGGTACAGACACGGAAACAGACACAGAGACAGACACAGGTACAGACACGGGTACAGACACGGGTACAGACACGGGTACAGACACGGGTACAGACACGGGTACAGACACGGGTACAGACACAGGGACAGACACAGGGACAGACACAGGGACAGACACAGGGACAGACACAGTACAGAAACAGGTACAGACACAGTACAGAAACAGGTACAGGCACAGGGACAGACACAGGGACAGAAACAGGTATAAACACAGAAGCAGCACAGGTACAGACACAGGGACAGACACAGGGACAGACACAGGGACAGACACAGGAGCAGCACAGGTACTAATATTAGTACCAAAACTAAAAGTATTGATACTAAAAACAAGTAGAAGAGCACGTAAACTAGTATACGCCCAAGGACTAGAATATGTTGTAGAAGTTTTCAGCTGGAGACCAAAAGGACGTCTTAAGCAGGAGAAGTTTATTTACCATCAGTAATACAGGCCCGGGGGGATATGAAAAATCAACATAGTCTGATTCCAAAAGAGAACAGAGTCTGATCTTTGAGTGTTCAAGCCCCTGGACTCTGCTTCCAAAGGAGGAGGTTTATAAAGCAAGTGTGGGGAGACTATGAAGACCAGTAGACTCCAGTAAGTCAGCAATATACCACAGTTTAGATAGTGGTGCCAATGGTGCCAAAAGAAGATACTGGTGTAAATATCGCTTTTGTGAGTCAATGTTAAACTGGGAGGTGTAAGTGGTGGATAAATTACTTAAATTCTCTTACAGTATACGCCCACAAATTAGTAAACGTCCACAGATTAATATGAGCCCATGGAGCACTATGGAGCCTACCTGAATAAATGAGGGATTACACAGATATAACAGCACAGAAAAGAAAGTACTATGATTTAATATTGAAAATGACATTCTGTTGTCTAAAGAAAGACTGCTGATTTATTGTCACTGAGGTTTGGGAATTGATTCAAACGAATAGATTCTCGATACCAAAGCATTTTGAGGGGGTGGGATACCTTGTGGTCAGCAACTCCCAGGAAGGCGATGGCGGTGTGGAGGAAGTGGGTGAGCGCGCTGTCGTGGTGTCCCTCGGCTGGCCTCAGTTAAGGAGAATGCACTCTCACACAGCTCTGTGCTTTTCCTCACTAATGAGGACTACTTTTTCTAACCCTAACTTTGTAGATAGATAGATAGATAGATATACTTTATTCATCCCCATGAGGGGAAATTCAAGTTGTCCAGTAGCATAGACATTAAACATTAAACAAGACGCACAAATCAAAGAACTATTTAAAATTTCAAAATTTTGTAAATCACTGTCAATAATGTGATGCCACTCTAACCTGATCTGTGAATTTCAGAAATGATCCTTTCCTTGCTTTAGAATGATCCTGAAATGGTCTGTAGTGCAAAGTTAATCCTCCGTTATCAATTCTGAACATCCCAATTATTCAGCACAATGAGTTTTCACAAGTGACAAGAGCAGAGTTGTGCCGTCACAATGAAGCTAACAACAACTAGCATGTCATGACCTTGAGCTAGAACACTCTGGACCTACTTGGACCACTGAGGGATTACACACATACAGTGACATATGGGAATAGAAAACAAAGTACTATATTTAATGTGGAAAAGCACAGTCTATTGTTTAATTAAAATTGTGTTTTTTTTGTTCTATATATCAAGTGTAAGTCTGATAATAACACTGTTGTGCAGCAGAGATTAAAGGGACTTTTTCAGACACTGTTGTATTTCTGATCAGCAGTGGAAGGATACGGTGCTCCGCCATCTTGGCCATGAGGTCATCATTGTCAAAGAGCAGCAGACAGATGACGGCGATGATGAAGAACGCGGCTCCTCGTGTCTGAAAGGAGCAGAGACAAATCAGCAGCAGCTCCTCCTCTGATCAGCTCCTCTGAGCAGCTCCTCTGATCAGCTCCTCTGAGCAGCTCCTCTGAGCAGCTCCTCCTCTGAGCAGCTCCTTCTCTGAGCAGCTCCTTCTCTGAGCAGCTCCTCCTCTGAGCAGCTCCTCTGAGCAGCTCCTCTGAGCAGCTCCTTCTCTGAGCAGCTCCTTCTCTGAGCAGCTCCTCCTCTGATCAGCTCCTCCTCTGATCAGCTCCTCCTCTGATCAGCTCCTCCTCTGATCAGCTCCTCCTCTGAGCAGCTCCTCCTCTGAGCAGCTCCTCCTCTGAGCAGCTCCTCCTCTGATCAGCTCCTCTGAGCAGCTCCTCCTCTGATCAGTTCCTCCTCTGAGCAGCTCCTTCTCTGATCAGGCCAAACACCTGGATGCTAGTGCCGTACACTTACCTTTGAGGGCCCTCCTCCAGAGCTGGTGAACAGGACCCCCAGCAGAGCGATGACCACCACGTCACTGTGCTCCAGCAGCAGCAGCGTCCTGCACAACAACACCAGGGTTACTACACCTATGTCATTTCATCTTATGGTTTTTGCGGAACAGTTGGGAAAAAGGTCACTGAGAGGCTGTTATAACATTCCCTCATCAAACTCATTCCTTTTAATGTCATCCGTGCATGTTTTTTTTTTTTTATTGTGATCTCTCCCAGGCCTTACTGGAACCCTCCTTATTGGAACCCTCCTTATGGTTAGCAATATGATCTTGTACAAAGCTCCACCCACAAGCCTACATCACCCCTGCTTCCACACAACAATGTTTCATAAATATACAAAAGTATGATACAAAACAATACACTACAACTTGACCTGATGAAATGTGCAGTAGTTTTATCACTTGGATTGTGTTGTGAAGGGTGAGTGAGTTAGCACAGAGAGGGAGGGAGACTCTGGGAGAGTGCCAAAAACAAAAGTGAAACTAATGAAACATTTCTGCATGTCGTTTCAGTGATTATAGCATTTAGTATTTTATGATTAAAAGCCAAAATGGTGATCTAAATGTTATGTGTTAATATTAACAATTAACCCCCCATACAAGTCTTTAATGGCCCTAGAATCAGATATTAAGGCCCTAAGATCTCTCTTGTGACATTCATTATCATGATGCTCTGTAAAATGGATCACTTCCTGCATTCCTCCGTGCACAGAACACAGACGTGTACAGTTGTATGTTCAGGAGTAATGAGTGTTTTGGGTGAGTACCTGAGAGGTCCACAGAGCGTGAGGCCAAAAAAGCTCAGCAGAGACACAATGCAGCTGAAGACGGCGTGTTTGACCAGCTTTATCCACTACAACAGGACACACTACAGTCAGGACACATCAAGGACACACTGAACATGGACTCTGAGGGACTTACCTGCCGTTTGGAGATGGACTTTCCAGAAGAGAAGGGCTTTTGAAACAACAGCAAGATCACAGCACTCCTGAAATCACAACACACACTAAATAAAATCCCACTTTAACAATTCAAATGTAAAACACTGAGTACAGAGAAGAGTAAGTGTCCTCAAATGGAAGACCTAAGCATTATCATAATACTGCTAACTGGGCAATAACATATGGGTATGTCACAGTCACATGACATGTGGCCTCAGAGGCTGTGAGTGCGGCACCGTGATGGACGAGTACTTGAGATGGAGGCTGTGACTGCAAGTTTAAACTGTACAAGCCTTCGAACAGGACAGTAATTCTTAGTGCAGCTCTGAGCTGGAAGTCAGTGTTAAAGACACAGACACAAAGTAGACACACATACACAGTAGACACACACACACAGTAGATACACACACAAAGTAGACACACACACAGTAGATACACACACAAAGTAGACACACATACACAGTAGACACACAGACACAGTAGACACACACACAAAGTAGACACACATACACAGTAGACACACACACATACACACAGTAGACACACACACACACGGTAGACACACATACACGGTAGACACACATACACGGTAGACACACATACACAGTAGACACACACACACAGTAGACACACACACACAGTAGACACACACACACACGGTAGACACACACACACGGTAGACACACACATACGGTAGACACACACATACGGTAGACACACATACACGGTAGACACACACACATACACGGTAGACACACACACAAAGTAGACACACATACACAGTAGACACACATACACAGTAGACAGTGCCAGACAGTGGCAGCTCATACTCACCCCAGTTTGAGGATGAAGATGAAGTGGACGATGTGCACCACTTTGAGGATGTCATACGCCTCGAAGATCCCCACAGCTTTCAGCACCTTGGAGAGCACCAGCAGCACCAGGTACCTCGTCAGTCTGAAACACAACATGTGATGATTTTTGTTATAGCAGTCCACCCTATTGTTGTTCCCCATAAGTGTAACCCCATAAGGCTGTAGACAGCTGCAGAGCAGGTACCTGGATTCTGACGCCTCCACCATGCCCAGCTTCCCTCCTGACAGCACATTACTGCTGTACTTGTCCTCCATCTGTGCTTCAGACCACTGTCCACTGCACCATCACCGTCCTGCAAGGCAACACAGCACAAGGTCAGCACAGTGTAGACCTGGTTTAGCCCTGATTAAGACCTGGTTTAATCCCAGGTTGACTTGGGTTTATCCTAGTTTAGACAAGGTTTAGTTTTAGCTTAGACCTGGTTTAGCTCTGATTTAAACCTGGTTTAGCCCTCCGCCCCATCACTCACCTGCAAGACAACACAGCACAGAGTTTAGGCCTGTTTTAGCCCTAATTTAGACCTGGCTTAGTCCTAGTTTAGACCCTGTTTAGATCAAGTTTGATAATAATAATAATAATAATAATAATAATAATAATAATAATAATAATAATAATAATAATAATAATAATAATAATAATAATAATAATGCATCAGTTTTACACAGCGCTTTTCTGGACACTCAGAGATGCTTTACAGTCTGCGGTAAGATAGTATTGTAGCTGCCCTGGGGCAGACTGACAGAAGTGTGGCTGCCAATCTGCACCATTGGCCCCTCTGACCACCCTAAACACGCAGGCACCACTTTCATACAAGGCAATGTGGGTGATGTGTCTTGCTTAAGGACACAACAGTTTTTTCATTTTCCCACTGATCTCCCATCCGAGTACTAACGAGGCCTGGCCCTGCTGAGCTCTAACAGGATAAGGCTTTGATAAGGTGGTATGACCACACCAGACCTGGTTTAGCCCGAGTCTAGAACCAGCACCAGACAACATACAGGAAACAGTCTCATTCACACAGAGTCTTCTGTCTGCAGGGGACTCAGAGCCTTCAGACCAGAGGAGCATCCACTCAAGTCTGTTTGCTTTGCTTCATTAGACCTAGTTTAGACCTATCTTAATCCTAATTTAGACTTGGTTCTAATGTGAAATTATTTAGTCCTAGATTAGACCAGAAATAGATTTGCTTTAATTGTAGTTTAGACCTGGTTAAGACCTGGTTTAGTCCAAGTCTCTAGCAGCTCACATCACAGTAAAGCTCAGACTGAATCCTGTGCTGGTTAGTGCAGTGTCAGACTATCCGACACTAAACCAACTACACCAACTACCCCTGAGCACACACCCTGTCCTCTGTCCAACAGCACAGTCTGTCCACGAGTGTGTCCACGAGTGTGTCCACCAGTCTGTCCATGAGTCTGTCCACGAGTGTGTCCACGAGTGTGTCCACCAGTCTGTCCACGAGTCTGTTCCCGAGTGTATCCACGAGTCTGTCTACAAGTGTGTCCACGAGTCTGTCCACGAGTCTGTCCCCGAGTCTGTCCCCGAGTCTGTCCCCGAGTCTGTCCCCGAGTCTGTCCACAAGTGTGTCCACAAGTGTGTCCACAAGTGTGTCCACAAGTGTGTCCACGAGTCTGTCCATCAGTCTGTCCATCAGTCTGTCCATCAGTCTGTCCATCAGTCTGTCCCTGAGTCTGTCCATCAGTCTGTCCATGAGTCTGTCCACGAGTCTGTCCATCAGTCTGTCCCCGAGTCTGTCCATCAGTCTGTCCCCGAGTCTGTCCATCAGTCTGTCCCCGAGTCTGTCCACGAGTCTGTCCATCAGTCTGTCCACCAGTCTGTCCACGAGTCTGTTCCCGAGTGTATCCACGAGTCTGTCTACAAGTGTGTCCACGAGTCTGTCCACGAGTCTGTCCCCGAGTCTGTCCCCGAGTCTGTCCCCGAGTCTGTCCACAAGTGTGTCCACAAGTGTGTCCACAAGTGTGTCCACAAGTGTGTCCACGAGTCTGTCCATCAGTCTGTCCATCAGTCTGTCCATCAGTCTGTCCCTGAGTCTGTCCATCAGTCTGTCCACGAGTCTGTCCACGAGTCTGTCCATCAGTCTGTCCCCGAGTCTGTCCATCAGTCTGTCCCCGAGTCTGTCCACGAGTCTGTCCATCAGTCTGTCCATCAGTCTGTCCATCAGTCTGTCCCCGACTCTGTCCATCAGTCTGTCCATCAGTCTGTCCCCGAGTCTGTCCCCGAGTCTGTCCCTGAGTCTGTCCATCAGTCTGTCCCTGAGTCTGTCCATCAGTCTGTCCACAAGTCTGTCCATCAGTTTGTCCCCGAGTCTGTCCCCGAGTCTGTCCCCGAGTCTGTCCATCAGTCTGTCCATCAGACTGTCCATCAGTCTGTCCCCGAGTCTGTCCATCAGTTTGTCTCCTAGTCTGTCCATCAGTCTGTCCATCAGTCTGTCCATCAGTCTGTCCATCAGTCTGTCCCCGAGTCTGTCCATCAGTCTGTCCATCAGTCTGTCCATCAGTCTGTCCATCAGTCTGTCCCCGAGTCTGTCCCTGAGTCTGTCCATCAGTCTGTCCCTGAGTCTGTCCATCAGTCTGTCCCCGAGTCTGTCCATCAGTCTGTCCATCAGACTGTCCCTGAGTCTGTCCATCAGTCTGTCCCTGAGTCTGTCCATCAGTCTGTCCCTGAGTCTGTCCATCAGTCTGTCCATCAGTCTGTCCATCAGTCTGTCCATCAGTCTGTCCATCAGTCTGTCCATCAGTCTGTCCATGAGTCTGTCCATCAGTCTGTCCATCAGTCTGTCCCCGAGTCTGTCCATGAGTCTGTCCATGAGTCTGTCCATGAGTCTGTCCATGAGTCTGTCCATCAGTCTGTCAGAGACGTTAAACCAGGAAACAGAAGAACTCACAGAACAATGCGGATCAGCTGTAGCCTCGGCTCCAGGGCTAGCCGCGTTAGCTCGCTTCCATCCCGGCTGTGGTGCTGCCGTGGCCGCAGTGAGGAGTCCGTGTGTGGGGCAGGGCTCAGGGGACGGTCCGGGGGTTCTACAGTTACACTGGAGATGAAGGTCTCCTCTGAGAGCCGTGTGGAGAACTAGATGAGCCGGATTATGAGTCGGACTGCCGCACCAGACCATAAACAGTCCACGTCAGGAGTGCAAGCGCCGCGCATGCGCAGGATGTACGCAGGGTCACGGAAATAGCGCCGCCTGCTGTTCAGGAGTTTAAGTGTGACGAACACAGGCCTGAGCAGATCACACTACAAACCACTGACCAACACCTTAAACATCTCAACAACAAAAGTGCTACAAGGTCCTATTACCTACTGTATCACTGAAATATCCACCTTCTGGGATTAACACCAGCAATTAACAAAAAACATATCACCCTTTATTTGATCATATCTATTTTTTGATATGTTTACTGCTGTTGTTGTTGTTTGTATCTTGATTTATGTTTTTCATTTCCCTTGTGGATCAATAAAGTTTGTCTAAGTCTAAAAGTTATCACACCACATCCAAACTTAGCCTTTAAATTTTGATGTTAGCATATGGCACATGTTATAGCCAAGACCATATAGACCAGGGGCGTCAAACTCATTTTGGTCCGGGGGCCGTATACAACCTACTTCGATCCCAAAGGGGCCGGATCCGAAAACACATGGCATATATACCCTAAAAATAGCAATAAGTCCAAATATTTTTCCAGAGAAACACAAATCTGTTTTCAAATCTTTTTTATTTGATTTTATTTTACAAAATATTATAATATTATGCTTAGGTAGCTTTCACAGCAGCATCACTTACCTCTTGGCTCTGGGTGAAAACAGACGGCTATTTCTTCAGTCTCAGCAATAATTTGTTTATTTTCTGTCTTATCAATTCTCTGTTCAAATTATTGTCTCATAGTGGCGTTTAAGATTATATCCCTTGAGCACCGCACACAGGTTTTCCATTCACCTCCATCAAATAGGAATAGGAATTACTCAATTTTTCTTGGAAAATCCTGCACTCATTTTTGACATTTTGCTGATAAGGGTGGTACAATCAAGAGTCAAAACGATCGTTCTTTGAGAGCATTTGGAAAGAGGAAAGTCTTCATTTATGCTGCTCTGGGAGGCGCCGCGCAGAAGCACTGGAGACGCTGCTATGCTAAGCAACGCAGAAAAAAATCTGAAAAATTAAAATATTAGAATAATAGAAATAATAGATACTCAGCCAAGGGCCAGATTAAAGGTCTTGGAGGGCCGCATCCGGCCCCCGGGCCGCATGTTTGACACCTCTGATATAGACTATAGCCTACTATTCACTTTCTTGATTTTTTAAAGACTGGTTATTAGCGCAGCACCAGTTCCTGTGAAACCACAGAGCATATACAGTGAAAGTTAGTGCCTCGGTTGGGTTTCCAAAGAGGAGGCCCCTCCACCACTTGTAAACTCAAAGAATCAAGACCTCAGACTGACCCTTTCTTCAACTGTTCTGCATCTTGAATCTGTGAGGAACCACCATCCAGGTATCTCTTTCATCCTCACCTGCCCTTTGGCTCCTCCTCCTAAGGCAAGGAGAGGACGGAGGCTGGCCAGGACAGGGACAAGAGTGAATAAAGAAGATACTATAGCCTACCTACAAAGTGCAGTGGTTTAGGTCTACCAGATTTGTTGCATAACAAATATTAAAGGGCCAGTATGACACTATTTTTTTTATCTTTATTCAAACGTCGTTTCCTTGTCACAAACAGACCTGGAGTTGTGTTTTATTTCATTCACACGTTTAACACACAAACCCTGCAGATTTCAGCTGTGTTCTTCTCTCAAACAGAAAACACTCATGTGATGTCATATGGTAATACAGGAAGTGATCCACTATAATTTTAAACTCCATACACCTTCACAAGAATCATTTGAAGAATTTTAGCCCTGGAATTGCTGATCTCTACTGTATTGCCGAACTCTACTGAAAAAAAGAGCTGTTCACTTGAAAACCTCTGCATGATGATGACATCACAAGGTGGAGCAGAGCATTTTGAGCTTTGGATATGTAGACAGACTAATAATAAAGGGTTACTCAAACATGTGTGAATGAAACAAAACACAACATGAGAAGTTAACAACATTATAACACGGCTTAAAGCTCACAAGAATCATTTGTGCACCAAGTATTTGTGTGTAAATGTCTATTGTGTGTGAGAGACAAGCGTGAGGCAATAACATCCAAACTTAGCAGCCTATTCATCTTCAAAGAATACACTTTAGAAGACAGGAAATAAATAAGGTCTCATCATTTCAAAGCCAATCTTTTGTGACTGCTCTGAGGAGCTGATGGTTCAATCTCCAGATGGTGCATTATTCAAATCCCTTTTTCTCAAGCAGAACAATTCTATCTCAACTCGACAACAGGCCTATTAAGAAATGAGGCACCAGATGAGTATTATTGCACATCTTTATTTTGTTCTATTTGAAATTCCGTGTCTGTAATCATTTGTTTCTTCCTCTGGTTTCTTCAGTGGGAGATGGTTGGATGTCCCTGCTAGAAATGGGCAGGCTGAGATGGATGGGTGGATACTGACCCTGGTCATTTAGGTCCACAAATTCCCAGCAGCACCTTCTCGTAGTGTCCCTTTGTGTCCCTCTGAAGACACAAAGAACAGGCTCAGGGTGAGACAATGACTGCTCCTCCTGAGAGGGGCACGTGAGGAGTAGGATCAGTGTGTTAAAGACGGGAGTCTTTAATTCTATGGGTAATACTGATAACACACATACACATATTTAGATCACCATCTTACCTTTTATTGTTTTCAAAATGCTATATTCACTGAAAACATCATATTAACATGTTTAATAGGTAATTTCAATTTCCTTTCTCACTCTGAGTCTTTCCTCCATTTGTTCTCCATCACTTTCACAAAACAATTGTTGCATCGCACTAATGAAACTACTGCATCGCATCAGACTTCTTGTTTTAGTGCATTGTTTTGGATCAGGCTCTTTATATTT
The DNA here is from genome assembly GCA_030686955.1 of Odontamblyopus rebecca. Lineage (NCBI taxonomy): Eukaryota > Metazoa > Chordata > Actinopteri > Gobiiformes > Gobiidae > Odontamblyopus > Odontamblyopus rebecca. The sequence continues at coordinate 13,870,376 of CM060653.1, read as the reverse complement.
ATGGAGAATTGTTCTGTGGGAGCATGGGTGACACAGGTTTGTGGGCAGAGCATTGCACAGAATCGGCTAAGAGGATTTGAATAGGAAAAGGAGTTGAACAGGAAAAGGATCACTAAATTACTCAAACATGCATGGATGACATCTGAAACCTCTTCAGGCATGTTTTGATGAGGGAATAATGTTATAACATTGCAGAAAGCTCCAAGTTACCATTATGTCCTCCTGCAGATGTCTGTCAAACATGGCGTAGTACTCCTCCACGATTTTCCTCAGGTCCACCTCAGAGCGGCTCACCAGCACTCGGATCAGAGACTCCTCACATGTGCCATGGCCCTGTCAGGAGAAACACCTCACTTTAGCTGAAGACTACATAGGAGATGAGGAGATCAGAGAAAGAAGACTACAGAGGAGAGGGAGGAGAGCCGTGTCACCTTCATGGCCTCGTGCAGTTTCTCGGCGAAGAAAGCCGGTGTGTTCCAGCAAATTTTGACTGTAACACACAGATCCACAGGATGAGGATTATTAAAGAACAATGATTCTGATGACAGTGACTAGGCCTCAAACAGGAGAGGCCCTGACCACAGGACACAGCCACACACCCACCGAAATAAGCTCAGTGGGGACAACACACACAGGAGTGCACAGACAAAGGAGAACACAGACACAGGAGTGTACAGACAGAGGAAACCACAGACACAGGAGTGCACAGACACAGGAGTGCACAGACACAGGAGTGCACAGACACAGGAGTGTACAGACACAGGAGTGCACAGACACAGGAGTGTACAGACAGAGGAGTGTACAGACAGAGGAAAGCACAGACACAGGAGTGCACAGACAGAGGAAAGCACAGACACAGGAGTGCACAGACACAGGAGTGCACAGACACAGGAGTGTACAGACACAGGAGTGCACAGACACAGGAGTGTACAGACAGAGGAGTGTACAGACAGAGGAAAGCACAGACAGAGGAGAGCACAGACAGAGGAGAGCACAGACAGAGGAGTGCACAGACAGAGAGCACAGACAGAGGAGTGCACAGACAGACAGAGGAGTGTACAAACAGAGGAGTGTACAGACAGAGGAGTGTCAAGGTCTTACCGATGTCGATGAGGCAGTCCTCGATGTCCCCCTTGAGCTCGCTCTTCAGGGCCTTGGGCAGGGACACGTCGCTCACAGAGGCGTATTCCTGGAAGGCTGAAAGAAAAACATTCATCTGATTTTAAAACTCCACTGAGAAATGAGAGTGTCTCCTTCAAGTCCACTCAAACTGTTCCTCAGATGTGGCCGTGGACATCACACATCAGTAAAAGACCAACAGGCTGTTCAGCTCTAAGAGGGCATAAACTCCCAGAGATCACCTGTCCCAGATGTCACAGGGGACACCTCTGAATCACTGGTCCCACCACATCCACACAAAGTGTATGGATTCTTCCACTGGCACAGAGCCATGAGGTACTCCCTGAGCAGGTCCTCCCTTCAGCTCCACCTGCCCTAAGGAGGTACTCACCCTCATAAAGCTGCTAAACCCAGAGGAGGTACTCACTTTCGTAGAGCTGTTAAACCCAGAGGAGATACTCACTCTTGGATAGCTGGGCTGCACTGCGAGTGGTCAGGATTTCGATGAAAGCGTCCACATTGGTCCCTTTTTGGTTCTCCCCCGACTCAAACAGAATCTGCAGGACACAGAGACAGATGTTTGGAGGCAAATGTTCACAATTTGAACTACTTAGATTAGTTCTGAGAGATTGAATAGAATCATAATAATTTGTGATGTGCAAACAGATTAATCCGGGCAGTTACCTTTGCATCCTTCTGGGCCAGCTGCATGTTCACCTCTTTACTGGGGTTTCTGCTGGTCTTAAAAAGAGCCAGGAGGGCCTTCTCAAAGTCCCCTTTGGCCTCACTCTTCAACACCTCCTCCAGCTCCTTACCATACTCTGCACACAGCACACAGCAGGACTAAAACAGGACTGAACCAGGACTAAACCAGGATTAAACCAGGACTAAACCAGGATTAAACTGAAACTAAAGAAGGCCCAAACCAGAACTGAATCAAGACAAAACCTGGGCTAAACCAGGACTGAACTGAGACTAAACCAAAGCTAACCCAGATCTAAACCAGGACTAAACAGAGTCTAAACCAGGTCTAAACCCAGGTCCACACACGACTCACACAGAGTGGAATTCACACAAACACGGCAGAAAAAAGGCCTCTGTCATCAGGCTCTGTGGAGCGGCTCATTTGGTTTAAGCCTAAACCATCTAACCATCAGGCTGAAGATTCAGTTCCCACTCTGGGTACATGTTTGTGTTCTTTGGGCCCAACAGTGTGTCTGTTGGGTTACAACCATTATATACTCCATCCATCCATCCATCCATCTTCTCCCGCTTAATCCGGCTGGGTCGCGGGGGCAGTTTACTGCCCAATCCTCATAGCACCTGACCCTCCCTATGAACCCCTCTGCAGGTGGTGAGCCCACAGGAGGGAATATAATTATATAAAAATATAAAAATAAATATAAATATAATACCATTATATACTGCACACTTCTATACAAAATATACTCAAGAATTCATGTTTTTCAATGTTTTTTAGCAGTAAATCACCTATACTACATGATAATTTTATGACATACAGTGAAACATTCCCATCAAAGCACTAACATCTCCATTGGAGACAAGCAGGTGGCAGACTGTCTTCAGGAAAAGTGACACAGCGCAGCATGTATCAGCTCTAAAGAAGAGGGGAAATGTGACAGTAAGAATCTGCAGAGAATTCCCACAGACCTTGTTTGAAGACCCTGGTGATCTCCTGGATTTCCTCTCTGGTTCTCGTGGCCAGGATCTCCACCAGAACATCTTCATCTGTTCCTAAACGCTGAGACACATCACGCCATCCATCAGTAAATGCAACCCAAAGTTATAGGTTTTCATGTTTTCTAATAATACCTTGGTTTGTAGGGATTGTACCTGTCCTAAATAAAGTTCAAAAACATATTGTCATAGTCCAATGCTGGTTTTGGCTCTCTTCTGTTCTGCCCTCTTCTCTTGTTTGTCTGTCCTTGTTGGCAGTTCCTGGGCTGATAGTGATGCTGAAGCTAATCACCAGCAGCAGTATAAAAGCATGGGCCCTTCTCCACCTCTCACCAGATTGGTCAGTCATCTACTGGGGTTAACACATAGGCTTTTTGTTTTTTGAGTATTCCCGGTGCATTTCTGATTTGGAATTCTACCAGTTTTTCAGCTCGCCCACTTTTGCTCCTCGATCATACCATCACCTGCCCTGCTACTCCAAGTCCTCACCTCTGCTCCTCAGTCCTGCCATTTGAAACACTCCCCTCAGCTCCCTACAAATTATTGTGAAATAAAAATGGAAAACTCTGCATTTATCTGACTGCTTTTGGGTTCTATTCTGGTTCATTTCTGACATGCATCCCCTCTGCCTTTGTCATCAGCACTGACCATTCCATCCAAAATACAGAGACAATTTAGGCACAAGGCATTTTTTCTGGCAGATTAAACACTGCATTGACAAAATAAAGGTTATTTATTTGTATTAAGCTAATCATAACTATTGTATCATTTAGAGCTTTGACCTTTGTGTGCATTGTGGTCAGAGTCATATCTGCTGCCTGTGTCCAAGGAAGTCCAAAATAAATATTTGTTTGTTATATTGTAAAATGTAGGGAAGATTTTAGTAAAATCTTCAGTGAAAAATATTATATTATCTTAATTTATGTGGAATTAATAATCTAATGATATCTTAACTTTTAGGTAGTTTGAACCCAGATCTGAGAAGTCTACAGTATATTTCAGGGTCTTTGTAGCCCATGAGCGCTGACATTTACCTTGGTGGCCTTCCTGATGCAGAAGGCGTCAAACTGGGCTGGAGTCATGAGCAGAGCCAGAGCCATGTCCTCCAGGTCGCCCCTCAGAGCGGACTTCAGCTCTTTGTCCAGGCGCTGTCCACAACAAAACATCAGCATCAGTTAAACAGTTACTCATCAGAGGTGGACCTAATGTATTTCTCCTGTGGTGGACCTATAGAACCTCTCCTGTGTTGGACGTAGAGTACTTCTCCTGTGGTGGACCTTCTATGATGGTGGGCCTAAATCTCCTGTGGTGGACCTTCTATGATGGTGGGTCTAAATCTCCTGTGGTGGACCTTCTATGATGGTGGGTCTATTTCTCCTGTGGTGGACCTACTCTGATGGTGGGTCTAAATCTCCTGTGGTGGATCTTCTATGATGGTGGGTCAAAATCTCCTGTGGTGGACCTTCTCTGATGGTGGGTCTAAATCTCCTGTGGTGGACCTTCTCTGATGGTGGGTCTAAATCTCCTGTGTTGGACCTACTCTGATGGTGGGTCTAAATCTCCTGTGGTGGATCTTCTATGATGGTGGGTCTAAATCTCCTGTGGTGGACCTTCTCTGATGGTGGGTCTAAATCTCCTGTGGTGGACCTTCTCTGATGGTGGGTCTAAATCTCCTGTGGTGGACCTTCTCTGATGGTGGGTCTAAATCTCCTGTGGTGGACCTTCTCTGATGGTGGGTCTAAATCTCCTGTGTTGGACCTACTCTGATGGTGGGTCTAAATCTCCTGTGTTGGACCTACTCTGATGGTGGGTCTAAATCTCCTGTGGTGGATCTTCTATGATGGTGGGTCTAAATCTCCTGTGGTGGACCTTCTCTGATGGTGGGTCTAAATCTCCTGTGGTGGACCTTCTCTGATGGTGGGTCTAAATCTCCTGTGGTGGACCTTCTATGATGGTGGGTCTAAATCTCCTGTGGTGGACCTTCTCTGATGGTGGGTCTATTTCTCCTGTGGTGGACCTTCTCTGATGGTGGGTCTAAATCTCCTGTGTTGGACCTACTCTGATGGTGGGTCTAAATCTCCTGTGGTGGACCTACTCTGATGGTGGGTCTAAATCTCCTGTGGTGGACCTTCTCTGATGGTGGGTCTAAATCTCCTGTGGTGGACCTACCTTTCCAGTATTGGCCTCATACACAGCCTTGATCTTCTGCCTCTGCTCGTTGCTTCTCCTCACCAGCACCGAGATGATCACGTCCTCGTCCACACCTGCCACACGGACACCATCAGAACCAGAGCAGAGCATTTGAACACTTGTCATTGGCCCCTCACGTGTCACATGACTTACCTCTGGCTTCGATGGCGCTCTGCAGGACGGAGGCGTCATTGCTGGGGTCGAAGTTTGGGTACGGGACCACTGTGCCATGGTACTTGGGTTTACAGCCCCCCTGAAAATGCACAACACAACATCTGTTTGACCTTTGAGCTCTGACTTAAACCTGGGTCTGTGAGCTCTGGGATGTGAGGACTATGGAAATGTGTACACTGCAAGAGTTTTATAGTTTGAACCAGCCCCTTGCACAGAATTGTTCAATGTGACACATCTCACATAAAAACAGATTGTATTTGTTTAAAGCTGTATATATATATGGACATAAATGTCCAAGTGCAAATTCTCCCTTGTAACTGCTAGCCTTGTTGAGCTTCATTGGACTGGAGCTGACCGCTGTGGTGACTCTCCCTCAGTGCTCGTCTTTGTACAGTCTGTGGTTGCACCCAGAAGTGACATCATCACTTAACAATCTGATATTGATGCTTTTCAGGGACACCACCCTGGGAGGAATGCATGTATGTCTATGACGGTCTGTTTACTAGTTACCATGGTGACACACGCACACATCAAACAAAACATTTTTTAAATGGTCGGAAACTCAAGAAAAAATATAACACTTATTTACACATTTAAAAGGGCCACATTAAGCCATTTTCTGATCTCTGTTCTAATCGAGTTTCCTCATTAAAAACACACCTGGAGTTGTGTTTTGTTTCATTCACACGTTTAACACACAAACACTGCAGATTTAGGAGATCTTCTCTCAACCTGAAAACACTCGTGTTCCACCTTGTGATGTCATTCATGTGTTTTTAAGCTCCACACACCATCAATAGACTCATTTGGATAATTTCAGCGCTGGAATAGCCCATCTCTGCTGAACTAAAAGTATAAGGAACTAACACACAGGGTGGAACAGAGCATTTTGAGCTCCGGAGATGTAGACAGACTAATAAAGCCAGGTATGGTTTTTAATGTGAAATATAGGAGCTTTAAAACATTTTTGGGAGCCAGTGATAAATACATCAATACATCAATACAGTGATCATTACAAACACATTTTGAAAATGTGTTTGTGATTTCATCTTTCCAAATAAATCTATATTAATATCTGTTCTATATCAAACCTTACACCTGCTGATGCTAGTGGGATTGTCAGAGAAACCAAAACATACATTTTACATATGATTTACATGGAAACACCTGCAGCCTCGGTTTACACATACATCCAGAAAAGGTTATCAAGAGTCTGCCAATCAAGATCTACTAAGAGATGCATTCCCTATCTCACTCTTTTTAAGTGTCACACCTACCGGGGCTTCAAGTGTATGGAGATATGATGCACTCACCTTCACTGTGTCATCCTCAGCTTTGTGGCCTATGATGGCAGCATCACCGAAGAACTTCGTGAAGAACGCCATGCTGCTTTCTGGATCTGATTATCTAAAATGTCTCTCCAACACTTTGTAGCTTGTGTGAGGGAGCACAGGCTTTTCCTGAATCTCAGGTGTCTGTGTGGAAGCTGTGGGATAAAGGACCACACCCTCAGTGTGAGTTGGACCTCACCCCTCTGTCTCAGGTGTGTGCTACATACCTGAGGAGACTGACCGGTTCAGCCAGGTTCAGCCTGGTTCAGCCTGTCTCAGATGGAGCCCTCATTTGAAAATGATTTGTGTTCTATGCCGGCCTTAATCTGAGGACTATTTAACGAAATGGATAAACGGCCAACAAAGTTTTTACATAAATTTTTTACTAATATTATTGAACTATTACTGTGCACCTGTCTTTCCCGTCTGTCATGACATGAGTCCAGATTCTCCCACACTGAGGGCAGGTGACAGGTGGGGGCATGTGACAGGTGAGGCTATGTGACAGGTGAGGGCAGGTGACAGGTGAGGGCAGGTGACAGGTGAGGGCAGGTGACAGGTGGGGGCATGTGACAGGTGATGGCAGGTGACAGGTGAGGCCATGTGACAGGTGAGGCCATGTGACAGGTGAGGCCATGTGACAGGTGAGGGCAGGTAACAGGTGAGGCCATGTGACAGGTGGGGGCATGTGACAGGTGATGGCAGGTGATGGCAGGTGACAGGTGAGGGCATGTGACAGGTGAGGGCAGGTGACAGGTGAAGGCAGGTGACAGGTGAGGCCATGTGACAGGTGAGGGCAGGTGACAGGTGAGGGCAGGTGACAGGTGAGGCCATGTGACAGGTGAGGGCAGGTGACAGGTGAGGCCATGTGACAGGTGAGGGAAGGTGACAGGTGAGGCCATGTGACAGGTGAGGGCAGGTGACAGGTGAGGGCAGGTGACATTTGAGGGCAGGTGACAGGTGGGGGCATGTGACAGGTGATGGCAGGTGACAGGTGAGGCCATGTGACAGGTGAGGGCAGGTGACAGGTGAGGCCATGTGACAGGTGAGGGCAGGTGACAGGTGAGGCCATGTGACAGGTGAGGCCATGTGACAGGTGAGGGCAGGTGACAGGTTTGTGGGCCTGTTTGTGCTCCATCAGTTGCTGCCAGCAGAGGGAGCTTATGAGTGTGACAAGAACACACTGTGTATTATTTGTTGATCATTTGTTTCTTCCTCTTATACACAGAAGAAAATATGATGACTCAGGTCCATTTGTTTTTTGTATTTTGGGGATTATTATTCTGCCCCTGATGATTCAAATGAGCCTTGTAGGCTTCTGTTACTTTAAGACGTGCAGACTCTGGGCATGTGTAAGACTTAATGCTTTGAGTTTAGTTCCTGTTATTTTCAATTTTTGGGTTTATACATTATTTTCTATTAAAATCGGTTGGTTTTGCTGAATGGTAACAGGAAATGTAGTACAAAGTTTAAAGAGGAAACTCTGACTTTATTGAAATCACAAATGAAAAGCACTATTACAGAATGAGACACAGTGTTAAAGCAGCACATGTGCTTTGTACCCTCATAAGTGCATCTTTAGGAAAGGCCTGTGTGCAGGGCCGACTCTCCACTGTCCCTGTTCTGCTCAGGCTCCACAGATTCACGGCCACAGTTGTATAAAACACGATCACACTGTTGGCGCTGGAGGTCATCTGGGCGGTGGCCCTCTGCCTCGGGGCCCTGGGGCTCTGTTCACAGGGGCCCCTCTGTTGGGGTTGGGGGAAGCCAGGGCCACGTCTTTCTGCACTTTCACTCCTTTGGCCCCTGAGCCGGATTTGGTCTTGGTCGGCCTGGGCTCCGGATCAGACTCTGTGGAGAGAGAGAGACAGAGAGAAAGAAAGACAGAGACAGAGAGAGAGAGAAATAGTGAGAGAGAGAGAGAGAGAGAGTGAGAGAGAGAGAGAGAGAGAGAGAGAGAGAGAGAGAGAGAGAGAGTGAGAGAGAGAGAGAGAGAGAGAGAGAGAGAGAGAGAGAGAGAGAGAGAGAGAGAGAGAGAGAGAGAGAGAGAGAGAGAGAGAGAGAGAGAGAGAGAGACAGAGAGAGAGAGAGAGAGAGAGAGAAAGAGAGATAGAGAGAGAGACAAAGAGAGGGAGAGAGAGACAGAGAGACAAAGAGAGGGAGAGAGAGACAGAGAGACAAAGAGAGGGAGAGAGAGAGATATAGAGAGACAGAGAGGGAGAGGGAGAAAGAGAGAGAGAGGGAGAGAGAGACAGAGAAAAAGAGAGAGACAGAGAGACAGAGAGAGAGAGAGAGAGGGAGGGAGAGAGGGGAGAGAGAGACAGAGAGAGCGAGAGAGAGAGAGAGAGGGAGGGAGAGAGGGGAGAGAGAGACAGAGAGAGGGGTCAGTGAAACGCAGGCTGCAGGATTTGGTTCTGGTTTGAAATGTGGTTCTGGTTTGAAATGTGGTTCTGGTTTGAATGTGGTTCTGGTTTGAATGTGGTTCTGGTTTGAAATGTGGTTCTGGTTTGAAATGTGGTTCTGGTTTGAATGTGGTTCTGGTTTGAATGTGGTTTTGTCTTTAAATGTGGTTCTGGTGTTAAATCTTGAATCTGGTTGGAAGCTCTGGCACTGTCTTCTGTTTTGGAGTGTCGGATGTACCGGGCTCAGGCGGGGGTTCTGGGGGGGCCAGGGAGCGGTTGGGCAGCAGGTCCTCCAGGTCCTTCATCACCTGGTTGGTGCTGTTGGTGTTGTTCCTCCGGTTCTTCTCCTCATCTCGAGCCTGAGGACGAAGAGGAGACACGTGAGGACACCTGCTTTTCTCAGGACACGACTCTTCTAGACTAAGACCAAAACAGGCTGGAAGGTCTGTCCCACGAGAAGATTCAAGAGAAGAACTGACTCAGTCTGGGACAGAAAAGCTGAACCTGAAGAATACTCAAAGTCCTAAAGTAGGGCTGCAGTTCCTTTTCTGAACCTGAAGAATACTCAACGTCCTAAAACAGGGCTGCAGTTCCTTTTTCACCTGTTCATTTCTTCTGCACCTTTGACATAATGAATTCATCTATTGGTCTGTGCAGCCCTGATGAAATAGAAATCACTTTTAGGTTTGGATTAGAAGTTTCACACGAGTGATGTGATCCATGAAACAAGCCTGAGTCCAGTATCTTCTCACCATCTGCATCTTCTTCTTGAGCTCCATGTTGGAGTTCATGTAGGCCTCAGACACTGAGTTCAGGTAGTAGATGGCCAGCCTGAGACAGCAGCACAAATATAGATTTAGTTTTTTTATTTTTCCAGTTTTAAACATCTTGTTTAAAGGCATTTGCAGGTTTTTAAAATACTCAGAATAATGCACAAGTGGAAAACAGATCTGTAAAACGTGACTGTGACTGACACTGTGAATGACAGTGCTGTGACTCCCTCTGCTGGCAACAGAGGGAAGTGAAGCCTTTTGACCTGAACAATAAGCAGCTGATTATGATGGATACATGTTCCACAGTGAAGGCAGGATCACACTGACACCATGTGCAGGGTCACACCATGAGCAGGATCACACTGACACCATGAGCAGGGTCACACTCACACCATGAGCAGGATCACACCATGAGCAGGGTCACACTCACACCATGAGCAGGGTCACACCATGAGCAGGATCACCCTCACACCATGAGCAGGATCACACCATGAGCAGGGTCACACCATGAGCAGGGTCACACTGACACCATGAGCAGGGTCACACTCACACCATGAGCAGGATCACACCATGAGCAGGGTCACACTCACACCATGAGCAGGGTCACACCATGAGCAGGGTCACACTCACACCATGAGCAGGGTCACACTCACACCATGAGCAGGGTCACACCATGAGCAGGGTCACACTCACACCATGAGCAGGGTCACACTCACACCATGAGCAGGATCACACTCACACCATAAGCAGGGTCACACTGACACCATGAGCAGGATCACACTCACACCATGAGCAGGGTCACACCATGAGCAGGGTCACACTCACACCATGAGCAGGGTCACACCATGAGCAGGGTCACACTCACACCATGAGCAGGGTCACACTCACACCATAAGCAGGGTCACACTGACACCATGAGCAGGGTCACACCATGAGCAGGGTCACACTCACACCATGAGCAGGGTCACACTGACACCATGAGCAGGGTCACACCATGAGCAGGGTCACACTCACACCATGAGCAGGGTCACACTCACACCATGAGCAGGATCACACTCACACCATAAGCAGGGTCACACTGACACCATGAGCAGGATCCCACTCACACCATGAGCAGGGTCACACCATGAGCAGGGTCACACTCACACCATGAGCAGGGTCACACCATGAGCAGGATCACACTCACACCATAAGCAGGGTCACACTGACACCATGAGCAGGGTCACACTCACACCATGAGCAGCACTGCGGGGATGATCAGACCCGGGTTGGCTGCATAACTGAACAGAGTCCCCATGAAGGCGGGCAGGTCCAGGTCAATGGTCTCCATGATCACATCAAACATCTTCTCTTTGCCACTGTGCACAGGAAGAATCAGCACCAGACATTTTACACCCAAATATATTCACCAGTAAAAATAAATATATTCCTCTATCATTCATCCATATGCTCTGTCAGTCCCTGGTTCTAGTTTTCCCAGATGCCCTGGACGATAAAGATATGGGTGCACAAACTGTTTTTCTGAACACTAACTTTCACAGTCACACGTTCACACAGGGACATAAGAGCAGTTTGAAAAGCAGGGACTGACTTCCAATATCCAGGTTACCAGGAAAACATTTCATCTGAGCCATTACTGTACAGACACATTCTCACACAGACAGTCCCTGTCAAGGTTCTCCTGACAAAGATCCAGGCTGAAATCTGCAGGTCCCCCTGTGCCCACTGCGCCTGACAGTCCTAACCCACTGGAGGATGGGTCAAACGCAGTGGAAACTCTGGGTGTACTTTGGTCCACCGGACTCTCAAAGCTGTGGTCTGACCTGAAGGGTCCGCAGTCAAAGGAGGGGGGCATGGTCATGATGGTGTAGACCACAGGCAGCAGGCTGAGGAACAGGATGAGCAGCAGCAGACCCATGTAGAAGTTGTTGGACTTGGAGGCCTTGAAGACCCTCTCGTGGGGGACGTTGGTGGCCATGACAGCCCAGCACTGGTAGTACATGGAGGTGAGCAGACGCAGCACGTTTATGCCCACGAGGCCAGGGGCAAAGAAGGCGCCCATCCTGCAACACACACAGACACACACATACACACACATACACACACATACACACACATACACAGACACACACACAAACACAAGAACACACACGTACACACACACACACACACACACACATAAACACACACAAGAACACGCACGTACACACACACACACACATAAACACACACACACACACAAACACACACACACACGCACACACACGCACACAGATACACACACACACGCACACACACACACACACACACACAAGAACACACATACACAGACACACAGTTAGGTTTACATGTCATGTGAAGTGGAGACCAGGAGCAAAGAATGCTCCCATCCTGCAACACACACACAGATATATACATGCACACATGCATAGACATGCACACACACACACACACACACACACACAGATACGCACACACACACACACACACACACACAAACACACATACACAAACACACACATATCTATACACATGCATAGATATTCATAGACACACACACAAACACATACACATCATACACAGATATATACACATACACACAGAGAAACACGGTTTATGGGTTTGTAGTGAGCTGGTGGCCCTGAGGAAAGGTCTGGAAAAAGTCAATTTAAACCAATCCTGAATCTCCCTAATCTGAAGAAAGTGAAGTTTGTATTTTATCTTTATTTTGGTCAGTTACAAACTGGCCGCAGACGTGGCTTTCTCATTTCTGTGTCTGCTCCTTTCTCTCACAGATCACATCACTGCTTCCTCTACTCTGACAACCAGAGCTCAGAGAGTAAGTGGATTGTTGATTAAACTGATCAAATTCAGGTTTCAGCAGTTTCCTTGATACACTTGTGTATTAAAGTGTGAGCTAAAACCACACCCGGACTTCCAAAACCCTGCGGTCACGAAACAGCAGCAGATAATCAGCTGTGGAGAAGGTTCATGTTTCTATCCCCTTCTTCTGAACAAGCTCCAGGCCTGTGTGAGGCCAGTGTGTAATGGGCCAGTTAGTGGTCACACTCCAATGGCTCTAAAACATGAGCGGCTTTCACACAGGAGCATCGGGTGTCAGGGGGACAGGCGCTGGCAGGTAACGGCAGATGAACACGGAATACCACAACCACAGCTGAGCAACCGGACACGGACACATGAGCCAGGAGAGAAGAGGGAGACGGGGGAGGAGGAGACAAGGGAGGAGGAGACAGGGGAGGAGGAGACAGGTGAGGAGGAGACAGGGGAGAGGGGACAGGGGAGGAGGAGACAAGGGAGGAGGAGACAGGGGAGGAGGAGACAGGTGAGGAGGAGACAGGGGAGGAGGAGACAGGGGAGGAGGAGACAGGTGAGGAGGAGACAGGGGAGAGGGGAGAGGGGACAGGGGACAGGGGAGAAGGGACAGGGGAGGGGGGACAGGGGAGGAAGGAGACAGGGCAGGAAGAGACAGGTGAGGAGGAGACAGGGGAGAGGAGACAGGGGAGAGGGGACAGGGGAGGAGGAGACAGGGGAGGAGGAGACAAGGGAGGAGGAGACAGGGGAGGAGGAGACAGAGGAGGAGGAGACAGGGGAGGAGGAGACAGGGGAGGAGGAGGAGACGGGTGACGAGGAGACAGGGGAGGAGGGGACAGGGGAGGAGGAGACAGGGGAGGAGGAGACGGGGGAGGAGGAGACAAGGGAGGAGGAGACAGGGGAGGAGGAGACAGGTAGGAGGAGACAGGGGAGGAGGGGACAGGGGAGGAGGGGACAGGGGAGGAGGAGACAGGTGAAGGGGGCAACGGGGGGGCAGGGGAGGAGGAGATGGGTGAAGGGGGCAACAGGGAAGGGAGGGGCAAACAAGTAAGGAGGGGCAGACAGGTGAGGAGGGAGGGGTGACAGGTGAGTAGGAGGGAGGGGCGACAGGTGAGGAGGAGGGAGGGGCAGATTTGGAGGAGGCGGGGCTCACCAGATCATGCCCTGGTTGAAGACGAGCCCCAGCACGTTCCCGCTGATGTCAAACTCTCCATACGACGGCTGAAACAGAATACAACATGGTGGTGACTCCTCCCCTCTACTCAAACAGCCAATCACAACATGCTACCTTTGCCTCTCAACCAATCACTTCTCAGGACATTCAGATAGTAAGCCCGCCCTCTCTCCCCGCCTTATTTCTGCTACTGTCTGGTCCCACGAGGTGCTCTGGTTTAACAAAACTGTTGGGTTAATTTCCAACTAGTGTTGTCACAATACTAAGGAATAGACTCGTAATTCAATACTGATGCAACGATCATAATAAAAAACTTTATTTAGACAACTGATTGTAATTTTCAACCTTAAATGGCAGTACTTTCTTTTCTATTCCCATGTGGTCTTATATGTGTGTAATCCTCAGTGGTGCAGGTAGGTTCCAGAGTGTTCCATGGGCGTATACTAGTCTATGTGCTCTTATACTTGTTCGGTTACAGCTCAAGATCATTCTAAAGCTATTCAGGAAAAATTTGTTTCTGTCCCATGAATATGTTTTTTTTTTATATTAGTTTTATTATCGATCAGTATCTAATTTTCAAACCCTCTTCACTACAATCTTCAATGCTAATAGTTAATGTTTTAAGCCAAATTTAAGCAACCCCATCGTGTCAGCTATGTGTGTCTTTAATCTGCACTGAACTGTCTGATATAACCAGAGCGCACGTGAGTGTGAGCGTGCATGTACAAAGCCGGCCTCCAGGTCCCAGCACCAACAGTAGTTGAGGAAGCGCACGATGACGGCGCGAGCGAAGTCTCCGATCAGGATGGTCAGGTAGGTCACCTGGATGTCCGAGACGGTCAGCTTCACAAACTCCTGAAACAGAAGCAGGTGGAGTTCTGTGTGAGACCAGACCAGGACTGACCAGGACTCACAATGTAAAAGACTCATCCTTATACCAAACTACTGACCACCTGTGCCCACAAACACTGGAGCCCTGAGTGAGAGCTCAGAGGGACTAGACCAGACCAGGACTGACCAGGACTCACAATGTAAAAGACTCTTAAAAGACCTTATACCAGACTCCTGACCACCTAATCCCACAAACACTCTCCTGATACCATGTAGTGACGTAGTGATCCTGGCTGACACACTGGGTACATGATCTACATGGTCTTGCACAAGTGAGAATCATCAGAGAACACACTCACTGAATGTGAAAGGCGTGTGTTTACAGCACAAGAGAAACCTGAACATCAAAAACACCTGGTGAGGTTGTGGTTCAACTGCTAAATCAATGGATGTTTGAGTAATTGTTGTATCTGGAAAACAAAGTACAATGCATAAAAAAAAATTAAATAACTCTATCAAAAATTAAAATAACTCTATCAATCTTTAACATTTCCTCTTTCATTTTAGCCTTTACTGCACTCTTTGCCGTTCTTAGCATCATTTTCCTTGTCAAAACCTGTTCAGGTGTGAAAAATCAGATGTTTCTGTGACATAACAATCATGTGAGAACTCCATAAATCAGATCATGCTCAAATCTCTGGTAGTATGTAAACACAGCCACTAAATGTGTAATGTTCCATGACAGAAGAGTTTGCTCACAATGCCGACTGCAGTCTCCCAGCAGGGGCCCCTGATGACATCAGCGGGGTCCATGGGAGGGGGCGTGGCCTCAGAGTCGTTCATCAGGCGGGAGAAGTTGGCGTAGTACTCCTTCATGGCCCAGATGGACTGGTTCTTTATGGATTGTTCCTCCTCCAGCTGAGCACAGGGAGAAGAGAGAGGAGGATACAAGTGGCATACAGGAAATTAGGAGAAAGACAGTGGAGGAGCTCCTCTGGGTTTTTAAACTCCACACACCTACGGAGGACTCATTATGATCATTATAGTGTTAAAATGCCCTTCTCTAAGCAGCAAACCAGGTTTAAGCCTGATATAACACTTTACACTTAACACTTTACACTTAACACTTTACGCCCAATGCTGGTTTTTATAGCTCACATAATTGTACATGTTCAAAACATGTTCAGTTATATATTCTGCATTATACATTATACATTAGGGAGCCAAAATCCTGAATAAGGCCCTGCCTTAAACAGTCCTCCCTGAAGACTCAACTGTAGAAGCCTCTGGTCTGAGGGCCACACTGTACCTTAGTGTTGACCTCATCGAACAGAGCAAACAGGAAGGTGTAGAGGTTTCCCAGGAACAGAGCGAAGATGCGCCCGAGCTGCCACTTGAGGGCGATCCTGGGGTGGTAGTCCTCCAGCTCTGCAATGGTCTCAAACAGAGGAGGACACACCAGGCCCAGCAGAGACATGATCAGCTCCAACTGAAACACACACCAAAAATATGTAACGTGTATCAGAGACATGAAACACACACAGCAAAGTACTAAATATGATATATCAGACATGAAACACACACAGGTATATACTAAGAATGATGTATCAGAGACATGAACAACACACAGGTATATACTGAGAATGATGTATCAGAGACATGAACAACACACAGGTATATACTGAGAATGATGTATCAGAGGTGTGAAACACACACAGGTATATACTGAGAATGATGTATCAGAGACATGAACAACACACAGGTATATACTAAGAATGATGTATCAGAGACATGAACAGCTCCAACTGAAACAAACACAGGGTTCACATATCGGTAGGAACGTAACAATATCCAAATCTCATATTTTTGAAATATGCAACGCACAGTACGGTTTTGTGAAGGAAAAAAAATCTATAACAAAATTGTGAAAACTACTTTTTCCTTTTAAAATGACTTTACCAGCCCTTGGTTCTGCCATATTCCAAAGAATTAAGATTTAAAAGTCCTTAATATCATTTATTTACATCTATGTAGTTCACTGTATTTTCTTATTCTTATTGCAGCACCACAATAATAAATTTAAACAGCTATATATTAACACCTCATTATTGTGAGACTTTTGACAATACAATATCACAATATTTTGCTTATTATTACATCCTTTCAAATCAGACATAATAAGATAAGATATCCTTTATTTGTCCCACAATGGGGAAATTTCAGTGTTGCAACGCACAGTAAAGAGAACAGCAAGAAACAGTAGCAGCAATAGAGTACAGTTAAGTTAAAAATAGACAAACACTATAAGGATCTAAAAAGATAAGGATTATAAAACTATGTATCATATAAATTGGTATCTTAAGACAATATATACAATAAATTGCAATCTAAAAACTATATATACAATAAATTACTATCTTACAGTATTGCACAGGGTCCCAGTATTGCACAGGCAATCAGATCCATTAGTAATGTATTGCTGGAGTAGTCCAGTTACTGTAGTATTAGTAATAACAGGCTGTCAGTAGTAACTGTATTAGCACTACTAGTAGTAGTGGTAGTAGTCTAGATCAGTAGTCTATACCTCATTCTTTTCATACCATCTGAGATTGTCCCTGTTGGGGAAGGCTTAACCAGGTAGTTTTAGTGGCAGTTATAGTTGTAGTGTAATGTAGTAGTAGTAGTAGTAGTCGTAGTAGTCGTAGTAGTCGTAGTAGTAGTAGTCGTAGTAGTATACATACCTCATTCTTTTCATACCAGCTGAGATCGTCCCTGTTGGCAAACTCTTGCGAGCGTTTGACCACAAAGTAGATGAGGTACCCGCTGCCGCCCAGACTGCAGGTGATCAGGAAGTTCGCCAGCACCCGCAGGAAGCGACGCAGGTGGATGTTCTCATCCTTCTGGTTCTCCTGCTCATCCACGATGGACTCCTGAAGTTACACACAGTCAGCACATCTACAGGATCTACAGAATCGACACCATCTACAGAATCTACAGCATTTACAGGATCTACAGGATCTACACCATCTACAGAATCTACAGCATTTACAGGATCTACAGGATCTACACCATTTACAGGATCTACACCATCTACACCATCTACAGGCTCTACAGCATCTACAAGATCTACAGGATCTACACAATCTACAGTATCTACAAGATCTACAGCATCTACACCATCTACAGCAGCTATAGGATCTACAGGATCTACAGCATCTACACCATCTACAAAATCTACAGCATCTACACAATCTACAGTATCTACAAGATCTACAGCATCTACACCATCTACAGAATCTACAGCATCTACACCATCTACAGAATCTACAGCATCTACACAATCTACAAAATCTACAGCATCTACATCATCTACAGAATCTACAGCATCTATATCATCTACAGTATCTACAGCATCTACAGTATCTACAGGATCTACAGCATCTACAGCATCTATAGGATATACAGCATCTACACCATCTACAGGATCTACAGCATCTACACGATCAGCAGGATCTACAGCATCTACAGGATCTATAACATCTGCAGGATCTACACAATCTACACAATCTACACCATCTACACCATCTACAGCATCTACAGCATCTGCAGGAGCTACACAATCTACAGCATCTACAGCATCTTCAGGATCTATAACATCTACAGTGTAATCATTTACAATAGTGGTAGCCCCAGCATACTAGTTGTTTACCATGATGGCAAAACTCTGCTCTGGTCTCTGAAATTAGTAAAAAGAGGTCTTCAGGGTCCCACAGCCACAGGCCAGCTCACCTTGAAGCTGGTGGTGATGGAGGCGTACTTGTTGTCGGCGGTCTCTGAGTTCCCGATCAGGTAGTCCCAGCTGGTGAACATCTTCCAGGCAAACGTGAACTCTCCCTCATCCCCATCGCCCCCGCCCACGTCTGCGTTCTTAGCCATCCTAAACAGACCACAAACCCATCTTTAACTCAGGTTTGTTCAATGGAATCAAGCGGAAAAAAACAAAAAAAACTAAAGGGATGTCAGCAGGTAAGAGAGACATGCCAATGAATGATATTGCCCACAAAATACACAAATTCTGTAGGGTCAGTATTTCATTATTTTCTGATTTTGACATTTAAAATTGTGATGAATAATAATTATTAATCCGGACATCCATCTGTGATAAATACACTGTCCTGCATCTTCTGTGAGTGGGAGAATGGACTCATGTGCTGTTTGTATCCACTCTTCTGTGAGTGTGGATGAGAGAGGACTCATGTTGTTTCTGTATCTGGAGCTTTTCTCTTAGTATGGATGAGACTCATGTTGTTTCTGTATCTAGTGGACTCACGTTGTTTCTGTATCTAGTGGACTCATGTTGTTTCTGTATCTAGTGGACTCACGTTGTTTCTGTATCTAGTGGACTCATGTAGTTTCTATATCTAGTGGACTCATGTTGTTTCTGTATCTAGTGGACTCACGTTGTTTCTGTATCTAGTGGACTCATGTTGTTTCTGTAGCTAGGGCTCTTCTGAGTGTGGATGGGAGAGTGGACTCACGTTCGGATGACCACCATGAGGCTGTATCCGAAGGTACCGATGCCCACCATGAGGTAGGACAGAGGCAGCCTGAACTTGAGCAGTCCAACGGTCCTCTGGTCATTGTAGTATCCATAAAACAGTACAGAGTACTTACAGTAGCCCTGGAACAAAGCACAAGTACTTTATTATCTTAATGAGAGGATAATTATGCAGCTAGTGCTCCTACTGGTGTAAAAACATACTGCAATCACAACCAGAGCCTTAACCTGCAGATAGAGAAGACACACAGGTTTTTCATTCTCAATTTATGCACATGCTTCATGCGAACCTCCCGAATCACCTCTCTGAGCTGCAGAGGCTGCACTAGCACTGACTCATGTTTGGTGCAGGAGTTTAGTTCAGAGCAAAGAGGTATATGTCATTTTAGGTTTATTTCCAGCTGGATGTGGCAACCAAAAATGTGGAGCTTATTTTGACAAAAACTGTGTGCGGTGTTTTTGTATTTAAGAATACAAAAATGTACTGTTTACTTTGCACATCTCTTAGTCAAAATCTACATACTCTGCCTTCAAAAGGAAAAAATGCAATGATTTGTTTTCCCAATAATAAGATGCATGAGGAGGGTTTTGATCACACTGGTGAGAAAAAGTGTAAATGTGGTAGATTTATAATGATTTGATAAGAGATGCTAAATGTTAAATTTCATTTTGTAATGACAAACTTCTCACATTGAAGTCCATGAGCACAGAGTAGTCCTGAGCCGTGTCCTGCTCGTCTCGGGGAACAGTTTTCCTGGGAATAGATCCGTACGGCAGACCCATCAGAACCTACAGGTCAGAGAAAACATGAGAATGCCCCACAGAGAGGCATCTATGTGCAGGGGTGTGTGTGACCTCTGACCTCTGGGATGACCACCAGGCCAAAGGTGAACCCGAACAGCACCAGATTCATGCCGTACATCCAGCGCAGGAAGATAAAGTAGGACGCCACAGATGAGCCAAAGTGACCTGAGCACAACAGAGGGAACACAAGATATTTGATTCACAGGTTTTATTGGTGGTTTACAGATTCTAGAATGTGATTACATTGTACTTTGTCATGAAATTTTCAAAAGGTAAATTCATAAATGTTCAACCTGGTATTTTCTATTATTGTCTAAACCCAAGAACTTACTGTATTACAACATAATTTAGCATTTTAACAATATTCATTTTGGCTGCCACACATCTCTATTTAATAATATTGGTCTATAGAATGCAGTGATGTCATCTGAAACCCAGCAATACACATGTGCAAACACACAAGCTCCTTTCATACACAGGGTTGTTTCACACACAGAGTCATTTTACACACAGGATTGTGTCACACACAGGACTGCGTCACACACAGGACTGTGTCACACAGGATTGTGTCACACACAGGACCGTGTCACACACAGGACTGTGTCACACAGTGTCATACACGGGGTTGCTTCACACACAGGGACAGGGTTATTTCACACACAGGATTGTTTCACACATAGAGTCATTTCACACACAGGGTTGTTTTACACAAGGTTGTTTCACATAGAGAAAAAAAGAAAGGGAAGCCAGTCAGTTATCATGTGTTTGGTCAATGAAAAGATAAGTGATGAGAAGTGATTGAGCTAATGTAATATATTATATCTGTAGGCCGTGTTGGGAAGTAAATACATGTACAGAATGACATATACAGAATATTCATTTTAGCTCCAACTCATCTTTGGTGACATTCAGAAAACTTTTTGTTCTCTCAAGTTGCTTCAAACTTCAAACTGCAGCATGTGTGAGTTTTCTTTATCTAATTTGTGCATAATGCATAACAAATAGTGCAACAAATTAAATATGAAATATAATGCATTTCATTATGAGAGTATTGTAACTATTCAGAACACAGTACAAGTATTCTTCCAAACACTGTCTCTCAGTCTTTCAGACTCCTGATCAGATCAGATCAGATTTACAACTACAGTTGAGTCCAAGTTGGAGCTTACTGACTTTCCACCTCCTTGATGCGGCTCTCCCAGGGAATACAGGACGTGCGGAAGTTCTCGAAGTCTCGCTGGAACTTGATCCATTTCTGTGCAGGAAAGCACATGTTCAAAACCCTGAGGAGCATGAGGACTTTCTCACCTGGACCTGTACTAAGAGTCTTCAGAAGCCCTGAGGAGCACGAGGACCTTCTCACCTGGACCTGTCCTAAGAGTCTTCAGAAGCCCTGAGGAGCAGGGGGGAGGGGCCTCTCACAGGCTGAGGGGAGGGGCTTTTCACATCCATCCTTTAGAGATGATCTGATATGGATTTTTTCCTCAGTCAATACCATATTTGATATTTGGCTGTTGTCAATATTTACCCCTATTTATGTTGATGTTTAAAATCTACCGGTCCACAAACTGAAGCTAAAAAAGAAAGAGATTATTTAAATGTGCAGCCCCCTCTTAAATCAGGATTGATGTTAGCATTGATCATGTTTCCTCAGCACAAATACAGATTTGAAGACCGAAACCGCTGGTCAAGTTGTACTTGAGAACTTGTGTACTTGTGAACTTACATACTTGTGAATTTGCATACTTGCATACTTGTGTACTTCTGAACTTACATACTTGTGAACTTGCATACTTGTGTGCTTGTGTACTTGTGAACTTGCATACTTGTGTACTTGCATACTTATGAATTTGTATACTTGTGAACTTGCATACTTGTGAATTTGTGTACTTGTGAACTTGTGTACTTGTGAACTTGCATACTTGTGTACTTGTGAACTTGCATACTCGTGAACTTGCATACTTGTGTACTTGTGAACTTGCAAACTTGTGTAATTGTGAACTTGCATACTTGCATACTTGTGTACTTGCATACTTGCATACTTGTGTACTCGTGAACTTGCATACTTGTGAACTTGCATACTTGTGTACTTGTGAACTTGCATTCTCATGAACTTGCATACCTGTGTACTTGTGAACTTGCATACTTGTGAACTTGCTTACTTGTGAACTTGCATACTTGTGTACTTGTGAACTTGCATTCTCATGAACTTGCATACCTGTGTACTTGTGAACTTGCATACTTGTGAACTTGCTTACTTGTGAACTTGCATACTTGTGTACTTGTGAACTTGCATACTTGTGAACTTGTGTACTTGTGAACTTGCATACTTGTGAACTTGCATACTCATAAACTTGCATACTTGTGAACTTGTGAACTTGTGAACTTGCGTACTTGCGTACTTGCATACTTGCATACTTGTGTACTCGTGAACTTGCATACTTGTGAACTTGCATACTTGTGTACTTGTGAACTTGCATTCTCATGAACTTGCATACCTGTGTACTTGTGAACTTGCATACTTGTGAACTTGCTTACTTGTGAACTTGTGTACTTGTGAACTTGCATACTTGTGTACTTGTGAACTTGCATACTTGTGAACTTGCATACTCATAAACTTGCATACTTGTGAACTTGTGAACTTGTGAACTTGTGAACTTGCGTACTTGCGTACTTGCATACTTGTGAACTTGCATACTTGTGAACTTGCATACTTGTGAACTTGCATACTTGTGTACTTGCATACTTGTGAACTTGCATACTTGTGTACTTGTGTCCTGTCTATGAGAGTAAAGAGTCTTTTTTGTGCAGACCTTGGTCATCATGACTTTGTAGGCGTACCACTTCCGGCCTTTGCCTTTTCCCAGAGCTCCTTCGAACTTGTCCACGAACGCCTGAGCCTCCCTGTGGAGACCAAATATTCAGTGATGATGGGCAGGTGTGGGTGTGGCCCTTCTGTGGGCGTGGCTGTGTAATATGGATGTGTCTCTATGACATGGGCGGGTCTCTGGGATGCTGTGTCTCTCTGATTGGCTCTTACTGTGTAAAAGACTGCACTTGCAGTGGGTGTGTCTTGTTAATGTGGGCGTGCCTCTGGGATGTGGGCGTGTCTCTGACATGCTCTCTGATTGGCTCTTACTTGAGGTGTACGAGCTTGCGCTGCATCCTCCATGGTTTGTTTCGGATGTTGGCGATGAGCTTCTTCTTCTCCTCCACCTCCTCCATGAGCCGGGCCATCTCCCCCTCGGACATGGAGTCCTCCTCCTCTGAGTTGGAGTTGGAGTCTGAGGAGCTGCAGAAAAAAAAGGCGACAGTAGTTTCCATGTGGTCATATAACGCAGTGATAGCTGACATGAGCGTCTAGTTTGGAGAATATGACATGGTCTTTACAGTGTTACCTGTCTCCTTTCTTCTTTTTCTTCTTCTTGTCTTCATCCTTGCCTTTGTCCTTGCCTTTGTCCTTCCCTTTGTCCTTGTCTTTTCCTTTGGCATCTCCCTTCTTCCCTTTAGTCTCCTCCTCTTTGGCTCCTTTCTTTCCTCCCCTTCTCCCTCTCTTGGTGTCCTCTTCACTGTCCTCGCTCTCCTGTCCTTTTTGTCCTTTCTTCTTCTTGGCGTTGGCTCCTCGTTTTCTCCTGGGGTTCTGCTCTTCTTCGCTGTCCTCGTCTTCATCTTGTTTCTTGGTGGCTTTTTTCTTGTTGGCTCCTCGGCGCCCTCTAGGAGCCTCCTCTTCCTCTTCGTCCTCCTCTTCCTCACTGGCGGGCTTTTTGGCCCGTCCCCGGCCCTTTGGCGCTCCTCGCCCTCCGGCCTGACGCCTGTTTCCCCTGCGTGGACCCCCGCCGTCTGCAAAGCAACAGACACACTTCAGGGAATTTACCCATGCTCGCCAATCCATAGGTCTAACCTGTAACTTAAGTGGGATCCTCTACTTGTCTCCATGGAGACAGATAAGGGTAATACTGTACTGTGAAACATTCTACACAAAGCAACAACATCTCCATGGAGACATGCAGGTGGTGTGGCCTCCAGCAGAAAAGTGCCACAGATGAGCAGAATACACAAGGTGAAGGTGAAGAATAAGAGTGAAGATTGAGACTTGTAAGTGTGAGATCTGCTGCCTCAGTGAGAAGCCCACATGGACTAGAGTTCAGGTTCTTAAGGCTGGTTACAATCCTGCATCGAGCCCTGCTCAGCTGAGAGCTGACGTCCTGACGCAGACCTGAACCATACGATCATATGATTTGAATTATTTGTTTTTTGATTTACTGTGACAATAAACAATCACATTAGGCTCATATGCAGACATTTCTGTGCCAAACATTAGCTGGTCTGATATTGAAGACCTAAGAGTTCCTGGTGGGCTTGTCGTGTGTTTTGGTGGTGCCTTTTTCACATTTAGTTTTGTGTTCTTTTTTCCGTGTGTTGAAGGCTCTGTGTGAGCTGTTGCGCGACAGACACGTTATTACATATATTACATAATGTTGATGGTCTGGGTCTATTTTGTCTTTGGGGGACATTAGTAACGATCGTAGTTTGTGTGTGGTACTGATGCTATGACCTAAGAGAACCTGAGACCTGGGACATGTCTACTCACCATCACTGTCACTCAGCTCTCCGTCCATCTCGATCCCCACTGTGGACAAAACAGAACACAGTGAGACAAGTGCAGAAGACACAAGTCACAAGAGAACCTAAAGTGCCCCCCTGCCATTTCAGCTCCAATTCATTTTCAGTCTATCTCCACATCTGTAGCAGAAGAACCATCAGCCTCCTCAGTCTGTCCCTTTCCTTCTCTTTAGCACCTCCTTTCAGCACATGTATGTTTCCAGCTGCTGGAGTTTAGGCAGTGTTTCGGAGCGTTCTGTGCTATGAGAGCAGCAGCAGGGCTTTTCTGTGTGAAGTTTGCATGTGCTCCTCTGTATCTGGGCTTTCTACAGGTACTTTGGCTGCTCCCCTCAAGTCTAAATGAGCACAAAAAGGTGGTTACTCTATCCCAGTGTGGGTTATTACAAAATACTAAACTCTGCTCTTGTCACTCAGGTATTTACCAGACTTAAGTTACTCGTATAATAGATTACAGTGCTAATCTCGTTGTAATATTCAGATTTTTAAATACAACTGTGTTCAGCTGTGTTCCCAGATACTAAACATGAACTTTTACTGATAACAATTGCAGATTTATTCTTAATTACAAAAGCACTGGACATGATGGATGAGTGGTTCATGTTATAATTTGGTGTTTTGGTTCTCAAGATGATTGTCCAATCAGAAAGCAGAATGAGCCTCAAATGACTCTCATTTGCGTTGCCAGTTTCGGTTCTGAAATCCAGTTGGTTTAAATCTAAAAGGGCTCTCTCTGATCTGAAATCAGTCATGAGTCAGTGCCTGTGCTGCTGTCCACGTACTGAGAATGAGAACTACGTGTTTCCTCAATCCGGAGGTTAAGGCTCTGGCACCCCAGGTTCAGTTGGAATTGTGGTACCACACTTTTGTACCATGGCAACAGAGTGGTCAGCTGCTTTGGTGGCTGCCTCACACACTGAGCAATTTTTTTAAACTTTTAGTTTTTAGTTTTTAACATTATAGCGTTTAACCAACTAAGAAGTGCAGTATGGGCAGTTCAAACACAAGTAAGGGACTGTTGGATTTTGTGAAATG
The DNA here is from genome assembly GCA_030686955.1 of Odontamblyopus rebecca. Taxonomy (NCBI): domain Eukaryota; kingdom Metazoa; phylum Chordata; class Actinopteri; order Gobiiformes; family Gobiidae; genus Odontamblyopus; species Odontamblyopus rebecca. The sequence continues at coordinate 13,844,835 of CM060653.1, read as the reverse complement.
AGTTTATTTTTCCCAAATCCATGGAGACCATGCAAGAGGCTATCTAAGGTGTTAGCTATGGAAATAGCTAACACCCCCCCTCTCTAAACTGGCACGTAGATGAGCCTTGTGGTTGAGCCTTGTGGTTGAGCCTTGTGGACGGATCTTGTGGACGATCCAGTGGACGAGTGCCTGATCAGTGTTCTAGAAGTGTGCTGGAGGTGTGAGGTTTCACTCTGTGTTAAAGATTCATGCAGATACTGGGACAGGCCATTAGAAATCCACCGCAGATAATTGTTCCTGTCAGTCTGCAGTTTGAAGGGTCATGCCAATGAGATAAAAATACATGAACCTGATTTGCCTCTTAAAGGGTATTTAAGAGGCAAATCACCGCCAGATAAAAATGGTACCTCATTTTCATTTGGCGTGTGTGAGCTCTGGCTCAGGAAACACCAGGAGGACATGATGAGCACACATCTGCAGCTACAACCTCCTCCCTGTGTTAGACTCTACTGAGGCCTCTGACCTTCTGAGGACACTAGAACACATTGATACCTCCAGCAGCCCTTCAAGGGCCACAACACACCACAAACAACACATTTAATATTAGACTAGATTAGAAATACTTCATTATCCCAAAGGAAATTCATTCATGTTAATGAATGAATGATTAATTATGAAAATGGGTCCCATGATATTTTGCACAGAAAAAATCAGGCCCTGAGGTGAAAAAGGTTAGGATGCCCTGGTGTAATAATCTTTTGAAAGAATAAAATGTAAATACGTGTCTGACCTTCCTCCAGAGCAGCGGCGGTCTTTTGGCGGGGCATCTGGACGTCTCTAGTGATGCAGTGGGCACAGACTGAGGACGTCTGCTCCTGCCCGCGCACTCAGGTGTCCAGACGGTCACCATGACGACGCACCATGTGATCTCAGGTGAGTGTGATCAGGCAGATCATATTTTATACCCAGTGTGTCCAAAGCGCGCACAGTAGAGCTGCTGTCCACAGGAGACATGCCGACAATAAAAGTGCATCATTCAGAAGGAAACGTCTCACAGAGAGAGTGCAGCTAAAGCAGCAGAGCTCTGGGACAGCTCATGTTACACAGTGGAGCTTTAAGCCCAGTGTCCTGCAGACACTCTCACTGTCTGTAACCATGGTAACCTGAGACACACAGACATCTATGTGTCTTGTGAGGGCAGCTCATACACACGTCTATCCATCTCTGAGTTAACGGCTCCTTTTACCTTTTGTTCAGTAAAGATGGGCAATTCCAGGTCTGAAATTATCCAAATGATTCTAGTGACGGTGTGTGGAATTTAAAAACACAATGCAGGCAAGGTGGAACAGAGTGTTTTCTGTCTGAGAGAAAAAATGTGTGAATGAAACAAAACACAACTCCAGATGTGTTTGTGATGAGGAAACTGCATTAGAACAGAGATCAGAACAGTGCAATATGCACCTTTTACACCCCAGCGAAGGTGTTCTACACAAACCTCAGGGCAAAGCAACCACAGAGGAGCAGAGTGAACACTGTAGGGCACAGAGGAGCAGAGGACTCAGTGGAGTGGAGGACACAGTGGAGTGGAGGACACAGTGGAGTGGAGGACACAGTGGAGGACACAGTGATGTGGAGGACACAGTGGAGTGGAGGACACAGTGGAGGACACAGTGATGTGGAGGACACAGTGGAGGACACAGTGGAGGACACAGTGGAGGACACAGTGGAGGACACAGTGGAGTGATGTCATAAAGAGTCATTTTTAAATATGAGGGCGTGAGACAAATCATTGAACCACTTTACTACAACTTTGGGTGGACGATCAGTATCAGAAAAACTATCAAGGAAAATCATGGAGGATTTCTACAAAATCACTGAGCTGCTTATCTGACAGAAATGTGGTTTTGTTTGTGAATGATGGGGATCTGACTGCATGATCACCTTTACCTGAACTTAAGATGTAACAGGGAGTGGGACCAGACTGTATTTTAAACAGATTGATATGAAAGAGACGTCCGTCTGCTAGTCATTCAGAATAAAAATAGTTCTTTGAATGTACTCACTTTATCCCAGCTCTTTCAGCCACATGACAAAAGCTGGCTGAATTGAACCATGAAAATTCAACCATTCTATATTATACATTTTATGGACAATTTGTACTCTTGTTCTGAAACACTGTTGAGCTTTTGGTGGACTGCAGTCTTATAATCCAGATTTTCAGTGCAGAGCTTAACAGGCATCATAGCATAGCACCTTATATTAGCTCTGGATCCACAACATTTTCAGAAACAGAATGAATGACGCCCATATGAACAGTGTGGAACATAATTTATTGACAAGTTAGTTTATTTTGAACAGAAAATGGTGACTGCACTTTTATAAATAAGATGAATACAAACTAAAAGAAAAAAAACCTAAATGCAGTGTGCATATCCAAACGACCAGTCACCACCTGTCATGCAACCACAAGGCACCACGCACATGTAAGAGCATCATGTCCCTCTACACTAACTGTTCACCTACCCACACACACACACACACACGGGCTCATCTGTAATGTCAGTGTAACTGGACACAGACAAAGATAGACCAACGTTAGTGTGAAATTCAAACGTACACCCAATTTTAATTATAATACAAATCTTTAGTACAATAAATTGTTCTTAAGTTGAGCAAAGCAAGTTGTGCATCCTAATCCAGGAGTTATGGTAAAGGTGCACTGTGTGACTTTTCTAGTGGAGATCACGCAGCACTTGCTCGTCTCTACGGAGATGTTACCGTTTTTACAGAAATGTCCACAGTACGACATTAAAGTTATCTCCAAGCAATGGAGCTCAGCAGTAACCTCCCACCTCTGGGGTTTCCATTCATTTTTCTCATGCTTTCTGAAGAGAATTGTAATGTTAAAAGTTGGAAAGCTCAGGGCTCATCAGCTCTGTGGTAATCACATGGATGACCAAAAAGTACCACCCATCATTTTATTTGAAATTTGTTTTTAACCAATAAGCATTTCACTGAATCTTTAGTTTTAAATGTGCTTTTTGGACTTCAAGCAGCCATGTTATGAATATTAGTTAGCACACAACAGCCCCTCCTTCCTAGATTTGAAGTCTATGGAAAAAATGAATGAAAAATTTAAGCAAAGTAAACTGGGTGGAACTATTGAGCTCCATTGGCAACACAAAAGGTTATGCAATTTTAAATATTAAACATAAAACTTTAACATCTGCTTTTCACACAACTTGAACTTAAAACAGGGCAAAACACTGACATCCAAATGTTACAATTCTTCACTCTTGTTTGAAATGTTAGCTAATGCAAACCCAGTGAGATGTGTAGTAATAGCAGTCCAACTAAAGCGTGCCAGTCTCTCCTCCACAGCATAGTGGTGATCTGAGTCCAGCTCCAGGACATAAGCAGGCCAAACCCACAGGAGCACACGCATCCATTTTGCTTCTGTAGCCAGCAGAGAGCAAGCAGTAAGTCCCCAAGCGCCACACGCCCTTAGGAATTAATAAAAACATTTGCAACAGACCGAAAGTGGGCCTCACTCAAAAATAGTCCGAGACCGTTTGAGGCCATCTTACAATAGGCAGAGATTACAATGGGCTTTTCTCCATACCCAGCCATCTTGCCTAGAATGCCCACTGTCTGCTCAGTCCTTGAGTTTAAAACCAACGCATAAAAATTAAACCACGGACCTAAACCTAAAAGTGAGTCAAATGAAACAATAACCGTGCCACCAAATGATTCTGTGTAAGGATGGAGAGTGGGTGAAGAGCAGGAGGGTGCGCTTCATATTCTCTGGATCTTATCTGCCACCACCACAGGGTTCTCTTTGCGGATCTTTTCGGCCGCCTCCGTTCTGTAGTCGTATGGGCAGCAGTGCTTGTCCGAGTACCGGTGCAGTCCACAGAACTGTTGCCCACAGCGACAGTCGAACCCTGGACACAAGAGGAGACGTGAGACGGCCTGTTGGCATCGGATCATACTCGTAAGTGGCCACACAGTGGCGATAATAATTATTTCGTTTTTTTACATATTGTGTTGTGACTCTGTTTGTGTTGATAAATCATTCACACATGTAATCCTGGATCTGAAACTTTAAAGTTAGGCAAATCCAGGGTTGATTTTAGTGAAAATGCATGGAGGGTAAAAACGCAATGGGGCATTTCCTGTATTACCACTTAATGACATCAAGAGGAGGAAGGAATGTTTTCAGTCGAAGAGAAGAACATGACCTAAATATGCAGAGTGAGAGTGTGTGAGTGTGTGTAACTAATTTTAACTTGAAGAAACTATAGATTTATAAAGCAAACATTGAAATAGCAAATGTTCAAGTGTGCTAGCAGGTTACTGGGGACTACCTGTGAGGCCCAACTTTTTTCGGCACATAAAGCAGCGGTTCTTCTTGGGTTTGGGTGGGGACACTGTGGGATCCTCCAGAGCGGCCTGGGAGAGCTGCGTCTCACCAGGACAGAGGAGCACATCGGCTGCACTGGGCTCCTCACACTGTAGGCTCATCTCTGTCATCTGCTGTGTGACCGCACTGGGCTCAGACACACTGCTGTGGACACACCCAGTCACTCCAACAGTCAATACACATGAGCCCACTATGTTTACAAGAGGAATTCAAACTGAATTTTCATTCAATCTAAATGTACAACTACATTTGAAGGTTCGGTTATTTGAATCTCCCAGATCTCAAAACACGCGTGGAGAATTTTAATTGCACTCTGTGCAATCCTGCATGTATGGCAGACTGACAGCGCTAGGAGGGGCATTCAACTGCATGGGCCAAGAAAGCATCAAGACGTGTTTGGATTGTGCACCCACTTGAAAATTACCTTAACTAATTTAATATTCAACTCTTGAATAGATGAGAGGTTCCATAAATCTGAGGTTATATTTCCTTGACATCAACATATCTACATTTGGCTCACAAAAACTACTGCCCACTGTAAAGCAAATGTTGACAGATGTCCCATGTACCTGAAGAGGTTTGCTTTGGCAGCGCTCTCAGCAGCCTCCTCAGCTGCAGCCACAGCAGCAGCAGCAGCCGAATTCAGTGTCTCCTCTAACCTCTGCATCGCAGACACCTCTGAGCTGGCTCCTGACACAACACAACCCAGAGGAATACTTTTAATACCACACAACATCTGCAAAGTGTGCTGTTTTAAAACAAGATCGTAAACACAGGTGTGCAATGATAACTATCATTTAGCCTTCTTCACTTCACTGTTAATGGGCAATAAGATGAGAGTGGTGTCACAGGAAGCTGTCCACGGGGGCAGACATGAGTGGAGCATACCTGTGGAGTTCTGCCTGGACAGATGCTCCTTGTGACACACAGAACACATGCCGTTGGTCCTGGGGTTGCCATAGAAACCACAGCCGGTGGCACACAGCATGGGGACTGGGCTCTGATTGGTCTCCTGTGCCATAGCGATGCTTTCACTGGGTCCTCCTGAGGGTAGACACACGGAGGAGGGCATTAGTCAGTCCAGTCATGCTCAAGTCTGTTCATACATGTACTGAAAATAGTTCCAGCTAAACCATGTCCAGTACCTTCATTACAAATGTGTCATCTATAATGGCCACAATACATCATAATTCAATGTTGATACTGTGATGAAGGTGATACCCAAAACTGAAACAATGCATAATTGTGTTAGTCTTGGTCTGTAATGTTTTTATTTTTTGACAAAAGACTTGAAAATGTAAGGTACATCTATATTATCCTATTACAGTTGATTCAACTAAATATGACAGTACTTAAAACTTTTCAACCTGGGCTCTGATATCATTCACATATATCAGAGTGCTTTTCATTTTCCAAATTCTCCTTGATTTTTCATAATTTGTGATATTCTGAAATGAATCCTAGTTTTCCCATTAAAAATCACATGATCATGTTCCACAAATAAACCATGTAAAACACAATGTTTAAACTGGGCTTTCATCTTCTGGGATATCATTCATATCACATCACATTTATCTGAGTGGTTTTTCAACACCCATTAAAATCACATCATGTTCCGCTTCACTTCTGCCTCCATTCCAGAATGTAGAATGTTTTGTTGACAGTTTTCCAAAGGGTCTATAAAGTGCTCATCTGTTGTGTGGAAAGCAGCTAATCCCGTGAGGAACACTTTTTATCACGAGATTCTAATTAAACTTCGCAGACGAGGCTCACACCAAGAACTACAATTCACAATAAAGCAGTTTTTTTTTTCGAGCGTGTTCACTCGAAACTGTCGAAACAATGGCCTCAAAATGCAAACTTCCCGGGGCCAGCTCGCTTTGCAAATCCACTGAGTCATGCTAACAGGCTAATGGCTACAGCTAGCGAGTTTCTCTAAATTTAACCGAAATACACACGTCCATTTAAAAAAAACTTCGTGTCAGTAAGAGTTTTATGTTCATATTTACCACGCTAACGTTAAAGTGGTAAAGGTTTCTACGATGTAACGTTTGAAGGTGAGTGTATTTAACTAGCCTCTTAAAACAAGCTAGCATGATAGCCATATTTAAAAGTCAAGACGGGCACAGCTTTCTTTCTCTTTGTCTTCCTTTTTAAAGACGCCAAACTATCGACAAATACGTTAAAAACATTTAAACCGCTGCAGATAAACATTTTAAACGTTTGCCAAGCATACGCCAACGGTTATTTGGTCATTGTTAATACTATTGAACTAGCTTTGACCGCTTTACTTTGTTGAAGCGAGATACAAGGGTAGCTTTAGACGCTAGCTCAGTTTTGGACTCATTTCCTCTTTGGACATCAAAAGACACAAATCGAATTGAGTGTCCTGTGTGATGGAATACAACGTGTTTATCTTTTATATCTTTTTTTCTCTGTGTTAGGAAAGTTCGTAAACAAAGTGACACGTGTGATCCAGAACTGCTGACCCACTGGATTCCGTGGAGAGAAGTGACTTTCACAAACATCGAAATTACCTTATACATGTGAAAGCAGCGATCGAAGTTCTCCGATCACGATCTTTTTCCATTACCTCACCTTTTGCCTAAAGCGCCGCGGATGGAGACGACTTTGTGAAAACAGATGATGGTTTATAAGCACCGCGGGGCTGGATCGAACTAGGGCCGTCTAGATGCACTCCTCCCGGGCTGGTGTTCGAGGTCCCTGGGTGTCTGAGTTCACGGTGGGCCCGCAGCTGTTGAACTCTCTCCGTGGGGCCAGACTAAGCCGGGGATCGGTGGCGGTTTGTGGTGGGTCGTGCGGGTCCGATTGCATCTGTTTTGCTGAACGAGATGAGCCAGAGCCAGGGCTTACGTTCACCGCCACTTCCGGTGTACGTCACGGAAATTGTGACGCTCCACGTTGCGCGCAGGCAGAAAAAGAAATAAATCCGATCACAGAAATACAGAAAAGAGATGTGGCGTTTACCGTATTCATTTACTTTTACTGAGGGTTAGTAATAATGAATAATAGTGCCTTTTGGGGGAAATGATGATTCACAAAGTATGATTTACATACGTTTTACTTATAACAGTCCAATGTTATGAAGCTGCGTGCTATTTCGAGTTTGTGTCAAGAGAGAAACAATAACCATCCACATACTACATATACATTGTAAACAACGAGTGCGAAGAAGAAAAAAACTTATATCAACTCACCCCTATTCATGACATAGTTTCAAAATTTCAAAAAAGTATGTGGTTGTTGTACACTGATGACGAAACTTTACAAACTTTACAGATTACTAAAATATTATTTTAAATATTTTCTTTTTTATGCCATGTATTACTTTAGTTCTAGGCAAAGTAGACGTGCAGGTGGTGGACGTAAATGTTTTGCACTTTCAGTCACAGTAACTTTTAATTTAATTTTAGATGTTAAGTGAAGATAGTTATCCTACTTTTATGAACAGTTATTTTGATTTCTGTTAAATCTTAGCAAAAATGAAAAGAACAGCGCAGAGGCACAGAGTTCGTCCTTACAGTACCTTTAATGATGTTACAGCAGGATTCAAGGCATCAGGATGACAAACAGGCAAAATGTCAGAGTCTACATAATCTAACCGAGGTTTCTGATGATCTGAGCGAGTCTGAGAATCCAGGTGTCTAACAAACCTTTGTATATTCTAATAATGAATGTTATCTTTTTAGCTTATACATAAGTCTGGGAAAAACACATTCATTATAAATATTATTCTTTAGCTGATAGTTACCCTGGGAAGATCTCGGAATTTCTACAGTTTATCTCTTAGAAACAGAGCACCATTCATTGTAAGGGCTGCAGCTGTAGTTTGTATCATTTAAAGTTACTGAACAGAACATTTTGCACTTAGCAAGCATTAAATCTGAAATGAATATAATGAGATTATTGTTCACAGTTACTTGAGTAGTAGTTTCTCCAAATACGTTTTACTTTAGTCATTTCTGGGACCACTGCTTTGTAATTTTATTTTAGTAGTCTAAAATCATTTTGAAGTGTGGAGGCCATAGACGGTATGGTGTGTAGGCCTATTCTTACTTGAGTACACATTTTTCACAACTATACCCACCTCTGATTGCATGGCCTATTCTCATCCAAAATGAGAAAATTGGTATTTTTACATGAGTTGATGATTCTACTTTTCTCCTGCTAGAATAAGACTGTGACGTTTTAGCTGCCCTCCCTGGCCAACCCACGATAAACCCAGGGCACACAGTCCAAATTGTAGTATTTTGTTTGATATCTGATAATAAAAAGTCCTTAAAGTTCTGTGTCTCAATTGTGACTCAATAGGAAAAAAACACACATTACTTAATCATCCAACTGCTAGCGGCCGTCCCCTCAGTGCAAATGTTGTCCTGTGTCAGCAGAACAGAGCGTTTGTTATAGTGCCTGTTGACTGGCTCTGCTGTTGCACAATGCTCTGGATGTGTGAGCAGGAGGGAACAGTGGGAGGCTCTGTTCTTGACACAGAGCCCGCATCTGGATTAGGAAAGCTCCAAAAGTCCTGGGGCACTGTGCTTGTGAAACTTTGGCCCAGTTGGGGCTTATAAGAACAGACTGCAGTGAGGCCACAACAGTCAGAGCACCCAGGGAAATAAACATGATGAAGGTAAGATCAAATCCAATATTTTTAATGTCAGCATAGACTTTATTACTTTGGAGTCATTCATTTTATTCATAGTATTTAACCTGTAAATATTACAATTAGCTGTTAAAAATAGTCACAAATTGTAGTAGAAATCAAAGAGGAGCCAACTCAAGAGAATGGCACCAAAAGACTCTGGCCCACCAATGAAGTCAAAATACTTGGTGAAAATACTCCTCAAGAATAAGCTATAACAGTGTTTTGTCTTGGCCATTTTTATGTGTGTAATCCGTTTTCTGTACATTTTAATGTGTTGTGTCACTGTCTTCATTGGTCCGTGACTATATGCTGTGACTTTGACAGCTGGACTCTGCAGCAGTCCTGTCCGTGTGGCTCTTCCTTCTCTCACCTGCTCGGTAGGACACACATCTGTTTGTATATGTTTAAAAAATATGACAACATGAGTTAAAATATTACATATTACACAACATTAACTCTTGTGAGCTTTAAGCCATTTTATAATGCTACCTTCTCAAAGCATACTTGGAGTTGTCTGTACATCTCCAAAGCTCAAAAGGCTCCTTTCCACCTTGTGATGTCATGAAATTAAGTCAACAGCTCCTTTTACCTTTAGTTCAGTAGAGATGGGCAATTCTAGGTCTGAATTATTCAAATGATTCTAGTGAAGGTGTGTGGAGTTTAAAAACAATGGAGCACTTCCTGTCATCACCACCTAACATCACCAGGTGGAACAGTGTGTTTCTGTTTTGAAGAAGAACTCAGTCTAAATGTGCAGGGTTTGTGTGTTAAACATGTGTGAATAAAACAACACACAACTGCGGGTCTGTTTGTGATGAAGAAACTACATTTGACCATAGATTAGAAAACAGCATAGTAAGGGCCCTTTATTCTCATGCCCTTGAGAATTACTGCCTTCAGCCCCATAAGCCACTTTGCCTGCTTGAATGTCTGAACATGTGAACATTCATAGTAACCTAGATTCTCTGCTATTTCATTATATTTGTCATGTGTTAAAGTTAAACATTTTCAAACAAATATGTATCACATGAAACTATTTAAACTCTAATCAAACTACTCAAGGCTACAGATATACAGTATATACAGACGTTCATTTGTGCAGCTCAGTGTGCTGTGTATGTTTAATGTTCTCCACATGCTGCTGTCTTACAGAGGGGAGCAGGCTGTGAACTGCCGCTGGTCCAACTATGGGCCGTGGTCAGAGTGTGACCCCTGTTCCAGCACCAAGGTCAGTCCTAGTCCTCCACACACAGGCACACAGACGCACGCACATACACATACACATATGCACACACACACACACACACACACACTTGCAAATGACCTAAATAAACAAATAGCTTCTGTTGTTGGAAACATTTGAACTGTTGTAGTGTCCATACAAGCATGGGCTACTGGGAACTACATAAGTTAATGTATGTGCTTAGTCACTTGTCTAAACCTTTAACCAGTCAAAAATTTTGACACAGTTTATGTACAGTGAACCCTCGTTTATCGCGGGGGTTACGTTCCAAAAAGAACCCGCGATAGGCGAAATCCGTGAAGTTACAATTATTATACAATACAATACTGTACTATAGAATGAAACCAAAGATAAAAACCTTTTTTCAGGCATTTAAAAATATAAATGTTTTCTTACAAATAACTATGATAGTTTTTAAAAAATACTGTAAAATAATAATTTTAACAATGAATACGAGGTTGGACATTGTGACATACGTGTATTTCACAGACCCTCTGACTGTGCCTCTTCCTCCTGACTCCGCTGTAGTGTCTTTTTCTACTGAAGGCTGTGGTGCAGGTGTCTTTTCCCCGCTGTCCTTATGTTATTTTCCTCCTTCTTTATGGAACACCTCATCTCCTCCTGTACGCCGCACATACCTCATCTCCTCCCGTATGGCGCAGACACCGCGCGTGGGTCGTGTCTTGTCGCTTACGCTGCGTGGACCGCGCTTCACTCCTGTGCGCCTCTAAACCAGAACTAACACCGGGACCAAAACCAGGCCTAAGCCAGGTCTAAAGCAGGTGTAAACCAGATCTAAAACCAGGACTAAAAGGAGAAATGAAACTTAAAACCGCAGGGCTAATCTGCATACACTGCGCTGAAAACAGCTCGGTGCTGAGGCGGTCAGCTTCTGTCAGACTAAAGAACACGACTCAGTGGATTATTTGTGTTGTATTTTCATTGATTTCATAAATGCAACACACTATAGTCTTTTATACAGCGCATACAGGTAAAAAGAAAAAAAAATCATATGCAGTGTGATCCTCATTTTAGGGTTTTGTGGCTCCGCAGGTGTTTTTTTTTTTTTCTGTGGGAGACGCTCCAAATGGCTCTTTGAGTATTTAAGGTTGCTGACCCCTGGTCTAAGTGAAAGACTAATGTCAACCTTTTTCACTTCTAGACGAGAATCCCTTGGCCAATCAGGATTCAGAACACAATGCACTGTAAAAAAAAAAAAAAAAAACATAAAAAAATCCGTGAAACAGCAAAGCCGCGAAAGATGAACCGCGTTATAGAGAGGGTTCACTGTAATCTTTCTTCTTTATCTCCATGAGTATTTACACTGCACAATATCCCTGAAGCCATCAAAGCTATGACTAACACATGTGGGATGCAGTAAGTCACATACTCTACATAGAATGACAACACCTTGTGTTGCAGGTGCGCACCCGTCACATCCAGGTGTTTGCTCAGTTTGGAGGAGCTCTATGCTCCGGGACATCCTTCGAAGTGCAGCCCTGCTCCTCTCACAAACAATGCCCCCTACAGGATGGATGTGGAGGGCGTTTCCGTTGCTCCACTGGTAATAACTGAGCTACTGCACACACACTCAAATATAACCATTTGACCTGAATGTGTGTTGTATTTTAGGTCAGTGCATCAGCGCCGCCCTGCTGTGTAATGGAGACCAGGACTGTGAGGACGGGCTGGATGAGGCTCACTGTGAGAGTACCCACTACATCTGTGACACCCTCCAGACACCACCCAACTCGGACCTCACCGGCAGAGGGTCAGTGCTCTATGCAGATCTATGCTCAAACACACAGACTTTCCCCAGCCACGCCTCATCCTCTGTCCTGCTCTGACTGAGACAGATGAGCGACAAGGAGAAATATCCAGCTAAAGCAGCTTAAGAGTTTTTAATGACTGAATTGACTGAATTCTCTCGTGTGTGTATGACAGGTACAATACCCTGAGCGCAGAGCTGAAAGCCTCAGTGATAAACACGCAGAGCTTTGGAGGACAGTGCAGGACAGTGTACAGCGCACAGGGGGGAAAACACTACAGACTGCCCCATAATGTGCTCAACTACAACCTGCAGGTGAGGACCAGCACACATGTGCACCTGGATCTGACCACACCTGACTGTTTAGGTCTAATTATTATATTATGTTATAACATTGTCAAATCCTCCCACTAAGGATTCCTGACCAAGCCTAGCAACAAGATCACAGAGATGCCTCACTGCTCCTGACGATCTCTCCGAGGTCCTATCCGAACCCTCATGCTTAGCTGTGAGATTTTTCCAGTGCTTCGCCCACAAACCTACATCACCCGTGTTCCACATAACAATTCTCCATAAATATTTAAAAACATGATACAAAACTATACACAGCAACTTGACAAACCTGATGCGATGCGCAGTAATTTAATTCGTTTCCTTTCATTTGTTCTGATTGCACTGTGATTAGTGCGGAGAGAAAATGGAGAGGGTTTCAGAACAAAAGCGAAATTATAAAACATGTTAATAGATTGTTATCAGCTCATCTAGCATTTTCAAAACAATAAAAGGTAATATGGTGATCTAAATATATTATGTGCTAGCAGTGAATACCCCATAGAAGAAAAATGCCCCCTCTTTAATAATAATGAATTTTATTTATCAGTGCCTTTCTTGACATTCAAGGACATTTTACAAAGGATTAAAAGACATAAACAATACAACGGGATAAAACAACACATAAAACAACTATATAGGAAAAGGAACAGTGAAACTAGACAGAAAACACTATTGTTTTCAGACTCCTTATTCAAGCGTTTCTGTGCAACTAGATTTCATAGTCATGATTCCAGGTGTAGGTCCAGTTGTGTTGAAAAGTTTTGATGTATGAATGTGTGTGTGCAGGTGGCAGTGAACAATGAAGAGAGCGATGAGTCCTATGAGTCGTCCTGGTCCTACATGAAGCACGTCCAGACCAACGCCCTGTTCACCAACTACAAACAAACCTTCCACCACGAGCTGTCCGAAAACAAGGTACTAGCCTGAGGATCTGCTTATGCTGACTGTAGTTCTGTTAGAGGCCTGGTTCAGATCTGACTGTAGTCCTGTTAGAGGCCTGGTTCAGATCTGACTGTAGTCCTGTTAGGCGCCTGGTGAGTTGTTGTACAGTTGTAGGGCGTATGGTATGAATGTAGTCTACACATACAGTACACTTGATTATTGTAATTGTTTGTCATTGAGTCAGTTCTTCTGGAGCCTTTAAAATATGAACTTTGAACAGAATCCTACTATTTGATCTAGGGGTGTGTAAAAATATTGAAATATATTGTATCATTTAGTGTGATGATACAGTATCAATATTGTGGGCTGCTGTATTAATATATCGCCAAAAGTATTTTTGGCGATCCATCCATCCATCTTCTCCCGCTTAATCCTGCTGGGTCGCGGGGGCAGTTTGCTGCCCAATTCTCATAGCACCTGAACCCCCCTATGAACCCCTCTGCAGGTGGTGAGCCCACAGGATGATTTTTGGTGATATTTTACTAAATTCTTTTCTTACAGCTACAGTTTTGTTGCTTGTTCAGAAGAAGGAAACTTGTTTCTGCAACACATTTGTCATTTTAACTGTTTTGAACTGTTTTTAAAATGTGTGTTTCATATTCACTTTGCAGAAGAAGTGGTTTAACAAAGAGTTTTTGTATCACAGCCATGATTGAGCCATTATTTTTATTGAACCATATCAAATCTATTTGAAATATATCATATTGAAACGAAAGTGCACTGTATCGAGATATATATCATATCTTAAGCTATGTATTGAGGTATGTATCGTATTGGCAACTTCGTAATGATACCCAGCCCTAATTTGAACATAAACCACAATGTAATCACAACTGAAATGCTTGTCAGAGAATTCAGATATTTAGATGAGATATTTGGATATTTTGGATATAACCATATGGGTATGGTTGAGTGCTGCTTCCAGTGAGCACACACTAACCTGAACCGTGTGACTGTGCACAGGCCCACAGGCTGATCATCCTGAAGAACCGTGTGGTGCTGGGACACTTCCAGAACTCAGCCCCAGCGTACCTCACTCTGTCCGAGGGCTTCTGGCGCGCTCTGGCCTCCCTCCCTCTCACCTACGACTACGCCGCCTACAGCCGGCTCCTGCACACCTATGGCACACACTACCTGTCTGAGGGGGCTGTGGGGGGGCAGTACAGCGCTCTGCTCCAGCTCGACCGTCACGCCATGGAGTCTACAAGTGAGCAAAACTCACAGACTGTATAGAGAAGTGGACTAAACCAGTGTGACGTCACCCACAGCGTTCAGCTCCAGTTAAATGAAGCTCGTGGTGCTAGCGGTTACAGGACAAATTTGGAGTCAGGCTCCATATTCGGAATAGGATTTTAACAAACAAAATTGTGGAAGTAAAAACATCCAGATCATAGACTGTAGAGCTGGTTGAAATCAACATTTTAAGACCAAAATGACGAGGCCACAGCAGCAGTTACTGAGAGAGCAGCCACAATATTCCAATGTAAATCAATGGAAGCCAGGGTCAAAAGAAGCCAGAAGCACCTCCATGAACATAATAGTCCAATGAGGTCCATTTGGTCTTCCAATAATTTATGTTATTAGGTTCTTTTTTCAGGCTCGTAAGCAGTCAAAACTGTCAGGTATGAAAACACCTAATAACCTAATAACATATTTGGAGCATGTCAGCTAGTGGGTTAGCTATGTCCATTCATATACAGCCTATGGAAAAACCCAGAGCCAAGACTTAGAAAGTGTTCTGTTTAAGTGGCACCTAAACCACAGCCACATTTCAAATAGAGCTGCTAAACTAAAATAGAGCAGTTGGGCAGTCCTGTGTGATGTCACCAACTACTGGAAATGGCAGAGGCCACTTAGAGGCATTTTGCAGAGGCACACACTTAGATTTAGGTGTTTTTGACAAGAAAGCTGCAAATGGACCTCGTTTACACTAAATTTTCCAAGATCTATATACATAGTTACTAGCAAAAAGGTGATTTAGTGTTTAGTTCCACTGTAATAAGCAAACAGAAACTACAGAAGTCACACTTTATGTTGTTCTCTTGTATCTAGTGCTTTTTACATGTTGTGGTGGTGATTCTAATCTTTTAAAAGCCATGCTTATTGCCCAGTATCCAGCTCACCATGTGAAGTCAGGCTAAGTCCAGCCGTTCCAGGCTGAGTTGTGCATTTTAAAGTAGTAAAGCAGGCTTATGAAGTTAGCTGCTTTTGTGGAACAGCTCGCTGCTGCATTTTAGGATCAGACTTGGTTAGTACAATGCCTATCCAATGTTTATGTCCCCTTCATGGATGTATAATAGTTCTATGGTCCCCATTTATCAAAGAAAGCAACAAAGAAAAGGTCTCCCTCTAGTGGATAGTCTGAAAGTTTTGCGGTGCTCATATGCAGCTCTCATATTACTGTAAATCCATGCTCTGAGTGTAACTTTGCTGTGCTGTCCCTCTTGTGTTTGGCAGGTACCACAGATATCGAGTACCAGAGATGTTGGAAAAAAGTGAAGCGGCGTCTGTTCAGGAAGAAGGTGACTGTGACGTGTGAGCGGCTCACACAGGCTCTGTCCTCCAAAGATGGTGAGTGACTCTGAGCAGCTCAGACCAAATACGGGCAGTTGAATCTCTCAACAATACAGCTGATACAGTTAATATGTTAGCATCAATAACTATGGTACTTTAGGAACAATATCCTCTTAATTTTCCATACAGGGTGGTCGGCCCTGAGGCACAAGCACAAAACTACTGCAGCACCCATACCCAGATATGTGTTGTTCATGGTCTGAATCCAGAGAAACTGATGGCCGATAAACCACAGATACAGTTCTGATTTTGATTATTTTCCCCAAAATACATGTTTTCACTTTATTATAAACTCATCCAGCACATCCCATTTTATACTGTTGTGGAAAGCGTTGTAGTATAATTGAGTGAGAATGAAGTAAGTGGTCTTGAGTTGTCTTTGTAGTTTTTATTTCTTGCAAAAGAGAGACACAGACGCAACAATGGTGGTTCTGTGATGCCCAGAAGGGGGTGCTATCAGACTGGACTTTTATACAGAGAAATGCCAAGGTCAGGTACAGATAGAAGTGAGTGCATCGGCAGTTACACAGGTAACAGAGCAGAATAGAGTAGAACAGGACCTGATGTGTTTGTCATTATATTACAAACTGGATGAGAGCAGTGCAGTCACATTAGTGCAGTGCGCTCTTTGCACTCAAACATTCAAATAAAGCTTTATACAGATATTAGGCAGCTGCTGACTCAAACACGATATGGCCTGGAGATGTGTTGCCTACAGCCGATATGCTGAAAGTGCAAATATACACATAAGCCAAGCCAAGTAATGGCCTATCTCTAATGGGAACATATTCTCTATTATTCATTTGCTTTTATTAATCAAGTGTCACATACATAGATGTTTTGGCACAGTTTATCACCAGTATCTCTAGTGTAAGTGGAGAATATGTTACATTCTAAGTTGTATTTGACTGGCAGCTGATGAACATGGTGAACATGGTGTGTGGGTGCTTGTGTGCAGGGTTCCAGCGCAGCAGCATGCCCATCAACGTGAACATTGTTGGGGGAGACGTGGCCCTGATTGGGGCCCTGTCAGTTCTGGATCTGCAGAATCCGGAACGGAACGGAGAACATTACGACAACTGGGCAGCTTCTGTGCAAGACTTCCCTGCGCTCATCGAGCCCAAGGTACAACACCAAGCCCTCAGTGAAGGGAGTTATGTCTTCTACACATGAGCAAGGAGCAGTGAATATAGAGCTGGATGCTGTGGACAGGCCGGTGGAGAGGTGAAGAAGGAAATATGTGTGACCAAGCTGTTGATGAAATGCTGGTAACGTTGAGAAAAAGAATCAAGTATCAAGAGCTTTTTTACCTCATAAGAGATCAATAGATGTTTTTATAATAAGAACATAGATGAGACAAACATTGACAACGAAGATTTAAGTCCATTAAAAAGATCCCAGCTGATTATTCAAGCTTTTCAGTGCTTAGATCATGATTCAACATAGATGATCACATTTTTATCGTTTGCCATTTTAAATAAAGATAACCAGGCTTATGTAGCTTGAGTTGTGTGTCACTATCAACTTAGTTCTACACATTCAGGATGTTCAAATGAATACTCTAGTCTGATTAGTTACATCCAGTTGAGAAGAAAACATCCTCCCTTCCCTCTGCACCATTTTCACAAACTAAAGACTCTGTATTGTGGCTCTCACTCTTTGACTCTGCCCTGTGTACAGCTGAGGCCCCTGTACGAGCTGGTGAAGGAGGTGCCGTGCTCGGGCCTGAAGAAGCTCTACCTTCGACAGGCGCTGGAGCAGTTCCTCTCTGAGCAGGATCCCTGTCACTGTAAGCCCTGTCAAAACAATGGGGCCCCTCTCCTGTCAGGGGCCCAGTGCACATGTGTGTGCAGACCTGGAACGTCCGGGGCCGCCTGTGAGAAGGGAACAGTCATAGGAGAGCAGCCTGGTGAGACACACTCATGGTTCTGATTATACACATTCAAATACATTATGGATTTCTCTTTAAACACGTACCTGTCCAGGCCTGTCATCATCACAGTATCCACTTATTGTTCAGAACAAAAGCTGGAGCTGTAGATTTTAGGGCTCAATATATATTTCTATTATTTATATTTATTGTGTACAGTGTCTTTGCAAAAGTACAGAGATTTTTTCTTTTTTTCTGGACTATGATCAGCTTTGAGCTTTAGAGAGTACAATAAAGAACTTCTGTAGCTGATAGTTGGTTAATTCTGTTGTTGATCTGTTGCAGCCCAGGCTTTTTAATGATGGTGTATATTTCAAACCTGTCATCTCTTGACTCACAAATTGGATTTGTCTTTATTTAAATATATTGTTTCCTAGGATTTTTTCTGCATAAATAGTATTTTTTGCATGAGGTCCCCCCTGTAGGTGTAGTAATAGAGCTTTTACCACACCCTGGTGTGGCCATACTGGCTCGTCAAAGCCTGATCCCGTCAGATCTCAGAAGCTAAGCAGGGCCGGGCCTGGTTAGTATTTGGATGGGAGACCACTGGGAATTCCAGGTGCCACAGGGGGGCGCCAGTGGCAAAAAATTGTCGTAGTGTCCTTAGGCAAGGCACATCACCCACATTGCCTAGTATGAAAGTGGGGTGTGTGTGAATGGTGGTGGTGGTCGGAGGGGCCGATGGCGCAGATTGGCAGCCTCGCTTCCGTCAGTCTTCCCCAGGGCAGCTGTGGCTACAATAGTAGCTTACCACCACCGGGTCTGGAGTGAATGAATAATGCTCTGTAAAAGCGTCTTTGAGTGTCCTGAAAAGCGCTATATAAAACTGATGCATTATTATTATTATTATTATTATTACCCCCTTTTTTAGTCGACTAATCAATGAGCGGCACAGGTGGTCCTGTAGCCGACAGCAGGCCTACTCCACACACACCAGGAGCTCCTCACGTGTCTTCCTGTAGACCTCAGGCCTTCTCCGCACACACCAGGAGCTCCTCACGTGTCCTCCTGTAGACCTCAGGCCTACTCCGCACACACCAGGAGCTCCTCACGTGTCCTCATGTAGACCTCAGGCCTTCTCCGCACACACCAGGAGCTCCTCACGTGTCCTCCTGTAGACCTCAGGCCTACTCCGCACACACCAGGAGCTCCTCACGTGTCCTCCTGTAGACCTCAGGCCTACTCCGCACACACCAGGAGCTCCTCACGTGTCCTCCTGTAGACAACAGGCCTTCTCCGCACACACCAGGAGCTCCTCACGTGTCCTCCTGTAGACCTCAGGCACCTCAGGCTACTCCGCACACACCAGGAGCTCCTCACGTGTCTTCCTGTAGACCTCAGGCCTACTCCTCTCACCCCAGGAGCTCCTCACGTGTCCTCCTGTAGACCTCAGGCCTTCTCCGCACACACCAGGAGCTCCTCACGTGTCCTCCTGTAGACCTCAGGCCTTCTCCGCACACACCAGGAGCTCCTCACGTGTCCTCCTGTAGACCTCAGGCCTACTCCGCACACACCAGGAGCTCCTCACGTGTCCTCCTGTAGACCTCAGGCCTTCTCCGCACACACCAGGAGCTCCTCACGTGTCCTCCTGTAGACCTCAGGCCTTCTCCGCACACACCAGGAGCTCCTCACGTGTCCTCATGTAGACCTCAGGCCTACTCCGCACACACCAGGAGCCTTTCACAGCGTCCACAAACCAGCGGTGTGTACCCTGTGTGTGAATGTTCCTGTACATGTGTCTTGTCAGGAGTGGTCCACGGGGGCTGGACCTGCTGGTCGCCATGGAGTTCGTGCTCTGGAGGTCACAGGTTTCGCTCTAGAAGCTGCACTAACCCTGCCCCCAGAGGAGGAGCCCAGTGCATCGGGGCCAGTGTGGAGCGGGGGGCATGTGAGGACCCGGACATGGAGTACCTCAGGTCAGGATACTGTTCTAATCCCAGTCATTTATTTGAGCTGAATTGTGACTACATCAGTGTGACTCCTGTTGCCTTCTTGTGGCTGCTGTGTGTGTTGCAGGCTGATGGAGCCTCAGTGTTTGGGTCTGTCTGTGCCCCCCCCAAAGACGTGCCCCCCTCCGCCCCCTCTCCCCAACGGCTTCGTGCGGGTCAGTCACTCAAACTGTGTCTGGAACATGGAAAGAACAAAAGCATTGTGCTTATTGTTTATGTCTATGTTCTACTGTAGTTTCCTCATCACCAGTCATGTTTAACACACAAAGCCTGCAGATTTAGGTGCGGAGTTCTTCTCTCAAACTGAAAACACTCTGTTCCACCTTGTGATGTCATGTAATACACTGTGTTTTTAAACTCCACACACTTTCGCTAGAATCAGATGGATGATTTCACCCCTGGAATTACCCGTCTCTACTGAACTAATGGTAAAAGGAGCTGGAGCTGTAACTTGTAGCTTGAACACTACTGCATCATGACATCACAAGGTGGAACAGAGCATTTTGAGCTTTGGAGATGTAGACAGACTAATAATAAAGGGTTACTTAAATGTATGAATGAAACAAAACACAATTGGAGAGTGCTATGTGCATCAGTGGTGTGTGTCTTTTCTTTGTTTGGCTGTTCAGTTAAGTATGTGGCCATTTCTCTAATGTTTTTATCATTATTTGCAAAATCCTTACTGGTCCGTAGTCCTCGGGTTTGGTTGTATCTCCTGCCTTAAACACAGGCGTAGTCCTCACAATTGTTCCTGTCGTTTGCTCTACATCACGTTTAATATGTTTATTATGTGTAATTGAGCTTACAGGGGCATCTTTATGAAGTTCTAAAACTGTGTTCTCATTAGAATTGATATCTTGAACACAGCAGGGGCTGATATTTATCTGGACATTTGAATTCTTCTTCACTTGAGCTAATACAAAATCTATTGAAGCCGTAACAACTGTATGTAAATAGTCAGACAGTGTACCGTTCATCTGAAGCTCTGGAGTTTTACCTGATCTGTGTCTCCTCACATGCCCAGAACCCCAGGGACATGTATGTGGTCGGGGCCAAGGTGGAGTTCTCCTGCATACACGGCTATCACCTGCAGGGCGGCGCTGTGACCACGTGCACAGAGCAGCAGACGTGGAGCACAGGCAGGAGGAGGTGTGAAGGTCAGAGGCCATGTACACACACACACACACACACACTAAGACAGGGCTTGACTGTAGATGGCGCTGTGTGTGGTCACATGGAGATGTCTGTGCAGAATTGAGAATTGTACTCAAGTAAATGTAATGCTACTTCAAACCCATATGACTATTATTAATCCAAAAGTACAGGAGTGGACAGTAACAAAAGCACAACAGTAGAAGCAGCTCTTTGATTGGATGACTGCACTGCACATCTGTGTGTGTAGCAGGACAAAGAAAGTCCACACAGATGTTGGTTTCCACTCTTCCATTCATTTCCTGGAGACTCATCTTAACCTAAACCCTAACCAGAACCTATGTCTATCTCTTCAGTGTCTGTGTGTGCGGCTCCACAGCTCCAGCCTGACGTCAGCGCCTCTCCCCTGAAGCAGAGCTATGAGATGGGGGACAGTGTGTCTCTGTCGTGTCCCCCAGGCCTGCTCCTGGAAGGGGACGTGTCTCACAGCACCTGCAGCTCCAGCCTGCAGTGGTCCCCCTCTCCCGAGGACACTCGCTGCAAACCAGGTACACACAGACGACCAGAACCTATATGGTAATACAAATTAATACTAAAACTACAGTAGAATCCAGATAGAGATAGATTTGTACTGGTGTCACTACTGACAACATGTCATACAACTCTGGAGCTCCGTGAATAGTACTGTTCATTGTTTTACTGTAATCGTCATTACTGCAACTTTTCCTTTGCAATGAAATCAAGTTTGAACCTCTAAAAACAAATGCAAGTTAATCACATGATGATGTTGCCAATCCACACGGTTTACACACTGCACTCATTCTGATTGGACAATAAGACTGTAGCACAGTGAGGATTTGACACAGATCTGTCACATGGTTTAATGTAGAACCATAGACCATATATATGATTATATATACGGTTTATGTGTAGAACACAGGTCCATGAAAACTGTCCTCAACAGTCACACCCACTTCAAAGTCAACTCTGGTTCAGGAAGTACATTTCTCTTTTTTTTCCATAGAGTCTAACCAGCTACATGCTAACAAATATCCATAATGCAACTAGTTTAAGTCCAAAAAGCACATTTAAAACACACGATTCTGCAAAATGTTTTGCAGTTTAAAAAGTTTCAGAAACAGATTTGAAATAAAAGTATACATATCAAACAAAAGTATATATATCTTGTACTCATTTTACAGAGCTGATTAGCCCTGAGCTTTCACACTTTTATTTATCTATTTTTATTTATTCAGATGTATTGATTTTTTTATTCAGAAAAAGAATGAGAAATGTACTTGTGGAGCCATGCTACAGACAGCTTACTTCCTTTAAAACACACGCATACTTTAGTGAGTTTTGTCTTGTTTCCTGACCTGTTTTCTGACCTGTTCTCCGGCTGTGCCCTCAGAGCCCACTGCCCCCCCCTTTCCCTCTGGCCTGCTCTGTGCGCTGTGGGAGAACCCTGGACGCAGAGGCTGTGTGTGCAAGATGCCCGCCCAGTGCCCGTGAGTCCCACCTTTGACACACAAGAGGAGAGGAGCCTTTTAACTCTAACGCGACAAAGAGTTAGCGCCTCCTAGAAAGTGACAGAAAGTGGAAAGAGAACAGCTCTTTAGTACTGGAAATCCTGGTCCATGTGCTGGTCCATTTAGCAGGAGAGTAATGATAAGAGTGAGTGTGGTGAAGGTGAATGGTCTGTTGTGTCTCCAGGCCGTCGCTGCCCCTGTGCGCTGACCTGGGTGTGTTGAAGCGCGCTGTGGGCGTGTGCCAGCTGGGGGCGCTGCGCTGTCTGGGGCGGAGGTTCACTCTGCTCTCAGACCAACAGTGCACGTGGGAGGAGCCATCGTGTAAAGCCTGTGTGCCCGGGACCCGCTGTGATGGTCAGTGACCCCGACACTGGCCCCTGCGCTCTACCGCTCCCTCCTCACTCTTTCCCTCCTCACTCTTTCCCTCCTCACTCTTTCCCTCCTCACTCTTTTCCTCCTCACTCTTTTCCTCCTCACTCTTTCCCTCCTCACTCTTTCCCTCCTCACTCTTTCCTTCCTCACTCTTTCCTTCCTCACTCTTTTCCTCCTCACTCTTTCTTTCCTCACTCTTTTCCTCCTCACTCTTTCCTTCCTCACTCTTTTCCTCCCTACTCTTTCTACACTCAACAAAAATATAAACGCAACACTTTTGTTTTTGCTCCCATTTGTCATGAGATGGACTCAAAGATCTAAAATTCATTCCAGATACACAATATTACCATTTCTCTCAAACATTGTTCACAAATCTGTCTAAATGTGTGATAGTGGCACTTTTGCTTTGCTGAGATAATCCATCCCACCTCACAGGTGTGCCACATCAAGATGCTCATCAGACACCATGATTAGTGCACAGGTGTACCTTAGACTGCCCACAATAAAAGGCCACTCTGAAATGTGCTGTTTTGTCTCACAGCAAAATGCCACAGATGGCGCAAGCATTGAGGGAGCGTGCAATTGGCATGCTGACAGCAGGAATGTCAACCAGATCTGTTGCTCGGGCATTGAATGTTCATTTCTCCACCATAAGCCGTCTCCAAAGGCGTTTCAGAGAATATGGCAGTACATCCAACCGGCCTCACAACCGCAGACCACGTGTAACCACACCAGCCCAGGACCTCCACATCCAGCAGGTTCACCTCCAAGATCGTCTGAGACCAGCTACTCAGACAGCTGCTGAAACAATTGGTTTGCATAACCAAAGAATTTCTGCACAAACTGTCAGAAACCGTCTCAGGGAAGCTCAACTGCATGCTCGTCATCCTCATCGGGGTCTTAACCTGACTCCAGATCGTCACCATAACAGACTTGAGTGGGCAAATGCCCACATTCGATGGTGTCTGGCACGTTGGAGAGGTGTTCTCTTCACGGATGAATCTCGGTTTACATTGTTCAGGGCAGATGGCAGACAGCGTGTGTGGCGTCGTGTGGGTGAGCGCTTTGCTGATGTCAGTGTTGTGGATTGAGTGGCCCATGGTGGTGGTGGGGTTATGGTATGGGCAGGCATCTGTTATGGACGAAGAACACAGGTGCATTTTATTGATGGCATTTTGAATGCACAGAGATACCGTGATGAGATCCTGAGGCCCATTGTTGTGCCATACATCCATGAACATCACCTCATGTTTCAGCAAGATAATGCACGGCCCCATGTTGCAAGGATCTGTACACAATTCTTGGAAGCTGAAAATGTCCCAGTTCTTGCATGGCCAGCATACTCACGGGACATGTCACCCATTGAGCATGTTTGGGATGTGCTTGACCGGCGTATATGACAGCGCGTACCAGTTCCCACTAATATCCAGAAACTTCGCACAGCCATTGAAGAGGAGTGGACCAACATTCCACAGGCCACAATTGACAATCTGATAAACTCTATGCGAAGAAGATGTGTTGCACTGCATGAGGCAAATGGCGGTCACACCAGATACTGACTGGTTCTGAGTCCCCAGACCCCCAATAAAGCAACAACTGCACATTTCAGGGTGGCCTTTTATTGTGGCCAGTCTAAGGTTCACCTGTGCACTAATCATGGTGTCTGATGAGCATCTTGATGTGGCACACCTGTGAGGTGGGATGGATTATCTCAGCAAAGCAAAAGTGCTCACTATCACACATTTAGACAGATTTGTGAACAATGTTTGAGAGAAATGGTAATATTGTGTATCTGGAATGAATTTTAGATCTTTGAGTCCATCTCATGACAAATGGGAGCAAAAACAAAAGTGTTGCGTTTATATTTTTGTTGAGTGTAGTAACACTCTACACTAGTAGGTGGACAATAAATCTGAATCTGAAGTTTTAAAATCTTGGCCAGATCAGAGAAATTTGCAGTGACATTAACAAGGCCGAGGTGATTTTCAGACCCGGAAATGGAAGAGTGTTCAGGAACGCCCGGAGAATTCACAATATAGAATCTGTCATGATTTGTTTTGTCGACCAAATATTATCTTTATTTTTCAGAATCCACTGATAAATGTGTTTGCCAGAGAGTGTCAGAATGCCCGCCAAACTCCACCCCCTTATGTGCCAAATATGGTGGCAGTGACGTTGCTGTGACAACCAGCGAGTGTGAGGTCGGGGCCCGCAGGTGCGCCGGAGAAACGGTCCAGGTGACGAGCATTGAGGCCTGCCCTGGTCACTGATAGAGGAGATGAGCTGTATATAGTCTTCACTTGTTGTAAATATATTTGATATGAAATGAAATGTGTTGCATCAGACGTGTTTGTTTCACTATTAAAAAGATCTTTTACATTTGTATTCGATTATTTTCACCACAAATGAGACACACGTAGGAACTACACAGGCAGTGATTTACAAACTGCTGCTTACACCACCTCACTTCCTTCACTCTACTAAACAGGACCGAACCAGGACTAAACTGACTGAATCAGGACTAGACCCAGACTAAATTAAGAATCATGATCAGTCCAGGACTACTTTGGCACATGCCCTTATTTGGTCCTGGTTTGAGCCCAGTTCAGCTGGACCCCTGTCTCTGGTGTAGACTTTTGACATGTTCTAGTCTTAGTTTAGTCCTCGTCTAGTCCAGGTTTACCCTGGTTTTAAAGTAAACGCACCCTAAATCAGGACTGAACCAGGACTACATTTAAAATCCTTTATTTAGTCAGGACGGTCCCAGGGAGTCCTAGTCAACAAGGACTGAACTAAGACTGTACCAGGACTGGACCAAAATTAGCCCAGATTTAAGCCAGGACTAAACCAGGCAAGCAACAGGAAAACACAAGAGCATTGTTTAAATGTGGTTTAATAGTTTCTCATAGACAACAGTGTGAGTGTGATCTGAAGTGAAGAAAGACTAGTGTAAAATACAACAAACTGAGCCAAACTCGTGGCCTGACTCAAAACAAGATGCTGACACAAAAACAAATTCAGAAACAAATACACTTGAGACATAAAGACAGACTTCAGCTTAAAGTGCACAAAATCAGATTTCTGTGATTTGATTCACTTGTGGTGAACCTTTTAAGTCTTCAGACTAAAAGTGAGCGATTGCTCGGAGCTGTAGTAGCTGTAGTTCCCCATCATAGACTCCTCTGTACATGAGCTCTGCCTGAGGCCTGACAGGAGTGAATGCAGAAATGAAGATAGGCCTGACAGTCAAATGGGTTAGTTATTTTGAATGAATGAATTCACTATCCACTGTCAGATTATTCCAGTTACATTTCCTATTCATTTATTGAATATATGAGTTCAGAATTGTTAGTTAATAGCCTGAATGTACATTACATATTTAAAATGTTCCAACATGATGAAAAAAGTGCACTTTTGGGACAACTTTACTTAAGAAGTCAGTTCTTCATCTTCATTAAAGATACATACCCAGATGCCATGTTGAAGAATGTTCAGGTGGTGGTGAGACAGGGGCCCTCATGCATAGGGGCCCTCAGATGTAGGGGCCCTCAGGGACAGGGACCTTCGCTGACCTCCAGCTGGTGTCCAGCGCAGCGCATGGTGGCCAGGGCACACAGACTCATGGGACGGCGCATTTGGAGCAGAGTGATGGTGACGCAGAAGCGCGGGGGGGCATCTGACGGGCAGTCACGAGCCTTCTTGCACTCACACTTCTTTGATTCTGCCACACATACACACACGATGGCTTTACAGGAATTTTGGGAACATTACATAGACTGGTATTCATTTCCTGAAGACTGATCCGAACTGACAATGTTCACTACCCGCCTAAACCTTAGCCTAAACCTTAGCCTAAACCTTAGCCTAAACCCAAAGCTTAACCTGTTTAAACCAGGTCTAACTGTCCCCACAGTGGGAGCACCAGAGCATCTAAAGACAATAAGGGGCCAAATTCAAAACCAGGACTATACTACGACTAAACTAGAACTAAACCAGGGCTAAATTATTTGATTTGTCCAATAGGCCGAGACTGAAACAAGTCTAAACCAGGACCAAGTCTAAAGGACTAGAACTGAACCAGAATTAAACCAGGACCATACCAGGACTAAACCTGCACTGAACTCCTCCTAAAGAAGTACATGTAAAGCAGGACTGACCTGTGCACCTCTCCCACTCGTAGCATGTTTCCAGGTCACAGCTCTGATGGACGGAGCTCTGGGCGGACATCTTGGCTCTGAAGCGAGCCCAGTCCAGTTTGGTTTGGTCCAGGCGGTCACATGGACTGTCTGAGATGTAGACGAGGGAGTCGCCGTGGCAACGGCCCGTGTGATAGGAGCACAGAGACATGTGCACAGCCACGTCCGCATCAGTGTTCAGTGTGCACACACTGGCTTCATACGCCCTGACCAGGACACAGTATCATCATTAAATATATGCTTTACAGTCAGCTAGAGTCACGCCATTATAAGAGTCAGCTAGAGTCACGCCATTATAAGAGTCAGCTAGAGTCACGCCATTATAAGAGTCAGCTAGAGTCACGCCATTATAAGAGTCAGCTAGAGTCACGCCATTATAAGAGTCAACTAGAGTCACGCCATTATAAGAGTCAGCTAGAGTCATGCCATTATAAGAGTCAGCTAGAGTCACGCCATTATAAGAGTCAGCTAGAGTCACGCCATTATAAGAGTCAGCTAGAGTCATGTCATTATAAGAGTCAGCTAGAGTCACAACATTATAAGAGTCAGCTAGAGTCATGCCATTATAAGAGTCAGCTAGTGTCATGCCATTATAAGAGTCAGCTAGTGCACGCCATTATAAGAGTCAGCTAGAGTCACGCCATTATAAGAGTCAGCTAGTGCACGTCATTATAAGAGTCAGCTAGAGTCATGCCATTATAAGAGTCAGCTAGTGCACGTCATGATAAGAGTCAGCTAGTGCACGCCATGATAAGAGTCAGCTAGAGTCATGCCATTATAAGAGTCAGCTAGTGTCACGCCATTATAAGAGTCAGCTAGAGTCACGCCATTATAAGAGTCAGCTAGTGTCACGCCATTATAAGAGTCAGCTAGTGCACGCCATTATAAGAGTCAGCTAGAGTCACGCCATTATAAGAGTCAGCTAGTGCACGCCATTATAAGAGTCAGCTAGAGTCACGCCATTATAAGAGTCAGCTAGTGCACGTCATGATAAGAGTCAGCTAGAGTCATGCCATTATAAGAGTCAGCTAGTGCACGTCATGATAAGAGTCAGCTAGAGTCACGCCATTATAAGAGTCAGCTAGTGCACGTCATGATAAGAGTCAGCTAGAGTCATGCCATTATAAGAGTCAGCTAGTGCACGTCATGATAAGAGTCAGCTAGTGCACGCCATGATAAGAGTCAGCTAGTGCACGCCATTATAAGAGTCAGCTAGAGTCATGCCATTATAAGAGTCAGCTAGAGTCATGCCATTATAAGAGTCAGCTAGTGTCACGCCATTATAAGAATCAGCTAGTGTCACGCCATTATAAGAGTCAGCTAGTGCACGCCATTATAAGAGTCAGCTAGTGTCACGCCATTATAAGAGTCAGCTAGTGCACGCCATTATAAGAGTCAGCTAGAGTCATGCCATTATAAGAGTCAGCTAGTGCACGTCATGATAAGAGTCAGCTAGTGCACGCCATTATAAGAGTCAGCTAGAGTCACGCCATTATAAGAGTCAGCTAGTGCACGCCATTATAAGAGTCAGCTAGAGTAATTCCATTATAAGAGTCAGCTAGTGTCACGCCATTATAAGAGTCAGCTAGAGTCACGCCATTATAAGAGTCAGCTAGTCATGCCATTATAAGAGTCAGCTAGTGCACGCCATTATAAGAGTCAGCTAGAGTCACGCCATTATAAGAGTCAGCTAGAGTCACGCCATTGTAAGAGTCAGCTAGAGTCACGCCATTATAAGAGTCAGCTAGAGTCACGCCATTATAAGAGTCAGCTAGTGCACGCCATTATAAGAGTCAGCTAGAGTCACGCCATTATAAGAGTCAGCTAGAGTCACGCCATTATAAGAGTCAGCTAGAGTCACGCCATTATAAGAGTCAGCTAGAGGCATTCCATTATAAGAGTCAGCTAGTGTCACGCCATTATAAGAGTCACCTAGTGCACGCCATTATAAGAGTCAGCTAGAGTCACGCCATTATAAGAGTCAGCTAGTGCACGTCATTATAAGAGTCAGCTAGAGTCATGCCATTATAAGAGTCAGCTAGTGTCACGCCATTATAAGAGTCAGCTAGAGTCATGCCATTATAAGAGTCAGCTAGTGCACGCCATTATAAGAGTCAGCTAGAGTCACGCCATTATAAGAGTCAGCTAGTGCACGTCATTATAAGAGTCAGCTAGAGTCACGCCATTATAAGAGTCAGCTAGTGTCACGCCATTATAAGAGTCAGCTAGAGTCACGCCATTATAAAGGGCCTATTCTTTAAAGTCAGATAGAGTCACCCCAGATGGTTTAATCCCTCATTCATCCAGGAGGGGGCCAATGTAGAGAAGCTTTCAATGGCAGTCAATTGGACACTTTTTTTTTTCTTTTTTTAAATAAAGATGTTTCGGCTCCATCCAGAAGCCATTTTACATTTGTTGGTACTGGTTTGAGACTGGACTACACTGGCTGTCCTCAAAGCTGTTAATGTGTAACTGCTCTGCCCTTGTTTACTAGCTCACATTATTATGGGTGGACTGCCTAACACACCTTCAGCACTGTTACCTAGCATTTGACTGGCTTGAGCTCACCCTATTACAGTGCGAGAAGAGGCTTGTGTAAATAGCTGTAGATTAAACCATTTCTGTTCAGAGAGGGATTCTGTTTCTTCACAAAAAGAACTTCCTTCACACCATAGAGTTAGCCAGTTAACTGTATATAATGTGCATTGGGGCTGGAGTGGGCAGGTGGAGTGGACTCACATGCAGCTCTGGCGCTCCCTGCACACACACTGGTCACCCTGCAGCTTCTGTCCAAGACCACAGCGTCTCTCAGGGACATATGGGACCCCTGCACACAGCACAGGGGCCAAAACATAACATTATAAAATAACTTGATAAGTATGCGGGGCCAAAGAATGCTGGCCACAACTCTCACCATGGACTGAGCTTACAACAGGGTGGTCAAAAGATTCTAATCAATTTTAGATACTCATTTGAAAATTACATTCTCTTGTCTAGAGAGTGTTTTTATTATCATGGTCGTATCAGAATCTGTATTTTATGTCTGTATTGTATACTCCTTAGTATCAAAATCGAGTTTGAAATTTTAGTATCATGACAACACTAGTTTAGGAGAGGAATGTGCAATATGACAACAAAATAAGAACTATTTTTAACAGCTTTATCATTATTTTTGATTGGATACAACATTATACAAAACACAAACACACGCTCTTCCTGACAGACGATTAGCTGTGGATCAGTGATCACTGATCTGGTGGAAGCTCTGGTGTGAGGAGTGTGTGTGAGCAGTGTGTGTGTGCTCTGCTGTGAGCAGAGTGTGTGCGCTCTGGTGTGAGCAGAGTGTGTGCGCTCTGCTGTGAGCAGTGTGTGTGCGCTCTGCTGTGAGCAGTGTGTGTGCGCTCTGCTGTGAGCAGTGTGTGTGCGCTCTGCTGTGAGCAGTGTGTGTGCGCTCTGCTGTGAGCAGTGTGTGTGCGCTCTGGTGTGAGCAGTGTGTGTGTGCTCTGCTGTGAGCAGTGTGTGTGAGCAGTGTGTGTGTGCTCTGCTGTGAGCAGTGTGTGTGTGCTCTGCTGTGAGCAGTGTGTGTGAGCAGTGTGTGTGCGCTCTGGTGTGAGCAGTGTGTGTGTGGTACCGTCGGTGCAGCGCAGGTCCGGAGGGAGGGCGGGCTCCCAGCTCAGAGCAGGGCTGCACTTGTGGCGGGTGTTGGGCTGGGGGTTCAGGCCGGGGCTCTCACAGTTAAAGCCCACAGACTCCCCCACACTGTACTGCTGTTTATCTGGGAACAACAGCACCCCCTCAGGCAGGTCAGGGGGGACGCAGGTCTGCCCTAGGACAACGAGACAGAGAGACCATCAACAACTAGGAGACAGAGAGAGAAAGAACATCAGCAACGAGGAGACAGAGAGAGAGAGACCATCAACAACTAGGAGACAGAGAGAGAGAGAGAACATCAGCAACGAGGAGACAGAGAGAGAGACCATCAACAACTAGGAGACAGAGAGAGAGAGAGAACATCAGCAACGAGGAGACAGAGAGAGAGACCATCAACAACTAGGAGACAGAGAGAGAGAGAACATCAGCAATGAGGAGACAGAGAGAGAGAGAAGAGAGAGAGAGAGCGAGAGAGAGAGAGAGATGTGACAATATTTAGCACAGATTCTGTTCAGTGGAAACAGGAGAGACATGAAGGTGAATTGCCGCTGTATACAGGTTATATCACACATCACTTTTTTCTTTTTTTAATAAAAGTGGTGTGTGTGTGTTACTGACTGATGCAGCGTCCCAGTAGTTGGCCCCAGGATCCGTCTGGACGGCAGTTGAAGTACTGGTATCCCTCCAGCTCGAAGCCTGTGAAGCAGATCATCTCCTCGTCCTCTCCAAACTCATAGTACTGCTTGGATTTCTGCAGGAACACTTTCAGGTCAACACCGACAGCATCAGAGAGCAGATGAAGCATGTGCTTGTGTTTGTGTAGAGCAAAAAGTACCTGTCACTGTCTTTGCCCCCTGACTCTGCCCAGTGTCACAGCCTGTGCCCTTGTCTCACCATCACATCTCGACACAGGCATGTGAGGGACTCTGCACTCCTTTTTCAGATATTTGGAATAACAGTTCATTGAATGTATTAAGTGCCTTTACAGTGCATTGTTCCCTGCACTCTTGTGGTGGGAAGGGTCAATGGAAACCACAGTGCTTTGACAGACCCCTCTGACCACTACCAACACTCAGGCACATGCCACTTTTATACTAGGCAAGGGGGGTGAAGTGTCTTGCCTAACCACCCAATAGAAGGAATAGATCCAGTGGTTAACCTTTAGGTTAACCACTGGATTAGGCCTATACTTTCCCTTCGGGTTCATTTTGAACTTCAGAATAAATAAAGTATTTATCTTTCTATCTAATGGTGATGGGATATTTGCAGCCCTCATCATAACCCTCCTCTGCTCAGCCTCCACCACAGCAGCAGAGCCAGCAGCCTCCTCAGCCTCTCCTCATCATTAGCACAGTGTTCAGTGTGGCTTGATGCTAAAGGTGCTGGAGGTACTGACCCGCAGGTAGCCGTTCTCGGGTCTCTTGGGGCGCAGGCACCCCTTGAATCCTGGGGGCAGGTCGTCTATCCAGCCCTCTGTGAAGTCATCGTCGTTGTCACACGATTCCTGTCTGCGCAGGAAGTGGGAAGTCAACAAACAGGAAGTAAAAACCAAAATGAACAACACCTGCATAGCATCCAAACCATAATGATCCAGAGAGATAACAGTAGGATGTAGGAGATGAACAAGGAGTATGAAAAGGATAAGACTTGGAGATAAATGTTAGGTAAAACTACACGTTTCTCAAACGCAGAAGACATCTCCTCTCCAAATTTCTCTTATCATTCAGAACAAAACATATCACTTCTTTTATCAGAGATAAATAACAGTTTGGTGCTTTGATTGTTTCTCAGACCTATGTGTTTGTTTTTTCATTTTTTTCACTTGTATTTCATTAGTTAATTCACCTGTCAATCATGCCTCTGGAATCAGGGAGACAGGACACAGTCCCAGACCCACTTGTCTGTAATGTTTTGTCAAAGCGTGTGTTTTTGGCGGGACAGGTAAAGTCAGACTAGGACTATGATGAAGGAGATGGGAGTAGGAGATAGGATGTGTACAATATGATAGAGGTAGTAGTTGGACTAGGTGGAGGGAGTGGGACTAGGTGAAGGGAGTGGGACTAAGCCATGGGACACAGGAGTAGCACAAGGAGCCACAAGGTAGGAGCAGCACTGAGAGGTAAACGTAGGACCTGAAGGTAGAAGTGGGACTAGGAACAAAGAGGCAGGAGATCAGAGAAGGCCAAGGTAACAGGACAAACAAGATAAGAAATACTTCATAGCTTTGTTTATTAAAGGAGTAGGACATGGAGACAGGAGTTGGACTAGAAAGTAGAACTAAGGGAAAGAAGGAAGGAGGAGGAGATAGGAGTTAGGAGTAGGACATAGTGGATAGGAGAAGAAAAGGAGAAATGGATGATAGGAAGAAGGATAGAGGTAGGAGTAGGAGTAGGAATAGGTGAAAGGAGGTATGGGTAGGATTTCCTAGCATCCTAATTATTTACTGCAACAAGTTACATGCTGTAACTGTTGTTGTTGGGTTTTTTTTAATACAACTAGCATGATAACAGCATCCTTCCTGGATTTACAGGAAATAAAAATGCTTCATAATTAGATGCAGACAGGACAGAGCTCCTTTTACAAAATGTATGTACTGGGGCAAGACACTTTATCTGACTATGGACTACGGTGTATAGTCCTGGTTGTGTCCCTGATGTAGTGAAGCTATAGTGAAGCTGTAGTGATTCTGTAGTGATTCTGTAGTGAAGCTGTAGTGATTCTGTAGTGATTCTGTAGTGATTCTGTAGTGAAGCTGAAGTGATTCTGTAGTGATTCTATAGTGAAGCTGTTGTGAAGCTATAGTGATGCTGTAGTGATTCTGTAGTGAAGCTGTAGTGGTGCTGTAGTGAAGCTATAGTGAAGCTGTAGTGATTCTGCAGTGATTCTGTAGTGAAGCTGTAGTGAAGCTACAGTGATGCTGTAGTGATTCTGTAGTGAAGCTGTAGTGGTGCTGTAGTGAAGCTACAGTGATGCTGTAGTGATTCTGTAGTGAAGCTGTAGTGGTGCTGTAGTGAAGCTACAGTGATGCTGTAGTGATTCTGTAGTGAAGCTGTAGTAAAGCTGTAGTGAAGCTATAGTGAAGCTGTAGTGATTCTGTAGTGAAGCTGTAGTGGTGCTGTAGTGAAGCTGTAGTGAAGCTGTACTGAAGCTGTAGTGGTGCTGTAGTGAAGCTGTACTGAAGCTGTAGTGAAGATGAGGTGAAGCTGTAGTGATTCTGTAGTGAAGCTGTAAAGAAGCTGTAAAGAAGCTGTAAAGAAGCTGTACTGAAGCTGTAAAGAGGCTGTACTGAAGCTGTGTGTTACTTTTCAAAGATGGAGATGAAGCAGGGGTCGTTCTGGAGGCTTGACCCGGGGCAGGGCTTGCCTCCTTTCAGAGGGGCGGGGTTATCACACCTCCGGCTCCTCCTTCTGCTCATGGAGGCCCCACAGCTGCTCCAGGAGCCCCAGCAGCTCCAGGAGCCATCCACCACCTCTGCACACACACAAACACTAGGCATGTCAATGTCACTGTTAAGGAAAATAGAGATAATTAAAATATGATGTTAATTTAGATTTGCAATTATGAAACTGACACAATGACCTTTACCCCCAAAATGATTCTGTACAGTTCAGGTAATGAACATGAGCTGCAGTAAATACACAGCTCAAACTCACTATATTCCCCACTAATACAAAGAAAAAGACAAATGACCCTGAAAAAGAATTGTTCTGTCTGTATTGAACAATAAGTCGATATAATGTATAATCTATACACACACACACACACACACAGACACACACGCACAGACACACACACTCTGCTGTTTGCTACAATGTGGCCGCACATTATTTCTCTTTCCTCAGAGGAGCAGAGGGGACATAGGGAGGAGCAAAGGAGACATAGGGAGGAGAAAGGAGCAGAGGAGACATAGGGAGGAGCAAAGGAGACATAGGGAGGAGAAAGGAGCAGAGGAGACATAGGGAGGAGCAAAGGAGACATAGGGAGGAGAAAGGAGCAGAGGAGACATAGGGAGGAGCAAAGGAGACATATGGAGGAGAAAGGAGCAGAGGAGACATAAGACTATAAGGACTATACTGAGTATTATTTTTATATTATAATTTCAGGACTTTTAAATCAAAGTCCAGTGGCTTTATTTTAAGATCAATATGTTTTCATATTTTATTTATTTATTTAAATGTCAGCTGAAAAATGGAGGATCGAGGAGAGGACTCAAGGAGAAGGAAGCGAGGAAAGAAAACAGATGATGCGCCCTCTGACTAAAGCCAGTGCTGCTCTACATCTCTACAGTGACAGTGAACCCAGTCTTCTCACAATGTTCTTTTAGCCAAAGTTTAACTGTGCCCCTGAAACCTTAACGCCAACAAAATGGTATTGAGGTTATCTTACAGGATTTGCTTTAGCAGTTAAGTGTACCATGTGGTGGGAGTACCTGAGGTGAAGTCGGGGGCCCTCAGCTCACAGTTGTCCCCGTAGGTCCCGGTCTGACACACACACACACATTGGGTGCCCTCCAGCACAGCGCGCCCGTTGTTGGGACACGGAGAGCACTTACATGGGTCAAACTCATCCAGATACTGCAGCAGTGCCCTCCGCAGGTGTCTGCGCTTAGTAACCGCACAGGGGAGGCCCCGCACCAGCTCCACCAGGGGGCGCAGCTAAGGCACGCAACACAGGAAAAATAGAACAAACCAGAATTAGGCCTGAACTAAACCAAACCTGCAGTGAGTCTCATTCAGTTTATGTTCAGGCCTCATGTGAAGCTCAGAACCTCCAGAATTCCCTCCCTGAGCTGCAGAGGCTGCACTAGCACTGACTCATGACTGGTGCCAGTGCTGTGTTGATTGTTCAGGTCAGTTTAGGTTAAAAAAATGTATTTCTGCATCGAAGACTCGTGTGAGCTCCTTTTCCTTTCTGATAATAATAATAATAATGACAATAATCACCCAAAGACCAAATGAAAACATAACTTGTGCACCTTGTACTCGACCACATCTGGTTGCTCCAGAACAGAGCGCGCCCAGTCTCTGTACACTTGTTTGTTAGGAGGCTCCTGGCCCTTCTCCCAGCTCAGACGAGCGGCCTCACGGAGCCGGCCCCCATGCACCATCGAGAAGGACTTCTCTGAGCGCTGGATGTGTGACGCTGCAACAGAGCACAGCCACAAGTGAACAAGTGACTGTCAAAGCCTCATCTCTCATCTCAGAAGCAAAGCAGGACCTGGCTGAGCATGGACCACTGGAAAGATCAGGTACCACAGTGGGAGAGCAATGGCCTCACCTCGGTCAGTCTGTTCCAGAGCAGCTCTAATGTATTCCCATTTTAACACTGTGCACTACTTTAAGCTTGTATCCTGATATATTAATGCTGCTGTTATTATCATGTGGATCCCAGCAGTAGTGGCTGGTGATTAGAGGGAGCAAATGCACCACACTCCCTAACTTAACCTTGATTTAAAAAAATAAATAATAAATAAATTCTAAAGTTATTTTGTATTAGGCTATATGTTTAATATTTTGTTTAAAACCGAACGTGTATCTGCATAGACATATTTATCATGTTAAATGTGCTCATATCACTGAATTTGAGTCACGTGGGCATCTGAGTGCGCCGAGTCTCTGTGCTCCAGTGGAGCAGGTCTATGGAGGGGCCTGAAACGTTACGTTGCTTCTGCCCATTAGTTTGTATTGCAGCCCCTGAAAAACGTCGTAGTGCGCAGGGTGGGGGTGACTCAAATCAACTGATTGGTCTTTAGAAACATGATCACAATTCTGACCTATGAGAATTCAGCTGCTCTGTCCTGCCTCACCCCAACTCTGCACTGGCGGCTAATGCTACAAGCTAATGAATGGAGAACTACAGAGCTGTGAGCCATGGCCACTAGGTGGTGGTGGTTGTTATTAAAACAAATACATTTAAAAATTAAATAAATTCAGCAATGCCAAACACAATGAAAAAAAAACATTTCAAAGCAAGTGCATTTGTCCAAACTGCTAAAACCAAGGAGGAACGATGTGTTCTTGAGAAGAGCCCAAATTTAAAAGAGGCTAAAGATCAGCTCCCTCTTGCCCTCTGACGAGCAAGTCTAGCAACACGTTACAACTCACCAGCATCCAGCAGGATGCTGGTTAGACAGGAGAACATGCGGTGTACTGCATTACAAATGGGCACGTAACATATCACCTTTTGTTTAAACTAGACCTTGGCATGTTTCTAGTGGAGGTGTATAGACTTTAAAGATGGTGTACACAAGAGAGGGCCAGGTGTCTGGGCTGTGCTGGTGTACATGAGGGCAGGTGTTGGGCTGTTCTGGTGTACATGAGGGCAGGTGTTGGGCTGTGCTGGTGTACATGAGGGCAGGTGTTGGGCTGTGCTGGTGTACATGAGGGCAGGTGTTGGGCTGTGCTGGTGTACATGAGGGCAGGTGTTGGGCTGTGCTGGTGTACATGAGGGCAGGTGTTGGGCTGTGCTGGTGTACATGAGGGCAGGTGTTGGGCTGTGCTGGTGTACATGAGGGCAGGTGTCTAGGCTGTGCTGGTGTACATGAGGGCAGGTGTCTGGGCTGTGCTGGTGTACATGAGGGCAGGTGTCTGGGCTGTGCTGGTGTACATGAGGGCAGGTGTCTGGGCTGTGCTGGTGTACATGAGGGCAGGTGTTTGGCTGTGCTGGTGTACATGAGGGCAGGTGTCTGGGCTGTGCTGGTGTACATGAGGGCAGGTGTCTGGGCTGTGCTGGTGTAGGGACAGGTGTTGGGCTGTGCTGGTCTAGGGACAGGTGTTGGGCTGTGCTGGGGGTGTGGCTGTGTACCTGTGATCTTCTCAGTGGTGCTTTCATCCTTGCAGCGGGTCACACTGCTGTACTGGGAGTAGAGGATGACTGTGAAGAAGGTCTCACTGCCCACACAACCTTTGAACGTCTCAACAGACTCACCTGGAACGACAGCTACAGGTCACTCACAGCCTGGCACTGCCCCACGTAGAGCACGTCTGTGAGTCAACCAACAAACTCTGTTCAAAATAAGACTGGCTATTATTAGAGATGGGAATCACAGGGAGTCTGTAGTGACACATTTGCTGTATTGTAGATGGGATGCACCTCTACAGTATACATGGGTCAAGATAACAATTCCATTTAGATATGTTACCAGAGGCCTTGAGCGTCTCCTCACTGAACTGGTAGAGCAGGTCATAGAGTCCACCCACCACTCCGGAGCCCAGGTAGTGCGTGCCGAAGCGGACAAAGATGTCTCGGTACAGAGGGTAGTTGTACTGCAGAGGGAGGGCGTGGAGGAACTGCAGGAACGGCTGAGCCAAAACCAGGTCTGAGGCTGCACGCACAGAGAAGTCTGCCACTGGCAGGACCTGGTGCATCCGGAAGAAGCGTGAGCTCTGAGCACACACAGGGAAACTGTCAAGACCCTCCAGCTCCCACCAGGAACCCCTGCTCTGTGGGCTTGGTACAGAAAACAACATTCATTACTTTAGAACTGTTAGAACATTGTTTCTCATGAAGACATGCCTGGAGTCACAGTGTTGTAATGTCAAACGGTTTGAGCAGTTCTGCTGTGTGCTTCCATTAACAGGATGTGTGTGTGTTTAATTAGCCATTATCTTGTGCTTTAAATCATCAGAATCTAAATCAAAGGTACTCAAAAGCATGTTTGGCCTGATAATAGAAATAATGTGTCGTATTAATGATGAGATGAGATGGTGCAGGTCGGAATTTCATCAGAAGAAAAATAATGATGCTGGCCAACCCTCCTGTCAAAGCATGATCCCGTCAGACCTCAGAAGCTCAGCAGGGCCTGGGCAGTATTTGGATGGGAAACACTGGGAAAATCAGGTGCCACAGGAGAGCGCCAGTAGAACAAAACTATTGTCGTATCCTTAGGCAAGGCACTTCACACACATTTCCTAGTATGAAAGTGGTGTGTGTGTGTGTGTGTGTGTGAGTGTGTGTGAGTGATGATGGTCAGAGGTGCCAACGGCGCAGACTGGCCTCTGTCAGTATGCCCCAGGGCAGCAGTGGCTACAATAGTAGCTTACTACCTCCAGGTCTGGAAAGAATAAAGACTTTGAGGGTCTGGAAAAGAGCTATAAAAGACTAAGCATTATATATTTTTATCTGCTTGTGTTACATCATCAGTCATAAATATAAAATGTGATATTGTGACATCTGTAGTTCTTGGGCAAGACACTTTTTCCATTCTAAATGCTTTTTTGGGGTTGACTGCATTTAACACATGAATCTATTTTGTGTCATATAGGACCTTTAGGATACAGCCTATTTCGGTAGCTGTGTTTTGAGCTTAGCCATACCTTCTTCTTGGAGGACTCAAAAGCCAACCTCTTGGAGCTGCTGCTAGAGCTGGAGCCTCGGCCAAAGTAAAAGAGGAGGAAGAGTGGGCCCCTGCTCATCTCCGCAGAGGAACTGCTCGACAAAGGGG
The DNA here is from genome assembly GCA_030686955.1 of Odontamblyopus rebecca. Taxonomy (NCBI): domain Eukaryota; kingdom Metazoa; phylum Chordata; class Actinopteri; order Gobiiformes; family Gobiidae; genus Odontamblyopus; species Odontamblyopus rebecca. The sequence goes on along the minus strand of CM060653.1, from coordinate 13,805,682 downwards.
AGGATTTAAAATCGATGACCTCTGAGCGCAGGGGCTGAGGGTTGGCTATGAAGTCCTCCTCTCTGTCCGCCTGGAAACACAGGGTCACACTGTCATTCACCTGCTCCTCTGGCCTTGCACAGAGGCATGTACTGCTCCTTTAAAGGCCAGATATCATGCCTCATTTGTGGACATTCACAGCAACAGTGTTGGTACAGTGTAATTTGCTGCTAGCAATGTAATCTAAAATCTGCATTACAGAATACTTTCATTTCAGCACTTAGGGCTTTGGTGATCCACGGGTCCTTCTCCACCCACTCCTCCTGGCACCTGTACTGATGCTTTGGCTTTTTAGTGCCGTGCTGGGTTTTTGTTGAATGAATGAAAATTAGTTTATCGTAACTGCATTTTCATGCCTAATTGTAGAAAAAAAATAAACAAAATGACACACAGCCACTTAGAAGCCATCAGGGACTGTACAGCCTGTCAGCAGTCGACTCAACCTCTCTAACAGTTTTTAATGTTTATCAAATAACTACTCAGTATCTTGTTTGAGTTTTAATTTTTAGGACGTTTAGGGCTGGATTCGAGACAACAGCTTAGATTTCAAGGCTGCCCCAAATCCATCAATTGTTTTCTTGTATTTTTATGTTGGTTTTTTGGAGCTTTAAGGAGCAGTGTGATTGGTCTAACAGGGATCCACACTTCAGACCCTGCCCCTGCAGACATGTGTTTTGTCAGAAACACCTGTCTGTATTCAGGACAGTCCTGTGTGATGTCACCAAGTACCTGAAAATGGAACCTAAAGGCAGGACACTCCCATTTTTATACAGGTTTGACCAGAAAGCTGTAAATCTTTTTAGTTTGCATAAAATATACACTAGGAACAGTAGACAATTCTATTCAAACACCATATACACAGTTTGGTAGCGAAAGTTGATCTAGTTTGGTTCCACCTTTCTTTTAGTTTATATCAGAGAATTTGCTTCTGTTCGCGAGAATTTCAGCAAACGGTAAAATAAATAAAATTGACTGAAAATGATTTTATAGAGAATATATATGGTCCCTGAGGTTTTTATTTCACTATATTTCACTCTAATTAAACCCTCCAGCCGCACTGAATGTGCACATTAGAATACCATGAACACTGAGCTACTGGAACTGGACACTTGGACCGTGTACTGTGAGGCTGGTCAGTACTACAGTTGGACCGTGTACTGTGAGGCTGGTCAGTACTACAGTTGGACCGTGTACTGTGAGGCTGGTCAGTAATACAGTTGGACTGTGTACTGTGAGGCTGGTCAGTAATACAGTTGGACCGTGTACTGTGAGGCTGGTCGGTACTAGTGTGAAGGAACAAGCAGGTGACTGGCCTTGATTTCAAATCTGTTGAGGTTGTGGGGCACTCGGTGGTACAGCAGGGTGCTTGGAGGTCTGCGGATCTCACACTCTGGGCCCATAAAGTTATTGTCCAACACAGCGGCTCGAGGCCTGTCCCCCAGGGCATCCCACCTGCAGAGACAAAGCAAGACAGAACCAGGAATGGACTAGGACTAAGCCGGGACTAAACCAAACCAGAACTGGGGATAATAACTAATTCACCTAAACTAAACCAGCCAAATGTTCTTCTCCATTCATCATCCCATTTTACTCTGTATTGATCTGTCCATCCTGTCCTGACCGGACTTAACTGGGACTGTTCCAGGCCTGGACCAGGACTGGAGTGTGCCTGGTCTGGCCGTGGTTGAGCCTCTGTGAGCTGGCATCTCACCCATTGGCGATGAGGTCTGCTGCGGGCACAGTCCGCAGGTTCTGGCGTGGGCACACATGGGTGGTGGAGCTACAGTCCCTCTCATCAGAGTTGTCTCCACAGTCGTTCTGGCTGTTACAGGTCAGGGTCTGGTTTATACAGCGGCCTGCAACACGCACACACACACACACACACACACACACAACACACACACGGCTTAGTCCGGCCTGAGAGACACTGCTGGCTCACTGACTTCAAAAGGTGGACTTTAGAACATATCAGGTGGAGGCTTTGCCATCTGTTTGTCTCCATGGAGATGCTATTGCTTTGCTTAAAGGTGCATTGTATAACTTTCTGGTGTAGGGACTGGTACCTGCTTGTCTCATTAGAGATGTTTTTTTTATTTTCCTGTTGCTTGGTATGACATTAAACATATATCTAGCATTTATTCATTAGTTGTTTCTATTGCTCAAAAATACAATAATTTCTTCTGTGAATAGGGACAAATGACGTCGTAAAATTTATATTTATATTATCATTTTGCCACCCTTAAACAGAGCAAAGGATTAGGTCTATGTATTTTTCTGCCTTTAAAACATTCGAGGGAAGCACAGACTGAAGTCTATGAGTCTCTCTTTAGTAAAGGTCCATGCTAACATGAGTTTCAGATCTTACCATTGTCACACTTGAATAGGCCCTTGCAGCTGAGTCCTGGCAGTTTGCATTCTTTGGTTGGGTGGCATGGCCTCTCCTCCATCAGCAGGTCACTGCAGGGAGCTCCTCCGAACTGAGCCGGGGTCAGGACTGAGCGCGTACGCAGCTGAGGAAAGACACACAGTCCAGTGTTGGCACCATACTAACATCTCAAACTCATTTTTGATTAAAAAAAAAAAATTCAAAAATATATTCTGATACCACAATGAATAAAAACAGTATAAATAGAATGTGTATTATGTATGCGTATTGTGTATTTTCAGTATTAAATAGTAGTACATTCTTCTCTATTCCCATGTGTCCTTATATCTGTGTAATCCTCAGTGGTGCAGGTAGGTTCCAGAGTGCTCCATGGGTGTACACTAGTCTATGTGCTCTTATACAGCTCCAGACATTCAGGAATGGTTCGTTTCTGTCCTGTGAATGGGACTTTGTTATTATCAATACCAGGAATATCCTCCCTTTAGAATTAGAAGGCTCTGACATTTTTGTCAGAATTGTTTTTGCTCATTTTTGAATGCCCCAAAAATAAGCAAAAACATGTATTCTGAAGATTCACTTGGTGTTTGAGGTTCTATTTGTCTGAAACAATCAGAACACAGCATGCTAGTACATTTAAACTGACCAGTCACAGTTCAGCTGTTTTGGAACGTTGCTGTTCCACCATTGTTCTGTGTTACAGAAAAAAGCATTTTTGTTATAAAAAGGACATTTCAGCCCAAATTTTCATTTACATTTTCATTTTCAGATACAAGTTTATCCCTGAACCATTATTTGGATCAGATTTCCCTATTTGTAATCTTATGTTTATCATCATGTACAGGCTGCTGAATCATTTAAAATGTTGTCAAAATGTTTCCTATTTGACTTTTAAATGTGCACTCTCTTTAAACCTAAATATCTCCGAAGCACCAGAACACATATAGAACCTTTTAAGGGGATGGAATATCTGATTTCCAGAGTTTTAACAACCAATATGTAGCCTGTGTCCTGTTTTAAAACAGTATTACTATCACAACTAACAACAGTCTGTCTCTTCAGAGTCTTCATCTGCAGTACACACATTGTCTCATTCTCACGTGAAGCTCAGAACCTCCAGAATTCCCTCCCTGAGCTGCAGAGGCTGCACTACCACTGACTCATGACTGGTGCAGGTGCTGGAGTTTAGAGAGTGACGATCCAGGTTTAAACCAACTGGATTTCAGCATTGGGACAGGCAATCCAAATGAGGGAGTCACTCTTCACTTCTATTCAGATAGTCGTCTTGAACCAAAACATCAAATTATGACATAAACAACTTGTCCATAATGTCCAAAGATTTGGTCATTAAGACTAAATCAGCATCACAATAGTTGGAATTTGAACATGTTTACTTATAGGTCACATTTATGAAATCTGAAACACAAATTCTTTATACCCAGCCTTTAATTTCAATGTACATTCCAGCAGTTTCCTCTCTCACAGTGGCACAAAGCTCCTCTGTGTTTTTAAAGTCCTTCACCAGACCTGTTCTTATCACGCAGGTGCACAGGACTCAAATGCAACATAAAGAATGCCGTCTAACACAAAGTATATTTCAGTACAACAGAAAGTGTCCTACAAAAGGTAAGGCTTAAATGGCAAGACAAGTAGACAAACAAAAGAATTATATGATTTATAAAGTGAACTAAAATCTCTTCCAAAACTGGGAATCTCTTCAATAAGAAAATGGACAGGGAAAAAACTCAGAAGCAGGGACTTTAATGAGGATTGCTCAAAAGCAAACAACAGATACAGGTTCAAGGTTTCAGAGCTCGAGAATAGATCTTCACAGGTCAACAATCTAGCAAAGACTCAGTGAGGAGCAGGAGCTTATATAGGCTACCCAGGGATAATTAGGGAATGAGAGACAGGTGTAGGAGAACGGGGAGGGAGCAAAAAGAGGACTGGAACAGACCTGGAGCTGGACTGGGGAAGAACATGTAAACAATAGGCAGAACTGTGACAGTTCTGATTATTTCTCACATTGTCTCACTTTTATTTATTAGTGTGAGCACTGTCCCCGCCCTCTCCCCCATCCCCCCTGTCCCCGCCCTCTTCCTCTGCCCCCCCGTCCACGCCCTTTCCCCCTGTCCCCCCTGTCCCCGCCCTCTCCCTCTGCCCCCCTGTCCATGCCCTCTCCCCCTGTCCCCGCTCTCTCCCCCTGTCCCCCCTGTCCACACCCTCTCCCCCTGTCCCCGCCCTCTCCCCCTGTCCCCCCTGCCCACACCCTCTCCCCCTGTCCCCGCTCTCTCCCCCTGTCCCCCCTGTTTTCCCTGCCCACACCCTCCCCCTGTCCCCCTTGTCCACACCCTCTCCTCCCTGTCCCCGCCCTCTGCGTGCTGGTACCTGTTTCTTGGCGCAGGGCGAGCACTCGGACCAGGCCGTGTACTCACTGAGCTCACAGTTGATGGGACAAGCCTGCTGGTTACATGGACCTGCCTCCGAGAACACACACAGCTGTGGACAGCTGTACTTCCAATAGTATCCATCCCATATGTCCACCTGCCTGAGGACACAACATCAGAAATAAACTGCATTGTGTTCTCCACATGCCCCCATAGAACCATACTTCCTTCACGCCCCATCACATCAGTCATCACTGCGTCTAGACTCCACCCCCTCTGAACCCCCATGTTGCATCTAAGCATTACATCTGTCTCATGCACTCTGTTTAGCCTGTTCAGACTGAAATGTTTATAATGGAAATCAGTGTGACCCAAAACATCTTGAAGAGGAACAATGTGAGTCTAAAAAGCCCAAAATCCATAACATGGTGTTAAAGTAACCTGAGGGTTACTCTGATACCAAAGTGTGGAGCGTCTTGCAGTGTGCAGCATTTCAGTATTTGCATCAGATGTTCTTCCTAAAACGTGCTGTGCACCGCTGCAGCTGACCTCTGCCGAATGTGAGTGCCATGGTTGCAGGTTCTGGAGCAGGAGGACCACTGGCCCCAGGGGTATTTCTCACAGAAGCAGGCCTCAGACAGAGAGAGACAGCAGGCCAGGCCTAGCAGCAGCAGCAGGCCCCCTCCACAGCCTCCACAGCCCCACATCCTCCAGGGTCAGGGACACGAGATGATGGGGCAGACACAGTGTTGTCCTGGGGAGCACAGGCAGGCTGAGTGTGGCCTCTCATAGGTACAGTGTTTCCACATGTGTCTACAGAGCAGACTGACACTGCCCAAACGTCTCCTCTAGCCTCTCCTCTTCTGGCCTATCCTCCTCTCCTTGACTCCCTGCTCTCTCTCTCCAGGCCAAGTTACAGGTCAGATCTGTGGAGAGGTTTCCCATTCACTGTAAACTGATGTTGAGTTTATTTAATACCATTCCAGGCTAAACAATACCTGTGGAACATGAAGGTAACTGGGAAACTTCTACAAGCGGACTCTTAAATATACTGACAGTCAATGAAAACGTCCAGGTGACATTTTTTAATAATTTGAAAATAAGGGCTCTGTGGCGGACAGACCACATCCTGGACGTGAGAGAGTAACGACTCCGGATCAGGATCGTTACATCCGGAATCAGCACTTACGGGATCGATTCTGTACAGCTAGTCGCACGTTTGATACGCAGTATGCGTCGGAGACTGACCGCTTGTATTGCTGTTGGTGGGGACAACACTCGCTACTGAAGCTGTAACTTTGTAATGGCAAGGTGGCCATTTTGTCTGGACTGTACATTGTTCTTGCTTACAGCGATTTTTCCAATATTTTTTCTTTCATCTTCAGATGTGTTGATTTATTGATCTGTACTGTTTCTACATAATTTCATACCTTCGTTATAAAATTATTTTAAAAAATGTCACCTGGACGTTTTCATTGACTGTAGTTACATAGTGTGCCTATAAAGTGAGCAGTAGTTGTGACATAGAGGCAGAGCAAACTTTATATATCTGATGCATGGCTTTTACAATATAGGGCTATTTTGCCATAAAAGTGCACCCAAAGAAAACTTGAGCTAAGTTTATTAGAGCCTAGTGTATGCCAATAATTATGTGTGCTTCTGCTCTTTGTACACCTCCTCTCTGCTCATTTCTCCTTTTTGTCCTTGTCTCCTCTTTGCCCTTCTATATCCACTTTCCTCCTCCTCAACAGCCTCAAACTTATCATTTCTTCATCTTACACCTTGTCCATACTTAGTTACTCCCACTTCACTCTTTAAAATTTGAAAATATGTGATGTTTCTACTTTTTATTATTGTTTACTCTTGGTGTACTTTTAAAGTAAAATTGGCTTAGAATGTAAAAAAAAAAAAAAAACCATACATAGAAATATGTATGTGTAGATTACAGGTAGATGAAGAGATCTGAGTTTTCAAAATAAAGAAAACGTTTCTCAAAAGTGACCAGAAGGTTAAAGTACCAGAAAAAAGCTGAGTGTACATTGGATGTAGAACTCCGTTGTGCTTTATCTATTTTTCTATTTTTTCTCAACTTTTCTTCCACAAACTACCGCTTAATGATGTAAAACTATGATAAATATTGACCACCAAACCAAGTCAGAATTAGAAACACATGAACAACTCACATGCACTTGAAGCCCTCACCCTGCCTCACCGCTGCTGGAATGTACACATGCTGAGCTGGACTCACCGGTGCTATGGACCAGGCTCTTCCGTGGGCTCCTCTCATGTGAAGACCTTCACTCTGCTTCCTCCACTCTGCTTCCTCCTCCTGCTCCTCCTCCTCCACCTCTCTCTCCTCCTCTCTTTCTCAATCTTACACAACCTCCAGTATCTTCTCCTTACGGGAAACTCTCTTATCTAGAAGCAACGTAAAACAGATGTGTGCTGTTCTCGAGAATTCCCGCTCAGTGCCAGCAGCACATGCTTATTGCTTCACTGGTAACATCCACACTCAGTCCGCAAACACAACCAAACAAACCAAACACAGACTTTAATTTTTTGGGCAAAAAAAGTTGCATACTTTGGCTTTAAATGATTCAATTATGAATTTTTCACAAACTGACTTGATACAAAATGATCATGTTAGCCTCCACAACCAAGCAATATAATCTCCATGGCGACATGCAGGAGCCAGATCCTCCTCCACAGGGTCCCTTTAATTAAGCGGCCAGTTGAAAGTATTTGATTTTACACATTATTTTGGAAGACAAAAAACAATGAGACTTTAAAGGTGCACTGTGTAACTTTTCTGGTGGAGGGTCCATCCAATCCTTTTCTCCATAGAGATGTTATTGCTTTGACTGGAACGTTTCACAGTATGGCATTAAACCTTTCTATTTTCACTGAGACCATGCCAGACCAAGTTACAGGTCAGATCTGTGGAGAGGCGACCCCGCTCACAGTCAGAACACTTATTTTTCTAGGGATTTTTGAGCTGTAAAGAACTATAAAACCACCTGTAACAGAATAAGGCAAGGTTAAAAGAGTTATTTAATGTCATACTGGAAAACATCCCAGGCACAGCAATGACATATCCATAGAAACAAGCAGGTGATAACCAAAAAAAGACAGTGCAGCTTTAAAGGGGGTGGATGAGGCAGGCTTTCTCAGCACATTGCAAACAGACAGTAGAGTACCACAGACAGGAGCAGAGTCAGGAGGGCCCGTCTTATGCAGTAGGCACACACGATGAGCAGGGCCACAGAGAGCCAGATGCCCTGGGCAGTCATGTTGGTCAGGGGTGGGGAGGTCCACAGCACTGGGCCTCTGTGGGCTCCTGCAGGACACATGACTTTTAGAAGACTACAGGCCACGTCCTGGTCATAGTATAGTATAGTGAGAAGTATGGACTGTAGGGACAAAATCTTACCCAGGAACACAGGACATCGCCTGTTGCTTGTCGGAAGCGGCCATTTTGAACATAGAGAATTCTGGAAACTCTTTCTGTGATCTGAGTATGCTTTGGGAAATAAGGTCTTCACTAACTTTTTGAACTCTGCAAAAACAAATAAATAAATACAAATTAGAATGCAAATGTCTCATTTGTTAATAATGTCCATAGCCACACGAACCAAAACAAAACCCTCAAATTAAAAGGTGCAGACCGCATTTTTGAGACTATAAGGTGCACTTAAAATCATATAATTTTCTCAAAAATCAACAGTGCGCCTTATTCTATATTCAGACAAGCAGCCACATTCAACAACTCTATTGACCTCCAGGAATATACAGAGACAGTCACATTCTACATGAAGTGCATGGACGATGTCACAAGAACCATCACCATCCGGGCAAATCAGAAGCCGTGGCTGACAGGAGAAGTCCACACACTCTGGAGGGCTTGGAATGCTGCCTTCAAAGCTGGGGACACGGCCGGCCTGAGGACAGCCAGGGCCAAACTGTCACGTGGTATCAGGGTGGCGAAGAGGCAGTACTCCAGAAGGATTGCTGACTGCTTCAAGGACAGCAGAGACACCAGGAACCTGTGGAGGGGAATTCAGTCCATCACAGACTACAAGCCCCCTCCGCAGACCTGTGACAGCTCCACCCCTCTGCTGCTGAACCAGCTTAATGACTTCTTCGCCTGCTTCAAGATAAACAACAGCACCATGGCTCAGAAAACCCCACTCGCTCCCGATGACCAGATGCTGACACTATCCCACGATAGTGTGACGATCCCTCAAAGGGATAAACACACGGAAAGCCCCAGGCCCTGAGAACATCTCTGGTCATGTCCTGAGAGACTGTGCTGTGGAGCTCACTGATGTCATTACTGACATCTTTAACATCTCACTGAGCCAAGCTGTTGTCCCCACGTGCCTCAAGGCCACCACCATCATTCCAGTCCCAAAGAAGCCAACTCCCATCTGCCACAATGATTACCACCCGGTTGCACTCTCTCCCATCCTTATGAAGTGCTTCGAGTGGCTAGTCATGCAGCACATCAAATCTTCCCTTCCCCCCCACCCTGGATCCCTGCCAGTTTGCATATTGGCCTAATTGTGCCACAGTTGATGCCATCTCCATCGCCCTCCACTCATCCCTCACCCATCTGGAGGCCAAAAACTCACACGTCAGAATGCTGTTCACTTTAGCTCAGCGTTCAACACCATAATCAGCAGCTCATCCACAAACTGGACTGAATGGGACTCAGCACCTCCTTGTGTAACTGGCTGCTGGACTTCCTGACTGGGAGACCACAGACAGTTCGAGTAGGTAATAACACATCCAGCATGGTCATGATGAACACGGGGTCTCCCAAGGTTATGTGCCGAGTCCCCTCCTCTTCACCCTTCCCCTCCTCTTCACCCTTCTGACTCAGGATTGCACCCCAACATCCAGCTCCAACCTTTCATCAAGTTTACAGACGACACAACTGTGCTGGGTCATATCCACAACAACGATGAGATGAGCTACAGGAGTGAAGTAAACAGGCTGGCGATGTGGTGCAAAGACAACAATCTCCACCTGAATGTGGAGAAGACGAAGGAGATTATTGTGGACTTCAGGAGAGCGCACACCCAGCATGCTCCACTCACCATCAACGGCGCTGCAGTGGAGAGAGTGAGCAGCCAAGTTCCTGGGTGTGCACATCTCAGAGGATCTCTCCTGGAGCAGCAACTCTGCATCAATGGCCAAAAGAGCCCAACAATTCCTGTACTTCCTCCGTAAACTGAAAAGAGCAAGAGCCCCGGCCCCCATCCTCCAAACATTTTACAGAGGCACCATCGAGAGCATCTTGTCCAGCTGCATCACGGTGTGGTATGGTTCTTGCACCGTGTCCTGCAAAAAGACTCTGCAGGGCATCGTCAGAGCTGCTGAGAGGATCATCGGTGTCCCTCTCCCCCCTCTACTGGACCATTTACCACTCCTGCCTCACCTGCAAAGCCACCAATTGCAGGTGACCCCACCCACCCATCTCACAGCCTCTTCAGCCTGCTGCCATCAGGGAGGAAACTGCAGAGCCTTCAGGCCAGAACCAGCAGGCTCAAGGACAGTTTCTTGCACCAGGCTGTCAGGAGACTCAACTCTCTCCCTGCTCTACCCCCACTTTTCCCCTCTGCCCCCCTCAGCCCCCTGTCACCCACTGAGAAACACACTGAACACTGTGAACTGATGCCATTCCATTCCATTCCACGTTCTTCAACATCATATTATGGTGCGCATATAACCTGTTCAGAGACCAAAGAACTCCAACCGCTAGATCTTGGTGTCAGCAGGTTATTCAAAGACACGCATTCACCAAGGGAGACAACGTCTGGCGAGTTACACCACGATCTGCCAATGGATCATGGACGCCTGGGCTCAGGTATGAGTCTCGCTTAATGCACCATTGATATTGCACCTTATAATCTGGCATGCCTTATAGTCCGAAAAATATGATAAATTAAAAAAAAATAAAAACCTTCTGTAATTAGATGGACCAGCCTGCCCCTGGTGTAAATCTCACCACTAGATGCTATCTGCATGACTGCTGTTGGATCATGTGCCAACTTTGGCCTAACAGAAGACCAGACAGCAAACCAGATAAGCAACCCAGCCCCTCTATAATCAGTTATAGAGGGGTTAGGTGATAAAAACGGGGAGGGGCTGGGTGAGGGGAAGAGGGAGGGGCTGGGTGACGGGGAAGGAGACATGTGTCACATGGAAGATCTACTGGTACTGGTTAAAAAAGTGTAATAAACTTGCGGTTGATTTAAAGGTGGACTATGTAACTTTTCTGTTCAAGGACCCACTTCTTGCTTGTTTCTGTGGCATTGTTATTGCTTTGCCTGAGTGTTCTACAGTATGACAGCTCAGGTCTATGGAGAGGTGATTCACAGTTTTTTTTACAATAAAACACTTTTAATATAACAATCTCAGACCATGCTCCTTGTAGTATTTTATATTCTCATAAAGATCTTAAATTAAGGTGGACCCTCCTAGACGGTGCTTGCCCCAAAAATGGCTCAAGAATTAAGAATTTCTTTGGTAAGTAGGAAATAAAATAGAATAGATGAATACTTCAAAATAAATACTACGTAAACCAGTCTGTATTAAGTGGTGTGCCTTTAAAGCTTATTTAAGGGGGTACATCATTTCTTTTACCTCATCAAAATCTAAGGAATTAAGGAAAAAACAAATAGAATTGGATGGAAAAATTAAAAAACAAGAGGACCAAGTCTTTAGAGATAAAAGTGAGTTAGCGAAAAAAGAACTGCTCCTGTTAAAAGCTGAATATAATAAAGAATCTGCAAACCATGCAGCCTTTAACATTTTAAGGTTGAATCAAACTTTTTATGCAAAATATTTCCCTGGCAAATGAAACAAATGAAAGCTCAAAAACATAACCTCAGTGATAAACACAAATCGGGAAACTATAGTAGACCCAACAAAAACAGAGAATTTAAAAATTATTACATTAAATTTTATGACTCTCAGGAGTGTGCTGACCTTAATTTCCAAAATGCTTTTCAAGACAAGATAAACACACATTCACTGATGATTAAAGTAATATTACTGAAGAAGAAATAAAAAGGGCCATTGACAGTATGTGTTCTGGTAAAAGAGCAGGACCTGACGGTTTCCCAACTGACTTTTAGAAGAAGTTTCAAAGTAATATAACAAAACCAATACTGTAAATGTTTCAAGAAGCATTTAATAAAGGCAGCCTTCCTAATTCGATGACACGTGCATTCATTATTCTCTTACCTAAACCAGGAAAACCTAGTGATAAATGCGAGAATATGAGGCCCATAGGTTTTCTTAATTCTGATGTAAAAATTCTTGGCACCACGTTTGCAAGAGACTCTCCCATTAGTTATTCACAGGGATCAAAATGGCTTCATTTTAGGCCACCAAGGACTGCACAGAGTAAGAAGAGTTCAGCATTATTCATTAGGACATACTTCAGACTGGGCTCTCCTCTCTAAACATGCTGAGAAAGCATTTAATGGATTCGAGTGGCCTTATAGCTTTTTAATGTTTTGGCAAGATTTGGTTATGGAGAAAAAATCTGCAGATGGGTTCAGTTACAAAAATCCTTCTGCAGAACTTCTGACAAATACATTTGTGTCTGCTCTGATTCAAATACAGCACGGGTGTAGGCAGGGCTGCCCCTTGTCACCCCTGCTGTCCACACTTGCAATGGAGCCACATGCCATGGCTGTTCGTGCACATTCAATCATTTTTGGAGTCACTGGGAGGCTCTCATTATCTGCAGATGATATAATGTTATTCCTTTCACAACTCAACACAACTATCCCTGCTTTACTACAACTAACTGATGAGTTTGGTCACATCTCAGGTTATACCTTAAACAGATCTAATTTATCTGTTTTTTTGCTGAACGAGAAAAAAAGAGAGGAGCCACCCGTTGTAATTCTACAGTTCAAATCAGTCTACAAGTTTACGTACTTAGGGATACAAATACTGACAAGTTTAGAACTACGAATCTGTAACTAAAGAAATTAATTATTGTTAATAGGGGGGTGCTCCTCCCCATGTCTTTGGTTGGTCAAATTAATATCTATAAAATGAACATACTTCCTAAATTATTATATGTTTTTCAGAACATCACCCTACCACCTCCTCCTGACTGGTTCAAGAGGATTAAAAAATGTTTTTTAAATTTCATATGTTAAAATCCAAGAGCCAGGATAAGGCTGGCTCTACTTCATTTGACCTATAATGAGGGAGGAATGGTACTGGGCAGTGCAGCTCAGATCCAGTAGGTATTATTTGAATAATCCAATCCACTTTCAAGCCAATCCAAAGTGCTGCATAAACACAAAGTACGATCAACAATAATAAATTAAAAATAAACACAGTAAAACCAGCCAAATAAAACATGAGCAAGAACCATACGCTCAAACCCAATCATACTAGTCTTAAAGCACAACCATCAAACCACAGAGCAGTAACAAATAGATAAAAGCGATAAACTACGTAAAGCATAAACAACACAGGGCCCCCAGCTCAGGCGGTGTTAAAAGCCACAGAATCAAAATGTGTCTTAACATGAGACTTAAAACAACCCCCCCAGCAACCCAATACTTAGCAACATGGTTAAAGTGTGGTACAAATCAAAAAAGTTTATGAAAGAACCAGTACTTTTGTCACAGCTGTTCTCCCTCCACCCACAGCACACAAATCAGGCTCATTGTTAGGTTTAAACACCATCTAGAACATTCAGAGAAGAAAGACAAGAGAGATTATTTAGTTTTACTCGCGAGGAGAACGGATTGAGACGTGCCCAGATACACTCTCCAACCCGCTCTGGCGCACGCCCCCGTCTCCTCACTTTTATTTGCATTAGGATGGCCCTGGTTACAATGGGTGTCACTGCTCTAAAGGAAGGGGGAAAACAGCAGCAACACCAAGATATGATATGATGATATAAAATATGATTACGCATTGTACAAATATGTTTGATCAAGGTCAGACAGCAGGCTGAGTGCGGACAATACGCTGTGGTTTGAGTTCATGTTTGGGTTCAGTTCATGTTTTGCCAAACTCAGACCGTCCTTGTCTTATGGGGCCTCCTGATAAGCCCCACTCCAGCCTTCAGCTGCACAGAAGTGGAAAAGTACTGCACACAGTTTTCAAGCACAAAAGAGATTATTGCAAATACACAAATATCTAACACATGATTAAGACAAATATGGGATAATATACATAATTATTCTAACACTCATCAACACACTCAAAATAATCCCATGAACATGCTTTAACCTCCTGAGACCCGAGCTTTTGTCTGGTGTCCATTTTTCATTTCTTCTTGCTATTTGGGATAAGTAGGACCTACTAAGTAAGTCTTCTGTATGACACCATTGGTTAAAAAATGTAAAAACATTAAAATGTATAAATAAATTACAAAAAAAAAAAAACAGCAATTAGATGTTTATTTAAAGCCCTAAACCTGCCAAATGTGACGTAGGTCGACCGTGAGCGGGTTGGGGTTCAGTGAGTGAGGTTAAAAACACACAAAAAGGCCTGAAAATATGGTCCACAGTTTTAATTTTTTATGGTTTTCAATCGTTACAAAAAAAAGTAGAGGTGCAAAAAGTGGAGACAGGCAGCAGTTTCCCTATAGCAGCAGAAACGTCCAGCAATTTATAACTGTAAACTCATCTAAATATTCCCAAGTTTACCTAACAACATGTACAATCAATAATATAACACAGTCCCAATGTCTTCAAATGAGGACATGACATATCCTGATGCTCTCGTCTGCTGTGGTCAATAAAATGTGTCAAATTTTAATGCCAAATGAAGATACATTAAGATACATGAAGAGACATTATTGTACATAAATACATTGGTTTTATTCATAAATTTTGCATCTAAACTTTACCATGCAGTTTTTTTTACTTTCTGGAGCTGCTGTAGAGGTTTTAGTTGATTACAAGTGAAAGCTTAACATAATTGACAATCATGGTGCTAAGAGGCAAAAATGTAATGTCCTCGTATGGGGCCACAGGGTCTCAAGAGGTTAACTGCACATTGGAGATTTGGGGTAAAACCTCAATTTCGATCCCCCCTGTGTAATTTTGTTATGGGGTAGAATTGACAATAAATTTCACTTTGACTTTAACCGTTTTGGGCTCCAATCAAATCATAAGAGAAATGACTTCAAAAGATTTATTACTGGAAGCTGCTTTTTTCATCTTACGAGTTCGTCCCAAATTAACTAAACATAAAAAGTGTGAACAATTACTTTACAAGCCAAGCAACTTATTGCACTTAACTGGAAAAAATGTAGGGGGCCAAGTATTGGCCAGTGGGTTAAACCTTTGGAATGAATAATGGATCTCCTATGAAGAAAAGAGGACCTGTTTGGATCTATTTGGAGATCATTTGTCACTTATGTGGAGGGCATGAACATATCTGAGGATCACAGTGAGGAGGACTCTCCTGGCAATATTGGGTCTGTGCGCAT
Organism: Odontamblyopus rebecca; assembly: GCA_030686955.1. NCBI lineage: Eukaryota > Metazoa > Chordata > Actinopteri > Gobiiformes > Gobiidae > Odontamblyopus > Odontamblyopus rebecca. The sequence goes on along the minus strand of CM060653.1, from coordinate 13,790,393 downwards.
TTTGGTGGCTGATAGTCACCCATTAGTACCATTAATACTTATTTATTCACTAACATCAAACAGAGCAGTCAGCTTCAATGCAGCGGTTGTGTCCTGTGTCTTTCATAGAGTCGGTGTTCTGTGGAAATGGGCTGTCCCATCGAAATGAGCTCCAGCAATAGTGTTAAATAGTGTGAAATGTATAATATTTAAAGCTAATATCACAGGCTAGAGTGTGAATTTCCTATTATAATATAGTAATATTTTCTTTATACAGTGCATTTTTAAACAAAGTCAACGAGTAGCTCAAATCGACAGGACACTGGACCAGTTTTTCTCCATGTCTCTGTCTTGCCCCAGTACTAGACAGAGCACACAGTACGCATGTATTGTATAAGCAGCTCTTCAGGTCAAAATAGGAACACTGTGGTCTGTCTGTATTTCATTATGAAGTGTTTTATTGTCCAAGAAAGTCTCTGAAAGTTGCTGAAGGTTGATAAGTGCTGATAAACTCATTGCGGTGAATAATGAGGATGCTCTGAATGCATAAAGTAAGTGAGGAATAACTTTGGACCACTGCAAACTGTTGACAACGATCTAGTTTTGGTTTTCACATTGTTAAGAGGATCAAAATCACCTTTAAAGAAACGTGTATATGTGTGAATTATGTAAGAGTGCGACGTCTTCCTGATGTCTGTTTACTGGGTGAACTGGGTGCTGACCTGGGTGGGGCTGGGTTCTGCAGATGACTGTCCAGCACAGCGGGCACAGCAGGCAGAGGGTCAGGCTGGAGTGGGTGTGGGTGAGCCTGCGCAGACAGGGCTCACAGAAGACATGAGCACAGGGTTGACAGCAGAGGGGGTTGTAATACACGTCCAGACAAACAGCACAGCTCAGACCGTGGCTCAACTCCTCCTCAGTGCAATGTGAGGCCGTCTGCCAAAACAGGACTCACATTCATTCACAGAACAGAAAGGAAACATGTTCATGATCCATTTATGAATGCAAAGAGCCACTGCTGATAAATAGAAACAAATGTAAATGTAGAGATTTCCATATGGAATCTCTTCTGTGGTTTACTCACATACAGAAGATCCATTATGTTATGTTTTCACTGGCCTGTATGAATAAGATGTATAATATGTGTGAACAAGTCCAAAGCTGCACATAAGTGGGACATATGGAGCCAGGTTTAAATTGAGCTTTAAGCCAATGTTTTCTGTTTGAGAAAAGACTCATAATATACAGGATTATTGTGTTAAACATGTGTGAATGAAACAAAGCACAACTCCAGGTCTGTTTGTGATGAGGAAATAACATACCAGAAATCAGCATCATAATGGGCTTTTTAACTAGCTTAATTGTGTTGAAATATTAGATATTCAAAACATACAGGAGTATGTGAGTTAATAATAATAATAATAATAATAATAATAATAATAATAATAATAACCCAGAGCTCTGGGTAATGACCGAAAGGACGAGATCGCGGATACAAGTGGCCAAAATGAGTTTCCTCCGCAGAGTGGCCGGGCACTCCTTTAGAGATAGGGTGAGGAGCTCGGAGTAGAGTCGCTGCTCCTCCACATCGAGAGGAGCAGCTGAGGTGGCTCGGGCATCTGGTCCGGATGCCTCCTGGATGCCTCCCTCGGGAGGTGTTCTGGGCATGTCCCACCGGTAGGAGGCCCCGGGGAAGACCCAGGACACACTGGAGGGACTATGTCTCTCGGCTGGCCTGGGAACACCGGGGTCCATCCGGAAGAGCTGGAGGAAGTGGCTGGGGAGAGTGAAGCTTGGGAGTCCCTGCTTAGACTGCTGCCCCCGTGACCTGGCCCCGGATAAGTGGAAGAAGATGGATGGATAATAATAATAATAATAATAATAATAATAATAATAATAATAATAATAATAATAATAATAATAATAAAATTTGGTGCATTCGGTGGTTATAAGTTACTATTGTAGCCACTGATAGAAGTGGGGCTGCTAATCTGCACCACTGGCCCCTCCAACCAACACAATCACACTCAGAACACGCTCATACTAGGTTACAGCAGTTTTTAATATAATGAGAGAACTAGTTCATTAGAAACAGTTTGCAGTTTGTAAGTTATTCCTCACATTCAAATCATATCATTATTCACCTGAATGACTTTATAAGCACTTCTCACAACTTCCAGATGCCAGAGCAAGTTTTGCAATCACGCTAATAAAATGTGCTGCATAAAAATGGGACCATTTAACTTTACAATTTAGGGCAATGCTTAAAACAACAGCATGCTAACAGTGCACTTCATGGTTCTCTGAAAATATAAACCACTTTATAATCAGATCCTGGCAGTACACTGCAGTCTCATTTTGACCCTAAGAGCTTCACAATATATCCGTGCGAAGGCAAGACAAAACATTGAAGAGAATCAGACTTTGAATTTTAAATCAACAAATCAGAATCATATGTTGTTAAGTACATTGTAAAGTTGTAGGTGCTAATGTGGTCTGCGTTCATATGAGAGTCAAGTGCATTTTGAGACTGAAGTTATAATGTCCCATAAGTTGATTAAATGAAATTATAAAACATCTTACAGTGCAGAAGGAAAAATATTGTTTCCGTGTGAAATCATATATGTTTAGAGCAAACTGACCAAGAAAACAAAAATAAACTCTGAACTTCTTAATCTGAAAGGATGATGTAGACAAAGGTATGTGATGCATACATGTAACAAGAGAGGAGTGCAGCTGCACCAGTCATGAGTCAGTGCTAGTGCAGCCTCTGCAGCTCAGGGAGGGAATTCTGGAGGTTCTGAGCTTCACATGAGGCCTGAACATAAACTGAGAATGAGAAAATGGGCATTTGCAGGTTAAGGCACTGGTGATACAGGTTCAGTTGTGATTTCATTGCACCTGTTTTAAACAGGCTACATACAGTTCCTTTAGGAACACTGGTTAAGCAGAGTAGTACCTGTAATTATTCATCTGACCTCTCACCTGCCCATACTCTCTTTGGCTTCTCCTCCTCCTCTGCTCCAGCCTCTTCATGGCCATCTTCTTAAACACACATTAACAATCTCAAACAATCCCAAAATCCCATTAGAACATTGCTCTTGTGTTTTTACAGTACTTACCTGCTCCTCCGGGTGCTCTTCATGTGCTAGACTCAAGATGGCTGCCCTCCTGCCTTCTTCTTGGGCCATGGTCCACGTGAAACCACAACAGCACAATGCACTCTATCATTAACCACCTCTGCCTCACTGCTCTTCAAACCTCTCACCCTCTGACCTACCTGACCTGCCTCTGCTCTTTTCACTTTAAGTTCTTCCCTCCTTCCACACACACTCCTCAGCTTCTTCAGTAGTTGTGGTGTTCTGATAATGTGGGGTACCTTCTGAACTCTCTAAAAATTCCTGTCTCCCTCCTTTCAGCTGTCCGCTCCTGTCTGACACTGGCAGCACACTGAAACATGCTCTGTATAGGCTTCTGCTCTGATTAGTAGCTGTAAAATGGTGTCTCCTGAGGAGGTCCCTGCAGCACTGGCTCTGTTCAGTCCTGTAGCATGTTAGACTGGTCTAACCTGCTGACCAGGACCAGAAGAGGACAAAACACAAGCTAAGTCTAAACAAGCAAATTTAGAGCTCTCACAATCTGTACACTTTGATGGCATGGAAACCATTCTGCAAAGTAATGTTGTCATATTTAATTATTAATATGAGCTTCATACACCTGCATACTTAAATATTAGCCAACCATGGTATGATGCTAGTTCTGATATAGAGCTAAACCAATGTACAGCTATGTATATGCTCCAGAATCAATTAGCATCTGGGTTTCATTTCTATCCTACGGCAAAGTGTCCACAGCCATAGCCTTAGTAATGGTTATCACACAATAGGAACAAAGAATAAAAGTCAGTGTCTTTCATTGGCTGAGTTATTACATATTCAGCACCATGTTACACTCTCACTCTCGCCTATTCTCCCACTCTCCTATCCACTCTCCTATCCACTCTCCCTGCCTCTCTCTCCTCACATGTCACTGAAGACAGTGCTGATGTCATATGGGCAGGACATATCTGTGCTTATAAAGTGGGCTTGGTTTGGGCTCCTCTACTTCTCTGCCTGCACTGCTGCAGACGGCATGGTGCTGAACGCCACCTGGTGGCTAGAGCCGGAGGGGGTGGCCCTGAGTTATCAGGTGGTCACGTCTGTTCTGTTGGGGGCGCTGATCCTGTGTGCGATCATAGGAAATGCCTGTGTGGTGGCGGCCATCGCTCTGGAGCGCTCTCTGCAGACTGTGGCTAACTTCCTGATTGGCTCTCTGGCTGTCACGGACCTGATGGTGTCCGTGTTGGTGTTGCCCATGGCGGCTCTGTACCAGGTGTTGGACCGCTGGACCCTGGGCCCGTTCGTCTGTCATGTCTTTGTGTCTCTGGACGTCCTGTGCTGCACCTCCTCCATCCTGCACCTGAGCGCCATCGCCCTCGACCGATACTGGGCCATAGTCACGCCCCTGCACCACCTGCGCCGCACCCCCCGCCGTGCCGCCGCCCTCATCGGCACCACCTGGCTGGTTAGCTTTTCGGTCTCAGTGCCTCCCATGCTGGTCATGCGCAGCCAGCCACGGAGCCTGGCTCATGACCGTGCCAATCCACGCCAGTGCCGCATATGGCAGGACCCCTGGTACACGGTGTACTCCACCTTCGGGGCCTTCTACATCCCCCTGGCCCTCATGCTAGTACTGTATGGGCGAATATTCAAAGCAGCACGTTTCCGCATCCGCAGGAGCGCACGCAAACCTGAGAGGAACAAGGTGTCGGACTCCCGGCCTGTTCCGTCACCCCAGCTTATGCCTTCACACTGCATAAGGAGCTGCAGCCGCGTGGAGCCGCTCAACAGCACAGTGCCCCCTGCTGACGAGGAGTCTCTGGAAATTGTGGAGGCGACAGGTTCCAAACCCCACGCCCTGCCCTTCCACAGTCCCCGCCCACTGTTCCAGCCCCACAGCCAGAGCAGCGAGGCCAAAAGGAAGCTGGCCCTTGCCCGAGAGCGGAAGGCTGTCAAGACACTGGGAGTGATCATGGGCACCTTCATCCTGTGCTGGCTGCCCTTCTTCATCGTGGCCCTGGTCATGCCCTTCTGCCACCACTGCTCCATGCCCCGCTGGCTGCAGGACGTCATCAACTGGCTCGGCTACTCCAACTCCCTGCTTAACCCGCTCATCTACGCCTTCTGCAACAAGGACTTCAGACGCGCCTTCAGCAAGATCCTGCACTGCCGTTACTGTGCACCCTGACACATCGTCCACTCCAGACCAGACACTGACCACGACAGCAGATACTGACCAGGACAACAGACACTGACCACGACAGCAGACACTGACCACTCCAGAGCAGACACTGACCACTCCAGAGCAGACACTGACCACTCCGGAGCAGACACTGACCACGACAGCAGATACTGACCACTCGGGAGCAGACACTGACCACGACAACAGACAATGACCACGACAGCAGATACTGACCCTGACAGAGCAGACAGTGACCCTCACAGGGACAAACTTGTGGGGGGGTCCAAGCTTTTTGTGTCTGTGTTGTAGATTTAGAAATGTTTATTGTGTCTGGACAAACTCAGATTCTGTCAATGTATTTTGACATGTTTGTAAATTATGATGAATTTGGAAATAATGTTATTGCCCACAAACATTGTTTCATGTTATCTTGACTTACATGCGTATGACTATGGCTTTAAATTGCCACAGATGATTCCTTGTGACCCCAGCTGGAAATAAAGGTGTACATATTTTCAGAAACGAGGTCTGAATGATATTACATGACCTGTACATAGACATTTTAAAGTGCATGGGACTTAGAAGACTCATTTCACTAAAACATACTATTCTTATTAAGATTATGTTTGCTGAAACATCCTGCCTAGTTTCACAGTTTCTCTGATGTTTATAATTTTACCTTCGGCACATAAAGTTTCCCTGATATGGATAGAAATTTGTGACAGACCTTTTTAAATCTCAGCACTACTTTTTATGTCATTTTTCTTCACAAAAAGAAACTTGACTGATGTAAAATGGTAAACAAAGATTTATCAATGGTACTGTGTCACTAAGTAAAATAATAAAGAGGTCAAAAAAAATGAAAACCAGTCATATGCACTTTAAGCTGTAAAATGTGAAAGTGCTTCAAAACGCCTGGACCATGTTGGAACGTTGTTCCCTGGGTCAGTGACACAGATGGAGGCAGTAGCGGTGGTTTCCTTGGATACTGTGGGGCACAGAAGTCTTTCTGAGATCAAAGCTTGACCTGAGGATCACAGACCAGAGAGTGCTCCAACAATGGACAGCTGTCCTCTCACACCTGCAGCTATGAGACTAAAGTGTGTGGGCTGCATCGAAAAGCAGCAAAGGATCATGGGTGATGTAGTGCTTTTGTTTATAAGAATGAGACTTTTTAACTGCATGATCATAATCTCAAGAACCCTCAGCAGCTACGCTCAACCAACATCAACAAGACCCTCATGGACCACATGGTCCCAACGCCTGCTCCAAAGCCACAAGAACATGTCCAGTGTTTAGCAACTTGTCATTTGTGACAGATCCTCCTGAGTTTGCTTAGTTATAGCATAACCTAATATAGATAATTCAGAGCTAATTATAGATACAATAAAATGATTTAAAAGCAAGAAAACATTAAATGAGAAGCATTTATTTCTATATAACCTAGACTAAGAGTTCATAGTTCCTAATTGGGATCTTCATATCATCCACTGGACTCACTGCTGTTTGAGCCAATAAAAAAGCTCAGAGAGACGAGTGTTCAAACAGGATGACTCGTGATTGGCTGGAGAGACTGGAGAGGCGGGATGATCGATATGTTCCAATCCGGGAGTATAATTCTGCATCGGAACACGCCCCCCAGGACAGGTGAGGACTTGGGGGTGTGACATGCCTGACAGGTGGGAGAAGCAGGGAGGGCGTGGCCGGGACTACAAGTGGAGGGATGATCAGGGGTGTGGCCTCTTCAAAAGGAGTGGCTTGGTAAAGAGGCGGGGCCTGTTCAGGAGGCGGACATGTCATAGGGGGAGGGGGCACTGGAGGCAAAGAAGTGACCACTATTGCTGGGGGGGTCAGTGATGTCACTGTGTGGACTAAAGCCGGACCAGGTCCCGGGCCGGTTTTCGTCCCTGTCTTAGCCTCATCCTCATAGAGTGGTACATGCTGGAGCCTGTAGGTGGCACTGTGGTAAAAACCGTAATACTCCAGGGCATGTCTCGCTCTCGCCATCTTCAACCTGAAAACAAGACCGCAGTAGGGTTACTGAAAGGTAAAGGTGGTCAGTGCATAGGCCCAGTGCAGAGCGTCCGTACCTGTGGCGCAGCTGCAGTAGTTTGTAGAGGAGCAGGAGCACAGCCACTCCAGCCACAGTCACCAGGAGAACAGCCAGCATCACGTCCCCATTAGACCCCGCCCTGCCAGGGCAGGGGGAAGGCGCAGGGGTGGGTGTGTGGGACACATCCGTGCCATGCTTTGGGTTGGTAAAGGCCCTCACAGCTGCCTGGAAGGGACACTGAAGGAGCAAAAGGGCAAGTTAAAGATTCACAGTCATGGAAAAGAGTTGTGCCCAACTGCACTCACCTCCATCTTATCCAACAATGGGCCACATTCACATGGTGGCGCTGTTCAACAGAAAAGATGAGAAAAAAGTCTGTTAGTACTTTGATGGCCCTGCTCTTCAGTAATTAGAGAATGCAACAACGGAACTGTGTCTGGTCCCTCAGGCAATAGTGCTTTGACTATTCCTGTGTTCCTGTCATCTTCAGCACCTCTCTGAGAGCACTACTGCTCAATGTCGGTGCTTGGAATGTATGAAGAAAAGCTTCATTCTCCCACACAAATAAAGTGGAAAATAAAGTATGTTCCATCATACATAATACCATATGACATTATGTTTCAAGCATAAACTACAGTTAACAAGAACTGTACTAATGCATTCAAATGTCAGTAAATCTGAATAGACAAAGTAGGTTGGACTTAAAGTGTACTTACAGAATCTGGAGCCTGGAGTCTGGAGTGGCTCTGGAGGAGTGGAACTTGTTCAGAGCAAGTTCCACAGTGTGGGGCTTTGCTGACTGAGGAGAACATGCAGGAAGTAGGCCCTTCCCATCGTCATGGCAACAGGAAGCCACCAGAGGAAGGGGCATGTTTCCTTCAGGATCTCAGCCTTTGTGTGCAGAATGTCGATTTATATGAGGATCCAAACTTACACTGGTGTCAAATGTTAAACATAAAAGCGCTCTGTCTACAACGTGTACAGAGGAAAAGAGCCACTCAAGTTACTTTAGTTTAGTTCATTTAAACAGGTTTGCATTATACATTACACTGTACATACACTGCAGAAATATAGTGCCTCCCCCAAGTTTCATGTTTACTGCACAAAGGTTATGGAAGTGTCTTTAGGCACCCATGGACACACCCATCATTCTATCACAGCTTAACAATCAATAAAAAGCCCAGTGGCTGCACATAAACATGAACGGTGAACACAGGGTCGACTGCCACAAACATTCACTGTATTATAGATGGAATACATTCTACAGCAGACAAAGGTCATTCAGACTTTACAGCTCTCACTTTGTTCTGCACACGGTGTGTTTGAATGGTCCTGAATTCAGACAGGACCATTAGAACAATAGAGCACCACTCATTTGGTTCACTCAGCACAGAAAGGACAGGTGCTTCTCAAAAACAGAAAGACTTCATTTTGTGTCTGGATGTGAGAGGCCACAATGTGTGTGTCACACAGAGGCTGTCAGTTAGAAGAGATATAGATTTTATGCGTTCTCTTCTGCTTTGTCTGCATGTTACTAAAACTTGACTATGTATTGTGGAAGTCTTTGCTTCTATAAGGCTGGACAATATGACAAAATAATGTGGATCATATAGGAACAATTTTTGCAATCCATCAGAAAAGTATTTTAAAAGTGTGTGATTACAGAGATGCAGACAAATCCTTTGGTAGATAATAATGTTTTGTTTTTTCATCATTATGGACTAGTTCTGTAGTTTTTCTGTGAGCTGCTTATAGATAATATATACTCAGTGTTCTAATTTTCCATCCTCTTTCTGCGATTGAATAAAAAATAAGTAAATGATTGTCATTAACTTGAAGTCGATTACTGAATTAAATATACAAATAAATGTAAATGAAGTTTGCCCTGTTTTGAGCTCACACCCCATCCTCATAAAAAACAATAGATTCAAGACACATTTACTGTGTGTTTGCCAAGTGTTCCTCAGACGGCTGTGTCAGTGCCTGATTGCGGCTGGATTGGTAAATGGCTGTCTCCGCGGGCAGCTCTTCACTCAGACCTCTGGAGTCTTCTCTGCTCATTGTCCCACGTTTAGGCCCAATCAGACACTTTTCGTCTTGGACTCCTCGGCTCCTGGAGGGCCCTTATGTGGTCGTGTGTGCCGCTTTGCTGATTGCAGCGCTCAAAGTCCACGTCTCCAACCGGTGCTTCAGCCCTACTCCCCACACAGAGAGACTGTGGAGAGGGTGTGGAGGGGCTGTGGAGGGGCTGGAGAAGGGTCACTGTGCTGTTAGACGCACAGAGCTGTTATGAAAACAGCCATTACAGCCCTCATTATGACAAGGGCTGGAAGAAGTTCGTCACATGGGATATTTTACACACTGATTAATTCATTTTCAACTAGATTTTAAAAGGTATAACATTTCATAGCTATTTCATGTAACCAAGTGGTTTGGATCCCCTGATTAACTGCTCCCACATTAACTGTCCTTTCTGGCATAAAAGAGGACAACGGCAATGTGATATAAAAAAGTTACATCTTTATTTAATATTCTAGACATTTAAAAATGATCTCATCCTTTTTTAGGTACATGAATAACCACTAACAAATTAACCCTTGTAAATTCAACATACCCCGAAGTAAACACAACAAATCAAAGTTAATAATATCAAACCAAACATGAATGAAAACCAAACCAACTAATTAAACCCTACATTTACAATAAGTCAAATGCCAGTGCCACATAAACATGAATGTTGTGCAATGAGTGCTTAAAGTATGTGTGCTGAGGTATGAGGTAGTGGTGTTAAGTTAAAGTTAAGTTAAGTTAAAGTGCGTTGAGTTCCAGATGGGGAAAGTCCATTGTGCTAAGGGGGCCTAGGTGTGCTAAGGTGTGCTAACCCTGAGACCTAACCTTGCATTGCACTGCAAACTCGGCCGTATATTGCACTTCCCTCCAAGACCTTAGCTACTGAAAAATGACACTAGGAATAAAAAAGTAAAGAATAAAGAGAAAGGATCCACAGCAGTGGTAATCTGTTATACAGGGAATAATGAATTCACTTCGGGTAGGACATTACCGACCAGCACCCCAGGTATACAATAAAAAACATTTACCGAGTATTTAGAAGAGGGGGGCCCCTACATGACGTTCTGAGAACATAAGGAGCAGCCGCTGTCTCCAACTCCACGCAGCAGCTTTTATCCGGTTTACAAACCACGCATTAGGGCCAGTTTTTAAACAACAGACATTCCCAAGGAAACAGCTTTACTTACATAAGACCACAAGCAGAAAGTCTTGACCACTCTCCTGCGGCGTGCACCTATTTCAGTTCTGTCATTAGTGACGCTCTGAGCCACCCACGGCGATGTACAGTTGGATGCATTTGGGGACAGGTAGAGGAGGGAAAATCTGTTGACCTGGTTACACTCATAAAATCTATGTTTAACAGAGAGTAAAAAGAACTAAAGCCCTATTGTTCTATATTCATGTTCCATGACAGAGTAATCGACAACAGAGCCTGGCCTGGAGGAGATGTTCACTGAAATGTTCTGTAAATAGTAGATCCTAAAGTAGGGCAGCAATGATTATGCTGTTAATCAATTAAACTAACAATTATTACAATTAATAATTACTCTCTCCATTTATTGATTAGTTGTTTAGAACATTTTGAGGTTCCAGAGCATCTGTACCTCATGCTCTTCCCCAGGATACTTCAGAGTGGTCAAATGAGGAGCTTTTAAAGTGACTGTTACCAAAAATATCCTTCACCTCCACGCACAGCTTGGGATCTGGAACTCAAGTCCTTGAGAGGAGCGGGACTCTGCCGTTGCCACCATGGAGTGGCAGTGGGCTGGTTTGGTCCTGTTCAACTGGAACTCAGCATTAAAGACTCTGGAGGCTCTGCAGACGCATAAACACTATAAAGAGACAAGTTTTGGGGCAAAAGCTGAATTTGGGCTAAACAGTAGTCTGGCTGACAGACTCCTCAAAGCTCCGTGTGCTGTACCCTCTTTTTTCTGCCTCAAACAAGAACAGAGACAGAAAACATGAATGCAACTGTATGCCATCACATCAGAACACAAAGAGTTTTTTAAAACTAACCTTCATGTAGCACCACAGACTAGAGCTACAAGGTAACAGTGAACATGTCCACTCATCAGATTTCAGGCTGTCAGACTGCAAAGCCTGTTGATACCAAACTATAAGTATTCATACACTACAATATTATACATTATTGGAGGATTTGCATACTTACTCTTTCTGTGCAGTAGCAGCCCATGGTAGCACCACGAGGAGCGCGCCACATCAACCATGCCCTTTACTAACCTTTACTAAACTATGCTGGTTTTGTACCTTAGAGACACGGGCATAGGTGTCAATTGTCTCTTTTGGGTTACATGTGTCTGTGGGCAAACTTTAGGTATTTAGTCTCACTTTAATCTCAAAAATATGCTGCATCCTATACTCGACTCTGCAGTTTGGCTGTCTATGGAGGTTGTGACCTTTGAGCAGTTCAAATTGTCCACAGTGCAATGAAACTTTTATGCAAACTGTGATGGAAATTTATATTCTCAATCTGTCTGAATGTGATCTACCTAAGACCAGAGGAGTCATTAACATGTGTAAAGGCGCAGTCTCCAAGTCAGTAAGTCTTTTGTTGTCTTAGCTGTCCTCAAAAGTAAGTTAAGTTGAGACCAAAGACCTGAAAATAAAAATCACCAACTGGATTCACAATTTCAGAAACAACTAAAGATTAATCAGCCAACATGAACTCAGAACAAAGATGGGAGAAGAGCCAAAGAACAAGAAAAGATTTTCCAAAGAACCACGCTTTATCTGTTGTTAACTTGGACATTGGAGATGAGAGTGCCCTTCACACCATCTTCCTCAAGTCAACTTGTGACCTGAAAGCCACTATGGAGCTACAAAACACCAGCACCCTTTTCCCTAACCTGTGATGCCCCGACCCCCTGCTGTGCTGTCACACTGTGTGACAGTGATGACTGTTGGTGTGGCTTTCACCAAACTGTAATCCACAGACTTAAAACTTTCAGTCTGAAGTAGCCTAAAGCTGATTTTCTTGTCTTTGTGTTTTGACATGATAACCTGAAACCCTGTGTAAAGGTGAACATAGGTTTATTGTATATATTATCTGGCATTGGGACGACCTGAATGTATTTTCCCGAGTAGAAAGCACAGTCACTACAGCTTATGACCAGTCACTGGTGAAATTCCCCTCTAGTGTAACTCTCCAGTGATCAGTCAAACGGGTGGAAGTCCCTGCTCGGAGTCTTTCTCATGAGGGAGAGTAAATTCAAGGGAGCAGTTAAGAATGGAGATATTATGTATTGTAAATGTAAAATATATGAAATGTAAATTTACATATGTTCAGAACTGTGGCAACATATAAAAAAGAAAAAAAAAGAAAAAACATTAAAAAAGACAAAAAAGAAAAAAAATAGAAAAAAAATGAAAAATAACTGACTGTGACAAAGTAGAGTAAGGGTACTTTGTCCCATTATTTAATTTAGTCACTTTAGTTTGTTAATTTGACATTTTTCATTGTTTCATTTAGTTTCTCCATAACCAACTAAACAGCTGAATTAAAATGATCCCGGGTTTGTTTTGTTTAGCATGTTTAGTTACATTTTCAGTAAATCAAACACTTACACATTCTTAGTTTAATATGCTTTATTTAGTTTAAAATTGTCATTTAAAGTTAAGTTACTCAGTTCAATCATTCATCCAGCCGCCAGAGACAAAGAGAAGGTGTGTTCCGGTCTCAGCCATTTTGAAAGCTTGGTTCTGCCCAGGTGTTAACCAGGGGTAGGGGGGAATTGGTTTTGAGTTTAAGTTTATTGGTTTGTTTTGTGTTTGTTACTTATTGTTTCTGTTAGTTGTTTATGTTACAACACGTTTTATGTTGGGACCTTTGAGAACAGTCTCTTTTTGAGACAGTATGCTGTTTGAGTCCAAAGTAAACTGTTATCACTCCCCTGGGGGTAGAAATGGAGGAGCTAAGGGGGTTTAAATGGAGTGCTGCAATTAGCACAATGAGATCCCATCGGTGCACTGGGCAGTGTGGTGCCTTTCCTCAGTTGAGTTAATTTTTGTTCTTTGATTCTGTTGTTCTTTAACAGATTATTTTGTATATTTGTATATATTTTTTAAGCCACGTTCACCACGGTGGTGGTCGGAGGGACCGTTAGCGCCGCTTGGCTTGGCAGCCGCGCTCCGTCAGTCTGCCCCAGGGCAACTGTGGCTATAACAGTAGCTTACCACCACCGGGTATGGAGTGAATGAAGAATGCTCTGTAAAATGCTGTGTAAAGTGCTTTGGGGACATGTGTCTGTGTAAAGCGCTATATAAATAAACCTTACCTTACCTTACCTTACCACGGTGCTTTTTGCAAAATAAATTTTGGTCTAATGGAACTGGGGAGTCTGCCTCCTACTTTGACCCCTGTGGCCAACTTCCCCACACTGACAAAAAAGAGGAAGTTTTTCTGATTTACATGCAGAAAATTGTGCTTAAGTACAGAGTGTGGAATTGTATGATGTAAACTGTGCAGTGTCAAAACCCGTTTAACATATGAGCCTGTATCAACAGTGTCAAGAAATGACAGGATGCAGCTTGAGTCACTCTTTTTAGTTACTTGTTTCTTTATATTTTTCTGTTTATTTGTTTTGTGTTTTTGCCTATTGATTTTTAATGACCTACATGTCTTAAAGGTCCAGCTGGCACCAGAAAACTCCTTAGTTGGTTCTTTCAAAAATGTTGGTGAGCTCTCTTAAAACAAAATGAAGGCCTTATCAAAGCCAGTTGTGCTCACAAAAACCTTGACTTGTCTGACTTGACTGATTTGACCATCCTTGACTACTTGCGCTTACTATTTGCGTCTGCAAATTTCTTTTATTTTTTTTCTTTGTTACAGGAGATATGGATGCTGCATAATTTTCTCTTCTTTTCATCAACATCCTATGATTAACAACACCAACAACACTAACCCCTAATAGTTTTGGCAAAACATTTCTTTCAGAAGTGCAATTTATCCAAAGTGTTTTCTTACAGCAGAAGAAAACTGAGCTAACACAGATGTCTGCTCAGCGCAAAACTGACACATAAATGTGTCAAAGGGGAATGTTAGAAAATTTGTTTTAGATCATTTAGAGACTGTTTAACATTTTACCACCTGTAACCTGACAATGCCCTTCAAGACAAAGATCAACCACAGTGAACAGTCTGAAGCTGAAGTTCAGTCACTCACTTCTTCTCAAAATTCGACCTGTTCCTCACCCAACCACAGCCCTGCAGATGGACACATGGGCCAAAGGACGACTCCAGAGACGAGGCTCAGACAGAGGCTGAGCTGCATGAGGAGACTAAAGCCATGTGTGGTCAGAGGAGGACAGAGAGGGACAGAGGACAGGCCATGGGAAAGCTTTAACTGAACAGCGCCTCCATCAGGTTAAAGCCACATTCAACTTGTGACGACAAATCATATTGGAAATGGACAAATTCAACACAAGAACGCTCCTTAGAAGTGAACTGTTGAATTTAACTCCATCTTTTGAACTCAACAAACCAGTGGACTCATTTCAACTCTGTGACAATCACTGTTTATGAAGTATGATTAATGAATAATCAAAAGGGAGAAAGTGTGATGGAAATTTGTATTCTCAATCTGTCTTTGTGTGAATGAATGTGATCTACCAGACTGGAGGAGTCATGAACATGTGTAAAGGCTCAGTCTCCAGGTCAGGAAGTCTTTTGTCATCTTAGCTCTCTTCAAACATAAGTTAAGTTGATTAGCAAACACCTGTGAACTAAAGTCACTCTGCTTTAATATGTGTGTAACTTGTATTTCTATATAAATCCTCAGAACTTAGATGCTCTGGAGGAGATATGAGGGGACTCAGGACAGAGAGAGGAGGAGATGCTCTGGGGTAGAGGCTCAGAAAGGCTGTTGGTCTGTGGCGAGGGCACGACTAGGACCAATAAACCACATGTCTGTATTCCAAAAACTCATCAGGCTTTGCAAATGGATTAATAATTATGATATTATATCACTGATTCTTGAGAGTCGGGACAAAACACCTCAGAAAAACTTTTTAAAAAAATTACACTATATTGATTAGGGTTACATATTCATGTAGATAAAGATCTGTGCTATTAAACCATGTAAAGGTGGTAGGCAGGATGTTAAAAACATTTTTAACAAGTTCACTTCCTTACCATAATGCCTTGTTTTACGTCAACTCACAGATACACTCAAAGTACATAATTATATAATTGTACTAGCCCAATAAGAATCTTAAGTTCTGATTTATGTTGTAAGAGTATATAGTTACTGTGATATGCAATAAAATGTAATATATATACTTAAGGCTTAATTTTAGACTTTTATCAATACCCAGATTTAAAAAATGGCATTTTCAAACTTTATCTTTTTTGTGCCACCATAGGAAAAAAAAACCCTTAAATGAATAAAACACAAAAGGATGTAGATCTGATGATCCTTTATTGCTTAAACAACAAAAACTGAAGAAAACATTTTTTTACCCCACAAAAAATACAAAAACATACATCTGACAGTGCTGATAATGATCTGACGGTGTTGACGGGAAAGTGATGGAGTTGACAAAATGACATTTGCATTTATGATTGATGAAAAACTGCTTTTTAAAACAGATGAAAGAAACAATACATTTAGAAACAGTAATTTCTAGCTTCATTGTGAACATATTTTACTCATCTGCAATAAGCAAACTGTAAAAACTGCACTTTATACTATTATCATTGCCGTATAATTGCACCATTTCCAACTATGCCAACAACAGCCAACATGTTGCTGCAAAACATTGTATACTTCAAAACTAGGCAAATGAAGACAGCAAGAACTGGCAGCTGTTGAAAAAATAATTTAAAAAAACTATTCTTTAAACCAAGAATGTAGCCACACGAGGCACTTATGCCTTGAGTAGCAGGCGGCGGACATGCTCATGCTCTATAAAGTCCAACACATCAGGGGCAATACTGTAGATCTCTCATGTTCTTGATTGGACTGGTGATGCACTGCCAATTAGTTGCACTATGATGTCTTGAACTGGGCAGAAACAGACATCCTACTTGCCACACTTAGGCTTAACCTTTGCTGTTGGACCGTGTGGATGCATAAATTCAACTTTCACATCTTGATGCTCGGTATCCACAGCAATGGTCTTGGCCAGCCACCAGTAGTCATCATAAACTACTGCTAACCAGTCTCCATTACTAAGGCTACTAACAGTCGATACTGTTTTGGATAAATCTGCCACAGATAATACTGTACTGGAATGTATTAAACCAATGGAAAGGCAGGGTATTGCACACTGTCCGAGTCAAACAGACAGGATTCTGTGGCATTGTGGACAGCCTATGGATCCTGTCTAAGAATATCAACACAAAATTACGGTGCACTTTTGGTCTGAGGATCCAAGTAAACTGGATTTGAAAAAAGTAAACACTGACCTTCTTCACAGTTGGTGTATTTTCAATAGTGGAAACTACACACTGCAATACATACACCTTTTAGATTTTACATCAATCAAAGTTATTATAAGCAGGCACAAGTAGCCTAAATCATTCAATGAGCAGACCAAAGCCTATCCAAGTTCTACAAAACAAGTATATTGTACAATAATGTAATTGCATGCTGCATATGTACGTAAATGTGCAGATAACCCCTCGCTCTCAAAAATGATTCTCTTACATTAACATGAGAAAAGAGTATAATATTAGTGCATTAAGCAGTTATTTGTGGATTTGTCAACTCTGTCAGCATAACAACTCCATCAGACATAAAAGCTGATGGAGTTGACGCTGACGGAGTTGACAAAATGATATGTTTTTCTCTTTGCAGAAAAAAATATTGCAGCTAGCTAGCTAGTTTTTTGGCTACTGCTATCTATCTCCATAATCTCAAAAAATACTTTAATTGATTCCACTCTGATTTTTTAAAAGTATCGTAACAGAGAGATGGTGTTGACATGCTCCAGCTGTGACCATAGGATATTTGACATTTATCATCTAAAATATCAAAAAATGTCAAACTTACCAGACCATGTGTGGTACTGCTGCATTCACCAACAGCTAGGAGAATGAAAAGGAGTCCTCTGGGATATAGCTGATCATGTTATTGCCTGATTAAATTTATTATTATTGAAAGTCTGATGGAGTTGACAAAAGCAGTGGACACAAATTTGATGAACTGATTTCTATGGAAAATATTTTTTGATTTTCATGATATATATTGTTTTATAATTTTTTAACCCTTATATTTGATTGGATATAAATGTTTTCACAATTATAGAGGTTTTTAATGTTTTTCAATGCTGGTGACTATTGGGACCTCTTGCTGAGGACAAGAGAAATAACATGGGGCGTCTAACCACTGGTCATACATTTAAGCAAATATACTCCAAAAAAGTAATTATCTATGCTAAAACACAACATCAGTATTCACAATTCCTTTAGATCTAACTTAGTGGGTATGTCAATAATTTTTTATTTGTTTATTTTTTATATAAATAAGACTTTTCTACGTGGGACATGTTTTGTCCCGACTCTCAAGAATCAGTGATATATTTTTTCCAGAACACCAACTTTAAATGAAAGCACTTGTGGTGTGCAAAACGGGCCTTTAAAGGATTTAACCATGTTATAACTTACAGTATAACAGGGTTCCCAGCTGAAACACCAGAGCAGAGTGAGAGCCATGCTCTGAAACAGATCTGTGACCCTCCCTGCCATACTCCTCCTGTGAAACTGACCTGAGATCTTTGACAGACACAGTGTAAATGTAGCTCTCTCTCTCTGTTGTAATACTACTACTACTACTACTACTATTATTATTATTATTATTATTATTATTATTATTATTATTATTATTATAACACATAGAATACATTTGATATTGCGGGGTTGTCTGAGTTAATTTGTAATTAAGCAAAGCCAAAGAGAAGACAATTAAACAATTAGTTCATTGTCTAACAGGGGAGATAGTTCATGGTCCATGAAAGGGTTCAAGTTCATAAGGGGCTGGGGTCGTGTCCTAGTCACTTCATAGAGAGTGTTATACAGGCACATCCCATGCGCCACATCCACGCACCACGTCCATGCGCCACATCCACGCACCGTGTCCATGCGCCACATCCACGCACCGTGTCCATGCGCAGCGTGAAGGAGACCATTTGGACTAGTAGAGGGCGCCAATGGGTCTCTTTCACCACAACACGCAGTAGAAGAAAGACGCCCCGTCCCCTTCCCCTCCACTGACGCACCTGTGACGTACACACGCGCAGACGTATCGCACGGACGCACCGCTCTTGTGACGGCTTCATTCACCCACACTCCGCTCTTCTGTGTGCGTTTTCTGTGCTTGTGTGCCGGTTTGTCTCTGTTGAAAACTGCTTTAGGATCCTGTAGTCATGGCGGACCACGTGGCCAAAGGTGTGGAAAAAGTCTCTATGGGTAAGAGAAAAAATCCTACTCTGAGCTAGCGGCTAGCTCCACTACATGTGTGCAATGTTGCGTCAGTGCTAGTCGTGGATCTGCTCTAGCGTCTATGATCTCTGGTGTATCAGTAGTAACATAAGATGATGGCTGATGGCTAGAAAGGGACACAAGGACTTTCTCAAATATTCATTGGGGTATTGCGATGGGATTGAGTGTGAACCATGCGTGCCGTGCACCTCTTAACTCTTCATCAGACACACCTTGCTTTCTTTTGATCTGATTATTTTATTATTTTATGTTTTTATATCACATGCCCCGACCCTTTGGAACTTGAACCAGGCCATAAAAGAGCCACAGTGATATGTCTTGATCTGACTCAGATTCAGTGCATGTTGTTATCCTGGACATTTTCTCCTCTGATAGACGAGCTGAACCGAAAGTTTTACAGTACAAGTGGAAATATCCACACTGGCGCAGTGGATCCTGTTCAAACTGGTTTAGCTTGAAACCGAAAGTTATTGGAGTAACATCAAATGTGAACCAGGCCGTGCCAAATGCAGTACATTCTGCTGCCGGATCTGCGCCTGTGTCGTGTGGATCAACCAATGAGCAGAGTGACTGCTCTTAATTCACAGCTACATGTGTGTTCAAAGTCCTGACATGACAGGTTTTACTAATAAAGCCTCTTTTTATTTGACTTTGATAGAATTGTCATGAACTTCTTCCAGCGTTGGCTATATTTAGTCATCTCGCTTTCAGGAAGTTGCATCATTTTGAAACCTTTGCGCGAAGGATTCATTTTCGTTTGTGTTAAGTTTTATAAGATTGTGCTCAAACTCATATCAGGTATTGAATCTGAACTTTTCTGACATTTTTATGTTACATTCTACAAGGAATAGCTTTATATGAACATGGTATCATCTCTCCAAATATGTGTGCATAAGAACTACAGCCTGTAGGGTGTCAGTGTCCTGTGAAGGTGAAATGGGGACGACCCAAAAGTGAGCTGAGTGCTCTTGGTTAGTGCTAATGAGAGTCTGATGTTTGGCTCTGCACTCTCCATGACAGTGTTCTCAGCAGTGAGTCTCACACCAAAAGCTGTGATATTCTGGGGTGACAGTTAATGAGGGCGTGGTGGGTGATGACTAAACACTGTCATCTGTGTCCTGTCCCTGTCCTGTGCAGCTGAGGTGTATGTGTCTGACAAATGCGGCAGTGACCAGGATGGAGAGGGCACGGAGCAGAAACCTTTTAAGACTCCTCTCAAGGTCAGTCACCCTCACACCTCTGCACTGACCAGTCTAACAACACACACCTGCAGTGTCCACTGTGTCCAGTGTAACTATACTCACACACACATACACACAAACCTCTGGAGTGAGTCCAGTCTGACCAGTCCCTGTCTCCTTAGGCCCTGCTCTTCGCTGAGAAGGAGCCCTTTCCTACCATCTATGTGGACTCCCAGAAGGAGGGAGAGGTCAGTGCCGTCTCTTTAGCCTTCTCTCATGTGCACTTCATCACATTATGTTAAGTTGATACCAATATGACCACCTAAACCTGTGTGTGACACATGGCTCTTGCCTTTTCAGTACTGGTGTCAAGTATCTGTCAGTACTGATACCAGAGACTTTAGTACCATTGTTTCCTTGGGCAAGACAGTTCACCTGCCTTGCCTGGGAAATGGAAATGAGCCCATCAAGTCTTTTAACGTATACTGTGACCATCCAATAAACAAATGATGATAATAATTGACTGAAAAGTCAATGTCTAGTCTATTATTATTATTATTAATAATGATAATGATAATAGTACAAATGAGCCTGACTCTTCTGTCCTTCTGTCTGCAGCGATGGACAGTGATTTCTAAAACCCAGATGAAAAATGCAAAGAAGGCTTTTAACCGTGAGCAGGCCAAAAGCGACACCAAAGACAAGAAAGAGGTAAGTCCTCTTGTTCAAAAGTCCAATAATGGCTCCTGAACTGGTTTGGTCCTAACCTACTCTGGTTCTGGGTCTGGTCCGGGTCTGACCTGCTTTGTGCATGTTCTAGGCAGAGGACAATGAGAGAAGAGAGAAGAACCTAGAGGAGGCCAAAAAGATCGTGATTGAGAACGACCCCAGTCTGCCTGAGCCTCACACGGTAACACAACAGCAACATGTCACTGTCTAACTATGTCACTGTCCAAACTATGGCCCGGGGGCCTCATTTAGCCCACAGACATTTTTTTTAATCTGCCTTTTTAATAATAATTTCTGTTTTGTTTTGTTTTTTTGCATTTGTTAAGTTCAGTTCCCAATGCATGTTGTAATCACATCTAGATGTAATGCTATTTTGAGTAAAGACTGAAATCTGAACTGCTCAACCCCATGTATTCAGTTTGTAGAGGGGTAAACCACAGGGACATTTCGGTCTCTGTAGAGGATATGGAGAGGATTTGCTAATTGCTCTCAAACTGCACTTGTTGAAGTAATCTTTTGTGGTACCGTGTGGGCCTATGTACATCTTCATCTGTGTGTTAAAGGTAATGGCTGTAACATGTGCCCCTGCTGGTTTAAAGGGGAAGTACAATCACGACTGAGCAGTTGTATACTGAGCACATGGCATATCACACGGAGCCCTTTCAGGTTTATCACAAACTGGTTGTAGATTTGCAGTTGCAGGATCTGTCAGATCGCGGGCTGAGCTCATTGTACGGGATATTGGTTTGGACCAAATGTAATCTGTCAGATTTTAAACCATGTCTCAGATTTTAAATGGTGGAATAAACATTACACCTGTTGAACTTGTGATCTGTAAACTCTCTTTGATTTCACAAAAATGTTTTTTTTTCTTGGAGCAATGGTGTCTTAAAACATGAATATAAACATTACTCGTGAATCACTCCAAACACAACTTAAATGAGATGGGGAAATGACTTGATCAAAGTTTATAGTTTTTCCATTATAGCTCTCCTTTAATGTGCTCTGTGCAGGTGAAGATCCGTCAGCTGGAGGAGAGGCGCGGCACCAGGGTCAAGGTGTTTGGGTGGGTCCATCGTCTGCGGAGACAAGGTGAGGACAACACACACAGCCCTGAATGTAGACTTGCCCCCATAAGGCACTGAAGCACGATATGTTGCTACCATAGACTCTATAAAGACGTGGATGCAATGCTCGCGGTTATAGGGGGGAATTTGGAGCCAGGCTCCATATTAGTAATAGGATTTTTTTACAGACAAAATGTTTACATAATACCAACATTTTCAGACCAAAATGACTAGGCTCACTGCATCCGTTGCAGAGAGAGGGACCACAAAATTCCAATATATGTCAGTGGGAGCCAGAGTCAGAAGGAGCCAGAGGGGCCCGCATGTTAGCTTCCTATTTGGAACTCAGTGGTTAGCATGTTGGCTATGTCCATTTATACAGTCTACTGTTGCTACAGAGATTTAGAGATAAACAATGTAACTCAGACTATTACTACCTTTGACACAATGCAGGAGAATCCTGGTGGACCCTCTTCTAAAATGCTCTGGGTCACTAAAACGCCTGAGCTGCAACAAATAAACAGCGGATTGACCCAATAAAAATCCACTATTTCTACATTCACTATATCATTACATACACATGACATAGCTCTTTCCAAAGAAGGTGTACACACGATAAATATTGAGACCTAAAATAGATTGTTTCAGCTTTGATATATGATAAGTGGATCTAGTGATTATGTGTGTGTGTTCTAGGGAAGAACCTGATGTTCCTGGTGCTGCGTGACGGCACAGGCTTCCTGCAGTGTGTCCTCTCAGACAAACTGGTACGTCTTTGTCCTGGACATGTCCACATGGGTCATATGTTGGACACACAGGCCCTCGTTATACAGTGTGGATGAGTATAGTGCATGATTTCCATCTGGTGGTGGGTTTCCTCTGAAGTTCAAGCTGAGTTTAGAGTAAGTTTTATTTGTTCTCTTTTAGGTAAGTCCTGCTTCAGAACTGCTCTGTAACGTGTGTAGTCTCATTTTAGACCTAGAATAGTCCTGTTTTCCAGCTGGTTTAGATCTGATCAGATATTTTCTATAGCTTTAAAAGTTTCATTGCTCTGTTTGTTTGGCTGTTGCCAGTAATCTCAACTAATCAGTTTTTGAAATAGTCATCCATAATAGCTGTGGACAGTGAACTGATCTATAAACACCAAAACATGTGATTAACTGCCAGAACAGATTCTATGACTCAGATGACTCAGACAGAACAATAATTATGTGAAAAATACTATTAGTAGTAGTAGTAGTAGTAAATGTCTTAGTCTAAGGCTCAGCAAAGCCTCTCAAAGCACCACACTGTGGTGATTTTTCATTCCCCACAGTGAATGGTGAGACTGTAGCCACAGCTGCCTTGTACTAAAAGAATGGTTAGTTGCAGCCTTAGTTACATACTATTGAGTAGTGTTTATTTCCTTTTTGATACTAGAGGATTTTTAGTTATTCTTAGATTTTTAGTTATTCTTAGCTCAGTTCAGTATTTATTAAGATATGTTTTCTAATGTCAAGAATAAAAGTCCTCCAGCAGGGAGCATACAGGTGCTAAAACATGAATGAACATGAAATGTCTGTCTGAGGGTCACTGGCAAATGTTATTTTACATATGGTTGAGTATTTCTGGTCCTGTCTACTAGCAGGCACTTTAAAGAGGGTGTACGTTTGAGTTCCTGTGGTGATTGCAGTGTGTAACCTGAGGTGTTTTGTTGCAGTGTCAGTGCTACAATGGCCTGGTGTTGTCCACAGAGAGCACAGTGGCTCTGTACGGCATCGTCACACCAGTCCCCGAGGGCAAACAGGTACAGGCTCACCATCACCACGCACACATACACATACACATACACATACACATAGATATAGACATATACATAAATACACACACACACATATACAGAAATACACAGACACACACACAGTGATGAGGGGACACGGTGGGAGGCTGACACACTTTGGACCCCTAAAAGAGGGGAGGGGGAGCGCTTTATGCAGTGAAACACTCGGGATCTGTGCTGTTCCGAAGGCAAAGGCATTTGAGGTGGTTATTGCAGGACATGTAATGATGAGGGGAAAAATGGAGATTAGATTTTTGAGTTGAGAGGTTTTAAACTAAACTTTAAAAAAAAAAATGTCAGAAAATGTCACATTTTTCTTCAATTAAGAACTGCTGATAGTAAAATTTCAAACTGGATTTTGATACTATGGAATACTTCGATGAACAGTACCAATTCCAATACCATGAGAATAATAAAAACATGATTTGGTTGTCCAGGTAGGTTCCATGGGAGTATACTGGTCTACATATGTGTATCCAGTTTTAATTCTAGTATTAGTATCAGTTAGTATCACGTTTTATATTTTCTTTTGACAAGTCTGCAATTAATGCCTTTTGGATCTTAGGCTGTGGGTTAATTTGAATAAGGCTTCAGGAGTGAGTTACTGGTGTGCTTGACATTGCATAGTGAAAAAACTGAACACTTTGTCTGTGTGTTTCCCCAGGCCCCTGGAGGCCACGAGATGCACTGTGACTTCTGGGAGCTGATCGGCCTGGCTCCTGCAGGGGGCGCTGATAACCTTCTCAACGAGGAATCCGACGTGGACGTGCAGCTCAACAACAGGCACATGATGATCCGCGGAGAGAACGTGTCCAAGGTCCTCAGGGTCAGGTCCACCGTCACACAGTGCTTCAGGGACCACTTTTTCGACCGCGGCTACTACGAGGTCAGCACACACACACACACACACACACACACACACACACATACTATAAGGTCAGTATAATGATATGGAACTTTCAAAACGTCACTGACAGCTCTTGTCACCTTGAGTGATACTGATATGTTAGATGTTTAGCTCTGGCCCATGGACTCCCTCTTTCTGCCCAAACAAGTCCTTTATTAAAGACTTAACCACTCCAAAAGAATGGCCCACCTCTCTGTCCTCTGTGGGTGGAATCTTTGAGGACTTTAATGAAGCCAGTGAACAGCAGTTGGAAGCTGCCACAGACCAGTGCCGTCCTGTTCCTCTGCCCTCAACCCCTCTCACTTCTCTTGCTGCAGATCACCCCTCCTACCCTGGTGCAGACGCAGGTGGAGGGTGGCTCCACCCTCTTCAGCCTGAATTACTTTGGGGAACAGGCCTACCTTACACAGTCCTCTCAGCTCTACCTGGAGACGTGTATCCCTGCTCTGGGAGACACCTTCTCTATCGCCCAGTCATACCGCGCTGAGCAGTCCCGCACCCGCCGGCACCTGTCCGAGTGAGTACCCAGAAGCACCCACATACGCACAGGGAGCACCTACACACAGGGAGCACCCACAGCTACATTATGATGATGCTTTCAGGTACATATGAATGAATCATGTCACCGCTGTGGTGCGTTCAGGTACACCCACATTGAAGCCGAGTGTCCCTTCATCACGTTTGAGGACCTGCTGCAGCGGCTGGAGGACCTGGTGTGTGACGTGGTGGACAGAGTACTCCAGTCTCCCGCAGGACAGCTGCTCTACGACATCAACCCTGTACGTCCAATGTGTCCGACATATGTCCAATAGCACTCTGGTCCTTAGATCATTAGCTACGGCTTTGTATGAAAATGTGCTCTATTGTTTGGTCTGAAAAAACAAAAACTAGTCCCACACTTCCTCTATTCAAGGTTTTAGATAACATAAATGGCCCTGAATGATTCACTGAAGGTAAATCCAGGCATGGTCAGGGGACTGAATTCATAATATTTCTTTATTATTTATTTTTCACCTACACCAGCCCCTCAAGATCATATGGACAGGCTGCATCCACCCTGAGGACCCTAGAGATCAGACAGATCATTCTTGTGCTCATAAGCAAGGCACTGCACCTTAACACTGGTGTACTGTGTATATACGAGTGGCAATGTGTCTCATTTATTCCTCTCTCCGGTGTGTGTTGTCACTGTCAGGACTTCAAACCGCCCAAGCGTCCCTTCAAAAGAATGAACTACACCGAGGCCATCGAGTGGCTGCGAGAACATGATGTGAAAAAGGATGATGGCACCTACTATGAATTTGGAGAGGTGAGGCCTACACCTGCTCTGCTCTACAGGCTCTGACCAAGAGCCCTGCTGTGGGGGGGGGTCAGGTGCTATAAGGATTGGGCAGCAAGCTGAGGTAACACCATTATAACAAGACTAAAAGCTCACAAGAGTCAGATTTACATAATATAGGACCTTTTAAGTCAAAGTACAGCTGTAATCATTAGCAGGCTGTGTAAACAGCTTGAGAATAAGAAAATGGAAGGTCAGTATAAGCCATTTGTCGAGTGAAATCGCCTCTCTCACACATGGAGTACAAAGTATGAAGTAAGTACGGAGTTTCTTTTTTCGTGCTCATGCACCACTGAGACCAGCACCAGACATCCATCTTGGGTTCCTCTCCCTGGTGTCCTTCCACTGCCATGATCTGCCTTTGGTTCCTGGCCCACACAGCCTTACATGTATCCTGTTGTATCTCCAGGACATCCCCGAGGCTCCAGAGAGGCTCATGACTGACTCCATTAACGAGACCATCCTGCTGTGCCGCTTCCCCGCTGAGATCAAGTCCTTCTACATGCAACGCTGCCCCGAAGACCGCCGCCTCACCGAATCTGTACGCCAACACACACAAGCACAGCCACCTTTCATTGTTTTTATGTGAAATGTTAAAAGCACTGCACCTGATTTCTAAGGACTTCAAAGCATAAAAAACAGAATGAGTTCACTTTTAATGATTGGCAGTGGTCCAAAGTTATTTCTCACTTACCTTATGTATTCACCACATTCATGAGTTTGTAAGCACTTTTCACAACTCTGAGGTCATAGTAGAGTAGTTCTACTTGCACTTCTACACAGTAAGTCAAGCCACAACTAGCATGTTAACGTGCACATCTTGACCTTCGGACAATAAAACACTATATAGTTGGATGCGGACCTATTTTAACCTCAAGAGCTTCTTATACAATATATCTGTACTGGGGCAAGAGACATTTGTTCAAATCCATGAAAATAAATGGATACAGCAACTTATGTGCATAAGCAGAAATGTAGTGATGTGTAAAGAGCTCTTCCTGTCTGATGCCAGTGTGTCTGTGTTGTTCAGGTGGATATTTTGATGCCAAACGTGGGTGAGATTGTGGGAGGGTCCATGCGTATTTGGGACAGCGAGGAGCTGCTGGATGGCTACAAGAGAGAGGGCATCGACTCAACGCCCTACTACTGGTACACAGACCAGGTAACGCCCACACGCCTGCACACGTGCACTCTGAGAGGGTTAGGTTGTTAAGGACATTACATTGACTTGCATTCATTTCCTGGAGACTGATCCTAAGCTTAACCTTAATGAACAAAACAAAACTTTAAACCATGTGATTTAATATTGATGGATTTACTATTAAAGGGTCCGGATGTTTGGTTCCCACAGCGCAAAAGGTTCCTATGAGTGAAAGTGTATATATTTCAGTCCTTACAATGTGACACACACATTGCCCAAAGCATATACGTACTGATACGACCCCAAATGGGTAACTAATATATTTTCATTAACATTTTAGAAACTCAAAATAATTCACCAAAACTTGGTCACAGATGGCTTGTGTATGTTATTTTTATCGACTGTTCTGTTTGTTTCCAGAGGAAGTACGGCACATGTCCTCATGGAGGCTATGGTCTGGGTCTGGAGCGCTTCCTCACCTGGCTCCTGAACAGATACCACATCAGAGACGTGTGCCTGTACCCACGCTTCATCCAGCGCTGCCGGCCATGAGCGCCCCCCATACTGTCCAACTGCGCACGCACGCACACGCACACACACACGCACACACACACGCACACACACACACTCTGCATTCAGTGCTCCCGGCCTTGAGAGCGCCTCCTACTGTCCAACTACGCACGCACACACACACACACACACACACACACACTTTGCATTCAGCGCCTCCTACTATCCAGCTGCATACACACACACTTTACCTGTACTCATGCTTCATTTAGCACTGCCTGCTCTAATGTCACACTCTACTGACCAATTGCACACACACCGCAGGTTCTGCACCGTGCTTCATCCAGTGCTTTGGACCACATTTGCAACCCCTCCCCAGGTTCATCTTCACTGTTCTGTCCCTTGGCTGTCTCTCACACACCACAGGAATACTGTACTAGACAGCACAGGCTCAGTCTAAATGTATCATGTTCTGTGAAGATTCAATAAATTATAAAAATATAGACCTTTTCACTCATTTCATTGTCACTGCTTTTCCAAATGGTTCTTGTATGGCCAACAAAGGGCAGTAGTTGCTGAGTCTCATGTGGCCTTTGTTCTAAAGCCGGAGTTCACGTACTCCACAATGTGCTGAATCTGAATCCATGAATCTGTAGCAGGTCAAGTGTAAAAGGTTTAATCGGACTGGCTCATCTAAAGCAAAGTCTGAACAGCATTTGGGACTCCATTATTTGTGCACAGTTCAGACAGAACACCTGACCTGATGCTCGCACTGTCCTCTAGTTGGAGCTCTCGGTCTTTCTACTGTTCCAGGGCACTATGGAGATGGGCCCCACGTTTTGCTTCGTAATATATATATTATTTTTCCCATCAGAACATCTATTCTTATCCTTAAGGTCATGCGCGTTATGTGTGAAGATGTTTGTACATGATCATGTTTAGTATATGTCTAGTATATGTTTGGCATGGAAGCATCACGAAGTCTAGTCCCGCTTTTGTTGTGAAATTCCAAACCGGACGTTGCGTTGGAGGTTCGCCCCGGTTCCGCTTATGTCATGTCAGGAGCAGCTGCTGAGGCTGAAGGAATCCTGCGGCACATCGGAGTGGACAGTGAGGGGACGGGACTGTCTCCGTGTTCCGTAGCGCCGTTTAACTGAGCCTGAGCCGAGTGAGAGCCGTGCGGAGTGGCGGAGGGAGCCATGGCGGGACTGGGCAGCGCGGGCCGCCTGCTTTACTGTGAGTACATCCAGCGCTCCTTCTCACGTTCAGCTGTTTGGAACTTGTGCACAGTCGCAGCCGGTTCCCCTCCGGTCCTCTGCTGTCTCTGTCCGGTTCTGTGACCTCAAGCGACCCGGCCCGTCCCCCGAGCCGCGCTGGACACTGGGGAAACACGCTGTTGACACTGGCGACGGCTGACGCGCACAGACGCACAGTTCCGCTCATGCTGTAAAGTTATTACAACATTACGCTTCAATTGTTTTGCTTTTCTCTACTGCTCATAACGTAGTCTGTGTCACCGACCCAAACCACGGTATAAGTGCACTGCGATGCTCTTACGTTAGTATTACAAAAGCGTTTAGTGCTGCTTTTCCCCTCTCGGTGCTTTACGCATGCAGCTTCTGCAGGTTACGCACAGTAGATGTCCTGTTTTAGAACACGTTTCTCTGACACTAAGCGGACAGTAAACCGTGACAAGCGTGTCCGCGTACTGAGGGAGTTGTGTACACTACTGTCCGTGAAATGGTCCGAGTTACACAATTCCAGCGTTGTCAACTTGCGTAACGTGAAGAGTGGTCACCTAGCGGCGACTTTGGGAACAGTAGACAATAAACTATCTTGTGAATATGCAACCAGGATGATCTGACTACAGTGAACTAAATATGGGCCCAAATAAGAGAAACATGTTGCTTCATTTGTGCTTAGGGTTGTAAAAAGTATTGAAAATCAGATACTGGTTTTGAAACTAGATGTTCATTTGAGCAGGTATCAATGCCAAAAAAGTCCCATTGACAGGACAGACACGAACTTTTCCTGAATGTCTAGAATGATCTGGAACTATATCAGAACAAGTATAAGAGCACATAGACCAATATATGCCCATGGACCACAGTGGAACCTGAGTGGATTACACAGATATTACACATTTAATGTGGAAGATCACAGGATATTGTTTAAAGAAAGAGTGTATTTCATTGTCATCATCAGACACGGTATTGAGTTTTGAGTATCAAGTCTATTCCTCCTGACTAGTATTGAAATCAAGTTGGAAATTTTATGACAACATTATTTTTCATGTAGCATCATTTGTACAGGTGTATTCATGCATGATCCTGATAAATGTGCCTATAGTTTGTGGCACTCTTGGTGTAAAATTCTTCTTGTTTTGTTAGTATTGTCTAAACTGGTACTCTCACTGGGCTCTCGCTGTATAAAGAAAAGAGAAATGATATGAAAACATGCCTCAGGTTTGTCCAGCTGAGCAGCCAAATATCCTTTGTTCTAAACCTCCTGAGGCTAGAGCTCCACCTCTCTTTTGTCATCACTCGAAAGTCTTCTTCCTCTTCCTGATGAAAAGTTGGTCCAGCTTTCTAAAATCACTTCCACTAGCCAGACACTTACTAAAAAACTGTATGTACTTCTCAAAATGTCTTACCAACTTGATTATTGATTATTGTTTAACCACTTGGTCTGTTATATGCCCCACAACACTTAACACACTTAAAACCATAACAAACTAATTTCCCACCACCACTGTCACATAAAGCATAGGCTTTTGGACTTTAGCAACATGTTCATCCTAAAAAGGGCTTGTCTACCACCACCAGGGGTGACTTGGTCATACCCCAGAATGTTACAGCAGCTCTTTTAAAGCTCAAATGAAAAATTAGTTATGGTTAAACCAAACACGTCCTCATGTAAATCATGCTGTGTAAAGCGTCTTTGGGGACTTGTGTCTGTGAAAAGCGCTGTAGAAATAAAGTTACCTTACTTTACCTCATGTAGAGCTGCATTGTGATTTTAATTGATTGTCTGTGGACACATATTTGTGTATTGAGCATGAATTGCATGTGGCCAAATTGACTTCAAAATAATGGGGATTGTGCAATATTTTATTGTTTGGCCCCCTGTGAGCGCAGCCTTTGGGACAGCAGATGGAAGGCTTAGGCTACAATCCATTAACATGCTCTGTCCCAATCAAATAAATACATTAATTAAATCAATTATAATCCTAATGAACTGGGCTCCAGAATTACTATACAGCAACATAGCATTGTCATAATACAAAAAATTCTAACTCTTATTTTGATACTAAGGACCGTCAGTACTCATTACAATACCACTATGATTATAAAGAAACATTTCAACATTAAAGGTCCTATATTACCTACCTTTTGCCTTTAGTTCATGAGGCAATGGGCAATTCCAGATCTGAAGTTAAACAAAGGATTCTGGTGGTGTATGGAGTTTAAAAACACAGTGGAGCACTTCCTTTATTACATCACAAGGTGGAACAGAGTGTTTTCTGTTTGAGAGAAGAACTCATCTTAAATCTGCAGGATTTGTGTTAAGCTTGTGTCAGTGAAACAAAACACAACTCCAGGTCTGTTTTCAATGAGGAAACAACTCCCTCAGTGGTGCAGGTTCCACAGTGCTCCATGGGTATTTACTAGTCTGTGCTCTTATACTTGTTCTGATGCAGCTCAAGATCATTCAAAAGACATTCAGAAAAGGTTCATTTCTGATACCTGCTCAAATGAGCGATTCTAGTTTCTAGTAACCCTCTTGTTTGTAGGAGAAATTGTAAACCACCTGTTCACACATTCATACACCAGGGAATTGCACCATCAGTCTGTGGGGCAGTTGATATGACCGCTCAACCAACAACGTTTATGCCAAGAGCTGCATTCGAACTGCCAACCTTCACATAAAAAGGCGCCCACTTAATGTAGTTTAAAGTTCCCTCGGGGAGAACTGCACCTTTCAAGTGAGCTGTGCTCCTGACTGTCTCTGTGTGCTGTGCTCCTGACTGTCTCTGTGTGCTGTGCTCCTGACTGTCTCTGTGTGCTGTGCTCCTGACTGTCTCTGTGTGCTGTGCTCCTGACTGTCTCTGTGAGCTGTGCTCCTGACTGTCTCTGTGAGCTGTGCTCCTGACTGTCTCTGTGTGCTGCGCTCCTGACTGTCTCTGTGTGCTGCGCTCCTGACTGTCTCTGTGTGCTGCAGGTGTCCGGAGCAGCCTGCAGCTCTATGTGAGGAGACGCTCCACCGCTGCAGCTCTGGCCCCGACGGCAGCTCCAGACATGCAGGAGAACAGGTACTGCTGCAGGAGAACATGTACTACAGCAGGACAACAGGTACTAGAGCGGGACAACAGGTTCTAGAGCGGGACAAAATATATTACAGCAGGAGAACAGGTGCTAAAGCAGGAGAACGGGTACTACAAAAAACAAGTTTTACCATAGGAGGACAGGTGCCACTGCATACAGTGATGTAAAGTATGGATGTGATGGTGTGTTTTCAGAAAGCCGAAGACGGGGATCCTCATGCTGAACATGGGAGGCCCTGAGAAACTGGAGGACGTCCATGACTTCCTTCACAGACTCTTCATGGACACAGACCTCATGAAGCTCCCAGTGCAAAAGTACATCACTTCAAAACCTCTTTCACATTTTTGAGCTTAATGGAAAATCACACACTTACCATTAGCTTCACAATTTGTTAATGATTGAATCTCTCATTATTACTTTATTTGTCCCGAGGGGCATTTTAAGCACATTGAGCAGTTGTTTGTTTTGGTCTGTGATGAGACCTCAAAACGTTTGCACTGGAACGTCTTCTGCCATATTTGGTGAAGAGTTGCACAGTCTGTTGCACTATTGTAAAAAGTCTGTAGCTCCATGCAGGGTCACCATGGATACAGGCAAAACAAACTGCTCTAATCAATCACAATCCAATAGTCCTTACCTTCTGTTTTTTGAACAACACATGCTGTACGTCTTAATTAATCAAAATCCAAAATGTCAAGTAAAAAATGTAAGATAAAAATGTAAAGTTTAAAAACTACCAGCCTGTCAACCACAAGAGCAGCCAACCACAGCCAAGCAACTATGGAATCCTATTCAGTGAATTCATAATAATGTTCTCTTAGTACCTTTACTATGGGCAGATACAGCAGATATTCTGATACACCAGCTACACCTACTGCCTTGTGTATTTAACCAAAGCAACATGGCCACATGGGTCCACACCAGGGCTCTACAGTGCGCCCATTTCACTCACATTTGCGAGGAAATATTTCGTCGTGCGAACGAGGAAAATAAAACAGGGGCACCTGTGCGAGTGCTTCTGCAGCACAATAAGGAGCTGCGCACAGACGCAATGTGATGAGTTAAACGTTCTACATGTATCAAACATTTGGGACGCACTCACACTAGGACTTCAGAACCGCGCCCAAGCCTGGATCACCCCTAAAGCGCGACACGCCCAGCGCGAGCGCAACCGAACCGTGCCCGGGCACTACACCTCCGACCGCGCACGACCCCAACATACGAGCTCCGGGTGTGCGGCGATATCACTCATACGAACAAACTCCAAAACTTCAAAACACACCCACGCCTCCTTAAACGAGGAGCGGCACTGCAGCAGGACCCACACCCGTCCCACCACTCAGTAGATTCCCCTGTGCCGCTGGACTTCCCTCTCTAAAGCGAGAGCTTTGTCTCGGTCTTGTCTCGGACTCGAGCGCATTTGGACTCGGTCACGTCACGGACTCGATGTCTGAGTACTGAGTGCATCATATTTCATTACGGCCGCTGCTGTCGCCAATAAACTTGTACCAGTGTGCGGGACCTGTGCGCTGGAGCCCGTGGACACTGCACCGCCAGCGCGCGGCTCATCCACAGCTCCACCCTCAGCGTGCGTCACAGGGCAGGTTAAACATCTGCCCTGTGAAAAAAACAAATTTTATGTCAGTGTCCGCACAGAGCAGGCGATATGTGGGCTGAAGGTTTAAAAATTCTACCCACTTTATTCACATCGAAGCAGTTTTGTGTAAAGTGCCAGTGGAAGTTCTCTTAAAGAAGAGGTTCTCAAACTGTGGGTAGTGTTGTGTTTTAGTTTTAGTTTTTCCTCGAGTGATGCAGAAAAGAGGGAGCCACTGTCTGTGTGAATGCTCTTTTATGTTAGCGTAGGTCCAAAAAGGGGCGCAGAGTGTTTCAGTGCAGTACAGTCTGTTTGGCTTATTTTAAGTCTAAATGAATATTAATCAGATAAAATGGAGATAGACTGATTAAAAACACAGTGATTGTGCAGGAAAAGTACAGTCATAATTCTTTTGTGTTTTTTGTATAAAATTCATTCAAATAAGTCGGTGTGCGCAAGTTCTGCACTGTAATAAACATTCAAAACTAAAACCTATTTGTGCCCCTATTTGTTTTTCTGTGCTCCTAAAATTTTTGACTTAGGGGCACATGTGCTCGTGAAAAAAAAAGCTAGTGTAGAGCCCTGGTCCACACGATAAACCACTCCAGAACTCTGCATTGTCCAGGGAAAAATACTTACTGCAGATTCAGTAAATAACCCAATAAATGTTACGCAAGTGTTGATATTGTAACATAACAACATAATAATGCCGCCCTATTTGTTAGTACTAAGTAGTTTTGTGTATGTACTGCTCACCCTGGCTGAGCTCTGGTGTGCTGGATGCTGTGTGCAGTAAACTGGGCCCCTTCATCGCCAAACGCCGCACCCCGAAGATCCAGGAGCAGTACAGTAAGATCGGAGGTGGCTCTCCCATCAAACACTGGACCTCCATGCAGGGAGAGGGAATGGTGAAGCTACTGGACCATATGAGCCCCGAGACAGGTACCACACTGGCCTTTGGCTCCCACATCCTACTCCTAACATG
Source organism: Odontamblyopus rebecca (assembly GCA_030686955.1). NCBI lineage: Eukaryota > Metazoa > Chordata > Actinopteri > Gobiiformes > Gobiidae > Odontamblyopus > Odontamblyopus rebecca. The sequence continues at coordinate 13,755,955 of CM060653.1, read as the reverse complement.
CACTATACTAAACGAACTATGCGAGTATCATACATCTAATAACAAACACTGAGCTGGAGGGATGCATGGCTCTATCAGTTTTTAATTGGATGTAAAATTCTTCAGTCGTCCAGGCAGAATCCATGGCAAACGATGAGCAGCGAAACATCTTCTACCTAAAATTCTTGTCTAGTAGACAAATTGAACTCTACCCTTTGCCATGTTTAGTTGTATCTTCACCACTCCCCTTTAGGGTTATTAAAAGTACTGAAACTCAGTTATTTATCAATACTAAAGGATCAAAACAAGTTACTCATTTGAGATATTGAAGTCACATTGACAGGACAGAAATGAACCTTTTCTGAATGTCTTTAGAATGATCTGGAGCTGTATCAGAACAAGTATAAGAGCACATAGATTAGTGTACACCCATGGAACACTCTGGAACCAGCCTGCACCACTGAGGGATACACACATATAAGGACACATGGGAATAGAAGAGAAAGTACTTCCATTTAATGCTGAAAATCCCATTCTACTGACTAAGAGTGTTTTTATTGTCATTATGGTATCAGTCAGTAGCGAGTATTGAGTCTATTCCTTAGTATAGAAATGTGTTTGTAATTATAGTGTCTTGACGACACTACTCCCTGAACATTGTGCATAGGCTTTCCAAAGTGTTTCCTGTGTCCCTTTGCACAGAGAGCAGCAGCAGTAGTGTTAGAGCAGCGGTCCTCCCTGTTTAACGCCCGTCTGTCTGTGCTGCAGGAGATAGTAGCAGAGTGAAGGAGTGGCCCTGTGTTGTGACCGCTCCTCTGACCACTCCCCTGATAACTCTGACAGTCGTCTGAAATCTTGACTATAGCTTTTTACAAGCACATTCACAGACTTCAGATGCCCAGCTCTCAGATGCAGAGTGGTTCATAGTCACGCCCACGTTTTGCACAGAGGTGACTCTTCCAGGGCCATAGTGCTGTTTGTCCAGAGGAGGGCGCTGCGCACAAAGCTCTGTGTGCTTGCTTTATTTAAGGTGCAGTTCAGATGCTGAACTTGCAGTGAACATCTCGGCATTACATTACACAGTTTCTTTTCTCTGTTGAGTTGTTACTTACTGCATTGCTCCGTCATCACCCCCCTATGGCTTACAGATGTGGCATTAACGTAATCTATCTTTGGTTAATTCTAATTTTTATTGGTCAAACACTTTCATCATATTTACGGTAAGCAGGCTTGCTTTTTTTTAGTGCAGTTCATGTTTTTTATAATATTGCACATTTAGAATATGTTTTAAGATCATTGTGTTATTGTTTCCATATCATGCATTAGTTTACTGTTTATTGTCTATATTCTGTCAGTACTAAAAGGGTCTCGATGTTTGTGTGGACATGTGCAGCTCCTCACAAGTTCTACATCGGGTTCCGCTACGTCCACCCTCTGACAGAGGAGGCCATCGAGCAGATGGAGAATGACGGAGTGGAGAGGGCCGTGGCCTTCACCCAGTACCCCCAGTACAGCTGCTCCACCACAGGTCAGAGGTCACATATTCACCACAGGTCAGGTCACATGCACCACCACAGGTCAGAGGAGCCTCCACTTTGGTAATGGGTGGGGTTAATGTTAATTGGTGGGAAATTCAGTATGGCAAAAAGTTGTTAGCATTTTATAAGGTCCATGTTTAGATTTGTTTAGAAGGATCATTCTCAGTCCGTCATGGTAAAATGGCCTTGAATCAATTATTAAACCAAACGAGACATTACATTTAAAAATAATTATTTAAAAAAAATGATATCCATCCATCCATCCATCCATCCATCCATCCATCCATCTTCTCCCGCTTAATCCGGCTGGGTCGCGGGGGCAGCGTGCTGCCCAATACTCATAGCACCTGACCCCCCCTATGAACCCCTCTGCAGGTGGTGAGCCCACAGGAGGGTGGACAACATGGTCCTTGTCCTAGTTCATAGGGGTGCGGGCATGTTTTGGGTTGATGGGGGAAACCGGAGTACCCGGAGGAAACCCATCCAGACACGGGGAGGAACATGCAAACTCCACACAGAAAGGCCCGGGCGACCCGGGGATCGAACCCGCAACCTTCTTGCTGTGAGGCCTGAGTGTTGCCACTCAGCCACCGTGCCGCCAAAAAATAAAATGATATCCTCTAATAAAAAATATCCTCTTCTCGTTAATTGACTGAACATGTCTTGTTTCAACAGGGAGCAGTCTGAACGCCATTTACCGTTACTATAGCAACAGAAGCGAGCAACCCAAAATGCGCTGGAGCGTCATTGACCGGTGGCCCACACACCCTCTGCTGGTGGAGGTGAGACAGCCCCGCCCCTTTGCACCACACCCCTGTGTCCCGTATCAGCGACGGGCCACAGCCCTGTTTCCTCCTCTGTCTGATGCTAACACTGTGTGCCTTCAGTGTTTTGCAGAACATGTAAAGAACGAACTGCACAAGTTCCCAGAGGACAAACGGGACGATGTGGTCATTCTGTTTTCTGCCCATTCTCTACCTCTCGCTGTGAGTAAGCAGTCTCTGCTCTGTGCTGTGAGTAAGCACTCTGCTGTGAATAAGCACTCTCTGTTGTGAGTAAGCACTCTGTTGTGAGTAAGCACGCTCTGCCTCTCAGTGTGAGTAACTCAGGGACCTCTGCTCCTCTGAGGGGCCATGTCCTCTGCTCTGATGTGACACTTGTGCTGTTGTCACTCTTCTCAAATCTATTCACTGCTTCTGCAAACACGTGGAGTTCAGGAGGAAGTCGTTTCTCTGCTTCAACGCATGTCAGCCTGTTTAAAACTCTTCTAAGTATGTATGTGTGTGTTAACACTTAGTGTGTGCCATGTGCAGGTGGTGAACAGAGGGGACCCGTACCCTCAGGAGGTGGGGGCCACAGTTCAGAGGGTCATGGAGAGACTGGATTACTGCAACCCCTACAGACTGGTGTGGCAGTCCAGAGTGAGACACACAGACACACACACAGACACACACACAGACACACACACAGACACACAGACACACAGACACACACACACACACACACACACACACACACACAGACACACACAGACACACACAGACACACACACACACACAATTGTGTGGAAGTGCAGAGTGAAGACCAAGTACTTCCTACTTGGACATAGGCAGTAGTGTCATATCTACTGCCCATGTCCAAGTAGGAAATACAATAATAAATTTCACCCAAACAGAAAACAAGAAAAAAATGGTGATGTTGAGTAGGATTTAAACTGTAGCATTTGTCTGCTGTGTGCCAGGTGGGCCCCATGGCGTGGCTGGGTCCTCAGACTGATGAGGTGATCAAAGGTTTGTGTGAGCGGGGTAAAAAGAACCTTCTGCTGGTGCCCATTGCCTTCACCTCAGACCATATTGAGACCCTGCACGAGCTGGACATTGAGTACAGCCAAGTCCTGGGAGAGGAGGTACTCCACACACTGTCTCCCTGGGCTCTTATTCTGGGTGAAAGCTGCTACCCTTGTACTTTAGACCTCTACAAACATGTTCTCAAATGTGTGGTATTCTTGGATTAGTTTAGCGGTTCCAATTTGAGTTTCTCAAATGTTAATGCTAGTGGATATCGTTAAGGGACATTATGTAAGATTTTGATTTTACATTCCATAAACATCATTTAACCCCTTAATGCCGAGTGTCACAAATATGCAACAAACCGTTTGGATCAAGATATAAGCCGAGATAGCGGCTGCATTCCCCCAGTGCCGGTTAGTGCAGACGCAGAACCTTCCTTGGAACTATTGGCAAGCACTTGTTTCTAGTTGCAAGTCACAAATTTGCAACATACCCAAATTTCTTTTCTTATTTTTGCTATAGCCAAATGAATAATCTCAATTTAATTTATAATCTACTTAAAGGCAAAAACACACACACAAAATATTTTTTATATACATTTATATAAATTCAGGCGTTGGGGGTGTCAAGAAGTCTCTCCCTGAGCGACAGAGGGTGCACTGTCACTGATTCATGATTGGCTGCAAGCGCTGGAGTTTAGGTAGTGACCGTTCAGGTCAGAGTCCTTTTAGGATGATGCCAACTGGATTTCAGCATTGAAACTGTCCTGGAACAGTTTTATTCTGGGTTCTGTCCCATTATAATCCCAAGTTCAAACAAAGGGTAACAGATTTTACTAGTTATGTCTTAATGGATCTGAGTCCCTACTCATTTCAGCCTACTGACCTTCATCAGGGGGAACAGAATTCAAAAGTACGATCTGATATTATCCAAATGTTCCGCTAATTTGGCTTCCTTCCATGAACTAATGATTGACAGTTGAATGTTACACCAGAACACATCAGAAGTGAACCTTAAGATGTGTGTCTGTGTTTCAGTGTGGTGTGGAGAACATCCGGAGAGCAGAGTCTCTGAACGGAAACCCTCTGTTTATGAAGGTACGTCACATAACCATAATGTTTAACTCTTTGGTCCTGTGCTTAACCCTTTGGTCCTGTGGTTAACCCTTTGGTCCTTTGTTTAACCTTTCCGTCCTGTGGTTAACCATTTAGTCCTTTGCTTAACCCTTTGCCCCTGTGCATAACGCATTGGTCCTGTGGTTAACCCTTTTGACCTGTGATTTGGTCCTGTGCTGAACCCTTTGGTCATGTGCTTAACCCTTTGGTTCTGTGCTTTAGTCCTGTGTTGAACCTTTTGGTCCTGTGTTGAGCCCTTTGGTTCTGTGCTTAACTCTTTGGTCCTGTGCTGAACCCTTTGGTCTTGTGCTTTAACCCTTTGGCCCTTGCTTAACCCTTTGGTCCTTTGCGTAACCCTTTGGACCTGTGCTTAACCATTTAGTCCTTTGCTTAACTCATTGGTCCTGTGGTTAACTCTGGACCTGTGATTTGGGCCTGTGCTTAACCCTTTGGTCCTGTGCTGCACCCTTTGGTCCTGTGTTGAGCCCTTTGGTCCTGTGCTTAACCATTTGGTTCTGTGCTTAACCCTTTAGTCCTTTCCTTAATATTGGTCCTGTGCCTAACCCTTTAGTCCTTTCCTTAAAATTTTGGTCCTGTGGTTAACCATTTAGTCCTTTGCTTAACCCTTTGCCCCATGCTTAACCCATTTGTCCTGTGCTTAACCCTTTGGACCTGTGATTTGGTCCTGTGCTTAACCCTTTGGTCATGTGCTTAACCCTTTGGTCCTGTGCTTAACCGTTTGGTCCTCTGCTGAACCCTTTGGTTCTGTGCTTAACTCTTTGGTCCTGTGCTTTGGTCCTGTGCTTAGCCATTTTGTCCTGTGGTTAACCCTTTAATCCTGTGTTTAATCCTTTAGTCCTGTGCTGTTCCCTTTGGTCCTGTGCTGTTCCCTTTGGTCCTGTGCTGTACCCTTTGGTCCTGTGCTTTGGTCATGTCCTTGAACCCTTTGGTCCTGTGCTGAACCCTTTGCTCTCTGGTCCTGACAGGCGCTGGCAGACCTGGTCCAGTCCCACCTGAAGTCCAATGAGCAGTGCTCCCGTCAGCTGACCCTGCGCTGCCCCCTGTGCACCAACCCCACCTGTGAGCAGACCAAGGACTTCTTCTCCTTGCAGAAGCTCTAACGCTCCCCACGAGGGTCCTGGACTCTCCCACCCCAGGGCCCAGCACCCACGGGTGTCTGGACTCTACTACGGACACGGCTCTTCTGCACCCAGGATTAAGCCTGGGAAATGGAGAACTGTCTGAGTTCAAATATCACAGTTTGCTGTTGATTTCAATCATTGAGCTTCTTAACCAAACAAAAGCCTTCATCTTAGGATAAGTGATCCCGCTGGTCCAGTCTGCGCAGCCACTTTCTAACTCTCACTGCTCCTGGACACTAAAAATGCCCCGCCCCTTGCTGCAGTCCCTGTAATGTGATTGGACTAGAGCTAAGCAAATGGTTGTGTTCACGTTCTAGAATTTGATATTGTCATAGTTTCAGATGTTGTGCAGGCGCCTCTTTCTGAAGAGGTTGTGAAAGAAATTTTGACTTTTGTATTTATACTGACAGAGAAGATGTCGAAGTTTGTGTCAGTTTTTGTTTCATGTGGATCGGCCCAGGAATTGTAGAGATATGAACCAGAGACCAGGTCAACAAATCTGTGATGTGACAGTTCCACAGCAAACTCCACCTGAGCTCTGACCTGCCTCAGCTCAGGTTCAACCACAGGGAGTCTACAGTCACGTGAACACAACCTTTTGGTGAGGACAGACTGCAGACTGGACAGTCTCAATGCCGTTTGTTTGTTATAGTAAAAAAAAACTGTTTTATGTTCCAGACAAAATGTAAGATTCTGCCATGTCTTTGCTTTTTATATAAATAATTGAAACGCACAAAATATTGAAGTGTACAAGAGCGCAGGTTATGGCCTTTTGAGTTTGATTTGAAATGTCCCTGCTTTCCTGTTGCCGTTAGAAATGAGAGGTGGACTGCACTGCTTTTGACTTTGTGAAAGACTACTGCTCAATATCTTGTGTATTCATGGGTTTAGCATCCTGTTATAGGTGACATTTTGAGGACTCTTTCTTATTTAAAGGATATAATATTTTGTTCCCAGTTGTTAATTTCAATGGTAACAGTTTGAATAGGTGATATCACCAAACCTAGAGAAGAGACGTGTATATGACATGTGCCTTTCACTACACACACACACACACACACACACGTGTGTGTGTAAAACAGTAACACTAGTACAGGCCCAGTCTTGGTTTATAATAATTGTTTTTAAAGTACAATATGTAACTTTTCTGCTAGACTGTTTGTCACGTATATGTCTCCATGGAGATTGTGATATACAGTCAGTTGTTATTGCTTTATCTGTGATGTTCCACAGTTGGGTTTTACATGCCAAGTGCAGGCCAGTCCCTCAGAAAAGTTCATTACTGCAGAGAAAGGGCACTTCAGCTGTGGCCTTGTCCATAAACATGTTTCATTTTCTCAAACAATGTTACAGCTGCATCAATGTAGTTTTTCTAAATGTGTAAAAGTATGTTTATAGTGATAGAACGACACAACAGTCTGCAATAAGTACACAATATCAGCATTAGAGTAGCCCTGTGTATTTGGTGCATATTCATACTTGAAATGAATGTACTGCATGCAGTTTTCACGTCATACATCAGTGAAGTCCTGGTGCTGCCTTCAGCCTAGGGGGCGCTGTTGAACCTCTGATGCTGTTATCTCTGTACTGTTGTTCAGATCAAAGTCACATGTCTTTATTAGAATCATTTGTTTGCCATTGCCAGCATAATGTATGAGCACTCAGTCTTCCTTTAACAAAATGACCCTAAAACTTGAGAATCTTGTGTGTACTTTTTGTGTGTGCAGCGCTCACTTATAAATTAATTAAATTCTCATATTTTCTGATGATTTTTATTTACCTTTTTATTTGAGCATTTACTTTAAACAGACCTATTCTTCAAAATGTACTTTTTACAGTATCTAACCCTGTTCTAGTAGTTTCCTTCTCAATGACTAATCTTTAATCTGCTCTATTTCAGAAGTCACGGTTCTGATCTAAACTCTGTACACGCCCACTGTGATGCACGCACTTCTCCAGTTTGATTTGCTTAATCGGTGATACATGTTGGATTCTGCCTTTTGGGCCAAATGGAAAAAAAAAAACACTGCTCTAGTGTGATGTGCGGCTCTCCAGAGGAGGGCCCACAGCCTGCAGAGCTTTGTTGTTATAGAAACATGCGGCTCTTTGCCTCTCATCATATTTTCTATATACTGCGGCTCTTTGCCACATTTCATGTTTATTTTTTCCCTCTTAAACCACACTCAAATCCATCAGAGGGTATTAAAAACCAAGCCCCCCACCCGCAGCTTCACGTGAAACACTCTGGCGTGACTCGGGCCCGTCACGAGCTCCTGGAACTTGACGCACAGGCCATGCACCGTCGCCAGCTCGTGCACAAGCGACAAGTCCAATTTGTGCATGTCCGCGTTCACATAGGCACTTTCCTCCATGCTGGGCCTATCCATCTGCATTCTGGGCACTGTTTTCTGTTGGCAAGAACACAAATGCTATTTCCATAGAAACAATTTTCATTCAAAATTTTCTGTGTTTTTTGGAAATCTCATCGTTGCTGCGAGTTTCGAATAAGAATAGGGCCTAGACCTATGTACTAAGAGGACTACAAACATCAAAACAACATTAGAACAACAGGACTATAGAGTTTTTAGTAGTTGTGAGTTATGGGGGTAACTTCACGAAGGTCTCTCTCCAATGTGTGCGCGTGCGTGCTCGTGTCTTCAGTCCTGTAGTCCTCTCACCTTTGGCTGAGCCGGGGACAAGCGTGTTCCTCTGGGTGGAGCGTGGGCCCCCTCTGGTGACTGTCTGCAGTACAGGATTGTTCACAGGCTTTGGTGTGTGCACAGAACACTGGGGCCCGCAGTAAAGAGACCGGCTCTTTGTCTCTCGAGAATTTTGAGTTTAACGATGACATAAGATCATGATTTCAGCAGCCCTGACATAAGATCATGATTTCAGATGTAGTTCAGCTCCACTGGGTCCTGTTCAAAAATGAGGAGTCTTCAGGTTTCATTCATATGTTTTTTTTGCTGAGAAAACACAAGGCTACTGATAGTTTTGCAGCTGATGTTCTCAGCATTTTTTGGGGTTGTGATGCTAACCGTAGGCTCTGCTCTGTCTGTGGCTTTGTTAGACTTTAATGCGAGCTTTATTTTAACACGTTCTGACCAGAAAGCGCTGACGTAGCTGGAACTACAAGCCCCTCTCAAATAACATTACAGTCACAAGCTAGTGTTAGCCAACAGTTTTACAGCTAGTCACTCTAACCTTTTTGTTTCGCTCGGACTGATCACAGGCTCCTGAAAATGGGCTCTTTAAATCCATTTTGTATTTTATAATATAATAGATAGAAATGCTGTAAATGCGTTATATCACAGCAAAGTATCAAGGACACATTTTTGAACCCTGCATGTTTGATCTAAAGTCTGACCGTACAGAGAAGTGGGCGGAGATATGGGGTAAGTGAAAACATTTTTTAAAAACCTTTTTAACACTTTTTTTTAACACTCAAGCCTCAAATGCAGGACAATAGAGCATACAGGAATCAATCAAAATACAGCTCTGAGTGAACTTATAAAAAGACCACTTGACATAAGCTAAAGTTCACTGCCCCCCACTGGAAATGTGAGGGTCAGTTTCACATGTCATGGCAGAATAGGGTTTGTTCTTCTAAAGAGTGAATCACTTTGAAAAGTGTATTTGTGCTCAATAAAACCTGCTGCTGTCAGCCATTTTATCATCATATCATATTTTATCATTCACAAAAATCAGAAACCACCTCAGTGTAAATCACAGGTTTCACTGAATTAAACTCAAAAACAAACGACAGCAGCTTTTGTGAGACTGTCTTTATTTACCAACAGGACCTCATCACAGGACTTCAACAAAGGACCTCCTCAGACTGGCCCATGGCTCCAGGTCCTGGTCCTAACTCATGCAAAGGAACACAGTGAGCACAGAGAAAAGAGTGAGGCCGCACTTTTGAACAGACGGGTGAACATGTGATCACATGGTACTGTGTGTTTACAGCAGATTATGGTGATTATCAGTGACTGAGGTATATCTGTAGCCTCAGCCTAGCCCACAACCACAGCACACACTCAAACACTCACACACTCACACTCATGCAGAACCCCTGTCTCTTTGGGAGCAACATTTTCCTGACATGACCTGACTTAGATCTGGAGAAGAGTCCAGCTATAATCCTGATCAGGATCCTGGTTCACATCTGGAGAAGGGTCCTGGTATTCGTTCTTAAACACTTCTGAAGAATCATTCCTCACCTCTTCCTTGTTGTCATAGCAGCATAATTAAAGGTTTATTCCAGTTTGTTCCTCTTTATCCAGGCCATGTCCTGGGTCTTCCCCAGGATCTCCTCCTGGTGGGACATGAACACCTCCCCACAGAGGCATCCAGGAGGCATTCAGCTCCTCTCCAGATAGAGGAGAAGAGGCTCTACTCCTAGCTTCTCCCGTGTGAACGAGCTTCTCACCCTGTCTCTAAGGCAGTGACCAGCCACTCTGTGGAGGAAACTCATTTCGACCGCTTGTATCCGCAACCTCTTTCTTTCAGTCATTCCCCAAAACTCATGACCATAGGTGAGGGTAGCAGTGTAGATTGAACAGTAAATCAAGAGCTTTGCCTTTCGACTCAACTCTTTCTTCACCACAACAGTCCAATATAGCAACCACATTACTGCCGACACTGCACCGATCCAACTGTCAATCTCACTCATGAACTTTCCTCCACTTGAGGCAGGGACTCTCCACAACCTTTTTCCTGTGGAGAATCCTGGCTTCGGACCTGGAGGAACTGAAGAACAGCTGGAGGTCCTGGTGAAGCCTTTGGAACAACATCATTTACACACAGCAGAGATGAAATTCTGTGGTCCTCAGACCCGAACTAACCCTGCCTGCCTCACCTCTGTCAGAGGCACAAATAGTACAGAGCTAGGGGACAGGGCTAGGGGACAGAGCTAGGGGACAGGGTTGTGGTTGGGGACAGAGTTAAGGTTGAGGACAGAGTTAAGGTTGGGGACAGGGTTATGGTTGGGGACAGAGTTAAGGTTGGGGACAGGGTTATGGTTGGGGACAGAGTTAAGGTTGGGGACAGGGTTATGGTTGGGGACAGAGTTAAGGTTGGGGACAGGGTTATGATTGGGGACAGGGTTATGGTTGGGGACAGGGTTATGGTTGGGGACAGAGTTAAGGTTGGGGACAGAGTTAGGATTGGGGACAGGGTTGGGGACAGGGTTATGGTTGGGGACAGAGTTAAGGTTGGGGACAGAGTTAAGGTTGGGGACAGAGTTAAGGTTGGGGACAGGGTTATGGTTGGGGACAGAGTTAAGGTTGGGGACAGAGTTAAGGTTGGGGACAGGGTTAAGGTTGGGGACAGAGTTAAGGTTGGGGACAGAGTTAGGATTGGGGACAGGGTTGGGGACAGGGTTATGGTTGGGGACAGAGTTAAGGTTGGGGACAGGGTTAAGGTTGGGGACAGAGTTAAGGTTGGGGACAGTTAGGGTTGGGGACAGGGTTGAGGTTGGGGACAGGGTTGGACCAGTGAGTTGTCTGTGGGCTGAGGCTGTGGGCTCAGAGGCTGGACCTGTCTTTGGTTTGATCACATTTAAACACTTCAGTATAAAGTCACAATAGAATCGATCAGAGTTAAGAAATAAACACATGACGAGTTCACACACACAGAGATCCAAATAGAACGAGATCCAAACAGAACGAGATCCAAACAGAACGAGATTCAAACAGAACGAGATACAAACAGAACGAGATCCAAACAGAACGAGGCAACTGTAAACTCTGTTGCAACCTAACATGAGTACTACAGTACACTGTAGTGCAGTACTTTGTAGTACAGTACACTGTAGTACAGTACTTTGCACTACAGTACACTGTAGTGCAGTACTTTGTACTACAGTACAGTGTAGTCCAGTACTTTGTACTACAGTACACTGTAGTGCAGTACTTTGTAGTACAGTATACTGTAGTGCAGTACTTTGTAGTGCAGTACACTGTAGTACAGTACTTTGTAGTGCAGTGCACTGTAATACAGTACTTTGTAGTACAGTACACTGTAGTGCAGTACTTTGTAGTACAGTACACTGCAGTGCAGTACTTTGTAGTACAGTACACTGTAGCACAGTACACTGTAGTGCAGTACACTATAGTGCAGTACACTGTAGTATAGTACACTGTAGTACAGTACACTGTAGTACAGTACACTGTAGTGCAGTACTTTGTAGGACAGTACTTTTTAGTACAGTACACTGTAGTGCAGTACACTGTAGTGCAGTACTTTGTAGGACAGTACTTTTTAGTACAGTACACTGTAGTGCAGTACTGTAGTGCAGTACTTTGTAGGACAGTACTTTTTAGTACAGTACACTGTAGTGCAGTACACTGTAGTACAGTACACACAAGCAGCCCGTGTTCTACAGAAGACTCTTTAACACACATTTGGTTTGAGGGCTGTTAGCATTAGCATGGCTAACCAAAGGCAGTCAGTGCTACAGTTCTTTGGGTTTGAAGCTTTACAAACGTAAGAGGATCCAGGATAAAGCTCTGGGAGCGTTCTCAGCAGGCTTTGGGGCAGACACAGCAGGGCTCCCCCACAGGAACTCACCAACTATCAGAAGGATCTGGAACAATCAGGAACGATTCAGGGATAAAGGTGGTGACATGGATGGGTCGTACTCAGAGGAGACATGGCCAGGGCCATGTACTCAGATACATTTACTCAAGTACACATTGGGATTGAATAAAGCTTCATGTTCCTTGAGTAAAAGTAGAGTTGCCTACACTTCGTCTTATGTGCGCTGTAATGACAGACCCTTTCAAAGTTTATAAACAAACACAGTCTAAACTGTAGAAATGAGGCTCCTGGGGGCAAAAGTGAAGTGGAACATAATGTATCTCATTGGACCCTAACGTTATCATAAATATGAACAGTTCCGGTAGTTCAGGTCCAAACAGCGGCTGGAGCGTGGGCAGCACCGACACTCCCCCACAGAGCCAGATCCTGACACTGAGATTTTAGTGTTTGGTTTTTAAAAGAAATGATACTTTTCAGAGTACTTTTCTAACAATGTACTTTTAATCATACTACTAATATTCTTATTGAAGTAACAGTACTATTACTTGAGTAAAAGTTGGGCTTCCTCTTCCCATTGTGACTAAAGTGACAAAAGCTTTATGTGACACTCTGAAATGATTTGGACATTTTACCTGCACATTCGAAACTGTAGCTTTTTCTTTTTGTTAAAATAGATCTTAGTGTTTCTATCTGATGTCTATATAAACCACATTATGTCACGTAATAATGAAATAGCCTTCTTCACTTTTGTTTGCAGTTGCCTCCATTTTGGAATTTTCTCATGATAGAGCAGTTTAAAGGGTCTACAAATATGAACCATAAACCAGGTCAAACATCTGCCTTTTTTCTTTTTTTTTTATCGAATTCTAACCTGCAGCTCAGTTTTAAACATGAACTATTTAGAATGTGTGATCTCAACCTATTCAAAACAGATGATTCACTACCAGCCTGAGGGGGAGGAGCCATGTGTCTGACATCACTTCCTGTATCCGGGGGAGACCTGCTGCGCTGCTTGTCTTTGGTTGTTGCTGATTTGGACGTGGTGTTCAGACTTCTGCATAGGCACACGTTAAAAACACGCTCCGCCATTTTGGAGATTTGGGTTTCCTGAATCACGTGGACGTCCTTGCTCCTCCTGACCACTAGAGGCAGCGCTCAAGGCTACATTCCTGACATGTGATTTCTGTCAGCGCTTTCTCCACATTTTTGGTATTTCCTGTTGTTCAATCTGTTTACAGTGTCTTTGGTTTGAACTTGTCCAAACATACAAAAGTGTCCGCTTGTGGGGTTATGCGTAGCGGGGTTGGGGGTGCCAGGTGTGAGGGGATGAGGGGTGGTCCAGAGACGGGCTGCTGACCAATCCTGTCTTTGGTCTCCTAGCTCCTTGTTGGTGTGCAGAGATTGTCCTTGTCGGTTCTTTGGTTACTGGTTCGGGTTCTTTTGGTTAAAGGGCTCATGTTCTGCATCACAGACTTTTTTTTGCTCTTTAAAGTGGGACTAAACAACTAAACTCCACCCACAGCCACATTTCAAACGGGGTGGGGGGGGCAGACAGGCATTATGTCAGGAACACCTGTCTGTATTCAGGGCAGTCCTGTGTGATGTCACCAACTAGTGGAAATTGAAGTGGTCACTGGAGGTGGCACACACTTAGATTTAGGCATTTTTGATCAGAAAACTGCAAATTGACCTAATTTGTACTAAAATTGTGACCAGTAGATGATGCTTTTCAAACACCATATACATGGTTGAACAATGTCAAAAGGATATTCCTTCATGAAAGACATACAGAGCTGCTTTTGGTTTTGTTCATGAGTAATCCTGTATGTTCAGGTTGTGTTCTCCTCAAGAGCTCAAAATGTTTTGTCCCACCTGCTATGGTGGTGCCCTTGTTCTTCAGGAAATGCTCATCTGAGACCCCACCCATGAAAGCCAATCTTGCGCATCGCTAGCAGCTGTTGTTTTTAGGTCCAAATGGCTCTAGAACACAACATGTGCAACAATTTCATTTCCACATGGGGAGAGCCAGACCCCCCATGCCCCGTGTGTGTGTGCTAACCTTTCTTTGGACTGGTTTGTGTCTCTGTGGAGTGAAGAATGAAGCATGAGGAAATCTAGTAGCAACATCAACAAATGAATAGGGGGCTGGGCTTTTTAATGATCATTTGCTATCAAAGGAACTTTATGTAGGATTTAAACCTAAAAGTCCCCTCTCTCATCTGAATGTTCTTTAATCCCCAGCACCTGCACCAGTCCTGAGTCAGTGCTACACACAGCTCTTGTAAAGACTTTGATGATTGGACTTTCATGTTTGGACTTTCTTGAATGCTAATGTTGTAACATATTAATGTGAAAAAATCTTTCAGGTAATACATTTTTACAGAAATTCTTTGTGTTCATATGTTGCATTGACACAAACCAAGTTTAATTCTGCATAAAATATAAACCAGTGCCGTGTTTTTAGAGTGAATATTCATTTTCAGAATTTTGAGATAAGTGACAGTCCTGCATTATCAGGAGCACAAATACACCAGTTTGGCCTTTCCCATTTAAATCCTTCAGTCAGTGCATCTGCTGGAGCTGGTTTTACATTTCTGTTCTCTATAAGAATTTAGTTGCTGAAGTTGCCGCAGCAACAGAACCCATGATCTCTCTGGCCTTTACTACCCCAGTGAGGTAAAACTTGGACTTACTGAAGGTCATGTCTCTGTTTAACAGCCTGAGTTTTAAAAACGTGGAGGAGACTGAGCACATGGAGCTCTTGAAGAGGACAGCACCACAGGATTTCCACGCACCAGCTCTGCTCCTGTGATGACAGTGCACAGACCTGCACGTTACATGAGAGCTGAGTGTTTTAGGACAGAGGTGAGTTTGTTTTTTAATGATCTCCTGAGTTTTGTGCAGATGAAAAGCACCATGAGCCCACAGATAGAATGTGCTTGAAGTTGTGCTCACAGGGGGGCGCTGCGTTCATCTGTGGGTCTGTTAGGCCTTACACCAGCGTTGTCATGGAGATTTGTATGGTGCATGCCACTGGTGGCCCAGGCACATGAACACACCTGTCTGTGCTAGTGATTCTGAAGCCCTCATCTCCTCAGGGGCCACACAGTCTGTAAGATATGATGCATTTAACATGAGACAGGCTCCAGGTTACAAAAAGGTAAGGAGCCATGTTCAAAAAGGCTAAGCAGCTCTGGTACATGCCACACATGCTGTGCCACATGTGCTGAGCTGCAGGATCACTTTGGAGCTCTGTGCATCAGCTCCAAAACCTGACAGCTCATTCACCAGCGCTCACTGAGCACATGGTTCTGGGGTTCATTTTGGATCCAGGTTATGTTTCTGTGTGGAGTTTGCATGTTCTCTCTGTGTCTGTGTGGGTTTCTGATGGGTCTCTCTGTCTAAAGCCTACAGGCCAATCCTCCAGTACACCTGACCAAGCCTAGCTCAAGCTCTAGCTTAGTGGGTCAAATGCAGCTTTAGGACAACTGTACCAATAAAGTACAGTGTACAAAAATGTCTGTGTGCGACTTGAGAGTTACAAAAGTGAACATAGTGATTGTTTCCATGTTCTTGAGGACAGAACGCTCTGCACACACTCTAGTCTTTGGTTTGTGAGTGGGAGGTATTCATTTGTGTTGATATGAGTGGTCACGGTCAGCAGCCCCATCTGGTCCCTGCACTCCCACACAAGGTCCGCAGTCTAAACAGGACTCAGAGGACAGGTGAGCCGCTTTCACACCTGTGCTCAAACACCTGCAGCTGTACGCACGAGTGCAGTGTCCATCTGTGAGAGCACTAGAGCCATTACTGTATGACAACTGTGTGCGTTTGCTCACACTGTTTTTGTTGTGTTAGTAATGAAGGGCGCTTTTTATGATTTTGTCAACAAGACTGTGGAATACTAATACTCTACTTATTAACTATAGAGTAGCTTTACAGAAATACAAAATACCTTTCTAAAACTGTAATTAAAGCCACAGTATGTAACATTTAGCTCAAAATAGACTAAAATATAAGTGTGTCTTTGCTTTTTTTGTTTAATTTTGATTGTGTTTACTGCACTGACAAACACTATGAGAGGACTTGCACCTCCACAAACCTGACTTGTATTTGGCCTGGATGAAGGCCTCCTGAATCATGCAGGTGATGTGCCTCCTGCACAAGGTTACATACTGTAGCTTTAAGTCATCTTAATTTTGAATTGAACTAATGGTATGAGCCAATAATAGTGACAGCAGCACATGTAGATCCTGGACCCGTACACGCTCTTCCCCGTAGACGATCCTTTGATTGTGCTGAAACATACGACTTATACTAGAGTAAATACTACTTATAGGAACTATGACTTTGGGTTATTGAGCAAACCAGCGTGAACGACCCCACCCCCCACCCCAGCCTAAGACTCTTTGGTGTGACGACTGGAGACCTGCCCCCCATACCCTTATTGCCCCCCTGCCCCCCTCCTAAGACTCTTTGGTGTGGTGCTCAGAGGCCTGTACCCCCCCATGCCCCCTTTGCCCCTCCTAAGACTCTTTGGTGCGATGGCTGGACACGTGCCCCTCCTCAGCCCACTTGTCCAGGCTGCGGCGGCGGGCGTTCATGAAGAAGTTGGAGACGGTGGAGATCTCCAGGCCGAGCTGCTGGGAGATGGTCACCTGCATCTCTTTGGACGGACGCGGGTTCTCCTTGAAGATGGCTAGCAGGGTGCGCCGCTGAAGGTCACTGAACACCAGCCGAGACTTCTTCTGTGCACTCCTCTTGTCTCGCTCCGCCTCACTCTCCTTACGCTTACAGGCTGCAGCAGAGAGGAGACACAAGTGAGACATGTCCCCCTGACCAAGACACAAGTAAGACATGTCCTCCTGACCAAGACACAAGTGAGACACCCCATCTCCTGTCACTATCAGCCAATCACAGCCTGTTATCTTTGCTTCTCCATCAATCATCTCTCAAGACATTTGTGTAAATGCATTCACATCTATTTCCTGAAGCCCTCCTCTGCCTGTCTCACTGCAGCAGCAGAACCATCAGCCTCCTCAGCCTACTCAGCCTCCTCACTAGCAGTGGTACAGGCTCCAGCAGAGGTCATTGTTCCTCACAGTGTGGGTCAGATTACTTTGAAAAACTAATACTGATCTCAAATCTTCTTTTTATAGGTCAAATAAGTGAGCAGCAGCTCATCTGCTCAGCCACTTCAGTTCAAACACCATCTGAAACTATAGACACACACCAGCTTCAGCGCAGCTCCAGTCATTTTAACTGCCCCCACACGGGCCACTATGGCTGTGCCTCCTCTCATCTCTCTCCTCTTCCTCCTCCTCTGATGAATGCCCCCCTCCTCTTCCCTCTCTCTCTTTCTCCTCCTCTCCCTCTGTCTCTGTCTCTTATGTTTCTTGCTTTTATTGCTGTGTTACCACTTAAGACTGGATCCATTACACCACAGCACAAAAAGCCTTCTAATGGTGGCGCCTCATCCAGACCAGACCAGGACTCAAGCTGGTCCCAAGGTCTGTACTAGGACTCAAGCTGGACTCTGGCTCTGCTCCTCACAGTTGATCTTATAGTATGTGGGGACAAATTCATTGTAAATTTAGGATTCACCATGGCAACAATAAACAAATGATGCCCATGTGACAGTGGAGAGGTCACATGGAGCACACTACACCATATATACACATTACCAAAAGTATTGGCTCACCTGCCTTGACTCGCATATGAACTTAAGTGACATCCTATTCTTAATCCATATAGTTTAATGTGTTGGTCCACCCTTTGCAGCTATAGCAGCTTCAACTCTTCTGCAAAGGCTGTTCACAAGGTTTAGGAGTGTGTTTATGGGAATTATTCACCATTCTTCCAAAAGCACATTCGTGAGGTCACACACTGCTGTTGGAGAAGGCCTGGCTCTCAGTCTCCGCTCTAATTCATCCCAAAGGTGTTCTGTCAGGACTCTGTGCAGGCCAGTTAAGTTAATCCACACCAAACTCGCTCCTCCAGGTCTTTATGGACCTTTATGCACTGGTCACAGTCATGTGAAGAGGAAGGGGCCATCTCCAAACTCGGCCAAGGAAACCCATTCCATGAAGCTCTCCATGCACTGTTCTTGAGCTAATCTGAAGGCCACATGAAGTTTGGAGGGCCGCAGCCATTGACTCTGCAGAAAGCTGCTGACTCGTCCCATCAGTTTATGTGGAGTTGCTATCATTCCCAATCGCTTCCACTTTGTTATAATCTCACTGACAGTCGACTGTGGAATATTTAGGAGTAAGGAAAATTCACGACTGGAGAACGATCTATTCTTTTTGTTTGTAGAAACAGTCTGCAGGCCGAGGTGCTTTATTTGTTGCCATCGAAGTGAGTGGAACACCTGATTTCGGTTATTTGGATTGTTGAATACTTTAGGGAGTATACTGTACTTTATACTGGGCTCAGGTTAGTGCAGTAGTAGAAGTATAACCATGGAAGATCCTACATTTCTCATCTCATACCGCATTTTAAAGCTCCAGTGTGTAACCTTTCTGATATAGTCCCTTGTCTCCATGGAGATTTTATTGCTTCATCTGGAATGTTATACAGAATGACATAAAACCTTTCTGTCTTCATTGTGACAAGCAAAAAACACCACCAGGTCTGTGGAGTGGCGATTCAGCCTGCAATAAAAACACCTTTAATTGTACCTCAGTACGATATCAGACAAAACAACAACATCGCCATGGAGACAAGGGGCTGACCATTCACAAGAAAAGTTAGGGAAGTGTGGAATATAGCAAATGAATGAGCAGAGGAGACGAGCAAAGAGTGAGGAGAGGAGCAGGAGAGGAGCAGGAGAGGAGAGGAGCAGAGAGAGGAGGACATTTTCCAGAAGAGAGTAGAGCAGAGGCTCCTCTAAATGACCTCAGTCCTGCAGTGTCCACCACAGCACTTAGCTTCAGGCACATGGCCCTAATGTAACTCTCCTGTCAGCAGACCACAGAAACTAAAACTGAGGACTACAAGCTTGTGTACTATCTAAGGAATACAAATGTGTCTGCACTCTGAGGACTGCAATTATGTGTGCACTCTGAGGACAACAAATATTCAAAAGAAATGAGGTTGACTGAGGGCCAGAGTTCATATAAACATCTCCAGTCTTTGCATGTGTCACTGTGGAGTCTGAAAGGCTGATACCACATTATTGTTAAAGAATCATTTTCACTCATATCACTTTTATAAACAGTGAAAACTATGGAATTGTGTAAACCATAGAAAGAATAACAAAAGCATCTGCAGACACAGTCTCGCAGACGCACTCAGTGTTGAGTCCGGAGTGCCCGCATTACCTGCCAGTCGGAGCGCGCTCATGCGCTGGAATTCGGGTTCGTGCAGCCACTTCCACATGCGGCGGAAGGTCTCTCGGCCGGACTTGAGCTTGGACCAGGGTTTGGGGTTGCGGAGCAGGTCCGAGAGCGTCCCCTGGGAGCGGCAGAGCACGCGCTGGGCAAAGATGGCCTGGGGGATGCTGTACCTCTTCAGCTCCGCGGTCACGCGCTGAGCGACCTCCCTGGTGTTTATCTCCTCCAGGGGCGCGCCTTGCGCGTGCCCTGAGGACTGGGGCCGCTCACGGGGAGCCAGAGGCGCGTGCGTGTTGGGTGCCAGGAGCGCGTGGTGTGTGGGACCTGGAGTCGTTTGCGCTTCATTCAAGTGTGACATCATGGCCTCCGCGTGCGTAAAGCCTCGCACACGCGCTTCCGCGCGTGGCACCTCGTTGGTGTCAAACCCCAACATTTTGTCGTGTGCCGCGTGCACAACATGCGACGCGTGGCCGTACGTGTGGAGCGGTTGAGGTGTATGCGGCAGCGCGAGTCCATTTCCGAGCACATCCGCGTGCTCCTTAAACCCGTACAGGCTGCTGACCGCGGGGAGCGCGCGTTCATCGCGCATGAGCGTGAAGCTACCGCTTACGGGGATGTGCCGCTGAAACTTGTCGGTAACGTGGCTGATAGGCGGCAGCGGCGTCAGAGGCGTCAGCGTGGTGTACGAGCAGCTCATCGCTGGCGCATCGCACGCGCCCATGGTGTGATGCAGCGGCAGATCGTGGCGACAGTCCGCGTCCAGCAGCGCGCTCATGCCCGACATGAGAGAGCGCGAGCCCAGCACGCTGCGCCCCTGTTGTTCTTCCAGAGCCGCGCCGCCGTCCATTGTCGCGTCCATAACGTGCACCTCCGCGTGCGTGCATCGATATGCGCTCGTGTACGCGGTCTTCATCCGCGGCCCTCAGTCCATCCGTGTGTTTAAATCCGTGTACCATCCAGATGTGGCCCCCTAGCTCCGTGAGGCCCCTGCATTCTCTCGCGGTGCTCAGGTCCTCTCCCCCCGCGAAGCCCCGTGCTCTGACGGGCCGGAGAGCCGCGCAGCCAGACGGAGTCAATGAGATGCGGCGGATGGGGCAAGGGCGGGGTTTGCCCTCAGCCTCTCGCGCTCTCTGGATGTCCAGGAGCGCATGGAGCTCCATTTGAAACCAAAGCCATTATGTCAGTGCGTAACCAACGGCGCGTCCTGTGTGCGCGTCTGCCGCGCGTCTGCCGCGTACGTGTGAACGCGCGGGGTCACTTTAATGACGAAGTGTCTCTGGTTCAGTCAGGACAGTCTAAAAGTTCACCTTTTTAACCGGAAGTGTGTCACTGTGGTTCTGGAGACTCCCAGGGGTGAATAAGCTCCGTGGCGCTGTCCATGGTGCTGAAAGTCGCGCCTGCTTCTGCTTGTGACGCGGAATCACACTAGTGCTCGTAATAGTAGGATCAGGAGTAGTAGTAGGAGTAGTAGCATTAGTAGTAGTAGTAGTAGTAGTAGTAGCAGTAATAGGTAGTGGTAGTATTATAACCATGAACAAAGCCTACATTTCTCAGCTTGGACCTTGAAAACCAGTCCTACACTTTCCGTGGTATAGTTGAGCGTTTCCTTGAGTGTTGGAACAGAGGGAGCAGAGGAAACAGAAGAGCAGAGGGAGCAGAGGAAGAAGAGCAGAGGAGCAGAGGAAGAAGAGCAGAGGAGCAGAAGAGCAGAGGGAGCAGAGGAAGAAGAGCAGAGGAGCAGAGGAAGAAGAGCAGAGGAGCAGAAGGAGCAAAGAAGCAGAGGAGCAAAAGAACAGAGAAAGAAGAGCAGAGGGAGCAGAGGTAGAGGAGCAGAGGGAGCAGAAGAACAGAAGAGCAGAGGACACAGAGGAGCAGAAGAGCAGAGGAGCAGAGGAAGAAGAGCAAAGGAGCAGAGGAGCAGAGGAAGAAGAAAAGCAGAGGAAGAAGAGGAGCAGAAGAGCAGAGGAGCAGAAGAACAGAGGAGCCGAAGAACAGAGGAGCAGAAGAACAGAGGAAGAAGAAGAGCAGAGGGATCAGAGGAGCAGAAGGAGCAAAGAACAGAGGAGCAGAAGAACAGAGGAAGAAGAAGAGCAGAGGGATCAGAGGTAGAGGAGTAGAGGGAGCAGAAGAATAGAAGAGCAGAGGACACAGAGGAGCAGAAGAGCAGAGGAGCAGAAGAGCAGAAGAGCAGAGGAGCAGAGGGAGAAGAAGAGCAGAGGGAGCAGAGGAGCAGAAGAGCAGAAGAGCAGAGGAGCAGAGGGAGAAGAAGAGCAGAGGGAGCAGAGGAGCAGGAGTGTGTAAATGCTCCTGTGTGTCGGTCAGGACAGACTGGACCGTGTGGAGTCCATGTTCTCCAGAGCCCAGAGCAGCAGCAGACAGAGGGTACGGAGCCACAAGTGTCCAAAGTCTAAGTCCTTCAAAAATATGACTCAAGTAGAAGTTTAAAGCTTGTCTAAGAAATCTGGTCTTTTCAAAAGACACACAAAAATGAGACAAACTAAATCAGATCTGAAGGAGCTGCAAGAAACACTCGTGTTCAAATCATTTCATATTGTCACATAAAACTTTTGTCCCTTTAGACTCACAGTGGGAAGAGGAAGCACAACTTTTACTCAGCTAAGTGTCACTGGCCATGCTTTTCAGCGAGTGGAGGTGCCGGATTTTTGCACCAATTTTCCACAATTTAATTTCACGCATCGTGTCCTGTTTTTACCAGCTGAGACAGCACCATGTGACTAAAGTGCAAACTCTAAAACTCCAGTGCAGCAGTTTGAGGAAGAAGCTGTGTAAGTATTGTTACAAGGATATTAATACTCATATTCAGCTCAACAGTACAGAAGCAAACACAGATATTACACCTGGCATAAAAACATCATAGTGGCTTTCACTGAACAGCGACCATATATTGTATAGTTAGTACATTGTGTATCATTCTTTTATATGTATAGTTCCAAACTTATACAAGCAGGTCGTAGGTGTGTTACAGGTGCCCTGCCCCACAGGAAAGACACAGTTTCTGTGTCTAGTTCCATTGTCTAGAGTTCTTATACAAGCAAATGGTCAGTTACATGGAAATGAATATCTTTGATATTAAATGTGAAAAGTATTTTCCTTTCCTGGAAAATGTATTATAAAAATAACATCCATCCATCTTCTCCCACTTAATCCATCTGGGTCGCGAAGGCAGTTTGCTGCCCAATCCCCATAGTACCTGGGGTACCATGAACCCCTCTGCAGGTGGTGATCCCACAGGAGGAAAAATAACATAAAATAATAATAATAATAATAATAATAATAATAATAATAATAATGTATTAGTGTATTAACTTAGCATTGCTGATCTTTTTTGTGGTTTGTGTATTGTGTTCTTGTATTTGCATTGTTCTGCCTGTAGTAGTCCATGTTTATTTCAAATGAAAGAATGTGAAAAATAGCCTTATGAATGTAAAAGTCGGCTATATATCCACTAAAACCTCTTCTCTGTCACTTTATTTGTGGCTCGGTTATAAATACATTTGTAACAAACTAAGAAATTAAAAGTTGCTGATTTAAGGTCAGCTGCTTTTATTCTCTTCATCAGCTTGTCCATGATTGATGTTTGCTCATTTAAAGCAGCGTCACCCTGTACCAAGATGGCAGCTTTGTTGAGCATTCGTTCCAAGACGGCAGTCGTCAATGTGAGATCTACTGTTCTACAGTATAACTATGTTACTCGAATACGAGTAGAAGTTTGGTGTCAGAAAACTACTGTGAGAAGTACAGTTTTATGAAAAAGTAACTCTACATCTACTCCCAGTAAATTGGGCGGTCACCTGTTCTCTGGAGGCGGAGCTAAACTTAAGTTCAGGACACAGAGTCTGTAAAACACACAGCCACATTCCAACTGCTCCTTTGATATGTTTTAATGTCCAGAAAAGCACTCGCTTAAAAAAAGAGTGGATACTGATCATGTGACAGAGGCATGATGGGAACTGAGTCATGTGACCAGAGCAGCCAATGAGCTTCAGAGAGAAGGAGTGACAGAAAGAGAGAGGGAGAGAAAGAGGGGAGAGCAGAGACAGATAGAGGAGTGTGAAGACGACAGAGCCAGAGCGAGTGAGAGAAAGAGATGGGAGAGAAGAAAGGAGAAAGAGAGAAGGGAGGATAGAGAGATGAGGGAGGAGAGATTGACAGGAGACAAATGATGGCAGAAAAGAAGGTGAGAAAGAGAGAGAGAAAGGAGAGAGATGGGAGAGAGAGGAAGAGAAGAGAGGCAGAGGAGAGAGACAAGGAGGAGAGAGAGAGATAAAAAGGAAGAGAGAGAAAAAGAGTGAAGAGAGAAAGACAGGAGAGTGTCAGGTGCATGGCGGGCAGAAGCTCTGGTTCTAGATCCAGTGGAACTCTGAGTTCACTGGAAACATTCAAGTCAAGTTACATTCTTTGACACAGTTCATTTTTAAACACAATCTGAGAAAAGTCCACACGTCCCCACATGGACAGTTCACATGAGACGCCTCCCATGTCCAAGGGCCCTGAGGAACCTGCAGGGGGCCCCTTCTGTACTGCCGGGGGACACAGACATACATGAGCTTTCTTCTGTGTGAGGAGTAATAATCAGAAGTCCACCTGAGAGGCCGGTAACAAAAGGCTCGAGAGGGTTGGTTTAAAGAAGACTCGAGTTTTCTTTAAAGGGCCCGGGAGGGTTCAGAGGTCAGTGGTTCTTGTGCACACGAGTGGAGTGGGGTGTGGCGGAGTGGGGTGGGTGGGGGTGTGGTGGGGGTGTGGCAGGGTGGGGTGGGGGTGTGGTGGGGTTAGCAGTGGGACAGTTTTGGAGGGAGGGTCAGGGACAGCATAATGGGGTGTGAGGGACAGGTCCTATGTGCTGTGGGACAGTTTTAGAACAGTGGGACATTGTCTCAGGCGCAGTGGGACATTGGCTCAGCAGGACACTTGTCTCAGTGGCACACTTGTCTCAGCAGGACACTTGTCTCAGTGGGACACTTGTCTCAGCGGGACATTTGTCTCAGGCGCAGTGGGACAGGGACAGCTTGAGCAGTCCCTCAGTGTGCATCCTGTAGAGCAGTCTGAACTCGGCGGGCAGCTGGTGCGACTCCTGCCACTTGGTGGTGAACTTGGTGCCCTTCTTGTCGTAGTAGTGGTAGGGCAGCTCTTTGCCCGTGTTGGGGTCCCAGCCAAAGGGCCAGAAGCCGTAGAGGTGGACCTGCTCGCACACCGACGATGCCAACGTGTACATCAGGATGCCCGTGCTCAGGCGTTTAGGGGACAGCTGCTTGGTCTTCCAATAACTGCACACACACACATTTCAAGACAGAGTGGGGACATTACACCCATGTCACAGGTGAGCTCATGCTAACGCTAACAGCTGAACTAACGCTAATGCTAATGGGTGAGCTAATGCTAACTAGTGAGCTTTGCCTGGAATGTTACACACTGCGACATTTACATTTTATTGTTACCTTGAGATACACTTTTTTTTTTTTTTTTTTTTAACATTTCCCCACAGATCTGACTTGTAACCTGGCCAGGTGGAGTCACTTCTTGTCTCCATGGAGAGAGATATGTTTAATGCCATACTACATAACAATCTAGGTAAAGCACATCACTATGGAGACAAACAGGTTAGGGTTAGGCAGACCTCCATCAGAAAAGTGCCGTAATGCCCTTTAATGGTGTCTTACTTGTTGACGTACTGCATGATGTTCCCAGGCCAGGCCAGCTGCACCTTGAGCTTCCCCCTGTGCTCCACAAAGAAGTCCACGAGAGTGCGCGTCACCGTGGCTGATGTGTGGAAAAAGAATGCTGGGATCCACAAGATGGCACCATCTAGCCTCTTCAGACTCAGGAAGAAGTTGTTCCGGTCCTGCACGGTGAGCAGGTTGTTGTAGTACTTCTCCAGGATGCTGGGGTTGAACGTGGTCATGTTGGTTCTCCTGCCCACGTCCTTCTTGAAGACCTCGGTGGGTGCGAAGTTGCAGCGGAACACAAAGTCGAAGCTGTCGATTTGCGTGCCGCATTTGGAGCCCGTGAGGATGCCACTGTTGCCCACCACAGCGCAGCGTTTGTAGTGTCTGTGCAGGATGGGCGAGGCCTCGGGCAGCAGAGAGTGGAAGTTCTCCCCAATGGAGTACACGTATTTGTGGCTGGAGTAGTCGTAGTGCATGAGCTGGCCCACACGCACAGCGCTGCGTATCAGGCTGAAGTTCTGTGGCACGTCGATGTAGTGAGCCATCTCCTCCCTGGAATAATAAAAGAACATCATGGGAACACACAAGAACATGGGAGGAACATGTGAAGGACTTCAGAGGAATATGAGAAGAACATCAGTGGAACACACAATAGCAAACAGCACAGGCAGGAACCCCAGAGGAACATGACAGGAACACACAAGAACATGAAACATGAACATGAAAGGAATACATAAAATCATAAAACAGAAGATCAGTCTCTTGTGGCAGAAGTGTGTTCAGCAGCAGTGTGTGTGTGTGTGTGTGTGTGACTACAGCACTAGCTGCATAGGCTTCAGGACCTCAGACAGCTCCTGATCTGAGAACGCTTACCTCTGCTGCACAAAGGCGCTGTGGTTGAAGCTCCACTTGGATGAGTTGAGCAGGTCTTCAGTCAGTGCACTGCCCACAGGCACAAAGGCAGGATCCAGGTACTTCAGGGCCAGCTGAGAACTACACACACAGGACACTGTGTTAATCAGCAGGTGACAGTCATGAGAGTGAACCTGATCTTTGCTTTAAAAGTCCATCATGCTGCAGCACCAGTGCACCAAAGCTCTCTCTACCAACGTGAACGTGTCCAGAGCAGCAGCTTCATATGAACAGTAGCATTGTTATTAGCAAAGTTCTGAGCATGTGAGAATCCTGAGTGTTCTTCTTCTCCACATGAGCCTCCTCTGCAGCACAATGCACCCATGTCTCCACATGACTGTAGTATGTATGTGGAGAAGTTCAAACCTCACAGCCTGTGGTCATACATGTGCCTGCAGATGCAGCGGAGCTTATCAGTGATGTCAGTGGGACAGGTCTACGGTGTCCCTGGTCCACCGTGAGGTCACCAAAAGAAGATCAGACTCCGTTCAGATCCACTTTACCAGCAGGACCTGAGACTGGAGACCAGTCTCAGGTCCTGCTGGACGAGATGATACATCTCCAGAAGCTTATCTTCTCCATAAACAAATGTCAAAGCTTTCAGTAAAGCGTCTGTCCACTGCATCCTGATGTTTGTATGTTTGTATGGACATGCCAGAGTGAGGATCTGAGCAGGAGCAACCGAACAGAGAGGGACACAGCAGGACACCCTCCACAGGCCACGCCCACACTCCACATGACACGCCCCCCCTCCTGTTCCTCCACAGGCCACTCCCACCTTCCACAGGCCACACCCACACTCCACAGGACACACCCGCACTCCACAGGACACACCCGCACTCCACAGGACACGCCCTCCCCCTCCTGTCCCTCCACAGGACACGCCCCCCCTCCTGTCCCTCCACAGGACACGCCCCCCCGTAACTCCACAACATGCCCATACTCCACAGGACATGCCCCTCACTCCCCTGCCCCTCCACATGACACGCTACCCACTGTACATGCTACCCACTGTACCTGTAGCACATGAAACAGTTTCACACATGGTGGGCAGGGGAAGGGTCACTTTTGGTGTTAAACTTTGTCCACACACAGGAAGAGATGACAGATAATGCCACACTTCACCTGGAGAGTGTCCTGCTGCCGCCCCCAGTGTTGGGGCCAGTGGGGCCCTTAGCATTACATTCTCCTCATATGTCCCGTCCTCCTGGTCAGGAGGGACAGGCGCAGCTCCACTCTACAGGTATATGTGTATGTGTGTGTACAGTGTGTGTGTGTTCACCTGTGGCCGGGCTTGTGAGGGGCCCGCTCACTGCAAAACAAACAACATCCTCTGACACTGACACAACACAGAGCCCAGGGGCCACAGCCCAGAGCCCAGAGGCCTCAGCCCAGCGGTCAGGGGCCAGAGCCCAGAGCTCAGGGGCTAGAGCCCAGGGGCCAGAGCCCAGAGCTCAGGGGCTAGAGCTCAGGGGCTAGAGCCCAGGGGCCAGAGCCAAGAGCCCACGGGCTGGAGGAGAGCACATGGAAGCAGAAGATCTCTGTAAGTCTCTAGTCCTGCACTGTCCTCACACTGTTTTGTCCTGGTGTGTGTGAGACTGTGCACAGATTTTCACAGCAGTAATAGCAAAGTGCTGCAGTAGCTTCACAGTGGCACGGGCACAAGTGTTGCACCATTATTGTGCACTAGAGCTGCAGCACACTGGACATGGGGGAAGGAGCCCGTGTTACACTAGAGCTGTATCTTTATCATGATTCAGGCCTTTTCTCCAGATGAAAACCTGCAGATGTCCACACATTTATTTGAGTTTATCTTATGCAGGATTATTTATTCACTGGCATCAGCACATATCTGCCCCATCACAGTCTCAGACACCCTCCACTCCATCTCCACCCCATGTCCACCCTGTCTCCATCGCAGCAGTAGAACCATCAGGCTCCTCAGGCTCTACCTCTGCCGATGTCACCTGGATGTACACCCTTCTCATTCTCATCTGTCTAATACCCTGTCTTTACCTCCCTGTCTGTATCTGTCTCATGTGGTAATGGGTGGTGTGACTCACCGGAAGCCTGCATGCAGCATGTACATGCGGGGCCCCCCTCCCGGACCGTATCGAGGGCCCCCTCCCTGTAGAAGGTCCTTCTTGATAGACACATAGCTGATGAGTGATAGGATGAGCAGAGCCACGCTGAACATGACCAGCCCCAGGGCACTGACCAGCCTCACCATCCCTCGTCCTGCTCGGGCCCCCAGGCACTCTGCTGCTGCCAGGGGCCTGCACAGGGGCCATCCAGGACCGGAGCCTGAGGGAGAAGAGTGTGTTCACATATATGTAACACTGCAAATGTGGGAGGTGCCACTGGTACATTCAGAGGACAGTGGGAATGAAGAGATTTCATCTTTGTCAACAGTCCTGAAAAATATATGAAAGTGACGAACACTAGCGACATGTGAAATCGAACTGTTAAACTGGGCAGTACCTGGAGGACTAAAGGAGGAGGTGGGGTCTGGTGGTATAGAGAGCAGTGTGATTGTTCTAACAGGTATCCACACTTCAAACTCCACCCCTGCTTGTTTGTTTACTCAGAAACATTTGGCTGTAATCAGGACAGTTTTTGTGATGTCACATAGTACTTGAGGTTGCAGTGGCCACTGAAGGCAGCACACGCTTTTAGGTGTTCAAACTGACACAATTTCAAGTTACTGCTATTAAAATGGCAGATACTGTAATTTAGGAACAAAAAAGTGATTTAGTGTTTAGTTCTAGAGATCTACTGATATGATTTTTCATGGCCAATACTGATTGTTTCAAATCCAGAGAAACCGATGGCCAATAAGCTCTAAAGATGTTTTTGGGTCAATATATAGAGCACATTTTGATTATTTTCCTAATTTAGAATTTACTACAAACTCACCCAGTCCACCACAAACCTTTCAGAGAGCAGTGGAGTCACAATTTGTGCAGGTTTCTCTTAAGATTCAAGTGTCGAAATAAATCTTTGTTTGTATAAAAGTACAAAAATCGGTCGATACATCTGTCTAGCCTTTTTTAATTTACTTTAAATAGTTTATGGTCACATTTTAGAAGGCACTTTCCCAACTTCAAGGAGGACTACGGTGTCTTGCCCAAAGACACAAAGACAGTATTCGCCTGACAGAGATGAGGTTGAGCTACTGTCTTCAATATTAATACTAGGTTCAAAGGGAGAAGGGCCCTCAGCTGTGCTTCTCACAGGTCCATTCCAGAGGACTGAGCCCTCTGAGCTGAAGGCCCCTGTATGACCTACAGGCCCTGTCCCTCTGTCCAGCTCCTTCTCATTTTACACACTGTCATACATTTAGGCAAGAGACAAACACCAGTACGTCATCACGTACGAGAGGACGCTGGGAAATGGAGTCCAGATTGTGCAGACTCGCTCACATCAATCTGCTGTTTCTGTTTTTACCCCCGCTCCGACAGCCTGCTCAGCATCTGCGCGCTGTCCCCGACCCGAGCAGGGCAGAGCTGGGGGCAGGCGTGAGACAGCGGCGGGTGGATGCTGTGGGCACGGAGGGGAGAGGGATGCGGATGAGAGGCGGAGGGAGGCTGTGTGATGGAGATGGAGCAGGTGATGCGGAGGCGGCGGGCGGACTCACGGCTGGAGCGCAGACAGACGCGGAGCTGCGACGAAGCTGAGACGGGATGGTGTCGGCCTCTGCGCTCTCTCTGCTCGGCTCTGTGGGCCCCGGTGCTCCGTTCTCCCCGGTACTCCTGCAGTGAGCGTTATTTCCGGCGCAGGAACGGGAGACCACCAACTACAGCGCGAGGCGGAGTCTGTGGAGGTCGTGAACCGCCACTTCCGGCCGCAGAGTGATCCGGCCCTGCGCACTGTCCTCTGGTGCTGCTCCAGGATGAACACAATCATATCTTAAACCCACGGTGCTGCTGAGCGGGAGGGAAGCGCCGGGGCGCAGTGCACTGATCCGGACTCTGCAGACGGACCACGAGAGTCAACTGCTCCGAAATAACACTCCACTGTGCATCTCCTCTGGTGGACAATAAGATCTTTGCTTAGAATGTTCCACAGTATGGCATTACTTCTTTATTTCCATGGAAACGTGCGGGTGACGCAACCAGTTACAGTGACAGGTCAGATCTGTGGCCACGTACATGAAAAAGATGCATAACTTTAATGCCTCCCTGTGGAACATGCACAGCAAACATAACATCTCCATGGAGACAAAAACAGTGCATGAGCTCCATCAAAAGTTACGTAGTCATAACCAGCTTGTTAAAGCCTAATCTCAGAAGACAATTAGGGCCGGCCTAATTATGGAATACCAGGTGCCACAGGCAGTGTGTCCTTAGGCAAGGCACCTCACCCACACTGTGTGAAAGTGGTGTGTGTGTGAGTGTTGATGGTGGATGGAGGGGTTGATGGCACAGATTGGCAGGCTTGCTTCTACATATAGGCCTACACAATAGTAACTTAGTACCAGTGTGGTACATTGCTCACTCAGCCCACACAGGGGTGACTTTGACCATCTGAAATAACCACCTGTAGAAAATGAAATGCATTCATGAGGCATAAAGCACTTAACTGGATCTAAGAAAAGCTTTTGCTTCCTGACTTGTGCCACATATGCCTGAATGAATGTGGACAGAGTAACAAACACAAAGATGACTCAAGTCCAACAGCTGCACCACAGTTTGAGACGCACTGGACCAGAGCAGAAACAAAAGACTTCGACAGCACAATAAGTTTATTATTGAACACATTGAACACACCATGATGCGTTTACTGTACACATAAAGTGCAGCTCATTTACAACCATGCAGAGGGTCACACAAATCAAACAGAATCTCTGGTTTGCACTAAAATAGAACTTTACATCTGCAAATATACACCACAGAAGAGCACTGCACTAAAACATCAAGAGAGAACTCCTTTTGAGAAGTTCAGGTTTATGTAGACTCTCTGACATATTTTTGACTAGTGTTAAAGGTACAGTATGTAACTTTTTGTATATTCCTCTTAAAAATAAAATAGGCCCTCTGCTACCTAGCTGACATTTGGACATCAAGTTCTAGTAGGTGAGCTATTCAGAAATCTAAAGCCTTGGGGAGGGGGGTCCCATGGGAATGTTTCAGCACATTTAAATAAATAAGGAAGTTAAAAACAAAAAGTCATCATTATCCACAGAACACACATGCTGCGGCCAGTGGGCAGGACCAATAAATACTGTTCACAGGAGCCCCCCTCCTGAGTGAGGCCAGGTCCAGGGTTAGGCCTTCAGTAGATTAAAGCTGTAGTATGGAACCTTAGGGTAAAGGCTATCAGCTTGTTGACATGTAGATGTTTTTGCTTAGGAATGTTCCACAGTATAGCATTAATCTCACCACCATAGAGGCAGGTGACTCCAAGCTTCATAGCATTAGAAAGCCAGCAACTGAATGAATGAATGGAAATGCCATAATGAAGAACATTCTAGGCAAAGCTGAAACATCTCAACAGAGACAAGCAGGAAACCTTTGGACACTATTGTCATTTGTTGATAAAAACATCTGTGTGTTACCATGAGAGGCTGAGTGAAGGTCTGGAGCACAACACAACTGTGGATACACGGAACATGTGTCAGGTGAGCTCCACTTGATTCAGGCCTGTGTTTGTGGATGTGAGGAAAAATGTGTCCCATTTATCAGAAACACTAAGTATGTGTGGTGTGCAGGTTCTCCTAACATGAACTGGAGCAGATCCCACATACTGGTTTGTGTCAGTGAAAAACACATGGCACACACCTCAGATCCTAAAGGATTTCTCAAGCCTTTTCTTTTCTGTACTTTTGTTGATGAGGGAACCACTCTATGGCATGTTCAAATCTCCAAAGAGTATTTAGCAAAGCACAGGACCTTTGAAGGTATGAATGAAGTAGACTGCTGCAGGAGAGTTAGACCATGTGGGTGGGGTAGTAGACTGCTGTAGGAGAGTTAGACCATGAAGCGGTGCTCTTTGCCATCGTGGGCCATGAGGATGACGTTGCGGTTGGAGGTCCAGATGAGGCGTGCCAGTTTGAGGTGGTTCTGGGAGCCAGGGGAGGCGGGCTGCACTGGAGGCACCTGATACGTCTTTATGCAGCGCAGCTGAGGAGCAGAGTTCAACATGCCAATGCTGCCCAGCAGGCTGGTGTTCATCTGGAGAGGGACAAACAATATACACATTTAAGTCAAATCACACACAGAAGACAACTCCAATGGAAAAGCAATGTCTCTTATCACCATCAGTCCTGAAGCACCCAGTGTGACTATATTTAAACTTCATTTTTACAGTCTAGTACTTTTACTTTTACTTCACTGTCTCTCAGAGTACTCTCTACTCGAGTACATTTATGAAAAGGACTGAAAAGTAAAACCTACTTTCCATATGTATTTTTTCCACAAGAAGCATCACATGGTACCCATACATTGGTATAGATTATAGATTTAGGACATAATGGACTTTTATGTAATTTAATTAATGTTCAGATCTGTGTTTAATCACAATAACTTCATAGAAGGGCCTGACAATACTGCATGAGGGCCCAGAAGACCTCTTGTGTATACTTCACACGGACAGACAGCAGTGAGGTGTGTAACAGTGAGTCCGTACCTGCCAGAAGGAGATGTGGCTGTCGGCGTTGGAGTAGGTTGCCAGGTAGCGTCCATCTGGAGCGAAGGACACTGCTGTGATGGGCCCCTTGTGTCCGTGGATGTTCTGAGCACAGACCAGAGCACACATCAAACACACGTTCACACACGTAGGGTTTTCAGAGAGCCAAAAGTGACCACGCTCCCGACTGAATGGATTTGTGATTTAAAAAGGTTTTAAAAGGATTCTGTTGCTGTCCTGTTCAGATTTTAAACTGGTTCAGAATAATAATAAAATAATTAAAAAAAAGTGAAATATGAACTGACAAATTGATACAAGTTACAACTAAAATGACACGACTCGCCCGTAGTGACCAGGGACCCTCGACGTGACGTAGCAATGCACCAGAGGTTTCCGAAAATGTATAGTTTGTCGACCAAAAAAACAGATTCTTCTTCTTCTTGATGAGCACTTGATGAGCAATGAGCACAATTTTTGATATTTACAAATTGCTCCTATTTGCTCAAACAAACTCTGATTTCAATTAAATTTGACACCGTTCTTAAATTCTCTGCTCTATTGAAATAAATCATGAACCCCTCAAACATGTTCAAAAACTCACCAAACTTTGCCAAAAGTTCAGAAATGATGAGACATTTGAGAAAATATAGGTTTTATGCGTGGGGATCAAAAAATGGAGATAATACACCACCTCGAATATTAGGCTCCGCCCACTCCTATGGGAGCCATTCCAGCTCAACTTTGTCGTAGAGCCACGAAATTTGGTACATGCATTCGTCACATGAAGACAAACAAAAAATGTTATTATGACTGCGCCCCCTGACAAAGCAGAAGGCGGCCATCTTGGATCGAAATCTTCAAAATGCAGAGTGGGCTGAAAATCACCGTACATCATCTAGAGAAGTGCGGCTTCAAAAGTTCATTTTTTTGAAAACTCTCACGGTTTACGTGCAGCGAAGCCACAAATTTCAATCAAAATTAATACAATATTCAATGTCAAGATTTGTTCCCGTTGGCAGAGGCTGAGTCCGATCGTGCTGAAATTTGAATCACTGATGCTGATCTCAGCCTGAATATAATACACGATAAAGCATATGGAAAATTACACTATAGCGCCCCCTAGACATGAAACACCAACATTATCGGAATAGTACCAAATTTGGGAATTAAATTCTATGCATGACTACGAGCAAAAACATATTACGGACATGGGGAATTTTTCACTGTTGGCCAGGAGGAGGCACAAAGACTCCTCAAAAATCATTTAAAGGTGCACTATGTAATTTTTCTGATGGAGGATGTGTTGGCCTGGAAAATTTGAATCACTAATACATGATCTCAGCCTGAATATAACACAATGTAAAGCATATGAAAAGTGATGAAAAGTGTGGTTGGGGTTTACAGTTATTGGGGTCAGTGTGGGGCATGGTGTTTGCTGAGCACGGCGTAGGCGCACGTGAGGGCCGATCATTGCCGCTTGCAGCTATATTTCAATCATTACTACTGACTGTTTCTGGTGATTGCCAAGTTTATGAACATAAAACTAAAAAGCACATTTTTGATGAAGCAGAAGTGCCACTTGAGAGCAAGCCCAAAAAAACACAATCTTGGCAACTAAGATGTCGTCTTTGAGCACAGCTCACAGCAGTAACATTCTTAATAGGATTTCTCTTTAGGTGTAGATAACATCAGAGAGTGTGTATGGTATTCTCAAACTGAGAGGAGTTATGCTACAAACAGGTCTGTGTGGAGCAGCTTATGACCAGCGTCTCCAGGGAGCGTAGAGCAGTCCAGAGCAGCTGCAGTGTGGGGGCACAGATTGTGTTAGGATCCACTCACACCTGGACTGTGACAGAATAACCCACAGCAATATGTCTCCCACGGCAACAGCTGTGAAGCCCACCACACGGCATATCCAAAATCTAATCCATCATCAGATCAAATATTACTGAGGGCTCAAAGGTGCAAAATGATTGAAAATGTTCGTGTTGTGAATCACAAGTTCAATAGAACCATAACTTTGGTTTTATTGGCTGTGAACCACAGTATTGGTCCGGATGCCTCCTGTACACCTGTATATCTGTACACAAGTACACCTGTACACATGTATATCTGTACACATGTATATCTGTACACATGTACACTTGTACACATGTATATCTGTACACATGTACACCTGTACACATGTACACTTGTACACCTGTATATCTGTACACATGTATATCTGTACACATGTACACTTGTACACATGTATATCTGTACACATGTACACCTGTACACATGTACACCTGTACACATGTATATCTGTACACATGTACACCTGTACACATGTATATCTATACACATGTATATCTGTATACATGTACACCTGTACACATGTACATTTGTACACATGTATACCTGTACACATGTGCACCTGTACACATGTATATCTGTACACATGTATATCTATACACATGTATATCTGTATACATGTACACCTGTACACATGTACATTTGTACACATGTATACCTGTACACATGTGCACCTGTACACATGTATATCTGTACACCTGTACACATGTACACCTATATATCTGTACACATGTACACTTGTACACATGTACACCTATATATCTGTACACATGTACACTTGTACACCTGTATACCTGTATACCTGTACACATGTATATCTGTACACCTGTATATCTGTGTGGGTGGGTGATTGGACTTTGAAGAGTGCTGAACCCCCAAACGCCAGAATAGCAGATGTTCCCAGTTGACCTCACTTGAGCCTGTGTACCTGACATTTGCCTGTGCGGACATCGTAGAGCGCCACAGAACCCTGGCGGGCGCCCACAGCAATGCGGTGACTGCGGTCACAGTAACCCACCATGTAGAACCTGCAACACAACACAATACATCTCTGTATGTATGAAAGAAGGAGAGGGGACAGAGGAGGACAGCAGAGCATAGGAAGAGAGGAGAGCAGAGAGAGGAGGAATGCAGACAAGAGGAGAGGAGAGAAGGAATGATGTAAAGAAGAGGAGGGAGAGAGGAGTAGGAGGGGAGAAGTACTAACCTGCAGATGGCAGGGAAACACTCCTGCAGACCCTTCTTCTTGACCAGAGAGCCCTCGATACAGTACATGATGATGTCCATAACCTGAGGAGCACAGCACAGGTTTAAGGAGAGCACAAACAACGGTGTCTGTGGAGGACAGTATGGTACCAGATTTATGAGTCAGCATTATATCATGGTTTAAGAAAGAAGTTAACATCTTATTTGGAGTATTAGCAGACATAAACCCTGGGCCTTTTTGTGGTCTCACAAATGATCTGCTCATATGATTTCATTTTGGATTCTGGATCAGAGAGGTCACTGACATCTGCAAACAAGGTCTAAGGAGCATAAACTGTGTCAAGGGAGCGTACACCTGATCACACACATGGGCTGGAGGAGGTGTAAGCTTCCCTTACTGTCTGGCAGAACAATACAAAGAAAAGGAGACGACGTCACGTCCGGGGTATATTGTAGACAGTCAGCATGCCAACTCGCTGTTGTGCATCTGTCTCTGGCCAGAGCGATCTGTCAGTCAGCCAGCCATCTTCCAGAAATCGATGCCTTTATCAGCAAGTTTTTGCAAGTTTTCAAAGTAACATTTTTGATCCTCAACATTCACTGACTTAGAGTAAGATAATGAAGTTATGTCAGAACAATTAAATGCAAAACCTACTTCAAAATAAGACGACTTATCCCATGACAGACATATGCAACACAACTGTCAAGACAGACGAGCAGCCCCACTGACTTTTTGCCTACCAGCCACTGACCACGTGCAGAAAAGCCGGATGTAAACATAAACAACGTTTTCTCGTATGTAAGCAGCCTACAAGACACATCACGACCCCATCACATGACTTCTGCAGCTGCAGGAAGTAGCTGTAGCCAGTGCAGCAGGTAAACAAACTGTCCTGTCTGACAAAAAGAATCGCTGTGACAGTTCTATGTTCAGTAAGGATAAATTGGGATATCTGACCTCCACAAGTAAATCCACCACGTCTGCAGGCATCTTCTCGATCAGGATGTCCAGCACTCGGAGGATCTCAGTCTTGGCTCGGGCCAGAGTGCTGGTGTGCACGTTCTGCTGGGACTGGGAGTTAGCCTGAGCCGCGTTGAACCGATGCACCTACCACAAATAATTTGACAGTTACAAGGTTTCTGCTGTTGTTTGGCAAATAAGGGCTGCTGGGCATGTGGTGAGGTGCGTCAGTGTGGGGGGGGGTACCTCTCGAGCGATGGTGGTGATGAAGGCGGGGGGGCGGGCTGTGGCGATAAGCGACAGGGCGTGGCGAGCAGAGCGTGCCGAGTCGGCCGGAGGGTTCAGAGGGAGACCCACTGTCACACTGAGGACACACAGGAGGTTAGAGAGAGCCCCGTGTCCACAGACCACAGATCAGCACAATCACACCTTCTGTTGACTGCTAGGCAGGGATGTAACAATAACCAACATATCATGATATTGTATCATCAGAAGTCTCACAGTAATATCATTGTCTTTCACAATATATCAAATCTCACGCCTCTTTGCTTAAATTCATGTTATGGTGCAACAATAGCTAAAAGACCATGATCCTTTGCTGTTTCAGTGTATTTAATTATTTGTATTATAACAGTACCAAAAGCTTTTCAAGGCATTTTAAAAGGAATATGTAGCATATTTTAGTTTTGGTTAGTCTCCACAAAATATCGCAATAAATATCGCACTGTGAGATATTGTATCGAGAGATTTGAATATTGTTACATCCTTACTGCTATGACAATGCACATATTTTTTTAGTGACATAATCAAATGCCACTGTTACAGATAATACATTATAAACATGAGACACTGGACAAAATTTAAATTGTTCAAATTATTTTTAAGCACTCTTGTTGCCACGGTAATGTTCTGTGTCAAAGCCTGAGTGCCCATCTATATTCTTTTGAGTGACAAAATGGCAAATGAGTTGTAAGTACAGAGGCTGGGGCAGATGGGTAGGTGTGACACTGGGAGCAAGTGTAGCTCGTGTGGCAGGTGTGGCAGGTGTGGCACTGACTTGGCGAGCTGCTTCTCGGCATCAGCACACAGCTCCAGGAGGCCCAGCAGCACGGCGGACACGTCCATGTAGGGCTCCCACACGGTGAAGCCCCTCCCGATCAGGTCGATGGCCGTGCGGCGGATGGTGCTGTGGGCCGGCAGCTTGGGGCTGGGAGGCTGCAGCAGGAGGAAGGTCAAGGCTTTACCTGGAGCACAGAACAGTCAGGGACCAGAGAGAACCAAAGAACCCAACAGACAACAGGATACACTCCACAAAAGCAGTTTTGAGAGTTTGGTAACAGTATGAATATGAATTGCAAAAGCACACAAAGTGCTAATGGTAATTAGCCTGAGGCCATACTCACATGTGTGGCGGGCCAGGGAGTAGTTGGAGCCTCCGCTGGTCAGGCCAAAGCCCTCTGGAGCCTGGCCTCCCGTCCGTGCACGGGCCCCTTTAGAAGGCTCAATCTCGGCCCCAAACTCGGCCCCGATGACCCCCAGCAGGACGATGGCCGTGGCCTGTTTGCGCCGCTCCTCATAAGAATTACAGATCTTCTTGGCGTTTGGAGGAAGGTTGGACAGACAGCCTGAAAGAGAGGACAAAGTTAATAATTTGATAATGCTGAAGGGAGATACAGGGCAGTTTTTGATAGAATGGAGATTAGGCTATTTATTAAAGAAGTTCACATTTAAAACATGTCCAGTTGAGAGAAGACTAAAACATGAGCTGCTAATCCAAGACCCTCTAAATTTCACAACATGTCTGTAGAGGACTAAATCATAGGGTTTACAGTAAGCATTCTGTTTTCAACATCAATTTGACAGCATTTTATCAGTCTTGAAGCATTAAACTAAACAAATCACCTCCACCAAAGCACAGGAGGCAAGGTCACTGGTTGTCCACAGGCCTGTAATGTGTAACTGTGCATGGCAAATAAGCTTGGGCAAAATTTTAAATAATAAACATTTAAATATATCAGAAAATGACTTAAAAGTAGTGAAATGATCTGTCCATGCAGCAACATAATTTTACTTGACAACTTAAAATAAACGACCTCTAGACTAGAATGAAACAGTCTCAGAACTAGTAAGTAGATCATAAATCTGAAAACTAAATAAATAACCTGATAGAAGTTTTAAAATCTTGGCCAGATCAGAGAAATTTACAATGTACCTTTCCTTATCCAATAATCACCATAAACTAAGAGCAAAAGGGGACTGGACAATACTGGTTTATTTCATCCCTACTGTCCAACACAGAATGTTCCCCAATGTGTGCGCAGGGAATCATTCAGTGCTTTCAGCACTGCACTCTGGGATCAGTACGCTTCATAGAACCATGGTTATATGTGGAATGTTTTTTTGATGTTTTGATCAGAGTGGAGTGCTGTGCTGGTTCAGATGTTCCACACTGATGTGAGGGTCCAGTGAGTCCTGCTCCAGACCTGGGTCAGTCCTACCTGCAGTGATGTCATCATCTGCAACATCCATCTCCTCCTCTGGGAGCTTGCTTTCTATTGGTTGAGTCTCTGGAGGGGGAGGGGCAGGGGCGGGCTGCTCTGTGCTGGCTCCAGCTGGAAAAACAAAAACAGAAATCAGCTCATAATAACTGCTTTGCTCTGGACTTGGTCATGTAGAGGGGTCTGTTGGAGCCCGTGGGATCCCTGCGAGTGGACAGAATGGTGACTTACGTGAGCTGACCGTGTCCACATACTGAGGCAGGTATGGAGCCCACATGTCGATGGTGTCCTTCCGACCGGACACTCCGATCCTCCTGAGCTCAGCCAGGAGCAGAGCCTGAGCGGCCTCACGCACCTACAGCACATGCAGCACACAGACAGACTGCTATATGAACATGTAATGTCACTATAATGTTCTGTCAGATTTAAAGAGGGGCTTTTACACTTCTGTGGAGGCTTCAGTGTTAACACATAACATTTAGATCACTATGTTACCTCTTACTGTTTTGAAAATGCTGTATTTCTTTACTCAGTGTGACTCAGATGAAGTGAAAGTGAGGACATTCTCCATATGTACACATATTATATTTATTATTATGGTTTTCAGCACATTTGATGAATTTGACGTAATATAATCAGAGTTTTCTCAGCACTGTCCAGATAACTTATGATTAAAGGTCCTATATTACATAAAATAGGCTCTTGAGCTTTAAGGATGTTTTAATGTTCCCTCCTCAAAAACGCCTGGAGTTGTGTTTTGTTTCATTCACACATGTGTAATCCTTTTTAGTCGGTTTACATCTCCAAAGCTCAAAATGCTCTGTTCCACCTTGTGATGTCATGAGGTGGTAGTTTTCAAGTGAACAGTATCTTTAGTTCAGTAGAGATGGGCAACTCTAGGGGGTGAAATGGTCAAAATAATTCTCATGAAGATGAAGATGTATGGAGTTTAAAACACAGTGAAGCACATCCTGTATCACCTCGTAACAGTGTGGGTGTTTCCAGTTTGAGGGAAGAAGTGTGTCAACATGTGTGAATGAAACAAAACCCAACTCCAGGAAACAACATCATAACATATCAGAAAATAACATAGTATGGGGCTTTTAATGATTAAATAAGACAAGGATAACTTAATAGTAGTTACCTCGAGGCAGCGGTCCTGCCAGCGCCGGGCCAGCATCTCCAGCAGAGGAGGCCGGTACTTGTCCAGCCCCAGCAGGTCAGGGAGCATCACACAGTGCATGGCAGCGAGCTGGCTCCAGCCTTCAACACATGCACAGGGTCAAGCTTCGAACACAGCTAACACATGTACAAGAGCCTACTGCACTGAGGCCTTCTAAACACACATACAAGAGCCTACTGCACTGAGGCCCTCTAAACACATACAAGAGCCTACTGCACTGAGTGAGGCCCTCTAAACACATACAAGAGCCTACTGCACTGAGTGAGGCCCTCTAAACACACACACAAGAGCCTACTGCACTGAGGCCCTCGAAACACACACACAAGAGCCTACTGCACTGAGGCCCTCTAAACACACATACACAAGAACCTACTGCACTGAGTGAGGCCCTCTAAAAACACATACACAAGAACCTACTGCACTGAGGCCCTCTAAACACATACAAGAACCTACTGCACTGAGTGAGGCTCTCTAAACACACACACAAGAGCCTACTGCACTGAGTGAGGCCCTCTAAACACACACACAAGAGCCTACTGCACTGAGTGAGGCTCTCTAAACACACACACAAGAGCCTACTGCACTGAGTGAGGCCCTCTAAACACACACACAAGAGCCTACTGCACTGAGGCCCTCGAAACACACACACAAGAGCCTACTGCACCGAGGCCCTCGAAACACACACAAGAGCCTACTGCACTGAGGCCCTCTACAAACACATACACAAGAGCCTACTGCACTGAGGCCCTCTAAACACACATACACAAGAACCTACTGCACTGAGGCCCTCTAAACACACATACACAAGAGCCTACTGCACTGAGGCCCTCTAAACACACATACACAAGAGCCTACTGCACTGAGGCCCTCTAAACACACATACACAAGAACCTACTGCATTGAGGCCCTCGAAACACACATACAAGAGCCTACTGCACTGAGGCCTTCTAAACACACACAAGAGCCTACTGCCCTGAGGCCCTCGAAACACACATACAAGAGCCTACTGCACTGAGGCCACACTAACACACACACACACATATACAAGAGTAACACACACACACACACGCCTACTGCAGTGAGTGAGGCCACACTAACACAACACACACACACACACACACAAGAGCCTACTGCAGTGAGTGAGGCCCTCTAAACACACATACGCACGCACCACACACACACAAGAGCCTACCGCAGTGAGTGAGGCCCTCTAAACACACACACACGAGCCTACCGCAGTGAGTGAGGCCCTCTAAACACACACACACACACGCCTACTGCAGTGAGTGAGGCCACACTAACACAACACACACACACACACACACAAGAGCCTACTGCAGTGAGTGAGGCCCTCTAAACACACACACACGAGCCTACCGCAGTGAGTGAGGCCCTCTAAACGCACACACACACACATAAGAGCCTACTGCAGTGAGTGAGGCCCTCTAAACACACACACACAAGAGCCTACTGCAGTGAGTGAGGTCCTCTAAACACACACACACAAGAGCCTACCGCAGTGAGTGAGGCCCTCTAAACACACAACAATTGAACAAGCTGGAGGAGCGTAGCTTGGTTGTTGGTGCTGGTAACAGACACATGCACAGTGCAGAGCAGAGGCAGGGATCAGAGCGAGGGCTGGAGCAGAGTGAAGCACAGGGACAGGGTGCAGGCAGAGGCTGGGACATACACCTACTTGACGCACATTTGGTCATAAACCTGTTTAAGACGCCTGACTTTAAGGGCTTGGAAACACTTGTTTTTTAATGGAAAGATCTAAAGCCAAAAGAATGTAGAGGGGAGTGGAATTCAGACTTTGACTGTGTTAAATGGTATAGATTCTGTCTTGTTTATGTTTATGACTTCTGAAAGTTTTTATATTGCTTTTATTTCATATTGGTCTATGAAGTTCAACAGTGACCACCCATCTCCTGGTCCCAGAAATACATTTTAAATAAATATTTCCCATAGACTTTCCATACAAATACATACATAAATCTGTGATTCTTGAGTCGGAAGAGGTTTTGAAAAGGATTATACTACATTCGTGAGAGTTATATATCTTTGTGGCTCTGCAGAAATGCAAAGGAACAGGTTCTGAACATGTTTATCTAAAAAATGTCATGAACTACATCAGGTAGTTCAAGGATTGTTAGCTATGTCAGACACACAAAGACAAACTTTTTTCCCATTTCAATCCAGCTAAAATTGTAACTTGTAATAAATGTTGTAAAAAAGTGTACTTAAAGTATATCTTAAATTGTAATTTTATACTTTTATGAACATTCAGGCTTCATAATATCTCAATTTCAAAACAGATTTTTCAATTTTAATGTCATAAAGCACATTTCTGTAAATAATCAACACAATTCAGGCTGTAGATTTCAATGTCCTTCACTACTTAAACCACATAAACTGAATTGCTAAATTCAGCAGAGGAGCAGCAGAGAAGGTACAGAAGAGAAGGAGAAGAAGAGGAGCAGAGAAGGTACAGAAGAGGAGGAGCAGAAGAGGAGCAGAGAAGGTACAGAAGAGGAGGAGCAGAAGAGGAGCAGAGAAGGTACAGAAGAGGAGGAGCAGAAGAGGAGCAGAGAAGGTACAGAGGAGGAGGAACAGATACAGCACACAGGAGGCACAAACAGGAGAGGCGTGTAGCAGTGGAAGCAGTGGGATACTTTACTCTCAACTACTGAAGACTACTTAGAGTAAAAGTGTCCTATTCATATTTTCATGTGTTTAAGATGCTGACTGGACCAGTCTGTCTGAACCACCAATAACCCAGTGTGAGGAGCCTGTAGGCCAGTGTGAGGAGCCTGTAGGCCAGTGTGAGGAGCCTGTAGGCCAGTGTGAGGAGCCTGTAGGCCAGTGTGAGGAGCCTGTAGACCAGTGTGAGGAGCCTGTAGGCCAGTGTGAGGAGCCTGTAGGCCAGTGTGAGGAGCCTGTAGACCAGTGTGAGGAGCCTGTAGACCAGTGTGAGGAGCCTGTAGGCCAGTGTGAGGAGCCTGTAGGAGTTCACTTTTAGCATGAGCTCTAGTTAGATTAATGCTGGTCTTGTCTTGGTTTTGGTCTCACTCAACAGTAGTTAGTCTGGATGAAAGTACCTTCGTTGACTGAGGGGATGTTAGGATTAACTTGGGGCCCCTGAGGAGGGCCACCAGGGGCCCCAGAGCCCCCAGGGCTGGGGGCAGCAGCAGCAGCTTAGAGAAAGACAAGGAGAGAAACAAAGTCAAGAAGAAAGACAGAGTTAGAAAGCAGTCCAGAGCAAAGCAGCGGGGAGCAGTGACCAGGAGGCCATGGGGGGCCCCTACACACTCCATGAGCGGCCCCTACATGGGGAACATGGCTAGACTCTAGGTCAATGTTGTAATAGACTTCCTAATGCTGTGCTGGATGAAATAAAGGGGTTTCCAAACTGCTGCACAGGAGCTGCAGAGCAGAGACCTGTAATTGACTGAGACAAATACAGTTTAAGTCCCTTTCACTGTCGGTGTTATCTGTGTGTAATATTTGAAACATTAAAATAGATATGTGAGGTGAGTAACAATAAATTTGAAAAGATACTATGTGATCTTTATTGTGTATTTCTCTGGAGTGAGATCAAGTCAGTTCTATCTATCATAACATAAGATAATTATGCAGAAAGAACCTGCCAGATCTTCCCAGGGATTCCACAGACACATTCAAACAGCAAACATGGTCTGGTGAAAGATGAGCGCTCCTAAAGCTGCTGCTGGACATGACACAGGACACCAGGAGATTATGGACCATGAGATGAACAGAGCAGAGCTACAGAGCTGAAGCCGTGCAGTGTGTGGAGCAGGACTTAGTGTAGGTAGAAGAGCAAAAGTATGGTGTTAGGACCAGAGGGTGGCTGTACACTTTATAATAAAAGTTAGTTCTTTGTGTTTTGTGTTATTTTGTGGAGACGAGGTGGTCAGGTGACATGCAGCTGTGACAGATCAGAGTTATTAGAATGCCTCCATTAGGTGGTGTTAGATATGCTCCTTAGATGCAGTTCTAAAGCAGAGTGGAGTGGGCATGTGACTGTGAGGGCCTGACCTTGCT
Source organism: Odontamblyopus rebecca (assembly GCA_030686955.1). NCBI lineage: Eukaryota > Metazoa > Chordata > Actinopteri > Gobiiformes > Gobiidae > Odontamblyopus > Odontamblyopus rebecca. The sequence goes on along the minus strand of CM060653.1, from coordinate 13,711,527 downwards.
TGATGTGAGCCTGAGGCGGTGGGCTGCCCTGGGACACAGAGCTGCTGCGCCGCTGGCTCTCGGGGGTCCCTCCGGGACGAGGAGGTCTGCACACAGACACAGAAGATTGAGCAGGGGTCAGCTGCAGCTTACAGGTCACTAGTCCAGTCAGAGACACTGTCCATCAGGCGTAGGGACAGTGGTGCTTCCTGTCCCCTGCATTACTTGCCCAGAGAGCAGGGCAGCAGACTCACCTGGTTGGGGCCTTCTTCATGTGCTCTCCCACAAAGGTGGCATTGGTCATCCCCATGAGGGTATTGGCCAGAGAGATGACGGACAGCAGGTGCTGGGTGGTGACCGCTCGAGACAGGCCATACGTGCCTTTGCCCACGATGTCCGACAGAGTCAACTTCCTCCCTGTGGCCACGGACAGCTTCCTCAGCAGAGACTCCTGAGGCGAGGGGAGGGGCATAGTTTAGACTCTGTTACCATAAAGCGTAATGTCTAACTAAATATGTGATGTAAAATGCACAAACTGAGAGCATATGTGAAAAGTCTGAATAAAAAGTTCTTTTTACTACAGCAGGTAAAAAAATTTACACATTCACACCATACATCATTTGCTGACGTCAGAGTAAATGAATGTAACCCAGTAATTGCAGTTTTAAAGATCACACTACTTTTAGCATCTGCCACAAAGTGAGACTGGAGAATCGCATACTTGAGAACTTCAAATGTGAACTAAAACCGCTGCTCCAGACTGTACAGAATAAACACAGCTCAGTCCTAGTCCTTTGTGTGGCACTGTGTGGGACTAACCTTGAATGTGGGCAGCATGAGGGACATGTGGCCTCCTCTGGAGATGAGGCCGAAGGAGATGGGGCAGTGTGGGCGGAGCATCCCCAGGCGGTCCAGGCAGATCAGGTCCAGCTGCTGGTTGAGGCCCCAGGCATGCAGGCAGGACATGAACAGCTTGGCCGTGTCCATGGTCAGGTTGTACTCCAGCAGAGACAGAGACTTTGACTTCTCCTCACGCCGCCTCTGCTCTTCCTCCTCCTCTTCATCGTCATCCAGAAGGTGCTCCTTTATGGTCTCCTTCATGGTCTCTTTCACCTGAGAACCAGAGCTAAGTGAGGAGCCTGCAAGCTGGCCTTAACCAGAGGTACTGTAAAGCTGGATTCCAGGGTTGGTGAGTTAACTTTGAGGCTCTTTTGGGGGAATCTGATTTAGCGGTACAACAAAACTGCATCACTTTCTATTGAGGTAGAACTAATACTAAAGAATACTAAAAAAGTCCCATTCACAGGACAGAAATAAACCTATCCTGAATGCCTTTAGAATGATCTGGAGCTGTATCAGAACAAGTATAAGAGCACATAGACTAGTGTACACTCATGGAACACTCTGGAACCTACCTGCACCACTGAGGGAGTACACACATATAAGGACACATGGGAATAGAAGAGAAAGTACTTCCATTTAATGTTGAAAATCACATTCTATTGTCTAAAGAAAGAGTGTTTTTTATTATCATCTTATTATTCCAGATGGAATATGGTCATTGTTTAATCACACTGGTTTACATGAAGTGCATGTAAAACAGTGTGCAAATTTGTATGATCTTAACACACTGCTTGGCACAGACATATGTTCTATGTATTCAGTCCATCTGGAGGAGACCTGAGATGTTTCACTTATTCAGGATAGCTCCATAATACAGGCAACACTAAACTACAACTAAAGGATGATTCAAACTCAACCAAACATGAACCAGGATGATTCCATCACACCTGTGGATTACACTAAGTACCACCTATGAAAAGATTAGTGTTTCTGAGTACCACCAGAGTGAAACCATGTCAAAAACAAGATGACTCCAGGTCTTAATTAGGCTTAAGCTTCTGAAACAGAACTACATCATTGCTACAGTAAAAGTAATCAAGAACTAACCCAAAGGAGGACTAAATATGGATCAAACTGACTCTGCAGCCTGAGTAGCAGGTCTCCCTCACCTGTTTGAAGATCTTGTTGGCGAGGAAGGAGCCGCCCTTGTCGGCCCCGGTCTGGCTCTTGTGAAGGCTCTCAGGGGACACCAGGGTGGGGTTGGGTCTCTGAGCCTCCTCCGTCAGCAGCTGGATGATGACGGCCTCAACATCGAAGAAGAGCACGTGCATGTCCGGGTCGCTCAGGTTGGTCTTCATGGCCTGCACTACCAGTGCATTGTGGGAGTACTTAGGAAGGTTCCCCTAGGAGCACACACACTTGTGAAATGAAATTCACTACAGTTACTGCCATTTTAATGAGCGATGTCAGGCTGAATCAGTGATATAATGCCACAGAGTTCATGTAGAATTTTTTATTTTGTCTTTTCAAAAACTAATAATCAGAGAAGTTTGAGTGAAGTTAGCCTGAATGGAAAGAAGAATACAACCCCAATGTGTAAGGGTCAGCTGTATGTGTGTAAGGGTTAGCTGGTGTGTAAGGGTCAGCTGTATGTGTGTAAGGGTCAGCTGTATGTGTGTAAGGGTTAGCTGGTGTGTAAGGGTCAGCTGTATGTGTGTAAGGGTCAGCTTTATGTGTGTAAGGGTTAGCTGGTGTGTAAGGGTCAGCTGTATGTGTGTAAGGGTCAGCTGTATGTTTGTAAGGGTCAGCTGTATGTGTGTAAGGGTCAGCTGTATGTGTGTAAGGGTCAGCTGTATGTTTGTAAGGGTCAGCTGTATGTGTGTAAGGGTTAGCTGGTGTGTAAGGGTCAGCTGTATGTGTGTAAGGGTCAGCTGTATGTGTGTAAGGGTCAGCTGTGTGTTTGTAAGGGTCAGCTGTATGTTTGTAAGGGTCAGCTGGTGTGTAAGGGTCAGCTGTATGTGTGTAAGGGTCAACTGTATGTGTGTAAGGGTCAGCTGTATGTTTGTAAGGGTCAGCTGTATGTGTGTAAGGGTCAGCTGTATGTGTGTAAGGGTCAGCTGTATGTGTGTAAGGGTCAGCTGTATGTTTGTAAGGGTCAGCTATATGTGTGTAAGGGTCAGCTGTATGTGTGTAAGGGTTAGCTGGTGTGTAAGGGTCAGCTGTATGTGTGTAAGGGTCAGCTTTATGTGTGTAAGGGTTAGCTGGTGTGTAAGGGTCAGCTGTATGTGTGTAAGGGTCAGCTGTATGTTTGTAAGGGTCAGCTGTATGTGTGTAAGGGTCAGCTGTATGTGTGTAAGGGTCAGCTGTATGTTTGTAAGGGTCAGCTGTATGTGTGTAAGGGTTAGCTGGTGTGTAAGGGTCAGCTGTATGTGTGTAAGGGTCAGCTGTATGTGTGTAAGGGTCAGCTGTGTGTTTGTAAGGGTCAGCTGTATGTTTGTAAGGGTCAGCTGGTGTGTAAGGGTCAGCTGTATGTGTGTAAGGGTCAACTGTATGTGTGTAAGGGTCAGCTGTATGTTTGTAAGGGTCAGCTGTATGTGTGTAAGGGTCAGCTGTATGTGTGTAAGGGTCAGCTGTATGTTTGTAAGGGTCAGCTGTATGTGTGTAAGGGTCAGCTGTATGTGTGTAAGGGTTAGCTGGTGTGTAAGGGTCAGCTGTATGTGTGTAAGGGTCAGCTGTATGTGTGTAAGGGTCAGCTGTATGTTTGTAAGGGTTAGCTGGTGTGTAAAAGTCAGCTGTATGTGTGTAAGGGTTAGCTGGTGTGTAAGGATCATCTGTATGTGTGAAAGGGTCAGCTGGGGCGTACCTTTTCTGCGTTGTCGGCAGCCAGCAGGTTGGTGGCCAGCGTCTGCAGTTTGTGCTGGGCCATGTTCTTGAGAGCGGCCAGGCTGCGGCGGGTCATGGCCTGTTTGAGATTGACTGCAGAGTGGCTCAGAGCGTCCACAGTGGCAGGGGCCAGCTCATCACACGCACTGAGGATCTCCACAGCGGTCAGGCCCATCACACAGCGGTCCAGGGCTCCTACACATACATTTTCACTTGTAATCTCTATCTAACTGTTTAGTTTAGTAGTAGATGGGGCTGACCTGTGTCCATCTGCCACACATAGACAGAGCCGTCGGAGCAGCCCACCACCAGGTAGTCATCGGCTGGTCTCCACTTGATCACCTGGATGGGGAACAGGTGCCTGGAGGCCAGCATGATGCACTTCCTCTCCTTCAGACTCAGCAACCCCACCGAGTGGTCACTGGCCACAGAGCACACACAGTGCTGCACTCGTGTCTACAACACACACGGGGGACAAGCGTGAGCTTATGCAACTGCCACAAGGGTCAGCCAGAGGACTGGGAGGGCGATTATAATGGATAATATAAAGCCCATCACTTTCTATTAGGGCAGACCTCAACATAACCTAGTCTGAACATACTTAAATCCTGTACAACATGATTTTTGACCAAGAGATGAGAATTAAGCTGGCCTCTGACCAATTTCACACGTTACGATTACGGCTGCTTGAAATTGTTCTCAAGTCACATGATCTGGTTATGTACTCAAATGTATGTATTACAAAAATAATATATCTCAAAATATGAATGGGTACATTTGTATGTTTTAAGATGGGTGAGTCTCTGTGGTCCAAGCAGAAGCCCTGTTCCCACTGCCCTCCCCATCACAGCCTTACACTGCAGTTCTCAGGAGGCACCAATAGTTGGGTGATCTCTCCTCCGTGCACACAGAAGATGTGCTTCATCTCTCCAGTGAAGATGTCCCACACGATAACAGAGAAGTCCACTCCTCCAGACACAAGGGCACGCTGGTCATAGCGGGGGGACACCTGGTACGGGTACAGCACACAGGTCACCTTGTTCCTGTGCCCACGCAGCGTGCGGTGAGGGGGCCAGCCTGCAATATACTCTCCAGTCAGTCATGGTGGTTATGTACATCACACCCCTACTATTATAAAGACTGGGCATTGTACTGCAAGTTTGTTTGAATTCACCGTTCATTTTCTTTCCTTCTGTCACACAAAAACAACAAAGAAGATCAACAGACACAGAACAGTCCACAGAAACAGTCCACAGACACAGAACAGTCCACAAAAACAGTCCACAGAAACAGTCCACAGACACAGAACAGTCCACAGAAACAGTCCACAGACACAGAACAGTCCACAGAAACAGTCCACAGACACAGTCCACAGACAGAACAGTGCACAGAACAGTAATAGTGAAGAGATTTTTTTTCTGCAAATGAAATTTGTGTTCTATAGGATTTAGAGCCTGGACATGCTCTGATGACCAAACTATAGGACATTTTCTGTGTTCCCACTGTCTAATACATCCCACTGCTCAGACATGGCACTGCCTTTATGAAACACATTTACTGAACCATCAATCGCTTTATATTAGGTTTGTTTGATTCTAAAATAGTCAAAATTCTTATTTTGTAGGACAATACACTGTGACCTGATAATCACAATTACTGATTCACCAAACCCAGGATAAATCTGGGACCTACTTGTTGTGAGGTGAGCTAAACACTACAGCACTGTGCCAACACTAACTCATCAGTGCTGACCTCTGTCATCATGTGTTCCTCCTGCAGTACTGACCTTTCCCCTGCACTACTGACCTCTGCCTCCTGCACTACTGACCTCTCCCCTGCATTCCTGACCTCTGCCTCCTGCAGCACTGACCTCTGCCTCCTGCAGCACTGAGCTCTGCCTCCTGCAGCACTGAGCTCTGCCTCCTGCAATACTGACCTCTCCCTCCTGCAATACTGACCTCTCCCCTGCAGTACTGAATTCTCCCCTGCAGTACTGACCTCTGCCTCCTGCAGCACTGACCTCTACCCCCTGCACTACTGACCTCTGCCTCCTGCAGCACTGAGCTCTGCCTCCTGCAGCACTGAGCTCTGCCTCCTGCAATACTGACCTCTCCCCTGCAGTACTGACCTCTGCCATGCAGTACTGACCTCTGCCTCCTGCAGCACTGACCTCTCCCCGCAGTACTGACCTCTGCCATGCAGTACTGACCTCTGCCTCCTGCAGCACTGACCTCTACCCCCCTGCACTACTGACCTCTCCCCTGCACTACTGACCTCTGCCTCCAGCAGCACTGAGCTCTGCCTCCTGCACTACTGACCTCTGCCTCCTGCAATACTGACCTCTCCCCTGCAGTACTGACCTCTGCCATGCAGTACTGACCTCTGCCTCCTGCAGCACTGACCTCTACCCCCTGCACTACTGACCTCTGCCTCCTGCAGCACTGAGCTCTGCCTCCTGCAGTACTGACCTCTCCCTCCTGCAGTACTGACCTCTCCCCTGCAGTACTGACCTCTGCCATGCAGTACTGACCTCTGCCATGCAGTACTGACCTCTGCCTCCTGCAGCAGTGACCTCTGCCTCCTGCAGCAGTGACCTCTACCTCCTGCACTACTGACCTCTGCCTCCTGCAGCCCTGAGCTCTGCCTCCTGCAGCACTGAGCTCTGCCTCTTGCAATACTGACCTCTCCCCTGCAGTACTGACCTCTGCCATGCAGTACTGACCTCTGCCATGCAGTACTGACCTCTGCCTCCTGCAGCACTGACCTCTACCCCCTGCACTACTGACCTCTCCCCTGCACTACTGACCTCTGCCTCCTGCAGCACTGAGCTCTGCCTCCTGCAGCACTGAGCTCTGCCTCCTGCAATACTGACCTCTGCCTCCTGCAATACTGACCTCTGCCATGCAGTACTGACCTCTGCCTCCTGCAGCACTGACCTCTACCCCCTGCACTACTGACCTCTGCCTCCTGCAGCACTGAGCTCTGCCTCCTGCAATACTGACCTCTTCCCTGCAGTACTGACCTCTGCCTCCTGCAGCACTGACCTCTACCCCCTGCAGTACTGACCTCTCCCCTGCAGTACTGACCTCTGCGCAGCATGTGCTCTCCCTGCAGCAGCTGGACGATGGCGGTCTGTGTGGCTGGAACCAGGATGATGCTGCCGTCCTCGCGCCCACAGACCAGCCGCCCTTGAGCTGGGATGTACACACTGGCTGTCACCTGCAACACACGGGCCAAAGGGTTAACTCTGCACTTGCCTCTGTGACAGGGACAGGGACAGGAGGACAGGAGGACAGGAGACAGGGGAAGGGACAGGGGCGAACCTTGATGGGCTGCTCTTTGCCGGGCAGGACACTGAGCTGGTCAATGATCCCAGAGGACACAGGCAGCAGGCGGTCAAAGGACTCCTGCAGGCTGAGGGTGAAGGACACCGCCAACTCTGCGGACAAAATGCAGCAGCAAGATTATTAACAGGAACAAATAGAAGAGAACACATTACTCCAGTGTTAACTTCACTTCACTGACTCAGGGTCGAGTTTAGAATCAAGTTTAAAATCCTTCTTCTCACCTATAAAGCTGTAAATGGGATGGCCAGTCTCCCACACGTCTGCCTGTCCGTCTAAACCTCTGCTCTTTATAAAGTAACTGGTTCCTCAAGCTCTCAAATCTGAAAGTGCCGCATGGCGACAGCTGGTTGGCAACAGTGTCTGGAGAGAATTTTCCCATACTGAAAAATGAAGAGGGCAGGCTGTGTCCTGGAGCGTGCTTCCATGAAATCTGGCCTGACGGTGCATCAGTTGGCCTACCGGGAACACCGCACAACATACTGCAAAGCACTCACCAAGGCCCGGTCAGAACACAACTCCACCAAAATAAATAACAACACAGGTAACTCAAAACAACTATTCTCCACAATAAATCACATCCTCAATGCTCATATCCCCCCCATTCCACAGCAACACAGAAATAAACTGCAACCTTTTCATGCAATCTTTCACATCAAAAATAGATAACATCCGTACCTCATTTCCTCCACTCAACAGCGCCACACTTGACCTACCCCTAACACCAGTCACAAACATACTCACCCATTTCACTGTCTCAACGCAGCAGGAGGTCGAGAAGATCATCCATAATTCTAAACCATCCACTTGCCCACTCGACCCTCTCCCATCATCCCTGCTCAAAACTTACTGCTCCTCCATCAGTCCCCTCATCACAAAAATAATCAATACCTCCCTTGAAACAGGCCATGTCCCCAGCACCCTCAAAACTGCCATGATCAAACCCCTCCTCAAGAAACCCACCCTGGACCCCAAACCTCTGTCAAACTACAGACCAATATCAAACTTCCCATTTCTCGCAAAAATCCTAGAAAGAGTTGTCTCCTCCCAGTTTCACCACCACCTCAAATCCAATAACCTGTATGAAAAATTCCAATCTGGTTTCCGCCCCTCCCACAGTACAGAAACGGCCCTCATCAGAGTCCCCAATGACCTGATGAGGGCCTCTGACTCCGGTTCCACATCCCTCCTCATTCTTCTCGACCTCTCTGCTGCGTTTGACACCGTAGACCATCACATCCTCCTACACCGTCTCCAGCATTACACAGGTCTCTCTGGCACTGCCCTTCACTGGTTTCACTCCTCCCTCGCCAACAGAACCGAGTACGTAGCTCTGGGGTAAGCAAGATCCAGACCCCACACTGTTTCCTGTGGGGTCCCCCAGGGCTCCGTGCTTGGCCCAACCCTCTTCACCATTTACATGCTTCCCCTCAGTCGTGTCGTCAGCAAGCATGGAATAAATTTCCACTGCTATGCTGACGACACACAACTCTACCTCACCATCTCTCCTTCTTGTACCCCCTCTGCCACAGTCTCCCGTCTCAGCTCCTGCCTGGAGGAGATAGAGGTGTGGTTGAGTCAAAATTTCCTGCAGCTAAATGGCTCCAAAAGAGAAGCCATCCAAACTGGTACCTCTCATCAACTCCGCTCCTCTCCAATCACTTCTGTTTCATTTTTCGGACACACCATTCCCCTCTCTCCCTCTGTAACAAACCTGGGGGTCAAATTTGACCCCCACCTCTCCTTTGACAATCATGTCACCTCCTCCATCTGCAAATCTGCCTTCTTTCACCTCCGTAACATCTCCAAACTTCGCTCTTCTCTCTCCCTCCCTGCTGCGGAAAAGCTCATCCATGCCTTTGTCTCCTCCAGGCTGGACTACTGTAACGCACTCCTCATCGGGATCCCTGGCAGGAGCATCCAAAAGCTCCAGTATGTCCAAAACAGCGCTGCCAGGGTCCTGATGAGGGTGCGTAAACATGAGCACATCACCCCCATTCTTCACTCCCTGCACTGGCTCCCCATCCACTTCCGTATTCAATACAAAGTCCTCTTGCACACCCATCACTGTCTCCACGGTGCGGCCCCCACTTACCTCACTGAACTGCTCACACCACACACCTCCACTAAGACCCGGTCAGGCCAACAGCACCGTCTGGTCATGCCCAGGACACGGCTCAAGACCATGGGCGACAGGGCCTTCTCAGTGGCTGCTCCCCGTCTGTGGAACGCCCTCCCAGACCACCTCAGGGTTCCACAGACGGTGGATGCTTTTAAAAGACCACTAAAGACCTACCTTTTTACCCTGGCCTACAGCTAAATACATGCTATTGTTTTATTGCTTTTATATTGATTTTTATTGTCTTTATTTTTAAAGTCTCTTTTTTTGCACTGTAGCACTTTGAGATTTGCTGTCAAATGTAAAGTACATTATAAATAAAATGTATTATTATTATTATTATTACTGCACCCGCCAGTGGGTTTTTTGCTCTCTGGCACCAAGGATCGTGCGTTTATTGAGAGACTGAGGATGGGACAATGTGTTTGCTGATGTCTATGTCAGATTATGTTTCCATGTTTTTCACTGTGAAGCCCATTGGGGCAACTCTTGTTGTGATTCTGGGCTATAGAAATAAAATTGAATTGAAACACATGTCTCACCAGAGGACAGAGTCAGAGACACTGTGAACACCCAGAGGACAAAGACACTGTGTAACACACTTATTATGGGGCTGTAGACTGAGGTCTTGCACCTTTGGTATTGCACTTCAAAACTCGGCAGTGTTTGATGCTCTAAATGTACTTTTGTTGTTCTATGATGACATTAAAATCTTGAATCTAAAATACATTGTGTGGTTCAGTTCACAATTAATATGCATTTTATTTAATATTTGTGGTCAGTGTCAGTAGATCTTGTGTTTTGGAACTCCAGGACTTAACCCTTTTCATCTAAGCCAAATGATGTGGAAAACATCATTTCAGAGCAGAATCAGAAATCATGTTTCTTATGGCACAAGATCCTGCCCTATCCCTCACTGTTACATATGTCCAGCCTGGGGGTAAAGGATAGGGCAGCAGAGTGACTGACCGGGTGTGGAGGGCTGTGGGGGTGGGGACCTGTCAGGGACACTCCATAGGGACAGGCGGCCCCCAGAGTCCCCCTGGAGCAGCAGCTTGTGGAAGGGCTCCCTTCGACTGAAGAAGAAGCGTGTGACCGGGGGACAGATGAGCAGCTGTGGGCAGAGGAGCAGACAGGCACAGGGTTAGTATTGACCCAGTCCCTCCACATCCACTGGCCTTGCATTTGAAGTCAAATGATCCACTTTAAAGGGGGGCCATTACACTTCTGTGGGGTATTAACTGCTAACATATAACGTATTTAGATCACCATTTTACCTTTTATGCTTTTGAAGATGCTATATTCACCGAAAACAACATAGTAACATGTTTTATAAATTTAGTGTCATTTTTGACGCTGAGTGTCCGTCTAACTAGTCACTCCACCTTCAGTGACCTCACAACACAATCAGTGAGCATCCTGCTAATGATACTACTGCACATCACATCAGGTTTGTGAAGTTGTAGTGTACTGTTTTGTGTCATACTTATATGTGAGGTAAATGGCCGTGCACGAGCATGGATGATGTAGGCTTTTGGGTGGAGCATTGTACAGAACTTTACCGTAATAAACAGAAAGCACTCTTAAATGGTCAGACCAAATGCAGGATGACGACATTAAAAACACAGATGTAAATCATTTTTAAAAACATGGTAAGAAGAATTCCGGTCAGAACACTGTACGTACAATCAGCTGTGCAGTGCACACTAGAATACTACATGAGGGCGGGCTTATTTGGGGTTATGTATTTTAGAAAGCCACATTTTGGAGACAATATAAATAGTAGAATATACACAGATGACACATACTGTCAGTGTGATGTCTATTGTGAAATGTTAGTTTTAATAAATATGTGAATTTGCATGTGTGTACCAGTGTGAACAGGGGGTTAGTGTGTTGGTGGCCCACAAGCACACATGGTGTGAATGTCATGGGGGTTTGAGCTTTACTCTATCTGCTGTCTGAGCGTTAAAAGGAAGAGGAGGAGGAGGATGAAGAGGAGACACTCACCTTCTTGTCAGGCTGCTCAGCGATCTTGTAGATGAGAGGGGGGACAGAGCCCTCTTTGGTCTTTCCCACATCACTGCGGAAATGTTCACTGGCAGACAGGCAGCTGCAGGTATGAGCAGGGACACATTCAGGAATATGCAAACTCAATTTGCCTTTAATTTTGGGATGGAATTTCTTCATTCTATTATTTAAAAATACAAACAGGTCCTACATTACACAAAATTGACTCGTGATCTTTTAGCCATATTGTAAAGCTGGTTCCTCCTCAAAAATATTTATTTTAGTCACACATGCTTGGGTAACCCTCATTAGTCTGTCTACATTTCCAAAGCTCAATATGCTCTGTTCCACCTTGTGATGTCATGAAGCGGTAGTTTTCAAGTAAACAGCTCCTTTTGCCTTTTCTTCACAAGAGATTGGGACTTCCATGGCTAAAATTATTCAGATGTTTGTTTTCTGTCTGAGAGAAGAGCTCAACCTAAATATGAAGGGTTTGTGTGTTATAAATGGAGTGAATGAAATAAAACACACAATGCTGGGTATGTTTATGATGAAACTGCTCTCCATCAAACACTCAAACACCCCCAACTCACTCAGCAGCCCACCATTTACATTTACTATATTATTTTTTCTCTTTGTCATTATACTGTAATGTGTGAGCTACTGTGTCCAAGTAATTTCTCTTGTGCTTCAATTAAGTTAGTGTGAGTCCAAGTCTGAGAAAGTAACAGTAAAACCAAACGGCTTAAAGCGGTGGCTCAGACCTGGGGGGCAGCTTGTAGATGTAGCTGCAGCCGTCCTCAGTCCACACAATAACTTTGTCTGCAGAGATGAAGTCTCCTCCGGTCCAGGACTGGTCCGTCTCACAGGGCACAGAGCAGAGCAGGGAGTAATCGGCCGCATCCAGCACCTGCACCACACACCCACACACCCACACACCCACACACACACCCACACACCCACCCACACACACCCACACACACACCCACACACACACCCACACACATACACACACACACCCACACACACAACCAACCACCCACCCACCCACCCACACCCACACACCCACCCACACCCACACACCCACACACCCACCCACACCCACACCCACCCACACACACACCCACACCCACCCACACACACCCACCCACACCCACACACACACCCACACACACCCACACACACACACACACACAGATCAAAGAGAGTACTTTTAGGTTTTTGGAATTAAGAATAACCCAGCATTCCAAGTAAAATTTTAAATTTAAAACATTTGATCTGAACATCTTCTGGGGACACATAGTTCATGTTTTTGAGATTCAAAAATAAAATCTTACACACAATTCCTTTAAAGCAACATTGCAATTCTTTGTCAGTAATATCCCTACAACAAGACCGCCTGCTGCCCCCTCTGGCTGTAGGACTTACCCTCCAGTACTTGGAGCACACCACCAGCAGACTGTTCTGAGTGAAGTTACAGAAGGAGATGCTCTGGCAGCTCTGCACGTGGATGGGTCTGGACTCCTCCTCAAACACTGGGTCCAGGTCCTGGGCACAAACAATCAGGGTCAGACCGGGGCCAGACCGGGGCCAGACCGGGGCCAGACCGGGGCCAGACCGGGGCCAGACCGGGGCCAGACCGGGGTCAAACCGGGATCAGACCGGGCCAGACCGGGGCCAGACCGGGGCCAGACCGGGGCCAGACCGGGGCCAGACCGGGGCCAGACCGGGGCCAGACCGGGGCCAGACCGGGGCCAGACCGGGGCCAGACCGGGGCCAGACCGGGGCCAGACCGGGGCCAGACCGGGATCAGACTGGGGTCCAGTCCAATAATGAAAACACTTGTAGTTTCATAAATGCAAAACAGATTTAATGCCATTCCAAACAGTCTGTGATTGCATCTTTTTTGCACCTCTGATACCCTTCACGTGATGTCATCCATGTTGTTAGGGGGTTAAACTAATGAGAAGCACAGCTCTGTCTGCACCTCTCAAATAAGACTTTAATTTAAGATTTTAACCCAATCTGATAATAAATAATCTGAATTAGAATTACAACAGGTGAGCATTAGCCATCAATTCATTGCACTAATTTTTGGTTTTGTTGAAAATCAAACACCTAAGCAGGACCAAGAACACTCCTATTGATCACAGGCTCCTGAAAATGTGCCATTTAAGTGCACTGGGTAATTTTTTTTACCCTTCCCTCGTGTTTGTGTAGTCTATCACCATGGTAACCCACCCCAGGAGAAATGACAGCCATCAGCAGAGGGAAACTTTATTGCCCAGTGATCTAAACCTAATACAACAACCAGTGAGCCGTAGGTTTAAACGACACAACAGACATTTACCTGCATCCTGCTGACCTCCGCTGTGATGATCCACACCTTCAGGATCCCCGTCACCGACACAGCCACCACAGTGTCCTCTGAGGAGCACAGCAGAAGACATAACCAGAACACATCATATCTCTGTATCTACTGGGCCTATCCACATGAAGTAAAGACTGAAACCAAGGTCAGCATCTTCTCTGTCAGCACAAAGGAACAAAAGTGAAACTATACTTTCACAATAGCTTCAGAAAGTAATTCCATTAATAAAGAAAAAAAAATATGGTAGCAGATTTGCGGATTTCTTTCAGAAACTGTAAATCTATAATCTCCTATTGGTGGGTTTCAGGTGACATCACAATATTCTATAGACCCATAATAAATCATACAGATTTAAAGCTAAAATGAATATTGTTAAAAAGCAGATTTCTTTTGTAATACAGCCTTTTCTTGTGTCTCACTAGAGTTCTCACCCTGTGTGCGGTGGGAGCGGATGATGCTCATGGCGCTGATCCAGTCGGGGGAGATCTTGGACACCAGGGAGTAGAGCACCTCCAGGCTGGTGGCGTCCAGCACCAGGATCTCTGGGTAGTGCCCATTACACAGCAGCCGGCCCTCCTTCTGCGTCCCGATGGTGAACTGGTAAAACTGGGACAAAAGGGTGAACAACTTGAGACACTGTGGTAAAACAACATGTTTAATAGGTCAGCTGATGTTGTTTGGTTTAATGACACGTGTGATACCTGGATGTCTGTGTGGGCACAGGCCAGTTTGGTGAACTCAATGCACCTGCCGTCATTCACGTCCCACAGACACATCTCTCTGCACAGCAGCAAAACAATCAACATCATCAATAATATTTGTAAATAGTTACTGCACTTCAACCTTTATTTGGTGATAATGACCCTGCCAGACCCTGTCACACAGGTGTACACTGACCCTGTCAGGCCCTGTCACACAGGTGTACACTGACCCTGTCGGATCATGTCACACACTGACCCGTTCTCTGAGGCGCTCACGATGTACTGCTTGTCCGCACAGGTGCTGGCTTTGGCCAAACAGGTGATGGACGAAGTGTGTCCAAACAGCATGGCTCTGGGACACATCTGCAGAGAGGAGACACATCAGAGCCTGAGCTCTTTCATCATGGACCATTTCCACACACAGGAGCGGGACATCTGTGATGCCCACAGGACACAGGGACATAGGGACATAGGGACTGCACCTGCAGTTCGGGGGTCATGTCCCACAGGCAGATCTGTCCATCGTGGCAGCCCGTGATGACCGCGCTGCAGTCGTCCAGCACCAGCAGGCTGCTGATGCAGTGTGTAGGCGCCGTGCGGCCCCACAGCACGATGGGAAGCACAAGGTTGTTCCCCGACATCTCCAATAAGACGAGAGCTGGAGATACGACACGGCCTAGGATTAAACGAGAACTACAGAACTACAGACTGCATCTCACAGAAAGGTTTTAGTATAAGACCTAAATCAGCCTAAACACATATATAAGTACATATATCGTACATATATAAACGTGTTTCTAGAGTGTAAAGAGAACATAGACACATAAACATAAACAGCGTACGGCCTGACAGTACACACACCGCAGACGCACAAACAGTGAAAGATGTCGCATCAGCGACAGCCTCGCACAGACCAAAGGACCAAAGGACCAAAGGACCAAAGGACACATTCTTACCGCGATCACACGTTTAATGGGACATAGTTTGGACCGCGCACTCAGAGACAAACCCGTCCTCACGGAACCGGGCCCGGGGGTTCTGATCAGATGAGGTCCTGGTTCTTCAGAGCAGAACAGAGCAGAACAGGACAGAACAGGAGCCACAGGAGCAGCGGTCAGCTGATCACTCACATCCGGTGTGCAGGCGCGACGTGACGTCACTTCCCAAACAGCAAACCCAACATGGCGGACGTGAGAATGTGGCGTGTGTCCCGTGTCCATGAGTCTGAGCCGCTGGGACAAAAGAGTACTCCAAGAGTACTGAAAGCCGAATTAAGGCAACATGTGCGGAAACCCCGGGAACAGTTTACTGACTGTTTTGAAGGCGTAAATGAAGAAGAGAGAGCGCACGGATGTGCAGTGACAGGACCGTGTGGACAGGACTCCACATGGCGCATTTGCAGGGTCTGCCTCATGGTGGGACAGGAGGAGGCTTCTGCTGTCTGCCCTGCTCAAAGAAAGGTACAACGCAGCTGTGTGCAAAGAAAAGTGACCATCTGAGAGCGGAACCAGCAGGAGAGGACTTCATGACACCGTGGACGCGTCCTACAGGAGGAGAAGACTTCATGACACTGTGGACATTTCCTACAGCAGGAGAGGACCTCATGACACTGTGGACATGTCCTACAGGAAGAGAAGACTTCATGACA
The DNA here is from genome assembly GCA_030686955.1 of Odontamblyopus rebecca. Taxonomy (NCBI): domain Eukaryota; kingdom Metazoa; phylum Chordata; class Actinopteri; order Gobiiformes; family Gobiidae; genus Odontamblyopus; species Odontamblyopus rebecca. The sequence goes on along the minus strand of CM060653.1, from coordinate 13,695,629 downwards.
CTGTGGACATGTCCTACAGGAAGAGAAGACTTCATGACACTGTGGACATGTGCTGTGGACTTGGACATGTCACATCTGAGGCCTCTAGTCCTGATGTGCTTCAGTCTTCAGCACCGGAGAGCTCTGGACCCGAACCAAGAAATCAGATGCCCTGACAGCCAGAAAGGGTAAAGACTCTAGGTTCTATAGACAAAAATGTTTTCACACATTGAGATTGAGTAAATTTTAAATAATTCTCAATCAACTTGAATCTTTTTAATGGAGAGGACAGGAAGTCCATACAGCCAATCCTCTGATGTGTTTGATGTGTTAATGTTAAATGGCAATGATCAAAAGTTCACATAGTTTATGTTCATGGCATTAAAACTGAAAAACATTTGTTTTCAATAAGCCAAAATAAATAAAATTAATTTAGTCACATCACGCTTCCTTAAAATGGCCCTGTAATAACTGGCTGTAGAAGAATGACGTGCCACTGTAATAGATGAATTCGACACGTGACAGGTTAACCTGTCCAGGCAGAAGCACACATGACAAACCTTTACCTCAGAGTGGGTTAGAGGGCGTGATGGACAGGTGGGTGAATCACTCAGAGGTGCATGCTTTGTTCATAAACCTTTAGAAGTGTATATATTTTGGTCTGAATTATACGAGAATTTCCAAAGGCAGTGTCTTCATTTTTGAGACCTGTAATACAAATTAACATCTGTGGTTGAACCGCCCCAAGTTAGGACAGAGGTTTTTAGCTCTCTATGGTCCCATTCCACTTTGACTCAACAGGGACCCACTATGTACAGAGGTAAAGAGATCAGTTGTTGGTGAAGATGGTGGAAATTCAATGAAATGGTTGATTATAGCTAATTGTGCTTAATGCTTAAACACATTCAGCACAAATAATTATAATACAAAAGTATAATAAAATACAAAAGTATTTATACATTTGTATTTTCAGAGCTTGTTCTCCTCAATGAGACTGGAGTAAAGCACTTTGGATCAAGCCTTTGTGTGAAGGACATGCATGTGTCCTGGCATGAGTTTGATTACCGTATGTTATATACCGTATGTCTCTAATCTCATGTGTGTTTCTTTGTGAACAGTGGGAACATGCTGCAGAGAGCACACTGTGGACTTCTCCTGGACCAGCAGTAAGTATTGTTCTGCATGTGTGTAAGAGGGACATGATCGTACTGGAGACGCATGTTCTATGTGCCACAAGATGTCTTATCCCCAAGCATGAACTCTTGATTTTTAATTTTGTTTTCCTATACTGTTCATTTATCATCATGAATCTAGTTTATGTGACATGCGATTTAAAATGTCAATGGATAATTATAATCATTTGGTCCAATTGCTGCTTATACTGAAAAAAGATAAATCTATTGAACAATTCTGGATACATTTCTTCTTCAAACCTGGTCTCATTCTTAAAGGTCCTATATTACACAAAACTGACTCTTGCAAGTTTTTACCCATGTTAGAATGTTGCTTCATCCTCAAAAATACCTAGAGTTATGTTTTGTTTCATTCACACATGTTTGAGTAACCCTTTTTATTAGTTTGTATATGTATTTATACATGAGGAAAATGATCTGGTGAGATGTTTTGAGATGTGTTTACTATTCACTTGGACAATAAAAATGGTTTACTGTAGCTGTAGTTCCAAACAGCAGTGCTATAATATGTGCAAAATATTAAATTAAAAAAAGAGGCCAAAATTGTGAACTGAACTGCACAATTGATTTTTAATTCTGCCAATATGCCATCTTGTCTAGTTCTTGTGCACCCAGTCGCGTGTCTCGTCTTGTCTCATGGAAAATTTGCCTTTGTCCCACCCCTACTGGCTATGTTTAAATAACAGGAAACCACACAATTTGATGCGACTAATGAGAGCGTTAACCTTACTTGCACGTAAGACTGTATGTCTCTGATTTGATTAATGCCAGTGAGTACAGAGCTGTGAAGAGGGGGTAGGCGAAAATGGAAATTTTCTGAGAATGCAGAACAACACAGGATTACTCAAACATGCGTGAATCACTCTGAAATACAATGTGAGTAAGCAAATGATGAGGCAACACATCACAGGTCATACGTCATCTTGAGGTTAAAGGGACAGTTTGGAATTTTGGACATAAAGCCTCATTTCTAGTGAGTGTTGGAGACGTGTGGAGAAATTTTTTTTAAATCTTCCATCCAGTCCTTGTATTTGCAGAGGTTGCTGGTGCTAGGCTAGTGCATGTCAATGGCCATAGTTGTCCTGCCACTAAAAACAGTCTTACCCACTCTACAGTGCACCCGAGGAAAACTATTAGAACTCCAGACTGTCCATGTGAACGTCTGTGTGCAGAGAATAATGTTGAAATAAACTAACCTTGCATCACATGAATTGTTGCATGTTGAGGGACTATTTTCTCATGTATCAGTCCGCCACTGCCAAGCTTTCTATCAGGAAGTACAACTCACTGCTGCTGCTCAGACAGAAATCCTTCAAATACAAGGTTGGTTTTACTTCTGAAATGATTCTGTGGACACAGACGTTAACATGGACAGTCTGGAGTTCTAATAGTTTTCCTCGGGTCTGTGGAGTGGGTAAGACTGTTTTTAGTGGCAGGACAACTATGGCCATTGACCTGCACTAGCCTAGCACCAGCAACCTCTCCAAATACAAGGACTGGAAGTAGGGGTGGGCGATATCTCGATATTTAAAATATATCGAGATATTTTTGAAACTCGATATGAATTCTGACATATCGATATATCGCTATAATGCTTACGTTTACTTCTGATTTCGCCGCTTCGCTTGTTTTGCCTTCTCTGTGGCGCGGTCGCCTCCGCCTCCTCGCTTATGTCCCCTGTGCTCATCCCCAGAGCCAGGAGCTGGCTGCGGACTAAACCAGGACTAGGACTAAACCAGGACTAAACGCGGCAGCAGAGCCCGGGGCTCGGTCGCGGACTAAACCAGGACTAGGACCAGGGCTCTCCAGTGCGCCCATTTCACTCGCATTTGAGAGCAAATATTTCGTTGTGCGAACGTGGAAATCAAAACAGGCGCCTCTGCGCGAGCGCTTCTGCAGCCACAATAAGGAGCTGTGCACAGACGCAACGTGACGAGTTAAACTTTCTAAATGCACGTGCCCAGCGCACGTGCATTTAGTACCACATGACACCTCCGACCGCGCACGACCCCAGCATACGAGCTCTGCGTGTGCGCCGATATCACTCATACGAACAAACTCCGCTTCAAAACACACTCACACCCACCTTAAACGAGGAGCGCACCGCTGCAGGACGCACACCTGACCCACCACTCATTAGACAGCCCCATGCCACTGGACTTCCCTCTCTAAAGCGAGAGCTTTGTCTCGGACTCGAGCGCATTTGGACTCGGTCTTGTCACGGACTCAAGGTCTGAATACTGAGTGCAATCATATTTGTCACAATGTGCGTTTGGTTTGGTAAACGTGCAGAGACTAAACATCACTTTAAAACAAGAGAATGTTACTCCAGTTAGGAATGTCAAAATACAGGTTTAAAAATCCTAGCCACTTTTTTCACTTTGAAGCAGTTTTCTTTAAAGTGCCAGTGGAAGTTCTCTTAAAGAAGAGGTTTTTAAACTGTGGGTGAGGGTCCAAAAAGGGGTGCAGAGTGTTTAAGTGCAGTACTAAATGAATATTAATCAGATAAAATTTGTCTGTTGTTTTTGCAGTAGTGTGGGAGGGGGTTATTTTTCCTGTAAAGATATCGAGATATATATCATATATCGAGATATAGCAAAAATATATCGAGATATATTTTTTGGTCCATATCGCCCAGCCCTAACTGGAAGGAAGATTTTAAAAAGTATCTCCACACATCTCCCACACTCTAACTCATCAGGAAATGAGGCCCTGTGTACAAAATTCTGAGCTGTCCCTTTAAGGTTAAACTTGCATTGGACATTGAGACACTATTACATGTACTAATACCATATAGATGTTACGTGATCTGTGAATGATTATCATACTGCAAAGCTCCTGTAAACTTCAGTTAGCCATAGAGGTGGGTAGTACTCTGTTATATTTACTTGAGTAACTTTTTGGCAAGTTCAACATTATTATTTATGATTATTGCTTTTTCCTTCCAATTATATGAACTATAAATTATAAATCAGATGTTATGTTTTGATAATCTTACAATGATCTCTAGCCCCCAGTACGGTTTTCATTCATTAAGTAACTTGTTGGAGAACCACTTTGTGTTTTACTTGAGATTACTTTGAAGTATCAGTACTCTTACTTGAGCACATTTTTGGAGTGTTTCACTCGGCGCTATGGAGATAGGATATTGTCTTTATTATCAAATAAATTTGCCGCCATTCACAAATAGATTTCTTGGTCCAGAAACAAATATAGACCCTTTTAGTGTTAGTAAACAGTGGTAACGTAGTCTCGGTTGCGCATTTTGGCAAGTATGGTAGAAGTCACCGGCTTGTCAAGCTCTGCAAAATTATTATCGTCAAAAGTTCGCAAAAGATTTCCTCAACAAGCTGACTTTGACAAATGGTGTCCGACTGCCAGGTCCTTCTGCGATCAGTGAGTAAAACTTTAAAACTTTAGTCTGCTGGTAGAATATTGATTCTGACAAACACACAACAACCAGACGTTTTGGTGCTGGAAATGTTTTTTTTTTTTATCTCAGTCTTCTTCTGTCAGTGTTCAGTCTGAATGAGATCAGAATGAATAGGGAACAATGACACTTCTGTCGCCAAAAAGCGTGCGCTGCTTTTTTTTTTTATCACTTCTGCCCTAAAAGGGTCTATAACGACATTCAAAAATAAAATTCATGACTTACAAATAAATATAACAGCGCTCACAAAAGCATTCCTCGATTCAAAAGAAAATGTTGCGCGATTCACAAATGTCAGTGCAGTTATGTTTATTTGCAAACCGATGAACCTGCATTTACAAACCACTGTACATACAGTATTTATGACTACAAACAAAAAACTATAAACAAAAACCAAAAAAATACATTTGTGAATCCAACGGTGTCACGAAGGTATCAAAAACCCACAAATAAATGCAGGTGTTGTCACAAATATGTACGGTGGTTTGTAAATGCAGGTTCATCAGTTTGCAAATAAATGTATAAATGTTGTGAATCACGTAACATTTTCTTAGTGGAGAAATGCTTTTGTGAATATTGTTACATTTATTTGTAAGTCATGAATTCTATTTGTGAATGGTGTGATATTTATTTGATAAAGATATTAACCTATCTTCATACACCTCTAGTTAGCCCTGTTTGTGTTTTGTTGCGCATTCATTTTAGACGTGCAGGAGCTGACTGTTCACGGTTTACACTTTTATTTTAGTATAAGTTTTGATCTCTGTAGAGCTTGTATGGGTCTGTGTTTCCTGTCTAAATAAGGCTTATGCGCATAGACCAATCAGAAGCTCTCATTTTGGGCGGACTATTTGAAGAACCAGAATCCCTCACTCCTGATTGGCTGACCGCTGTCACCGGGACGGCCCTTCTTTCCGGGCTCTGTGAGACTGTGACGCCGCGGTGCCATAACCACAAACTATTCACATCTTCAGTCCGTCATGTTACCTGATTATTCAGTGGTTTCTCGCTCTTAAACCTGAAATGTGAAAGGTGCGCCCGTCATGGCACCATCTTTGTGTTTCTGCGGCGGTGGGAGGGGGTGGGGCCAGTTTAGACTGTCTCGCTGTGATTGGCTGTTTCCCTCGTACGTGCTGCGTGTACGTGAGGAGCGTGATGTCAACAAAAGGGAAAAGAAACAGCTGAAGGAGGCGACAGTTATGAGCATTTAACCCGCAACAAACACGGTAAGTTGCAACCTGAGCTTCTCCTGAGCTAAAGATTTACACTAAAAACAATGTACCTGTCCTTTTGCTTTGAGCTAATTTAAGCCAGTGTTGTAGATCGGGGAACGGGAACGTAAAACGCGAAGATGGTCGCATTGTTGTTTTTAATAGTTCCTTATCCACCGAGTTCTGCTTGGTCAGACGCATGTATTGTTTCTTTTTCGATAATTTAACGCATCAAATGCATCTGTATGGTTTTAGCCTCAACTTTTCGTATTCTGGAAATGACAGCGTTTTGCAAAAGATTTATAAAAAAATTAGCATAGCAACAATTATCCATTTTTGTTTTATTGTTTTGATTTTTCTCCCTTGAATATCCATATTCCCTTCAGAGAATCCATACAAATTCATATGTTGGACTGGATAAATGTACACATTTGTTGGTGGTTTTGTCCCCGGCATTTACAATAGAATCCAAACGAAGCGTGAAAACGCATTAAAACATCCAGATTGACGCGTTAATTACTGCACAAACATTCAGTGTGATTCCAGTTTTGTTTTCACAGTTGATCATTTGTCTAACGCAGTTTATTTGATTGTGTGTTTACTACGTAGCGCCCCTCCCCCATAGGGTCTGAGGCTTTAACCCGCAGCAAAAACTCCAACGCGACTCTGTGCACATCCGCGGGGATATAAATGTAACGGCTTGTGGAACGATCTGGTTCGTGATAATAAAACCAAATTTGCTAGCAGGGCTGTACTGGTGTAGGGAGGGCAGCAGGGAAAGCTGACACCGAAGCCAGCTGATCCACAGACCCAGGCGGAGGAGCAGAAGTGGGCTACGAGCTGCTCAGGGGCGGCTCCCATTTCTGATACTCGCCTCCTCAGGCCTCTGCTGGAGACCCGCCCACTCAGGACTCTTGCGCGTTTATATGCACTGTGTTTTTTCTAAATTGTTTGTTCACGTTTAAATGGATGGTTTGTGATTGTGAGGGAAATTTTTGTTACATCAGACAATAGGAGGACCATAGGAGGATAATGTTCAACTGCAAAACTGTGTATTATTTGATCTCATGTCATTAACCTGCATGGTTCTAAATGTTCAATACATTAAATACAGTGTAAATACCTGTGATAAAACATAGGGCCAGCTCAGTGCCCAGGAAGCAGACTAATGGCTGGGACGCTGCATACACAGGCTCGACTCACACCCCAGGTCACTGCACACACAGGTCAGGCTCCTCCTGACCCTGTGTCTTTCTTTGCATACATGTCCACAAGCATACTGATCCTGTGCTCTTCCCTGCAGACATGGACCCGGTCAGACTGCTGAAGGAGCTCAAGGCCACCTATGACCTGGAGGAGCTCTACCTGCCCAAAGAGGCGGGGCTTAACTTCATTGAGGCCACTCAGGTGAGGGCACACAACCACTGAGCCAGTCGGCACACTGCAATGTGAATACTACTGCTAGTTCTGCTGCTACTACAGCTGCCATTTACTTTTACCACTACTACTACTACTACACAATACTGCTACTGTCACCATTACTACAGCCACTGTTGTCACTGCTGCTGCCACGACTACTTTTACCGGCTATTACTTCTACCACTGCCACTACTGTCACCACCACTGCTATTACACTACTATTACTGTTACTGCTACAGCTACTAATGTTGCTTGTACTAAAACATGACACTTGCCTAATTAGTTACAAAGTGCAATGCCCTGTTCAGTACAGGATGATCATGATCTTCATTTAAGATGCTGTTTTTATACTGAGCAACTACATAGGACCGAGTCTGAAATATCCTTAAGTGGGGTACATATTGTTACAACTGATAGACAAAAACAAACACACAAGTACAGATATAACATTGTTTACTTTTCACCACTGATAAAATGTCAGATCAATAAAGCAGGACTCTTTGGAGTCAGTTCTGTCTGTTTTGCCATTGTAATCCTGACTCCTTATGTAACTCCCCCTCCTCCAGGACAGTGCGGGGGTCTCAGCCAAAAGCAGGGACAGCAGAGTGGAGGACCTGCTGAGTCTGACCCGCTTCTTTGGTTACAGCACACAGACATTCGTCCTGGCTGTGAACCTGCTGGATAGATTCCTGGCCATGATCCGGGTAGGGCGCTGTTCTACATGTTGCTAAGGGGGGAGTGCGCTACTCACATTTAGTGCCCGTGTATGGTAATCAGGCTGAATTAATCCCAACTAGATCAGATCACAGTTTGAATTCATGTTATTGAATTGTAGATTTAATAGAAAAGTTTTCATGTAAATGGGGGTTAGAACCCTGTGGGTTATTATTAACATCTACAGTCCATTGGCAGGTTCCTGTTGTACACAAGACTAGTAAACGGCCAAGGGTGGAACTGTTTAGGAAAAATATTTAACTGATATTCATTTGTAAATGATGTGTGGGTGGTTCAGGTCAACACAATTCTTTGGTATTGGCCCGCCAACAGTATTTTCTACACGCTGCTGTCTGTAACTACAGGTATTAGTTTCTAGTTTTATTATTGGTGAAGTCCTCACTCACAGCATATCCCAATAACTAGACTAAGTAGACATGATTCCAAAATTATACCATTTTTTATTTTGGGGCACAAACATACTGATTACATTAACTCATGGAGCCATGTTTTCTGTTGTTGTGGCAGGTACGACCCAAGCACCTGTCATGCGTGAGCCTTGGTTGCCTGCACCTGGCAGCCAAAGCGTGCGAGCAGCAGTGTGACGTGACCCCGGGGGAGGAGCTTATCCGCATCAGCCAATCGGGCTTCACCTCATCCGATCTCAGTCGCATGGAGGCCATTATCGTGGGCAAACTGCAACTCCAGCGCCCGGCCGTGACCGCTGCCACCTTCCTGCAACTGTACCACCAAATTGTCCTGGCACACTGCACGCACAGGTCAGGCTCACACCCTAGCACACTGCACACACAGGTCAGGCTCACACCCTAGCACACTGCACACACAGGTCAGGCTCACACCCTAGCACACTGCACACACAGGTCAGGCTCACACCCTAGCACACTGCATGCACAGGTCAGGCTCACACCCTAGCACACTGCAGACTGGTCAGGCTCACACCCTAGCACACTGCACACACAGGTCAGGCTCACACCCTAGCACACTGCACACACAGGTCAGGCTCACACCCTAGCACACTGCACACACAGGCTAAGCTCACACCCTAGCACACTGCACAGACTGGTAAGGCTCACACCCTAGCACACTGCACACACAGGTCAGGCTCAGAATGCACTAGACCAGAATAAGGCTGTTTAGTAGTGTCCATACCCGTGGTTCCTAACCTTATGCTGTAGTCCATATTCCCTCATCAATTCTTTGAAATAATACATTAGACTAAAATAATTTTGTTTTTCAGAAGAGACATTTTAAGCCTGGAAAAGCTGGAGGCACAGCTCAAAGCCTGTCTGTGCCGGCTGTCCTTCTCCAAAGCCAAGGTAAGCTCCTGAATGTGTATGGGTGTTTGTGTGTGGACACAAGTGTGTGTCTGACCCTGCCTTCTCTGTCCAGCCTTCTGTCCTCGCTCTGTCCCTGCTCATCCACGAGGTCCAAACCATCCAATCAGACGACATGTTGGAGGTGGCCACCCAAATCCAGAGACACCTCAAGGTAACCGCTTTAAGAGTGGATGTTTTGATTATGATTAAGAGTGGATTATTTTTGATTGTTATTATTGATCAAGATATCTCTGCAATGAATATAAACACACACAGAGGACAGGTGCACTCCACTCACTTGAACAGGACAGTTCCAGTGTTCAAGTTTTAATGACATCAGTTGGGAACTGAAAACGTACTTGTTCAGCCAAAAACACTTTGATTCTTGACTCTGTTTGAGTGCAAATAATTAATGGAGGATCTTCGAGTTTAAAGGGGGGCACAGCGTTTGAGAAGAAAGTACCTCTCATTCTTCTGAGCTCTAGTTAATGAACAGAACCAGTGACAAAGACCCACCATGGAGTAGCATTCATTTACTGTATACATGACCTCATGAGCTGCTTAACAGTATCACTGCTGTCTGCATCCAATTATAAAGCTTTTTATTGTCTCATCAGAAAGTGTATGTTAGCTAGTTGCTAGTTTTACTGTCATGGCCGCTGTTATCTGTGAGAGTTGTAAAAAGTGCTTCTAAATTGAACTCGAAACACATAAGGAATGTGAGGAATAACTTTGGGCCACTGCTAACCGTTTAGAGTTTTTCAGTTTTAAATGCCACTGAAAGTAGCCTGCTCCTCTCCTCCCGGCTTCTATCCTCATGTTTGTCTGTGTTTCAGATCCGTGAGTCTGAGCTGGGATGCTGGGGTGAGCGGGTGGCCCGGTGCCTGTCTGTGTATGCCTCTGCTCAGTGCACCAAACCAGACCACAGGAGGCTGCAGTGGGTCATCTCCCGGCGCACCGCACACACCCTGCACTCCTCCCGCACTGTGCCAGAACTGCCCACCATCCCCGAGAGCGCCTGGGACCACAGCAGGTCAGCCCCGGCCTCAGGCCTTATTGTCAAGTAGTTTAAGATTATATTACCTCCTAGAGCTGGTCTGTGGGGATTGTGCTGGAGAATGAACTTTGTCTCTTGTGTGATGATCAGTTTATAATTTGTGCACTTCTTAGTCTACAGATGGTGTTACTGTTTCTGCTCTAACAAATGTGTGTGTGTGTTCAACAGTGAGGATTCAGACACACTCAGCTCAGGGGAGGAGTCTATCTGCTCAGGGGAGGAGTGTCTGTGATGCAGCAGTTCTACGCTGACAAACTTTCTTTTCTTTTTTTTTTTTTATCTGCAAAGAACTCAAATTTTCATTTTCATGTTCCTCTTTGCCTGTCACAGAAGTGAGGACTGTGCATTGTTGCGAACAGAGGTGCAGACTTTATATCAAGTAAAAACTAAAAAAAAATCTTAGTGGGATATGTAGTCAAATTGTTACTTAACACAAAACATAGTTTTCTCACACTCGATGTTAATCCTCACCTCTGATAGTAAACGAGAGAACAGTTTTAGTGCCTGAAATGTCAAATGGTGAAGATATTAAGTGGTGCTCTGCTTGTGTCAGTATTCAGACGCACTGAGGAACTGGAAGAACACACTTTACTATGTAGCAAAATGAATGTTTAATACCTCTTATGCAATGACAAATGTATATAAAAACTGTAAAAAAGTGTAAAACTGTAAATGATGTAAAAATATTTTGTAGATGTTATTTATTGATTCTGTGTTGAGACTGAATAAAATGTCTTCTCAAAACATCTCTGTTCAAGTATATCAGGACGTGGTGGAGCACCAGCTGCCGGGGCGCCTGGGTCACAAAAAGAAAACTCAATCAAAATAAAGTTTCTAGTCTGAGGTTGACTCTCAAAAATAAATAAATGGCATTTCAAATGACCACATGACATTTGTTGTCTTATCTGTTTCAAAGTTCCCAAACTTCTTTATGAAGAATATAATCCATAGTAGAAAATGAAAAACGTTTGGGCTGCCTCCTGTCAGGGTGCTGTCAGATGGTACTTTTAGACTCCGTTTATGAAGGACAGATGAAATGTCTTTGTTTTAAGAAACACTGTACAACTGTGAAACTCCAACTTTTTATCAAACTTTATTCCACCCTAAAATCCCATGCGAGACTTCTTCTTGGGCTGTGAGGACAGTGAGGTCTGTGAGGAAGTGTAGGGCGGGCGCTGGGAGGTCTGTGAGGAGGTGTAGGGCGGGCGCTGGGAGGTCTGTGAGGAGGTGTAGGGCGGGCGTTGGGAGGAGGTCTCAGAGGAGGTGTAGGGCGGGCGCTGGGAGGAGGTCTGTGAGGAGGTGTAGGGCGGGCGCTGGGAGGAGGTCTGTGAGGAGGTGTAGGGCGGGCGCTGGGAGGAGGTCTGTGAGGAGGTGTAGGACGGGCGCTGGGAGGAGGTCTGTGAGGAGGTGTAGGGCGGGCGTTGGGAGGAGGTCTGTGAGGAGGTCTCAGAGGAGGTCTCAGAGGAGGTGTAGGGCGGGCGCTGGGAGGAGGTCTGTGAGGAGGTGTGGGGCCAGCTGAAGGCATCTCTGGAGGAGTCTCTGCTGGATTCCACAGGTCTGTGCAGCCCAGAGGTGGAGGGCTTTGGGCTCTGGAACACAACACACTGCATCACACACTAAAAGAACTTTGTATTAATCTTAACAGTGAAATGGACTCAACAGAACTGTTTAAGCCTTTTGCCTCACACAAGGCAAAACAGAACATTAGAAGAAGAGGTGCAAATATGACACAACTTTATCAATCAAGGATTTATACACAATATTGTTGAAAACAAGGATTTCTCCTTGTCTGATTGGCAGATGGGAGCCAGAGAAGGCCAGTTTACATGTCATGACAGGCATCGTAACGGACTACAACGAAGAAGTTAGTTACCAAAAAGTTTTCTAATTTGCATATTAGAAATGGTGTCATGTGTTTAGTGAAGTCAAAAAGATAAAAACAGCAGCTCTGTGCTCAGAGCTGGAGTCCACATGCACAGTGAGGCTCGTGAAGCCTACCTGGGACTGAAGATGCTGCGCTCTTGTCCTCAAAGTGCGGGGAGTCTCCACCAGGGGGCGTGCTTGGGCCGCTACAGTTGCAGATGGCCTCTGTTTCTCCTGAGTGTCTGTGGGTGGATCCTCAGACTGTGAACTCGCCCCTCCAGTGTCTGACCACGGCCAGTCGCTCAGATCTGATTGGGAACTGATGGAGGAGGTGAAACTGCCGGACATGGCGAGCAGAGTCAGGCCGCTGACCCTCTTAGCGTTCTTCTCCTTCCTGCGCTTCCTCCTCAGAGCCTGGGTCTTCTCTGCTCTGTTGACCACCAGGTGCTCGCTCCACCAGGTCTGCCAGCCCTGCTCGCTGTCCCAGGCAGCGGTCATTCTCACACTCAGGTTATCATCCCACTCCTCAGGCTGTACCTTCTCCGGCAGTGGCACTATGTCCTCTGACTGCTGCTGCTTGGACCTCCTCCTGTTGGCAGTTCGGCTTTGGGGCATTCTTAGTGTGCGTTTCACCATCGCATGAGCAGGTTTAGCTTCATGACTGTGTGCTAATCTCTGCAGCCACTGTCTCCAGATGGACAGTGAGTGTGAGCTGAGCGGTGGCTCTGCAGCAGGCTCTCTTTGCTCTGGCTCCTCTGCTCTGGCACAGCTGACATCAGCCCAGGTCTCAGCTGACCTGTCCCTCTCCAGGATTTGGTAGAAAACATCTCCCGTCTGCAGGAGGTGGAAGACACAGAAACTCTCTGCAGACTCACTCTTCTTCAGGTGGACCGCAGCCAGCCCTGCACAAGAGCCCTCACATCACTTTCAGGACATAAGTTCATGTGCATTGAAATGCAAAAACTAGGGGCTTTCAGGCCTCTGGTGTGCTGTTTAGCAGTTCCTGTGTCAAGTGTAGAATGTGTGCTTGTTGTAGTACCTGTGGCAGCGTGGGCCAGCCTGTCCTGGGACACCTCTGTCCGGTGGGGGAGCTGGACGGGCAGGCGCTGCACACTGTCCCTGGGCCTAAGCAGAGCCTGCACAGGGCCATGGCTCACACAGGCCTCTGCCCCTCCTCCTGAAAACAGAAGCCCATCACTACCAGGGGATCCAAAAAGCTTGTTCGGCAAAGCCATGCTTATTGCCCATGCTCATGTGGGCCGTTTATATCTTCAAAAACAATAAATCGGGTCTTGCATCAGAGTTCAAGCTCCATGTAATGAAGAAAAATGCCTATTAAAGAATATAACCCTATGCGCATATTCTTAGTAAGCCACATTTGAGATAACTAGAAAGTAGGCTGTCAGCCCGTCTATTTAGAACGCCACATTTTTGTGACTTGTTACATTATAGGTTTAAAATATATTTAATAAAATACCTTAATCTGAATAATGATAAAAATGCAATGTTTATACAGAACTTGGGCTACATTTCCACAGGGACCAAAAGAGCCTGTTTTATGAAACAAAAATAACAAAATAAGCCTTGGTCATTTGCACCTAGCTTACCAAGTAAGGCAGTTGTATGAAACGGTGCTTTAGGCCTCAAACAGACGCAGCATCACGGGTCTGGGAACACAACACTCCCCTGGAGCACATTTGGTTTCATTCACTTCCTATGTGAACATAGATTCCTGATTCAAACTAACATGTGGTCCAAATTTGGAACTTTTATAGAGGCCCTATAGCTGAGGGGCCTCTTGCTTCCATGGAGATGTTATTGTTTTGCCTGAAATGTTCCGTAGTATGGCAATAAACTATCAGTATCCATGGAGATCCCTGAGATGGCCGAAGTTGGATGAATTCTATTTAAATGTTTCATCCTTCATCCAAGTCAGTTCTGTGTGTTTGCAATTGTGTTGATGAGACCAATGTGCCTCTGCTCTGAAATGCTAAACAAACACAGAAAGGACACAGGACAGCTGCTCTACACAGGACCCACCTGAGTACTGCAGTAGGGTCACTTCCTGGGACCTCTGGGAGCCCAGCAGGATCTTAGCCGCTCCCCCAGAGGCGGCACTGGAGCTGGGCAGAACCTGGCAGAACACGGGCGGGGCCTCCATCATGTGGTCACACTTGAGCATGGGCACGCAGGGGAAGCGCTCGTCCATAATGTACGCCGAGTACTGCCGGAGAGGGAGAGGTTACACAAGTACACAGAGGGGAAACACTGGGCCTTTCCCAAACGGCTCCCTGCTCCCTTCCCTTTGCCCTCACACTCGCAAATGGGAGTGATATCTGAATTGAAGTGATGAAGCCCTGAAGAAGAGGGGCTAAGGCGGCCCTATGAGGGAGGTGTGGGTGGTCCCTAAACACGTGTGTGTAACACCAGAGAGCAGCCCCGCATGCTACATGCTCACGCACCAAATCACTTTAGTTCTACATTTGTTTAGGTTTATGGAGAATTGTAAATGTTGTGATTTAGACATTAGTGAGGTCAGCTAAGCATTTATAAGCGAATAAAAAAATACTACTGTGATGAAACGTGCATTTAGTTTGGTCTGGAAAACATAGTTGAAACAAGATAACTTAAATACATGAGACATTTTTACTCACTGTGAGATATGAGATAAACTGCACTAATTAAACACACATTAGCCTACATTTCTGAAGATATGATATGAAAGCGAGCGACTGAACACAAAACTACTCGTATTGGTGAGCCTCACTGGTGAAGATTTGGAACATATGCTGAGAGAAGGGGCTTCACAATGAACTGAATTAAAAAGAGAGACTTTTTTGGCGTAAAAGAGACTCATCACTTACTCTATTTGATCTTAACGACATCAAATATTTAACAACATCAAATATAAACAACCCAGAAAGTGGTGGTATAATGCACCTTTAAAGAGTCCTACAGCTGTTGGGGTGGAGTACCTGTGTGCAGACGTGTGTACCTACAGCTGTTCAGGTGGAGTACCTGTGTGCAGACGTGTGTACTTGCAGCTGTTGGGGTGGAGTACCTGTGTGCAGACGTGTGTACCTGCAGCTGTTCAGGTGGAGTACCTGTGTGCAGAAGTGTGTACCTGCAGCTGTTCAGGTGGAATACCTGTGTGCAGACGTGTGTACTTGCAGCTGTTCGGGTGGAGTACCTGTGTGCAGACGTGTGTACCTGCAGCTGTTCAGGTGGAGTACCTGTGTGCAGACGAGGTGGTGGAAGCTGTGCACTGTGCTCATGTATCTGCACAGCAGAAGTCTCTCTCCACTGCGACACTGAGCGGCCTGACTGATGCGGAACAGGGTGTGGCAGGAGGACGGCTGCTCCTGTGTGGACACGCCTCCATGTTAAAACAAAACTACAGCTGGGTAACTGAGCAAAACTGGTAGAGTAGTTATTCTTCCAAATTAAAACCCCATCAGTGCAAGAACTGCAGAGTACTCATACTTGTCTGTTGGCCGTCGTAGGCTTTGAATAGTAGTGTGGGCTGAACTGGAACTGCCCACAACAAAAATGATAAGACGAGGACAATGTTATAAGTGAGAATAAACACCTAACTCCACCCACAAGCACATTTCAAACAGCTGCTTAACTGGGCAGTACCTGGAGGAGTAAAGTGAGAGGGGAGGAGGGGAGGAGGGAAGGGGGAGGGGTATAAGGAGCACTGTGATTGGTCAACATTCAGACTCCGCCCCTGCAGCCAGGTGTTTTAGCAGAATACATCTGTAATCAGGGCAGTCCTGTGTCATGTCACCAGCTTCTTAAAATTGCAGAGGCCCCTGGAGGCAGCACACACATAAATTTAAGCATTTTTGACCAGCAAGTTGTAAATGCACCTTGTTTGTATTAGGGAAAAAAGCAAAAGTAGCAAATACAAAAGTGGATTCAGCATTTAGTTCCACTTTAAATGAATGTGATCTGTGCCTTGAGTGAGTCCTGTCTCACCCTGATGTCTGTGAGCTCCGCCCCCGTCCTATCGGCATACAGCATCACCCTGGGGTGGGCGGAGAACTCGCACCATCGCCATGACGACTGGCTGTTGAAATACAGGTTGGAGTCCTCTGTGCGCACCTGCTGCATCCTGCCAAACAAACAGAGTTCTGGAGCTGCTGTGGAGACCAGGAGCAGAGCAAGGCCAAGAGCCACAGATCTCACCCATGTCCCAGCCTCCACAGATGGGCCGCTCCACTCTCCCCAGCTACCAGCAGCTCTCCGACAACATGAGGACTGGAACACATGACAGCAGGTCGCAAAAGTGTGCAGCATGTAGCAGCATGTGTAAGGGAACCAGCAGATGACAGTAGATTAATATCACAGCTTTCTTGGGGCCAAATGGATTCATCACAATCCATGTACAGTTTTTCTGCTTCTGAATGTTCACTCTTCATACTTCTACTGTGGTTGGTTTAAGCCAGATGTCACTATTCAAACTCTTGCAGTGGGGTGACCTGACCAGCCAGGACCACACGCTTTTACAAAAATGTGCGCACAGGGGTGTGTATGTGCGTCTGTGTGTGTAAAAGGAGCGTGTCCAGGCCGTACCTGAGGCTGGTGCAGCTCAGGGCCTCTGTGGAGGACAGGGCCTGCAGCAGGTGGGGCTGCAGCAGGTGGGGCTGCTGAGCTGAGGTCAAACGCCAAACACCACAGTGGTACAGAGAACGCACCGCCACACAGCCTGACACGAGGAGCATACAGGACCCATAAGGAACGTATGAGGAACACACACAAGAAACATCAAGGGAACACAAGGGCTTCAGGAATGAAGAACATACTGCCCCCACACTCCCTCCCTCATGCTTGCTCATCTGCTCTTACTGTGTCCACACAGAGACGTAGAGGTGATCTGCTGGATGGGGCCTTTGAGGAGGAAGCTGCTCACTTCATCAGAACAGACCACTGCGTGCGGCTCCAGCGCCACCTGCTGGAAGTCTGAACAACAGTGTCAAGAACTTAAAGTCCACAAAGCACTTATAGCGTTCCCAGAGAGTTCCTAAGTCCTAGAGTTACGAGCTTTGACCTCAGAGTGTTGCTGAATGGACTCTTAAATAACAAGAGAGCCAATGCTAATGAAGCTAATGAGCTGAAGGCTAAAGAAATGGAAACAATAAACACATGTCTGTAACTTATTAAATAACTGAACACTGTGGGATTTCACCTGCATCAGTGTTTCCATGTTATTTTCTGCTGGTTAACCTCAGATCTACGTGTTTGTGACAATGACGTAAAAAATCAGAGTTGAACTTGTATGTGAAGTGGGAGTCCTCCGATCATTTCCCACTTCACAACCAGCTCGAGCGGGGCCTTTTTTATAAGTCAGGTTTGAAAAATCACACCACTAAAGATAATTCATGTCATCAAGTAACCATAATGTTAAAGCATGTTTAATTTACACAAATTCAATAAAAATCTAGAATTACTTGAATGAAGGTTTAAATTGTGAAAAACTAGTTGCTTGGCATTGTCCTTGTTTTTGGAAGGAATTTGTGCATTAATTTTTCGACAACTTCTGGTAATTCTGAACATTTCCCCCCAGATCTTCTTCACAAACTGCCACTGATGTAAAGTCAAATATTTACCACAGGAACCACCTCACCAAACCAAAGTGTGTTACATGCACTTAGTACGTGTAAGGTGCAGGATACGGAGCGTGTCCAGCCCATTGGGGGAGTAGACCAGGCAGCCGGACAGAGGCGTGTGCTGTGTGTTGGGGGTCAGGGGGAGGAGGTCCAGGGCCCCTCCACTGTTGGCCTCACAGAACAGGGCGTCTCTGCTCTGCTGGCTCAGCTCCTCATGCAGCAGGGAACCCAGCAGCTCCACCGGGACAGAGTGCACCACGTCAGAGAGCAGGCGGCTGTACGCATCCAGGCGGGCACTCCAGGAGCTCATGGGGCAGCTGGAGGGCAGGGCACAGGGTTACAGCCAGGAGGGGTGGCTGATTTTAGAACACCAATCTTTTTCTTTTTCTCTTTTTTGCAAGGTGTGCATTTAATGAGTTTGACCAAATCCAGGTATTTGAAATAGCAAGTGTCACTGTATTTAAGCAAAATTGTCTCGTATATATTGTACAAGCAATTTGAGAGTATAATTAGCTCTTAAGAATGCTGTGTACTGCAATCTAATTAAAGCTTTTTATCCTCCAAGAAGTGTGTGCACAGCATGCTAGTTGTTATTAGCGTTAGCATACCAGCAAAACTTCGCTCTGGCCTCTGAAAGTTGTGAAACGCACTTATAAAAATATCAGGTACAGCCTCTTTAAGCTTAAATGTCTCCAGCCAATCCTGTAAAAGTGTGTGGTTTGGAACAAAGCTCAGGCAGGGAGAGGAAATCTTTTGCATTTGTGTTTGTCAATAAGCAGAACTGATTTAAATGTAAAATACAGTTTGACCAACAGGAAACAACACATGTGACAGAGACTCACTTAAAGGCTTTGAGCGTGTCCATGTAGTTAGTGGCCCCCCACACACTGACAGGAGGCTGGGACTGCTTAACTCTCTGAAACACAAAGGCAGAGTTTATTTGTACAGCACAAGTCATACATAAAGTCATTCAAAGTGCTTTACAGAATAAGAAAGACATTTAAAATACAAACAAATCAAAGCATAAATAATCATCATAAAATTTGAAAAAGAGACAAAATTGGAGAGAAGCGTGCAAAATTAAAACCTTTCAGTCATTCACAGCTAAACAGAACTGTTTTGAGCCTGGATTTAAACAGAGTCAGAGTAGAGTCTGTCTCACATGTTCAGACTGTTCCAGGTTTTAGCTGCATGAGAGTGAAACTCTGACTCCGGGGACCAGCAGGAGGCCAGTCCTTGAGCTCCTCACAGTGCAGATGAGCCACAGGGGGCAGTGCGGAGACCTGAGCCACAGGGGGCAGAAGACGCATGTGCTCTGACTTCCTGGTTGGAGTCAGGACCTGAGCGGCAGCATTCTGGAGTTCTGCAGCTCTCACAGTGAGTCTGTCCAAGTCTGCTTCAGACAGAACACCTGTGATGTTTGCTATGAGACTGTCACTATCAGGTAGGGCTGGGCGATATGGACCAAAAATATATCTCAATATATTTAACTATATCTCGATATACGATATATATCTCAATATCTTTACAGGAAAAATACCCCATTTCATTTAGTTCTGCACTTAAACACTCTGCACCCCTTTTTGGATCCTCACCCACAGTTTAAGAACCTCTTCTTTAAGAGAACTTCCACTGGCACTTTACACAAAACTGTTTCAAAGTGAATAAATTGTGTAGGATTTTTAAACCTGTATTTTCAAATTCCAAACTGGAGTTACATTCTCTTATTTTAAAGTGGTATTTAGTCTTTGCACATTTACCAAACCAAACGCACATTGTGACAAATGGATTTATTTGGCATTTGGCACAGGCTGCAGAGAGAAGCCCCGCACGCTCCCGCACACCGGTGTGAGTTTATTGGCCTTAATGAAAAATGAACGCACTCAGTATTCAGACCTTGAGTCCGAGACAAGACCGAGTCCAAATGCGCTCGAGTCCGAGACAAGACCAAGACAAAGCTCTCGCTTTGGCGGAGAAGGCAGTCCAGCGGTGTGGGGGTGTCTAATGAGTGGAGGGACAGGTGTGGGTCCTGCTGCGGGGCGCTCCTTGTTTAAGGGGGCGTGGGGGTGTTTTGAAGCGGAGTTTGTTCATATGACTGGTATGAGTGATATCGGCCACACACGGAGCTCGTACGCTGGGGTCGTGCGTGGTCGGAGGTGTCATGTGGTTGGCTCCCGCTTTCGCTATTTTAGATGACTCAAAACCATATCGTTTTAATGAATCAATAAATAACATCAGCGGCGAAAAGGAGTGTAAAAAGACCAGGGCACAAATAGGTTTTCATTTTGAATGATTTTTACAGTGCAGAACTTGCACATACCAACACCAACACTGAATAAATTTAGTGCTGCCGCGATTATTCAACGTTGTCGACGTAATCGAATATGAAAATGAGTCGACTACAATTTTTTTGGTCGAATATTCGCCTTTATTTATTTTTGGTCTCAAACGGCTCGTCCAGAGACCTTTTGCTTGCCCAAGATCAGGTATTTCCCCTCCACACCACTAGTAGTACTACACTCGAGGCGGACACCGGTGCTGCTGACAGCGGCTACATCCGGGGTTGACGCCGAGGTGGCTAACCTCGGCTTCACCAAAGGCTAACAGCAGTGGTATATAATGGCACCGCCAAAGAAAACAAACGAAGTATTTGCCGTGCGCACTCTGCTGGCTGGTCTCTCTCTTTCTCTCTTCCCCCTTTCCCCGATTTGAGCATTTGAGAAAATGCCAGCGGCCGGTGGGTCAGAGTCGGATCCAAGAACAGTGGCGGCGACTTGTAGACCAAGACCTAAAGCCTCGAAAGTCTGGGAATACTTTCGG
Source organism: Odontamblyopus rebecca (assembly GCA_030686955.1). Lineage (NCBI taxonomy): Eukaryota > Metazoa > Chordata > Actinopteri > Gobiiformes > Gobiidae > Odontamblyopus > Odontamblyopus rebecca. Next base: position 13,674,994 of record CM060653.1, on the reverse strand, counting down.
ACAGATGGTGATAGAGTGGTTTGTACACTCTGTAAGACTTCTTTGGCTTATCACGGGAGCATGACCACGATGCATGAGGTATTGAGAATACTGTTGCAATATGCTGCTCGTGCATACTCGTTAAATTGTGTGTGCATATCGTTGTTCAACATTGTTGAATGAGCACACACAACAGACATAACAGCAATAACCTTTGCAACTCGCACACACAAGGTAACCTTCCGGGAAAATCTAACACACACACTTGTGTGTGTTAGAACCGCTTGTTTTTTTTTTTTTTTAATTAGTCGTTTAGATTAGTCGACTAATCGAAAAATTAGTCGAGAGATTAATCGTTAGAAAATTAGTCGTTAGTGGCAGCACTAAATAAATTTAATACAGAAAAGAAAAGAATTATGACTGTACTTTTCCTACATGATCGCAATGTTTTTATAAATATATCTTCATTTTATCTGATTAATATTTAGACTTAAAATAAGCCAAACAAACTGTACTGCACTGAAACACACTGTGGCCCTTTTTGGACCCTCACCCACAGTTTGAGAACCTCTTCTTTAAGAGAACTTCCACTGGCACTTTACACAAAACTGCTTCAAAGTGAAAAATGTAGGTAGGATTTTTAAACCTGTTTCTTCAAATTCCTAACTGGAGTTACATTCTCTTACTGGTTTTAAAGTGGTATTTAGCCTCTGCACATTTACCAAACCAAACGCACATTGTGGCAAACAGATTTATTTGGCATTTTCTTAGGCAAACTTCAGCCCACATATCGCCTTCTGTGCCATAGCTCTGCTCTGTGCGGACACGGACATAAAATAAGTATTGGCGTATTTCATGAGGCAGATGGACAGGTGGGATGTTTAACCTCCCCTGTGATGAAGGCTGAGGGTGCGCGCTGTGGACAAGCCGCGCGCTGACGGTGCTGCGGTGTCGGCGGGCTCCAGCGCACAGGTCCCACACACCGGTACAAGTTTACTGCGGACAGCAGCGGCAGTAATGAAATATGATCAAACTCAGTATTCAGACCTTGAGTCCGTGACGAGACCAAGTCCAAATGTGCTCGAGTCCGAGACGAGACCAAGACAAAACCATCAATTTAGCGGAGGAGGAAGTCCAGCGGCACGGGGGTGTCTACTGAGTGGTGGGACAGGTATGGGTCCTGCTGCAGTGTGCTCCTCGGTTAAGGGGGCGTGGGTGTGTCTTTAAGCGGAGTTTGTTCGTATCAGTGATATCGTCGCACACGCGGAGCTCGTATGTTGGGGTCGTGCGCGGTTGGAGGTGTCGTGACCCCCCCCCCCCTTTTTTTGACTTCAAAACAGCGAATTTCGCCGAAAGGTGAGAGATTTTCATGCCTACGCTATGGTTACGTGCATGAAGAAATCAGAATGTGCTAAACAACACAATGCAACTCTGTCCCAGTCTACAGCAGGTCAAAGAAAACAGCACGTGTGAAGAGGGGGTACAGCATTTAGCATTAGCACTCAAATTCTGATAAAAATCATCCATATAACCACACGGAAATATAGAAGCCACATCTCATTTACATCAAGCACTTGATTTCAAGTTATTTGCTCTCCGCAGCACAAATATACACTGATGCTACGGTCGTTTTCATAGTTTTCACTTTAACACAGTGGAGCAACACAAAGTAACACGTGCATGTGTTTATCTCGTCCAGTTGAACGCCTCTCCCAGTCCACCGTAAACAGTACAGCACAGAGCGGGTATCACAGCACGTATCCATGTGAAATCAATGTGTGTCTGGGATCTTTGAGATTCAATTCACGGCACCTCAATTGTAGTTCCCGGGTTTATATGGAGGGATGGGCCGATATGGATTTTATGAGGCGATACGATATCCAATATTTGGCCTACTGCTGTGGCCCGTATTTGCAGGTACCAATATTTAGCTTTTAAAATCCAGAGAATGGCCCACAAATGTGTCTTTTAAAGAGAGAATCACAAAATAACTTTTCACTTTTGCAAAAATAACAAAATGTATTTATCTGGGATATAAAATTATTAGTTATATGTTAGTTACGTACAAACATACAACACTCTTCTATTTCCATTTTAGACTCATTAACACAACACAGCAAAAAGTGATCGCCTAATACTGGAATTGATATATCGCCCATCTCTGTTTAATCATCTTAAATTGGAAGAGGAGAGGTACCCGGTTTTCCTGGCATGCAGGTAAAAGTAATGACTATCTCAGTTACTGATAGGTACCTGACTGAGCCTTACCCTATGAGACCCTCTCCTGAAGTCCATGGTTTCACCCAGGATGCTGGCCATGGTGCTGAAGGCATCTGAGGGGTGGTCCATGAAGAAATTCTGCAACTACAAAAACAATAACCATGTGTTTACGTGTGCTCAGTCATTTTTCAGATTCAAAAATACAACTTGGTCTTACATGCTTGCTGAAATCCAGAGGTCCGGCAGGTTTTGAAGACCAAAATGAAGCTAAAAATCAAACAACCATACTTAGTAAATACAAACATGGCTGTCTTCATTAGGCGTGGGGCAAGATAGTTTTGTCACAATTCTATTGCTTCTTAAGTTAATTTGTTAAATAAAACAAAACCTTTCAATGATTTACAGTATTAATTGCAGTACAGTGGGCTGGCTCTTCCTCTCCTCAAACTGCCCTGACACAGATCTGCTGACCCTCCCTGACCAGTCCTCCTGTGAAACTGCACTGAGGCCTTTGATGAGACACAAAGAAGACCGAAAAGTGCGGTGTGTTATTGAGCCCAAAACAATATTGTTCCAGTTTTCATATACTGAACGATAAATCAATATAGTAATTATCATGACAGGCCTACATATGAGGGTAGCAAAATTAAAACTGTTAAAAGTGCAGATTTTTGTTGTAATATTGCCAAGTTAACAGGTGTAGCGATGGAAATAATAATAAACATAAACATTTGTGAATATAGTTTTTGTATATTGCCAAGTTAACGGGTGTAGTGATGGAAATAATAATAATAAACATTTGTGAATATAGTTTTTGTATATTTCATGGCAAAATATTATTAACAGCCTCAAAATATTATTAACAGCCTCATCATATTCTGAAAGCCACCATAGGTTTCTTAGAGGCCAATAGACAAGAAAATTATCTTCAGACCATTCTGTGTTTTTTAGTACATTTGGATCATTTTTATGACTAAAGTCTCGGCTCGTCCTGCGTCTCTCTGTCTGTATCTGCGTATCAGCACCAACTCCTCCTCCCTCTGCCCCCTCATCAGAACTCTCTCTGCCACTAAACTGCAAACAGAAGTACAAATATCTGAGCAGGCTGAAGTATGGAACATTACAGGTGATAGTATTTGGAGAACAGCCCTGCCCCTGGTCTTGGTGATGGTTCGTGAGGTGGTTGTGACTTACCGGGCTTAGGGGCGAGCAGAGGCACAGGTACAGGCTCCGTGTGGCTCCAGGACTCTCTGGCCGCTGTGTGCTGGGCCCTAAAGCTCTGAGGGACAAACACAACATGTCTCATGGACAGGGGCCCTTTCATTTTGTTGGAAAACTACTTATATTGTTGAAGGTGCACTACAGAAGTTTTTTGGTTGAAGGCCGGTCACCTTCTGTCACCTTGTCTAATGAAAACCTTATTACTTTGCCTGAAAGTTTCTACAAAATGGTATGGCCACAGATAAAGCTATAAACATGGTTATTGATAAAGTACTTGGTGGTGCCTCCTGCTTGTCTCCAAGGAGACAGATATTTATGCCATACTGTGGAACTTTCAGTCAAATCAGCATCTCCATGAAGACCCTCCACATAAATGTCGTGGCCCTTTAATATTCTTCCTTCTATTCTATGAAGGTGGACTGTTGTTGGACATTGTGTCTTTGGGCAATACACTTTTATTCATCACATTTTGGGGACATAGGAACACACTTACATGAGGACCTTTTGTTTCATGGAGGACCCCATGACATGAATCAGTCAGTCTATTATTTTAATCATCATCATCATTATCATCATCACTGAGTGCGTATAGGTTCTGAGTATCCTGCTTATAAGAAACCAGAAGACTCTTTTTTTCTGATAGTGAGCATGTGAAAAAAAAAATGGCAGGAGGAGTTACTTTCCCAAAAAGACTCAAACTTCTACCAGGACTTTTAAAGTAATATTTTATATAGGAGGACGCCAGTCGCAAAAACTGTCATTGTGTCCTTAGGCAAGAAATGTCACCCATATTACCTAGTATGAAAGTGGTGTGTGTGTGAGTGATGGTGGTGGTCAGAGGGGTCGATGGCGCAGATTGGCAGCCTCACTTCTGTAGTAGTTTACACCAGTGTGTGGAGTGAATGAAGAATGAACTGTAAAGCACTTTGGGTATCTTAAAAGGCCCTATATAAATGCAATGATGAATTAATTAATTATACGATATCAGTGGTGGACCGTCAGGGCATGCAAGGCCTTCTCTGCTGGCTTAAAAAAAAATATCTGAATCACAGACTGATGTTAATTATATTTTGTCCATGAATACTTATTAAGTAATTCCAAATGGTCTGTCCTTCCCTTCATAGCCTTTACCCTGGTTGCGCTGCTTCCAGACATGTATTTTCATATTAAAGCGTTTAACCAATCACATTTCAGCCACCATTTGTTGCCAGGCAGGGACAACGTCAAAGAAATCTGCCTGGAGGCCTTCACAATCAGTTCTGCGTGCCCTCTAGTTAAAAAATAAGTGTCGATGAAACTATTGCTTCAACCAATCAGATTTTGAGTTGGCGACACCAAGGCCTTTAGCAGGCCTATGGTAACGTCAGCGTATTCACACCCTTTGATTGACTAGTCAGAGACTGAACTAGCCGGAGCTAGCAAACTGCATCTGTAGCGAGCTACACGGACAGAAATATAGTTGTGTTGATTTAATAGCTGTTTTTTCAACCCACAATGGCTGAAGGAGGAGAAGAAATTGATTTGGTTGCACATTTATTGTCAAAGCCATTTTCAAGACGGACTTTTCAAGAAAAGTTGGACATTGTTAAGAAAGGTCAGGCAAGCCTGTCACAACTGGGAAAAGGATTTGTCCGTCACTTTCAGTCCACTAACTACAAGCAGTACCCCTGACTCACAGGCTCTGAGGAACACAGCAGATTGTATTGCTGGGAGCGCGTTATTTGCCACTGATACCGTTGAGCGAGAGAGAAGCCGATACGAGGAACTCTACAAGGCCGCTGAACGCAGTGGTTGGCTGGTTTAGAGGTGCACAGGAGGAAGCGCGGTCCACGCAGCGTATGTGACAAGACACGATCCACGCGCGGTGTCCACGCCGTACAAGAGGAGATGCGGCGCGCACAGTACGGGAGGAGGTGCGGGGTGCGCGGCACACTACATATACTTGGCCACAGTGCTTTATGGGAAGGTTTTCGGACCATGAGTGAGGAAGACGTGTTCAACATATAGTTCTACCCCTGAGCCGTGTGCTGAGGCCTATATGGGTAAATTGGTTTTATGTATCAATGTGTCTAAATTGTGCCATCTATTGGCAAACGCTAGAGTTGCAGGGAAAATAAAACTTGCTAAGTTTTATTAAGGTTTATTTAAGTTTGGTGCGGTGCGCCCTTTCTATATGTCAGAGCAACTGCCCCTCAAAATTCTTGTGCACGTTCCTGCACCCCGGGTTTGTTTCTTCAGTAAAGGCATTTATTGTGGCTACACACGTTATCTATCTGCGATGCAACGGCCCTTTATACTGCATTTCTGCATAATAAGATTGTTTTTATAGCCATAAAATAGTTATTGATAAGTGGATCGATTCAGACGTAGCACTACTGAAGGCCTAGGTGTGAAATGCACGGCCCGCCACTGTACTATATTATAAAAAATAAAGCAGTGTACTGTTTAACACTGCCACTTTTAAACCCCAGGCTTACCTCGGTGTCTACCAAACTGACCCTGTAACACTGTGTTGTATTTTTCAACTGTTTAAAACGACTTTGAGCTCCACAGTCTCATGTTCTTCTTGAATGTTTCTCTTCTGTTTTTTGTAAGAAACCTCTTACGCACTCAGTCATGACGCACAGAGGCTGGAGCCCGGCGCTTCAGACACGCTTCTACATGCGCCACTGCAGTTGTGGCTTCGTCAGGTTCACGTTTGGCACTATTTGGCACTTTCTGGTGCAGTAGTTTTTACCTGTCCTTCGTGGGGTCGGAGCTGGCCGTAGCTGCCCCAGGAGCCAGCGCAGTGCCCCAGCACGCTCTCCGGGGGCTCGTTGCTGTAGAAGCACGGGAACAGGACCGAGGGGAACGCACTGTCCATCTCTGCGCACCGGGGCCAGGACATGTGCGGACAAGTCCCTCTGCAGCCTGTGGACTCACGCTCTGGAACACAAAGTCCTGCTCCGTGGGTAAAGCCACCTCACGCCTATCGTGGAAAAGAACCGGCACCGAGCAGAGAAGAAACCACAGTACACTGGACCGCTGCACCCACGTGTAGATCCTTCTGAAGGTACTTCAGGAGGAACTTCCCAAACATGAGTGAAGCTGTGCACTTCCGCTCACATCTCCCGCGCTGCGAACTGTCCCCGTGACACTTCCGCTTAAAAATAAAACTAAACATGTACGAGCACGGTCCACTTTCAAAACAAAAGTCCTGATAAAAGACTACACTGGCCTATGGAGGTGATTTTAATAGATACACCATAAATACTTTACACATTTTACGGTTGGGCTGTAAATATTTCATCAGATTAAGGAGGAGTTTGGCGCGGCTTTGTTTGGTGAAGGTTCATTTTACGTCACGTTTTTACTCACATGGTTTTGGATTTGTAGGTGACGCAGGTATTCAGGGTTTTGATGGCAGCTGTCTGCTGAAAATGCCATAGCTCTGCTTATGTACTCTATGTTTATGTTCTAAATGATGTGCCTGTGCACTAGTACATGTGTATACACATAGCAGCAGTGACCTGGAGTGTGTAACCCTCCTCCACTATTACTCACACTGTATACGGTATAGCCAAGAGGTACATGTATCATGTGGACCTGCACTTTTGATTTTAAAATGTCCTAAATTTGCCCTAATTGTGTTCCAGAAATGAGGTAGACATGTTCATCTCTTCTGTTGTGTTCATAATCATACACTGAAAAACAAGTAATACAAGAAAAATGTTTTCACCACAGCAGCCAGTCCCTCCTACGTTCTGTTCAAATCATGGGTCTGGACTGGACTATAGGCACAGTAAGATGATGAGATCTCTTTTGGGCCTATGCTTAAAACTAATCATCAAACAACTGGACTATAGCCTACTATTATTTCGTCTTATCTTTGGTGTTATGTTCAATCATTTATTTCAAGGAAAATGTTCAATTCAAGTGCATCATTTAGGCCTGAAAATCAGTGGAACCTACTGCTGCACTGCACAGGACGGCTTTTAGAGTTAAAAGCTATCAGTCAAGAGTTATCCATTTAAACCATGGTTACAGACAGTGAGAGTGTCTGCAGGACACTGAGCTTAAAGCTCCACTGTGTAACATGAGCTGTCCCAGAGCTCTGCTGCTTTAGCTGCACTCTCTCTGTGAGACGTTTCCTTCTGAATGATGCACTTTTATTGTCGGCATGTCTCCTATGGACAGCAGCTCTACTGTGCGCGCTCTGGATACACTGGGTATAAAATATGATCTGCCTGATCACACTCACCTGAGATCACATGGTGCGTCGTCATGGTGACCGTCTGGACACCTGAGTGCGCGGGCAGGAGCAGACATCGTCAGTCTGTGCCCACTGCATCAGCAGAGACGTCCAGATGCCCCGCCAAAAGACCGCCGCTGCTCTGGAGGAAGGTCAGACACGTTGTATTTACATTTTATTCTTTCAAAAGATTATTACACCAGGGCATCCTAACTTTTTTCACCTCAGGGCCTGATTTTTTTGTGCAAAGTATCATGGGACCCATTTTCATAATTAATCATTAATCATTCATTCATTAAAATGAATGAATTTCCTTTGGGATAATGAAGTATTTCTAATCTAGTCTAATATTAAATGTGTTGTTTGTGGTGTGTTGTGGTCCTTGAAGGGCTGTTGGAGGTATCAATGTGTTCTAGTGTCCTCAGAAGGTCAGAGGCCTCAGTAGAGTCTAACAGAGGGAGGAGGGTGTAGCTGCAGATGTGTGCTCATCATGTCCTCCTGGTGTTTCCTGAGCCAGAGCTCACACACGCTAAATGAAAATGAGGTACCATTTTTATCTGGCGGTGATTTGCCTCTTAAATACCCTTTAAGAGACAAATCAGGTTCATGTATTTTTATCTCATTGGTGTGACCCTTCAAACTGCAGACTGACAGGAACAATTATCTGCGGTGGATTTCTAATGGCCTGTCCCAGTATCTGCATGAATCTTTAACACAGAGTGAAACCTCACACCTCCAGCACACTTCTAGAACACTGATCAGGCACTCGTCCACTGGATCGTCCACAAGATCCGTCCACAAGGCTCAACCACAAGGCTCAACCACAAGGCTCATCTACGTGCCAGTTTAGAGAGGGGGGGTGTTAGCTATTTCCATAGCTAACACCTTAGATAGCCTCTTGCATGGTCTCCATGGATTTGGGAAAAATAAACTCATTTCACAAAATCCAACAGTCCCTTACTTGTGTTTGAACTGCCCATACTGCACTTCTTAGTTGGTTAAACGCTATAATGTTAAAAACTAAAAACTAAAAGTTTAAAAAATTGCTCAGTGTGTGAGGCAGCCACGAAAGCAGCTGACCACTCTGTTGCCATGGTACAAAAGTGTGGTACCACAATCCCAACTGAACCTGGGGTGCCAGAGCCTTAACCTCCGGATAGAGGAAACACGTAGTTCTCATTCTCAGTACGTGGACAGCAGCACAGGCACTGACTCATGACTGATTTCAGATCAGAGAGAGTCCTTTTAGATTTAAACCAACTGGATTTCAGAACCGAAACTGGCAACACAAATGAGAGTCATTTGAGGCTCATTCTGCTTTCTGATTGGACAATCATCTTGAGAACCAAAACACCAAATTATAGCATGAACCACTCATCCATCATGTCCAGTGCTTTAATCTGCAATTGCTATCAGTAAAAGTTCATGTTTAGTATCTGGGAACACAGCTGAACACAGTTGTATTTAAAAATCTGAATATTACAACGAGATTAGCACTGTAATCTATTATACGAGTAAGTCTGGTAAATACCTGAGTGACAAGAGCAGGGTTTAGTATTTTGTAATAACCCACACTGGGATAGAGTAACCACCTTTTTGTGCTCATTTAGACTTGAGGGGAGTAGCCAAAGTACCTGTAGAAAGCCCAGATACAGAGGAGCACATGCAAACTTGACACAGAAAAGCCCTGCTGCTGCTCTCATAGCACAGAATGCTCCAAAACACTGCCTAAACTCCAGCAGCTGGAAACATACATGTGCTGAAAGGAGGTGCTAAAGAGGAGGAAAGGGACAGACTGAGGAGGCTGATGGTTCTTCTGCTGCAGATGTGGAGATAGACTGAAAATGAATCTGAGCTGAAATGGCAGGGGGGCACTTTAGGTTCTCTTGTGACTTGTGTCTTCTGCACTTGTCTCACTGTGTTCTGTTTTGTCCACAGTGGGGATTGAGATGGACGGAGAGCTGAGTGACAGTGATGGTGAGTAGACATGTCCCAGGTCTCAGGTTCTCTTAGGTCATAGCATCAGTACCACACACAAACTACGATCGTTACTAATGTCCCCCAAAGACAAAATAGACCCAGACCATTAACATTATGTAATATATGTAATAACGTGTCTGTCGCGCAACAGCTCACACAGGCAGAACAGGCAGACCCTTCAACACACAGAAAAAAGAACACAAAACTAAATGTGAAAAAGGCACCACCAAAACACGCGCCAAGCCACTACACGAGAAGCCCACCAGGAACTCTTAGGTCTTCAATATCAGACCAGCTAATGTTTGGCACAGAAATGTCTGCATATGAGCCTAATGTGATTGTTTATTGTCACAGTAAATCAAAAAACAAATAATTCAAATCATATGATCGTATGGTTCAGGTCTGCGTCAGGACGTCAGCTCTCAGCTGAGCAGGGCTCGATGCAGGACTGTAACCAGCCTTAAGAACCTGAACTCTAGTCCATGTGGGCTTCTCACTGAGGCAGCAGATCTCACACTTACAAGTCTCAATCTTCACTCTTATTCTTCACCTTCACCTTGTGTATTCTGCTCATCTGTGGCACTTTTCTGCTGGAGGCCACACCACCTGCATGTCTCCATGGAGATGTTGTTGCTTTGTGTAGAATGTTTCACAGTACAGTATTACCCTTATCTGTCTCCATGGAGACAAGTAGAGGATCCCACTTAAGTTACAGGTTAGATCTATGGATTGGCGAGCATGGGTAAATTCCCTGAAGTGTGTCTGTTGCTTTGCAGACGGCGGGGGTCCACGCAGGGGAAACAGGCGTCAGGCCGGAGGGCGAGGAGCGCCAAAGGGCCGGGGACGGGCCAAAAAGCCCGCCAGTGAGGAAGAGGAGGACGAAGAGGGAGAGGAGGCTCCTAGAGGGCGCCGAGGAGCCAACAAGAAAAAAGCCACCAAGAAACAAGATGAAGACGAGGACAGCGAAGAAGAGCAGAACCCCAGGAGAAAACGAGGAGCCAACGCCAAGAAGAAGAAAGGACAAAAAGGACAGGAGAGCGAGGACAGTGAAGAGGACACCAAGAGAGGGAGAAGGGGAGGAAAGAAAGGAGCCAAAGAGGAGGAGACTAAAGGGAAGAAGGGAGACGCCAAAGGAAAAGACAAGGACAAAGGGAAGGACAAAGGCAAGGACAAAGGCAAGGATGAAGACAAGAAGAAGAAAAAGAAGAAAGGAGACAGGTAACACTGTAAAGACCACGTCATATTCTCCAAACTAGACGCTCATGTCAGCTATCACTGAGTTATATGACCACATGGAAACTACTGTCGCCTTTTTTTTTCTGCAGCTCCTCAGACTCCAACTCCAACTCAGAGGAAGAGGACTCCATGTCCGAGGGGGAGATGGCCCGGCTCATGGAGGAGGTGGAGGAGAAGAAGAAGCTCATCGCCAACATCCGAAACAAACCATGGAGGATGCAGCGCAAGCTCGTACACCTCAAGTAAGAGCCAATCAGAGAACACCTCACACACCTCAAGTAAGAGCCAATCAGAGAGACACACGCCCACATCCCAGAGGTACGCCCACATTAACCAGACACACACACTGCAAGTGCAGTCTTTTACACAGTAACAGCCAATCAGAGAGACACAGCATCCCAGAGACCATGTCATAGAGACACACCCATATTACACAGCCACGCCCACAGAAGGGCCACACCCACACCTGCCCATCATCACTGAATATTTGGTCTCCACAGGGAGGCTCAGGCGTTCGTGGACAAGTTTGAAGGAGCTCTGGGAAAAGGCAAAGGCCGGAAGTGGTACGCCTACAAAGTCATGATGACCAAGGTCTGCACAAAAAAGACTCTTTACTCTCATAGACAGGACACAAGTACACAAGTATGCAAGTACACAAGTATGCAAGTTCACAAGTTCACAAGTTCACAAGTATGTAAGTTCACAAGTATGCAAGTACACAAGTATGCAAGTTCACAAGTTCACAAGTTCACAAATACACAAGTTCACAAGTATGCAAGTTCACAAGTACACAAGTACGCAGGTATGCAAGTTCACAAGTATGCAAGTTCACAAGTACACAAGTTCACAAGTACACAAATTCACAAGTATGCAAGTACACAAGTATGCAAGTATGCAAGTTCACAATTACACAAGTTTGCAAGTTCACAAGTACACAAGTATGCAAGTTCACGAGTACACAAGTTCACAAGTATGCAAGTTCACAAGTATGCAAGTATGCAAATTCACAAGTATGTAAGTTCACAAGTACACAAGTTCACAAGTACACAAATTCACAAGTATGCAAGTTCACAAGTATGCAAGTTCACGATTATGCAAGTTCACAAGTATGCAAGTTCACAAGTACACAAGTATGCAAGTATGCAAATTCACAAGTATGTAAGTTCACAAGTATGCAAGTATGCAAGTTCACAATTACACAAGTTTGCAAGTTCACAAGTATGCAAGCTCACGAGTACACAAATTCACAAGTATGTAAGTTCACAAGTACACAAGTTCACAAGTACACAAATTCACAACTATGCAAGTTCACGATTATGCAAGTTCACAAGTATGCAAGTTCACAAGTACACAAGTTCACAAGTACACAAATTCACAAGAATGCAAGTTCACGATTATGCAAGTTCACAAGTACACAAGTTCACCAGTATGCAAATTCACAAGTTCACAAGTACACAAGTATGCAAGTTTATGAGTATGCAAGTTCACAAGTATACAAATTCACAAGTATGCAAGTTCACGATTATGCAAGTTCACAAGTATGCAAGTTCACAAGTATGCAAGTTCACAAGTATGTAAGTTCACAAGTACACAAGTTCTCAAGTACAACTTTTGACCAGCGGTTTTGGTCTTCAAATCTGTATTTGTGCAGAGGAAACATGATCAATGCTAACATCAATCCTGATTTAAGAGGGGGCTGCACATTTAAATAATTTCTTTCTTTTTTAGCTTCAGTTTGTGGACCGGTAGATTTTAAATATCAACATAAATAGGGGTAAATATTGACAACAGCCAAATATCAAATATGGTATTGACTGAGGAAAAAATCCATATCAGATCATCTCTAAAGGATGGATGTGAAAAGCCCCTCCCCTCAGCCTGTGAGAGGCCCCTCCCCCCTGCTCCTCAGGGCTTCTGAAGAGTTTTAGGACAGGTCCAGGTGAGAAGGTCCTCATGCTCCTCAGGGCTTCTGAAGACTCTTAGGACAGGTCCAGGTGAGAAGGTCCTCATGCTCCTCAGGGCTTCTGAAGACTCTTAGGACAGGTCCAGGTGAGTAGGTCCTCATGCTCCTCGGGGCTTCTGAAGACTCTTAGTACAGGTCCAGGTGAGAAGGTCCTCATGCTCCTCAGGGCTTCTGAAGACTCTTAGGACAGGTCCAGGTGAGTAGGTCCTCATGCTCCTCGGGGCTTCTGAAGACTCTTAGTACAGGTCCAGGTGAGAAGGTCCTCATGCTCCTCAGGGTTTTGAACATGTGCTTTCCTGCACAGAAATGGATCAAGTTCCAGCGAGACTTCGAGAACTTCCGCACGTCCTGTATTCCCTGGGAGAGCCGCATCAAGGAGGTGGAAAGTCAGTAAGCTCCAACTTGGACTCAACTGTAGTTGTAAATCTGGATCTGATCTGATCAGGAGTCTGAAAGACTGAGAGACAGTGTTTGGAAGAATACTAGTACTGTGTTCTGAATAGTTACAATACTCTCATAATGAGATGCATTATATTTCATATTTAATTTGTTGCACTATTTGTTATGCATTATGCACAAATTAGATAAAGAAAACTCACACATGCTGCAGTTTGAAGTATGAAGCAACTTGAGAGGACAAAAAGTTTTCTGAATGTCACCAAAGATGAGTTGGAGCTAAAATGAGTATTCTGTATATGTCATTCTGTACATGTATTTACTTCCCAACACGGCCTACAGATATAATATATTACATTAGCTCAATCACTTCTCATCACTTATCTTTTCATTGACCAAACACATGATAACTGACTGGCTTCCCTTTCTTTTTTTCTCTATGTGAAACAACCTTGTGTGAAACAACCCTGTGTGTGAAATGACTATGTGTGAAACAATCCTGTGTGTAAAATAACCCTGTCCCTGTGTGTGAAGCAACCCCGTGTATGACACTGTGTGACACAGTCCTGTGTGTGACACAGTCCTGTGTGACACAGTCCTGTGTGTGACACAGTCCTGTGTGACACAGTCCTGTGTGTGACACAGTCCTGTGTGACACAGTCCTGTGTGACACAGTTCTGTGTGACACAGTCCTGTGTGACACAGTCCTGTGTGTGACACAGTCCTGTGTGTGACACAGTCCTGTGTGTGACACAGTCCTGTGTGACACAGTCCTGTGTGACACAGTCCTGTGTGACACAGTCCTGTGTGTGACACAATCCTGTGTGACACAGTCCTGTGTGTGAAATGACTCTGTGTGTGAAACAACCCTGTGTATGAAAGGAGCTTGTGTGTTTGCACATGTGTATTGCTGGGTTTCAGATGACATCACTGCATTCTATAGACCAATATTATTAAATAGAGATGTGTGGCAGCCAAAATGAATATTGTTAAAATGCTAAATTATGTTGTAATACAGTAAGTTCTTGGGTAGAGACAATAATAGAAAATACCAGGTTGAACATTTGTGAATTTACCTTTTGAAAATTTCATGACAAAGTACAATGTAATCACATTCTAGAACCTGTAAACCACCAATAAAACCTGTGAATCAAATATCTTGTGTTCCCTCTGTTGTGCTCAGGTCACTTTGGCTCATCTGTGGCGTCCTACTTTATCTTCCTGCGCTGGATGTACGGCATGAATCTGGTGCTGTTCGGGTTCACCTTTGGCCTGGTGGTCATCCCAGAGGTCAGAGGTCACACACACCCCTGCACATAGATGCCTCGCTGTGGGGCATTCTCATGTTTTCTCTGACCTGTAGGTTCTGATGGGTCTGCCGTATGGATCTATCCCCAGGAAAACTGTTCCCCGAGACGAGCAGGACACGGCTCAGGACTACTCTGTGCTCATGGACTTCGATGTGAGAAGTTTGTCATTACAAAATGAAATTTAACATTTAGCATCTCTTATCAAATCATTATAAATCTGCCACATTTACACTTTTTCTCACCACTGTGATCAAAACCCTCCTCATGCATCTTATTATTGGTAAAACAAATCATTGCGTTTTTTTCCTTTTGAAGGCAGAGTATGTAGATTTTGACTAAGAGATGTGCAAAGTAAACAGTATATTTTTGTATTCTTAAATACAAAAACACCGGACACAGTTTTTGTCAAAATAAGCTCCACATTTTTGGTTGTCACATCCAGCTGGAAATAAACCTAAAATGACATATGCCTCTTTGCTCTGAAATAAACTCCTGCACCAAACATGAATCAGTGCTAGTGCAACCTCTGCAGCTCAGGGAGGTGATTCTGGAGGTTCACATGAGGCATGTGCATAAACTGAGAATGAAAAACCTGTGTGTCCTGTGTGTCTCTGGTTGTGATTGCAGTACGTTTTACACCAGGAGGAGCACAAGCTGCATAATTATCCTCTCATTAAAGATAATAGAGTATTTGTACTTTGTTCCAGGGCTACTGTAAGTACTCTGTACTGTTTTATGGATACTACAATGACCAGAGGACCGTTGGACTGCTCAAGTTCAGGCTGCCTCTGTCCTACCTCATGGTGGGCATCGGTACCTTCGGATACAGCCTCATGGTGGTCATCCGAACGTGAGTCCACTCTCCCATCCACACTCAGGAGAGCCCTAGCTACAGAAACAACATGAGTCCACTAGATACAGAAACAACGTGAGTCCACTAGATACAGAAACAACATGAGTCCACTAGAAACAGAAACAACATGAGTCCACTAGATACAGAAACAACATGAGTCCACTAGATATAGAAACAACATGAGTCCACTAGATACAGAAACAACGTGAGTCCACTAGATATAGAAACAACATGAGTCCACTAGATACAGAAACAACATGAGTCCACTAGATACAGAAACAACATGAGTCCACTAGATATAGAAACAACATGAGTCCACTAGATATAGAAACAACATGAGTCCACTAGATACAGAAACAACATGAGTCCACTAGATACAGAAACAACATGAGTCCACTAGATATAGAAACAACATGAGTCCACTAGATATAGAAACAACATGAGTCCACTAGAAACAGAAACAACACGAGTCCACTAGATACAGAAACTACATGAGTCCACTAGAAACAGAAACAACACGAGTCCACTAGATACAGAAACAACGTAAGTCCACTAGAAACAGAAACAACATGAGTCTCATCCATACTAACAGAAAACCTCCGGATACAGAAACAACATGAGTCCTCTCTCATCCACACTCACAGAAGAGTGGATACAAACAGAACATGAGTCCATTCTCCCACTCACAGAAGATGCAGGACAGTGTATTTATCACAGATGGATGTCCGGATTAATAATTATTATTAGTCACAATTTTAAATGTCAAAATCAGAAAATAATGAAATACTGACCCTACAGAATTTGTGTATTTTGTGGGCAATATCATTCATTGGCATGTCTCTCTTACCTGCTGACATCCCTTTAGTTTTTGTTTTTTTTTCGCTTGATTCCATTGAACAAACCTGAGTTAAAGATGGGTTTGTGGTCTGTTTAGGATGGCTAAGAACGCAGATGTGGGCGGGGGCGATGGGGATGAGGGAGAGTTCACGTTTGCCTGGAAGATGTTCACCAGCTGGGACTACCTGATCGGGAACTCAGAGACCGCCGACAACAAGTACGCCTCCATCACCACCAGCTTCAAGGTGAGCTGGCCTGTGGCTGTGAGACCCTGAAGACCACTTTTTACTAATTTCAGAGACCAGAGCAGAGTTTTGCCATCATGGAAAACAACTAGTATGCTGGGGCTACCACTATTGTAAATGATTACACTGTAGATGTTATAGATCCTGTAGATGCTGTAGATGCTGTAGATTGTGTAGATCCTGCAGATGCTGTAGATCCTGTAGATGCTGTAGATTCTGTAGATCCTGTAGATCCTGTAGATGCTGTAGATTCTGTAGATGCTGTAGATGCTGTAGATGGTGTAGATGCTGTAGATCTTGTAGATCCTGTAGATTGTGTAGATCTTGTAGATCTTGTAGATGCTGTAGATTCTGTAGATGGTGTAGATCCTGTAGATCCTGTAGATTGTGTAGATCCTGTAGATCTTGTAGATGCTGTAGATTCTGTAGATCACAGGTGTCAAACATGCGGCCCGGGGGCCAGATCCGGCCCTCCAAGACCTTTAATCTGGCCCTCGGTTGATTTTCTATTAAAATATTAAAAATTTTCAGATTTTTCTGGTCATTTTCTGCGCATCTTAGCATAGCAGCGTCTCCAGTGCTTCTGTGCGTGGCACCTCCACCAGACAAATGAAGACCTTCCTCTTTCCAAACGCTCTTAAAGGACAGTCGTTTTGACTGTTGACCGTGCCACCCTCATCAGCAAAATGTCAAAAATAAGAAAAGTGGAGCTGAGTGCAGGATTTTCCAAGAAAAATGGACTAATTCTTATTTGTTCACGGAGGTGAATGGGAAACCTGTACGCTTGGTGTGTTTGCAACAAGTGGCGGCGCTCAAGGAATATAATCTTAAACACCACTACGAGACACTGCAAAAAATACAATAACTTGAACGGAGAATTGAGAAGACAGAAGATAAACGAATTATTGCTGGGACTGAAGAAACAGCCGTCTGTTTTCACCCAGGGGCCAAGAGGCTACTGATGCTGCTGTGAAAACAACCTAACCTAGCATAATATTATAATATTTTGTAAAATAAAATAAATGTCTGTAATAGATTTGCGTTTCTCTGCACAAATATTTGGACTTATTGCTATTTTTGAGGTATATATGCCATGAGTTTTCTGATCCGGCCCCTTTGGAATCAAAGTTGGTTGTATACGGCCCCCGAACCAAAATGAGTTTGACACCCCTGCTGTAGATGGTGTAGATCCTGTAGATCCTGTAAATGCTGTAGATTCTGTAGATGGTGTAGATGGTGTAGATCCTGTAGATGCTGTAGATTCTGTTGATGGTGTCGATCCTGTAGATCCTGTAGATGTGCTGACTGTGTGTAACTTCAGGAGTCCATCGTGGATGAGCAGGAGAACCAGAAGGATGAGAACATCCACCTGCGTCGCTTCCTGCGGGTGCTGGCGAACTTCCTGATCACCTGCAGTCTGGGCGGCAGCGGGTACCTCATCTACTTTGTGGTCAAACGCTCGCAAGAGTTCGCCAACAGGGACGATCTCAGCTGGTATGAAAAGAATGAGGTATGTATACTACTACGACTACTACTACTACGACTACTATGACTACTACTACTACTACTACTACTACTACTACTACTAGGTATAGACTACTGATCTAGACTACTACCACTACTACTAGTAGTGCTAATACAGTTACTACTGACAACCTGTTATTACTAATACTACAGTAACTGGACTACTCCAGCAATACATTACTAATGGATCTGATTATGTCTGATTTGAAAGGATGTAACAATAAGCAAAATATTGTGATATTGTATTGTCAAAAGTCTCACAATAATAAGGTGTTAATATATAGCTGTTTAAATTCATTATTGTGGTGCTGCAATAAGAATAAGAAAATACAGTGAACTACATAGTTGTAAATAAATAATATTAAGGACTTTTAAATCTTAATTCTTTGGAATATGGCAGAACCAAGGGCTGTTGAAGTCATTTTAAAAGGAAAAAGTAGTTTTCACAATTTTGTTATAGATTTTTTTTCTTCACAAAACCGTACTGTGCGTTGCATTTTTCAAAAATATGAGATTTGGATATTGTTACATTCCTACCGATACATGAACCCTGTGTGTGTTTCAGTTGGAGCTGTTCATGTCTCTGATACATCATTCTTAGTATATACCTGTGTATGTTTCATGTCTGATACATCATTCTCAGTATATACCTGTGTGTGTTTCATGTCTCTGATACATCATTCTTAGTATATACCTTTGTGTGGTTCATGTCTCTGATACATCATATTTAGTACTTTGCTGTGTGTGTTTCATGCCTCTGATACATCATTCTCAGTATATACCTGTGTGTGTTTCATGTCTGATACATCATATTTAGTACTTTGCTGTGTGTGTTTCATGTCTGATACATCATATTTAGTACTTTGCTGTGTGTGTTTCATGTCTCTGATACACGTTACATATTTTTGGTGTGTGTTTCAGTTGGAGCTGATCATGTCTCTGCTGGGCCTGGTATGTCCTCCTCTGTTTGAGACCATTGCAGAGCTGGAGGACTACCACCCCAGGATCGCCCTGAAGTGGCAGCTCGGGCGCATCTTCGCTCTGTTCCTGGGAAACCTCTACACCTTCCTGTTCGCTCTGTTCGATGAGGTCAACACTAAGGTACAGTGTGGCCCTCAGACCAGAGGCTTCTACAGTTGAGTCTTCAGGGAGGACTGTTTAAGGCAGGGCCTTATTCAGGATTTTGGCTCCCTAATGTATAATGTATAATGCAGAATATATAACTGAACATGTTTTGAACATGTACAATTATGTGAGCTATAAAAACCAGCATTGGGCGTAAAGTGTTAAGGGGGTTTATATCAGGCTTAAACCTGGTTTGCTGCTTAGAGAAGGGCATTTTAACACTATAATGATCATAATGAGTCCTCCGTAGGTGTGTGGAGTTTAAAAACCCAGAGGAGCTCCTCCGCTGTCTTTCTCCTAATTTCCTGTATGCCACTTGTATCCTCCTCTCTCTTCTCCCTGTGCTCAGCTGGAGGAGGAACAATCCATAAAGAACCAGTCCATCTGGGCCATGAAGGAGTACTACGCCAACTTCTCCCGCCTGATGAACGACTCTGAGGCCACGCCCCCTCCCATGGACCCCGCTGATGTCATCAGGGGCCCCTGCTGGGAGACTGCAGTCGGCATTGTGAGCAAACTCTTCTGTCATGGAACATTACACATTTAGTGGCTGTGTTTACATGCTACCGGAGATCTGAGCATGATCTGATTTATGGAGTTCTCACATGATTGTTATGTCACAGAAACATCTGATTTTTCACACCTGAACAGGTTTTGACAAGGAAAATGATGCTAAGAACGGCAAAGAGTGCAGTAAAGGCTAAAATGAAAGAGGAAATGTTAAAGATTGATAGTTATTTTAATTTTTGATAGAGTTATTTAATTTTTTTTATGCATTGTACTTTGTCTTCCAGATGCAACAATTACTGAAACATCCATTGATTTAGCAGTTGAACCACAACCTCACCAGGTGTTTTTGATGTTCAGGTTTCTCTTGTGCTGTAAACACACGCCTTTCACATTCAGTGAGTGTGTTCTCTGATGATTCTCACTTGTGCAAGACCATGTAGATCATGTACCCAGTGTGTCAGCCAGGATCACTACGTCACTACATGGTATCAGGAGAGTGTTTGTGGGATTAGGTGGTCAGGAGTCTGGTATAAGGTCTTTTAAGAGTCTTTTACATTGTGAGTCCTGGTCAGTCCTGGTCTGGTCTAGTCCCTCTGAGCTCTCACTCAGGGCTCCAGTGTTTGTGGGCACAGGTGGTCAGTAGTTTGGTATAAGGATGAGTCTTTTACATTGTGAGTCCTGGTCAGTCCTGGTCTGGTCTCACACAGAACTCCACCTGCTTCTGTTTCAGGAGTTTGTGAAGCTGACCGTCTCGGACATCCAGGTGACCTACCTGACCATCCTGATCGGAGACTTCGCTCGCGCCGTCATCGTGCGCTTCCTCAACTACTGTTGGTGCTGGGACCTGGAGGCCGGCTTTGTACGTGCACGCTCACACTCACGTGCGCTCTGGTCATATCAGACAGTTCAGTGCAGATTAAAGACACACATAGCTGACACGATGGGGTTGCTTAAATTTGGCTTAAAACATTAACTATTAGCATTGAAGTTTGTAGTGATGAGGGTTTGAAAATTAGATACTGATCAATAATAAAACTAATATAAAAAAAAAAACATTCACAGGACAGAAACAAATTTTTCCTGAATAGCTTTAGAATGATCTTGAGCTGTAACCGAACAAGTATAAGAGCACATAGACTAGTATACGCCCATGGAACACTCTGGAACCTACCTGCACCACTGAGGATTACACACATATAAGACCACATGGGAATAGAAAAGAAAGTACTGCCATTTAAGGTTGAAAATTACAATCAATTGTCTAAATAAAGTTTTTTATTATGATCGTGGCATCAGTATTGAGTTACAAGTCTATTCCTTAGTATTGCGACAACACTAGTTGGAAATTAACACAACAGTTTTGTTAAACCAGAGCACCTCGTGGGACCAGACAGTAGCAGAAATAAGGCGGGGAGAGAGGGCGGGCTTACTATCTGAATGTTCTGAGAAGTGATTGGTTGAGAGGTAAAGGTGACAGGTTGTGATTGGCTGTTTGAGTACAGGGGAGGAGTCACCACCATGATGTATTCTGTTTCAGCCGTCGTATGGAGAGTTTGACATCAGCGGAAACGTGCTGGGGCTCGTCTTCAACCAGGGCATGATCTGGTGAGCCCCGCCTCCTCCAAATCTGCCCCTCCCTCCTACTCACCTGTCGCCCCTCCCTCCTCCTCACCTGTCTGCCCCTCCCTCCTACTGACCTGTCTGCCCCCTCCCTCCTCCTCACCTGTCACCCCTTCCTCCTCCTCACCTGTCTGCCCCTCCTTACTTGTTTGCCCCTCTCTCCCCTGTCCCCTCCTGCCCTGTCTCCTCCTCCCCTGTCCCCCCCTCCCCTGTCTCCTCCTCCCCTGTCCCCTCCTGTCCTGTCTCCTCCTCCCCTGCCCCCCCTCCCCTGTCTCCTCCTCCCCTGTCCCCCCTCCCCTGTCTCCTCCTCCCCTGTCCCCCCCTCCCCTGTCTCCTCCTCCCCTGTCTCCTCCTCCCCTGTCCCCACCCTCCCCTGTCCCCTCTCCCCTGTCCCCTCCTGCCCTGTCTCCTCCTCCCCTGTCCCCTCCTGCCCTGTCCCCCCCTCCCCTGTCTCCTCCTCCCCTGCCCCCGCCTCCCCTGTCTCCTCCTCCCATGTCCCCCCTCCCCTGTCTCCTCCTCCCCTGTCTCCTCCTCCCCTGTCCCCACCCTCCCCTGTCCCCTCTCCCCTGTCCCTCCTCCCCTGTCTCCTCCTCCCCTGTCTCCTCCTCCCCTGTCCCCACCCTCCCCTGTCCCCTCTCCCCTGTCCCCTCCTCCCCTGTCTCCTCCTCCCCTGTTACCCCCTTCACCTGTCTCCTCCTCCCCTGTCCCTTGTCCCCTGTCTCGTCCTCCTCTGTCTCCTCCTCCCCTGTCCCCTCTCCCCTGTCCCTTCCTCCCCTGTCTCCTCCTTCTCTGTCTCCTCCTCCCCTGACTCCTCCTCCCCTGTCTCCCCCTTCCTTGTCTCCTCCTCACCTGTCTCCTCCTCACCTGTCCCCTCCTCCCCTGTCTCCTCCTCCCCGGTCCCCTCCTCCCCTGTCTCCTCCTTCCTTGTCTCCTCCTCACCTGTCTCCTCCTCCCCTGTCCCCTCTCCCCTGTCCCTTCCTCCCCTGTCTCCTCCTTCTCTGTCTCCTCCTCCCCTGACTCCTCCTCCCCTGTCTCCCCCTTCCTTGTCTCCTCCTCACCTGTCTCCTCCTCACCTGTCCCCTCCTCCCCTGTCTCCTCCTCCCCTGTCCCCTCCTCCCCTGTCTCCTCCTTCCTTGTCTCCTCCTCACCTGTCTCCTCCTCCCCTGTCTCCTCCTCCCCTGTCCCCTCTCCCCTGTTTCCTCCTCCCCTGTCTCCTCCTCCCTTGTCTCCTCCTCCCCCGTCTCCCTCTTCTCTCCTGGCTCATGTGTCCGTGTCCGGTTGCTCAGCTGTGGTTGTGGTATTCCGTGTTCATCTGCCGTTACCTGCCAGCGCCTGTCCCCCTGTCACCCGATGCTCCTGTGTGAAAGCCGCTCACGTTTTAGAGCCATTGGAGTGTGACCACTAACTGGCCCATTACACACTGGCCTCACACAGGCCTGGAGCGTGTTCAGAAGAAGGGGATAGAAACATGAACCTTCTCCACAGCTGATTATCTGCTGCTGTTTCTTGACCACAGGGTTTTGGAAGTCCTGGTCTGGTTTTAGCTCACACTTTAATACACAAGTGTATCAAGGAAACTGCTGAAACCTGAATTTGATCAGTTTAAACAACAATCCACTTACTCTCTGAGCTCTGGTTGTCAGAGTAGAGGAAGCAGTGATGTGATCTGTGAGAGAAAGGAGCAGACACAGAAATGAGAAAGCCACGTCTGCGGCCAGTTTGTAACTGACCAAAATAAAGATAAAATACAAACTTCACTTTCTTCATATTAGGGAGATTCAGGATTTGTTTAAATGGACTTTTTCCAGACCTTTCCTCAGGGCCACCAGCTCACTACAAACCCATAAACCATGTAAATATGGATGCGTGTGTGTGTGTGTGTGTGTTGCAGGATGGAAGCATTCTTTGCTCCTGGTCTCCACTTTACTATAAAACATGTAAACCTAACTGTGTGTGTCTCTCTGTGTGTGTGTATGTGTGTGTTCGTGTGTGTGTATGTGTGTGTGTGTGTGTGTGTATGTGTCTGTGTCTGTGTATGTGTGTGTTTGTGTGTGTATATATGTGTGTGTATATGTGTCTGGGTATGTTTGTGTGTGTATGTGTGTGTTTGTGTGTGTATGTGTGTGTATGCGTGTGTTTGTGTGTGTGTGTGTGTCTGTGTCTGTGTATGTGTGTGTATGTGTGTGTATGTGTGTGTATGTGTGTGTCTGTGTGTGTCTGTGTGTGTTGCAGGATGGGCGCCTTCTTTGCCCCTGGCCTCGTGGGCATAAACGTGCTGCGTCTGCTCACCTCCATGTACTACCAGTGCTGGGCTGTCATGGCCACCAACGTCCCCCACGAGAGGGTCTTCAAGGCCTCCAAGTCCAACAACTTCTACATGGGTCTGCTGCTGCTCATCCTGTTCCTCAGCCTGCTGCCTGTGGTCTACACCATCATGACCATGCCCCCCTCCTTCGACTGCGGACCCTTCAGGTCAGATCACAGCTTTGAGAGTCCGGTGGACCAAAGTACACCCAGAGTTTCCACTGTTTGACCCATCCTCCAGTGGGTTAGGACTGTCAGGCGCAGTGGGCGCAGGGGGACCTGCAGATTTCAGCCTGGATCTTTGTCAGGAGAACCTTGACAGGGACTGTCTGTGTGAGAATGTGTCTGTACAGTAATGGCTCAGATGAAATGTTTTCCTGGTAACCTGGATATTGGAAGTCAGTCCCTGCTTTTCAGACTGCTCTTATGTCCCTGTGTGAACGTGTGACTGTGAAAGTTAGTGTTCAGAAAAACAGTTTGTGCAGCCATATCTTTATCGTCCAGGGCATCTGGGACAACTAGAACCAGGGACTGACAGAGCATATGGATGAATGATAGAGGAATACATTTATTTTTACTGGTGAATATATTTGGGTGAAAAATGTCTGGTGCTGATTCTTCCTGTGCACAGTGGCAAAGAGAAGATGTTTGATGTGATCATGGAGACCATTGACCTGGACCTGCCCGCCTTCATGGGGACTCTGTTCAGTTATGCAGCCAACCCGGGTCTGATCATCCCCGCAGTGCTGCTCATGGTGTGAGTGTGATCCTGCTCATGGTGTCAGTGTGACCCTGCTCATGGTGTGAGTGTGACCCTGCTCGTGGTGTGACCCTGCTCATGGTGTGAGTGTGACCCTGCTCATGGTGTGAGTGTGACCCTGCTCATGGTGTGACCCTGCTCATGGTGTGAGTGTGACCCTGCTCATGGTGTGAGCCTGCTCATGGTGTGAGTGTGACCCTGCTTATGGTGTGAGTGTGATCCTGCTCATGGTGTGAGTGTGACCCTGCTCATGGTGCCAGTGTGACCCTGCTCATGGTGTGAGTGTGACTCTGCTCATGGTGTGACCCTGCTCATGGTGTGAGTGTGACCCTGCTTATGATGTGAGTGTGATCCTGCTCATGGTGTTAGTGTGACCCTGCTCATGGTGTCAGTGTGACCCTGCTCATGGTGTCAGTGTGACCCTGCTCATGGTGTGACCCTGCTCATGGTGTCAGTGTGATCCTGCTCATGGTGTGATCCTGCTCATGGTGTCAGTGTGACCCTGCTCATGGTGTGAGTGTGACCCTGCTCATGGTGTGAGTGTGACCCTGCTCATGGTGTCAGTGTGATCCTGCTCATGGTGTGATCCTGCTCATGGTGTGAGTGTGATCCTGCTCATGGTGTGATCCTGCTCATGGTGTGAGTGTGATCCTGCTCATGGTGTGAGTGTGACCCTGCTCATGGTGACAGTGTGACCCTGCTCATGGTGTGAGTGTGACTCTGCTCATGGTGTGACCCTGCTCATGGTGTGAGTGTGACCCTGCTTATGATGTGAGTGTGATCCTGCTCATGGTGTTAGTGTGACCCTGCTCATGGTGTCAGTGTGACCCTGCTCATGGTGTCAGTGTGACCCTGCTCATGGTGTGACCCTGCTCATGGTGTCAGTGTGATCCTGCTTATGGTGTGATCCTGCTCATGGTGTGAGTGTGACCCTGCTCATGGTGTGAGTGTGATCCTGCTCATGGTGTGACCCTGCTCATGGTGTGAGTGTGATCCTGCTCATGGTGTGAGTGTGATCCTGCTCATGGTGTCAGTGTGACCCTGCTCATGGTGTGACCCTGCTCATGGTGTCAGTGTGATCCTGCTTATGGTGTGATCCTGCTCATGGTGTGAGTGTGACCCTGCTAATGGTGTGACCCTGCTCATGGTGTGAGTGTGATCCTGCTTATGGTGTGATCCTGCTCATGGTGTGAGTGTGACCCTGCTCATGGTGTGAGTGTGATCCTGCTCATGGTGTGACCCTGCTCATGGTGTGAGTGTGATCCTGCTCATGGTGTGAGTGTGATCCTGCTCATGGTGTGACCCTGCTCATGGTGTGAGTGTGACCCTGCTCATGGTGTGAGTGTGATCCTGCTCATGGTGTGAGTGTGATCCTGCTCATGTGTGATCCTGCTTATGGTGTGAGTGTGACCCTGCTCATGGTGTGACCCTGCTCATGGTGTGAGTGTGACCCTGCTCATGGTGTGAGTGTGATCCTGCTCATGGTGTGAGTGTGATCCTGCTCATGGTGTGACCCTGCTCATGGTGTGAGTGTGACCCTGCTCATGGTGTGAGTGTGACCCTGCTCATGGTGTGACCCTGCTCATGGTGTCAGTGTGATCCTGCTTATGGTGTGATCCTGCTCATGGTGTGAGTGTGACCCTGCTCATGGTGTGAGTGTGACCCTGCTCATGGTGCCAGTGTGACCCTGCTCATGGTGTGAGTGTGACCCTGCTCATGGTGTGACCCTGCTCATGGTGAGAGTGTGACCCTGCTTATGGTGTGAGTGTGATCCTGCTCATGGTGTGAGTGTGACCCTGCTCATGGTGTCAGTGTGACCCTGCTCATGGTGTCAGTGTGACCCTGCTCATGGTGTGACCCTGCTCATGGTGTCAGTGTGATCCTGCTCATGGTGTGATCCTGCTCATGGTGTCAGTGTGACCCTGCTCATGGTGTGAGTGTGACCCTGCTCATGGTGTCAGTGTGATCCTGCTCATGGTGTGATCCTGCTCATGGTGTGAGTGTGATCCTGCTCATGGTGTGACCCTGCACATGGTGTCAGTGTGATCCTGCCTTCACTGTGGAACATGTATCCATCATAATCAGCTGCTTATTGTTCAGGTCAAAAGGCTTTACTTCCCTCTGTTGCCAGCAGAGGGAGCCACAGCACTGTCATTCACAGTGACAGTCACAGTCATGTTTTACAGATCTGTTTTCCACTTGTGCATTATTCTGAGTATTTTAAAAAACCTGCAAATGCCTTTAAACAAGATGTTTAAAACTGGAAAAATAAAAAACTAAATCCATATTTGTGCTGCTGTCTCAGGCTGGCCATCTACTACCTGAACTCAGTGTCTGAGGCCTACATGAACTCCAACATGGAGCTCAAGAAGAAGATGCAGATGGTGAGAAGATACTGGACTCAGGCTTGTTTCATGGATCACATCACTTGTGTGAAACTTCTAATCCAAACCTAAAAGTGATTTCTATTTCATCAGGGCTGCACAGACCAATAGATGAATTCATTATGTCAAAGGTGCAGAAGAAATGAACAGGTGAAAAAGGAACTGCAGCCCTGTTTTAGGACGTTGAGTATTCTTCAGGTTCAGAAAAGGAACTGCAGCCCTACTTTAGGACTTTGAGTATTCTTCAGGTTCAGCTCTTCTGTCCCAGACTGAGTCAGTTCTTCTCTTGAATCTTCTCGTGGGACAGACCTTCCAGCCTGTTTTGGTTTTAGTCTAGAAGAGTCATGTCCTGAGAAAAGCAGGTGTCCTCATGTGTCTCCTCTTCGTCCTCAGGCTCGAGATGAGGAGAAGAACCGGAGGAACAACACCAACAGCACCAACCAGGTGATGAAGGACCTGGAGGACCTGCTGCCCAACCGCTCCCTGGCCCCCCCAGAGCCCCCGCCTGAGCCCCCGCCTGAGCCCGGTACATCCGACACTCCAAAACAGAAGACAGTGCCAGAGCTTCCAACCAGATTCAAGATTTAACACCAGAACCACATTCAAACCAGAACCACATTCACACCAGAACCACATTTCAAACCAGAACCACATTTAACACCAGAACCAAATCCTGCAGCCTGCCTTTCACTGACCCCTCTCTCTGTCTCTGTCTCTCTCTCTTCTTCTCTGTCTCTCTCTCCCTCTCTTTCTCTTTCTCCCTCTCCCTCTCTGTCTCTCTATATCTCTCTTTCTCCCTCACTTTCTCTCTTCTTCTTCTATCTCTCTCTCTCCTCCTCTTCTTCTTCTTCTCTCTCTCTGTCTCTCTCTCCTTCTCTCTCTCTTTCTCTCTGTCTCTCTTCTTCTCTCTCTCTCTGTCTCTCTCTTCTTCTCTCTCTATGTTTCTCTCTCTCCCTCTCCTTCTCTCTCTCTCTCTCTCTGTCTCTCTCTCCTTCTCTCTCTCTGTCTCTCTGTCTCTCTCTCCCTCTCTGTCTGTCTCTCTCTCCCCCTCTCTCTCCCTCTCTCTCCCTCGCTGTCTCTCTCTCTCTCTCTCTATGTTTCTCTCTCTCCCTCTCTTTCTCTCTCTCTGTCTCTCTCTCCTTCTCTCTCTCTCTTGCTCTCTGTCTCTCTCTCCCTCTCTGTCTGTCTCTCTCTCCCCCTCTCTCTCCCTCTCTCTCCCTCGCTGTCTCTCTCTCTCTCTCTATGTTTCTCTCTCTCCCTCTCCTTCTCTCTCTCTGTCTCTCTCTCCTTCTCTCTCTCTCTCCTTCTCTCTGTCTCTCTCTCTCCCCCTCTCTCTCCCCCCCTCTCTCTCTCACTCTCTCTGCTCTCTCTCTCTATCCCTCTCCCCCTCTCTCTCTCTCCCCTCTCTCTCTCGCTATCTCTCCCTCTTTCCCTCTTCCCCTCTCTCTCTCTCACTCTCTCTGTCTCTCTCTCTCTCTCTCCCTCTATCCCTCCCCCCTCTCTCCCCTCTCTCTCTCACTATTTCTCTCTCTCTCACTCTCTGTCTCTCTCTCTCCCCCTCTCTCTCTCCCCCTCTCTCTCACTCTCTCTGTCTCTCTCTCTCCCTCTCTCCCCTCTCTCTCTCTCACTATCTTTCTCTCCCTCTCTCTCTCTATGTTTCTCTCTCTCCCTCACCTTCTCTCTCTCTCTCTCTGTCTCTCTCTCCTTCTCTCTCTCTTTCTCTCCGTCTCCCTCTCCCCCCTCCCTCTCTCTCTCTGTCTCTCTCTCTCCCTGTCTCTCTCTCTCGCTCGCTCTCTCTCTCTCTCACTCTCTCTCTCTCTCTCTCTGTCTCTCTTTCTCTCTGTCTCTCTGTCTCTCTCTCTCCACAGAGTCTGATCCGGAGCCCAGACCGACCAAGACCAAATCCGGCTCAGGGGCCAAAGGAGTGAAAGTGCAGAAAGACGTGGCCCTGGCTTCCCCCAACCCCAACAGAGGGGCCCCTGTGAACAGAGCCCCAGGGCCCCGAGGCAGAGGGCCACCGCCCAGATGACCTCCAGCACCAACAGTGTGATCGTGTTTTATGCAACTGTGGCCGTGAATCTGTGGAGCCTGAGCAGAACAGGGACAGTGGAGAGTCGGCCCTGCACACAGGCCTTTCCTAAAGACGCAATATGAAACATTTCTGGTGGAGGCTCTGGCGTCTGTTTGTCTCCATAGAGATGTTATTGATTTGTCTAGAATGTTTCACAGTATGACATTAAATTTATCTATTTTTATGGAGTAAGAATACAGGGTTTTCACTGCAGTTTTGAGCTATAAAATCACCAGTAATTCATGAATACAAGATAGAAAACAAATAACATTTTTATGGGGACAAGCAGGTGGCGGAGCCCTGCCAGAAAAGTGACCTAGTGACCCATTAACATTTTGTCTGATTCTATAATGGTACTGCTCATTTGTTTCATTTGTCACACTGTTTCCTATTTACACTTTGTACTGCATTTCCTGTGAATACTAATACTTACTTACTAAAGTAAGTAAGTAAGTAAGTATTAGTATTCACACACTTTACACACACCACTGGTCCATGAGCACATGGTGCTCTGACCTCTCTCTGCCCAGACCATCGTCTCTGCGCCCATACAACAGCAGAAGAAGATGGAGGCGGATTATGACGTCATGTTGGCATCCCTGAGGTGTCCCAGGCATGTTTCAAAAGAATCAACAGGATCTTATATATTTAACATAACATATATTTAACATATTTAACATGACATATTTGTGAAATATGTGAAATCGCATTATGACATGTAAAAATAATGTTTTTATCTTAGAACGGGGCTCCTCATTAGTTGACTTTATAATAAAAAATGTCTTTTTAATAGACCTCTTATTAAATATAATAATAACAATAATATTACTCAAGTAGAAATAATTATGATGCAAAGTACTAAATCCTTAAAGTACTCCTGCTCAGTATAAAAGTGTTCCTGCTCAGTATAAAAGTACTCCTGCTCATTATAAAATACTCCTGCTCATTATAAAAGTACTCCTGCTCAGTATTAAAGTACTCCTGCTCAGTATAAAAGTACTCCTGCTCAGTAAAAAATACTCCTGCTCAGTATAAAATACTCCTGCTCATTATAAAAGTACTCCTGCTCAGTATTAAAGTACTCCTGCTCAGTATAAAAGTACTCCTGCTCAGTATAAAAGTACTCCTGCTCAGTAAAAAATACTCCTGCTCAGTATAAAATACTCCTGCTCATTATAAAAGTACTCCTGCTCAGTATTAAAGTACTCCTGCTCAGTATAAAATACTCCTGCTCATTATAAAAGTACTCCTGCTCAGTATTAAAGTACTCCTGCTCAGTATAAAAGTACTCCTGCTCAGTATAAAAGTACTCCTGCTCAGTATTAAAGTACTCCTGCTCAGTATAAAAGTACTCCTGCTCAGTATAAAATACTCCTGCTCAGTATAAAAGTACTCCTGCTCAGTATAAAATACTCCTGCTCAGTATAAAAGTACTCCTGCTCAGTATGAAATACTCCTGCTCAGTATTAAAGTACTCCTGCTCAGTATAAAAGTACTCCTGCTCAGTATAAAATTACTCCTGCTCATTATAAAATACTCCTGCTCAGTATAAAAGTACTCCTGCTCAGTATAAAAGTACTCCTGCTCAGTATAAAATACTCCTGCTCAGTATAAAAGTACTCCTGCTCAATATTAAAGTATTCCTGCTCAGTATAAAATACTTCTGCTCAGTATAAAAGTACTCCTGCTCAGTATAAAAGTACTCCTGCTCAGTATAAAATACTCCTGCTCAGTATAAAAGTACTCCTGCTCAGTATAAAATACTCCTGCTCAGTATAAAAGTACTCCTGCTCAGTATGAAATACTCCTGCTCAGTATTAAAGTACTCCTGCTCAGTATAAGTATTCCTGCTCAGTATAAAAGTACTGCTGCTCAGTATAAAATACTCCTGCTCAGTATAAAAGTACTCCTGCTCAGTATAAAAGTACTCCTGCTCAGTATAAAATACTCCTGCTCAGTATAAAAGTACTCCTGCTCAGTATAAAATACTCCTGCTCAGTATAAAAGTACTCCTGCTCAGTATAAAAGTACTCCTGCTCAGTATAAAATACTCCTGCTCAGTATAAAAGTACTCCTGCTCAGTATAAAATACTCCTGCTCAGTATAAAAGTACTCCTGCTCAGTATAAGGCCAGTGTAAACACAAGTCATTTGACTGCCTCCACAGAGCAGGACCTGGCTGGACCGGTCCATCTCCTCACAGGTATGTAGCCACACCCACACCTGAGACAGGGGGCGTGGTCACTACATTTAACCACACCCCCCTCTCTCTCAGGTATGTAGCCCAACCGACAATTGAGACAGAGGGGCAGGGCTAGCTCACACTGAGGGTGTGGCCATTATATTTAACCCTGTAGCTTCCAGGGACACACCTGAGATTCACAAAAGGGTGTGTGAGCTGCTCCTTCACACAAGACACAAACTCTGTTTTGGAGAAACGTTTTAGATCGTCAGGTCCAGAAAGCAGCATGTCGTTCTTCAAGAAGTTCTTCAATGACATCAAAGACCGCAAAACTGACGACAACGACAAAGTTTCGGTGAGTGCATCATATTTGAATACACCTGATGCCTCAGTAGGTGTGACAAGAGGGAAATGGATCTCTTATATGAATCAGTATTCAAACAGTGACACAGCCTCTTCCTGAAGTTTTCATGTAGGTGTAAACAATGGCTGCAGGAGGAGACAGTCACACTGTTGGCAATACACACATTTATGTATTTAATTAGAAAGATTAACACTACAACATTCTAAACTGCATTTACCTGAGCTGGAGGATAGGACCGATATTTCCCCACATTAGTAGTGACAATAAAAGCAAAAATCTTGCGTACATTTCTTCAATTCTGGAAGATCAATTGGTTTCATGAATTTATATTTTTGGATGAAGATTACATGACCCTTTACTTTTATGAGGCAGGGGCACTATTTCAGTTATGTACACCTGTTCAAATCAAATATAGCTTTTACCAATAACAATTGTAATTCTGATTTATTGATGTTATTGTTTCAGCTGATGATTATTCAATCAGAAAGCAGAATAAGCCTCACATGATTCTCTTGTTTGGGTTTCTGGTTCAATGCTGAAATCCAGTTGTTTAAACTTAAAATGCCTCTCTCTGGTCACTCCCTAAACCCCAGAACCTGCACTATAATGTGTCAGTGCTAGTGCAGCCTCTGCAGCTCAGGGAGGGGATTCTGGAGGTTCTGAGCTTTCACATGTGACATGTTGTGTCCATATACTGAGAATAATAAACACTTGTCTCTTTCTGCATTTGTGTTGATTGTAGTATCGTTTAAAACCAGTAAGAGCACAGGCTACACACAGTTCCAGTAAAACAGTTGAAACTTATATTTAAAAAAAAAAAAACATTCCACAATCCCCACGGCTTAATCCAAATCACTGTATTTGTCTCAAAGGGCAGTTAAGCGCACTGAGCAGTACAATACAATACTAATAGAAAAGCTCAAACAAAAGTCACAACAGGCTGAGTCATTAGATCCAGAGCAATACGAGAAGAGTACACCCCTCAGGACAAAAATGTCCCCCTCCTCTGTGTCCTGCAGGCCAGACTTCAGAGCAGCCTCCAGTTAGGGCCAGGGGAAGTCTGGAGACAAAACAGGAACTCTAAGTCTAACTTTTCTTTATACAGTCTATGGTGAGTGGTCAAACAGATGTTGTGTTGTGTAGGAGAAAGTGAAGCCCAAACCCAAGTACTACGGAACAGTGGTCCCGTACTCAAACTTCAACGCCAGCCACGATGTCTCCGTTCTGCAGAGCGCCATCAAAGCCAAAGGTAAGTCATGTGACACACGACTGGCCAATGACAAGTGTTCAAACGCTCTGGTTCTGATTTTGTCCGTGTGGTAGGCGTGGATGAGGACGTGATCATCTCGGTGCTGGTGAGGAGGAGCAACGAACAGAGGCAGAAGATCAAGGCTGTGTATGAGGCCAATACTGGGAAGGTAGGTCCATCCCCAGGAGATTTAGACCCACCATCAGAGAAGGACCACAGGAGAAATAGACTCACCATCAGAGAAGGTCCACCACAGGAGATTTAGACCCACCATCAGATAAGGTCCACCACAGGAGATTTAGACCCACCATCAGATAAGGTCCACCACAGGAGAAGTAGACTCACCATCATAGAAGGTCCAGCACAGGAGATTTAGATACACCATCATAGAAGGTCCAGCACAGGAGATTTAGATACACCATCAGAGGAGGTCCACCACAGGAGAAGTACTCTATGTCCAACACAGGGGAGGTTCTATAGGTCCACCACAGGAGAAGTACTGTAGGTCCACCTCTGGCGAGTAACTGTTTAACCATAACATGCTGATGTTTTGTTGTGGACAGCGCCTGGACAAAGAGCTGAAGTCCGCTCTGAGAGGCGACCTGGAGGACATGGCTCTGGCTCTGCTCATGACTCCAGCCCAGTTTGACGCCTTCTGCATCAGGAAGGCCACCAAGGTAAATGCCAGCGCTCATGGGCTACAAAGACCCTGAAATATACTAGATCAGATTAAGGAATTGGTAACATTTTTATTTTATTTAATGATGGCATGTGCGATGTGTCTCAGTGTTTAGGAACAGATGAAGATGTTCTGGTGGAGATCTTGGCCACGCGAACCAGAGAGGAGATCCAGGAGATCACCAGGGTCTTCAAACAAGGTCTGTGGGAATTCTCTGCAGATTCTTACTGTCACATTTCCCCTCTTCTTTAGAGCTGATACATGCTTTAAAGCTGCACTGTGTCACTTTTCCTGAAGACAGTCTGCCACCTGCTTGTCATGGGGATGGTAGTGCTTTTCCTAAAATGTTTCACTGTCATAAAACTTCTATCTTGCATTTATGTAAATTCAGGTTTTTATTGTACAAACAACATGCATTTTTATTATGAGTCAAGGTGCCTTTCCACAGATCTGAGCTGTAACTTGGCTTGGTGTTGTTATTTCATGTTTCCATGGACATAGATAAGTTTAATGTCATACATCTCCATGGATACAAGCAGGTGGCAAGAAAATAAGAAAAGGATCACAGCGCACCTTTAATGACATTTGTAGTTTTGTCCCTAGAACTATCTGGGCTGTACTTTGGTTTGAAACCTGAGGATATTTTGGATAGAAGTGCATATTATGGTTGTGCCACAGTAGACACACTGTCGGGCCCTAAGAACACAAACATGCACCTAGAGTGGGGACTGAACCTTCAACCTGATGGTTAGTGAGTGCTGCAGGAAAACAATTATTACCTCAAAATATGTTTAGGTCTGAAGTACTTAAACCAAATGAGCTGCTCCACAGAGCCTGATGACAGAGGCCTTTGACTGCCGTGTTTGTGTGAATTCCACCCTGTGTGAGTCATGTGTGTGGACCTGGGTTTAGACCTGGGTAGACTCTGTTTAGTTCTGGCCTAGTCCTGGTTTAGTCTTCTCAGTTCACGAGCAACGACCACGCCAACAACACACGTGCAAAGCGAAGACAGGGCGGGTCGGCTGGGTTGAGACTCAGGGTGGGGGTTCAGTCTCAATCTTCACATGGCCCAGCAGGACAGCGTCTTATGTTTAGAAGACAAACAGATCAGGGTTGGGAGGATGGGATCGAGTTATTCAGGACAAACTGGGTTGCCAGGATAAGCTGCTACAAATAGGCTTCTGGGAAACTGAGGTGTGGTAGAAGTGAGCTGTGATTGGCTGGAGAGGAGGCGAGGGTCGCTGGAGCATGGTCCTGCTCCTGAACCTAAGTGAATCATATTAACTACATTACAGTTTAGCCCTGGTTTAGCCCTGGCTCAGTTCTGGTTCTGGACCTTCAGTTTCAGTTTAATCCTGGTTTAATCTTGATTTAGTTCTGGTTCAGTCCTGTTTTAGTCCTGCTATGTGCTGTGTGCAGAGTACGGTGAGGAGCTGGAGGAGGTGTTGAAGAGTGAGGCCAGAGGGGACTTTGAGAAGGCCCTCCTGGCTCTTTTTAGGACCAGCAGAGACACCAGTGCAGAGGTGGACATGCAGCTGGCCCAGAAGGACGCAGAGGTAAATGCCCCCAACACCAACACAGAAGAACACAGTGTGACCAGGACACACAGACCCTGCGCAGGTCTGTGGTCATATGGGTGGTACGGGTGTCACTGAGTACATGTCCACAATAATTAATTTTTAAAATGTCTGTTTTGGAAGTACATATGACTTTTTTCTCTTTTTTTGTCTTAGTTTACCTGTGTCCATGTGTGTTGTGTCCTGTGTCCTGCAGATTCTGTTTGAGTCGGGGGAGAAGCAGAAAGGAACAAATGTGGACGCTTTCATCGAGATCCTGACCACTCGCAGTGCAGCCCAGCTATGCAAAAGTGAGTATCTCCTCTGGGTTTAACAGCTCTACGAGAGTGAGTACCTCCTCTGGGTTTAACAGCTCTACGAGAGTGAGTACCTCCTCTGGGTTTAACAGCTCTATGAGAGTGAGTACCTCCTCTGGGTTTTAGAGCGCTATGAGAAATGGCAAAAATAAAATCTGTCCAGTTAAGTACGGTTACTATAGCGACATATCCAGTGTCTGGGCATGCTAAGTCTGGTAAGTGTTTAGTTTTGGATCAAATAAAAAAGCCTAAGCCAAATAAAAAGATCCCCTCCGGTTATAGTAGAATAATGCTGAAATACAACAAATGCATTACGTTATAACATAGGCCTACCCTTGGACCTACCATGTCCTTACCTGAATCTGATTATTTTCCACATAAATACAGGCTACAGTTGCTAGAAAGATGATTGTATGTTAAATGTAGCTCTACTGTTGGACCTACTATGTGTGTATCAGACTTCCCCCACACACAGCCTCACACCTGACCATGTGTGTGTCCTGCAGCCTTCGAGGAATATGCCTCTGTGAGTGACCTGTCCCTGCCCAAGGCCCTGCAGAGCGAGCTCAAGGGGGACATCGAGGACTGCCTCATCGACATCGGTGAGACCCCTTCCTGTTTATGTGCACTCCTCTGTGTGTGGACGCAGCCACACACAGAGGAGTGCACAAGGCCTCTCCTGTTTGAGGCCTGTTCACTGTCATCAGAATCATTGTTCTTTAATAATCCTCATCCTGTGGATCTGTGTGTTCAGTCAAAATTTGCTGGAACACACCGGCTTTCTTCGCCGAGAAACTGCACAAGGCCATGAAGGTGACACTGCTCTCCTCCCTCTCCTCTCCTCCTCTCTCTCCTCCCTCTCCTCCTCTCTCCTCTCTCTCCTCCCTCTCCATCTCCTCCTCTCTCTCCTCCCTCTCCACCTCCTCCTCTCTCTTCTCTCTCTCCTCCTCCCTCTCCATCTCCTCCTCCCTTTCCTCCTCCCTCTCCATCTCCTCCTCTCTCTCCTCCCTCTCCACCTCCTCCTCTCTCCTCTCTCTCCTCCCTGTCCTCTCCTCCTCCCTCTCCATCTCCTCCTCTCTCCTCTCCTCCTCCTCTCTCCATCTCCCCATCCTCTGATCTGAAAGTCAGTGGTTCAAATCCCACTCTCACTGAGCATTATTAGTAGAGCGGTCAGATCCACTGACCCACAGGTTTGCAGTATGATTCCATCTCCCATAGAGGAATGATGCCATTGTGTCCTTGAGCAAGGCACTTAACCCACCTTACTCCCAGTGTCTGTACACTGGTGTGTGTGAATGGGTGGATGGTTTACCTCTCCTACCCCTCATCTCTTTCTCTCCCCTCTCCGTCTCTCTTCTCCTCTGTGTTATTCTGCTTAACCCCAGTGAGCTGTTTAGATGTTTCTCCTGAACAGTCTCTGATCTCTCCCTATTCCTCTCCTCCTCTCCTCATCTTCCCCTCTCCTCTCTGGTCCCTCAGTGGTCTTCAGCTAAAGTGAGGTGTTTCTCCTGACAGGGCCATGGTACATGTGAGAAGTCTCTGATCCGAGTGCTGGTGAGCCGCTCTGAGGTGGACCTGAAGAAGATCGTGAGGGAGTACCATGCCATGTACAACCGCTGCCTGCAGGAGGACATTGTGGTAACTGCCCTCATCCCAACATATACTTTAACACACTGATTCTGCTCCTCACATGCCACTCACAGAGTCATGAGTGTTCGGGAAAATAAGTGTTGTCCTAACGAGTCCTAGATGAGCCTAGCCTGACTCTGCTTCCACACAAGGAGGTTTCTCTCACAAGGACCAAGCCACAACAGTGGAATATGATAAAGATATTTATTGGCAGTGGATTGATGAGATGGCTGGGGGAGACTCAGGGTGGGGGCTCCGTCTCTAATGCAAAATGGTAACCCAGCTGATTCAGAACCCCCTTTCTTTGAAGTTTTCAGACCACAGACACAGGGTGATGGGAGGGAGGGAGAGAGCTAATGCGAGCTAATGCAAGCTAATGAGAGCTAGTGTTGTTGGGACAGGCCGAAGACATGGTTAAGATAAGATGTGGTTGGCCTGGTCCAGCTCCTGAACTTCAGTTAATTATAGTAACTCCATTTAAATAGGAGCTAAGAAGGCAAGGATGGAGACAAGCTGGCTGAGATAAAATGAGAAGAGCACAGTGCACTGCTGTGAGACGAGCTGAAGGAAATGTTAAAGCAGGACATGCCTCTCTGATCTGAATGGTCACTCACTAAACCCCAGCATGTGCACCAGACTCTGTAATAGTTCTGTAATAGTTGGATGACACCAGAGCTAATCGCAGAGAAATGTCAACAATGAACAGGACCTGTTCTTGCTAAGACTATGCAGGGAATGCAAAATTCCACAACACTGACCTCACTCTGAGCCTGTTGTTTGTGTCTTCAGAGGGACACAAAGGAACACTTCCAGAAGGTGCTGCTGGGACTGTGTGGACCCAAATGATCTGTCCATCTGCACCTGTCCATCTCCTGTTGAAGAGACATGTGTGACAATTGTTTTGGACACTTTTATTGGAAGCATTGAGACTTTAGAATCATCATCTGGAATTTCAGAAGAGAGTCAAAATAATCTGTACTTATTATGTCATTTCACAATAAACTGCCTGTGATTTATGAGACTGAGTTGTCCACAAAGAATTGTGCCCCTGGATTGAACCATCCACTCATTAGACCATCATGTGTGAAAATAATGTATGCCCAGTGTCTTATACTGTAAAATGCATTCAGTTACAAAATAGTGAATACCTGCATTTAAGTGTATTTAATGCATGCTGTTACTGTTTTCTGAATAAAAACGATTAAAACAGCTTATGTCTCTTTGCCGTCACACAAACCTTTTTAGTATTTGTATTGTTATATTATTCAAACTAGATGTCTTGTTTGCTAATAGCTATGATAAAGGTAATTCTCATGAAATAAATACATTTTCAATCTGTTTTTACCCACAATAGTAGATGCATAAATGTAAATGATAAAAAAGCAAAAACACCTTGTATGAAAGAATGGATGATCAAGATGGACAGATGATCAAGGAACCAAAAGAAACCGTAAATAAGCAGTCAAAGCCTTGGCCATCTCATCTTCCTCTTTCAAATGACGTTGGACTGGAGTTTTGGCCTTTTTGAGCTGAACTTGTCCAAATCAAATATAATATTTGTTGATAACAGTTGTAATTCTGATTTAATCTGAATTACAAAAACAGTGAACATGATGGCCAAGTTATTTGTGTTATAATTTGATGTTTTGGCTCTCAAGACAAGAAAATGTATCTTTGATCCGATGGCCACTCCAGCACCTGCACCAGTCATGAGTCAGTGCTAGTGCAGCCTCTGGAGCTCAGGGAGGGTATTCTGGAGGTTCTGAGCTTCACATGAGGTCTGTCCATAAAATGAGACCCACTTGGATGTGTCTGTCTGCAGGTGAAGACTCTGGCTGCTGCAGGTTATTCCATCAGTTTATGTTATCATGCCATCTAGTGAGTGTAGGAGGCAACTACAGTAGGGTATTCCCTGCCTTTTCTTTTTGTTTGGTGCACCCTGAGACAATGTTATAATATTTTGGAAAGACATTTCTGCTTTTGTGATTGACAGGGTGCATTTCATCTTATTGTATGAATATATTCTTGTTGGTTTTGTAAAACATAGCAGTGTGCAGGAGCCGTTATTTGTTATGTATTGCATATACTTTGCTTCTATTCAAAAGTGCACATTTTTAAACCATCATATATTCCTCTTTGAACTGAATCCTGAATCTGTCAATCAAACCAGGACCTGGAGCATGTGCTGGGGCTGTCTGCAGCTGTGAAGGAGCTGGGATGAAGGTCATACAAATCCAAAACATGTGAGTTTGTCTTCTTTTCTACATTCACTCCTCCACTTCTTTTTAAAGACAATAGAGGAGGAGGTGGATTTACCTTGATGACTGCAGCTGCTAGCTGCCAGCCATCTTCAGAACTGTCAGGGTTTTATTCTGGTCCTCCATTAGACCTGGTTTAGACCTGGTTTATCCTGGGTTAGACCTGGTTTAGTCCTGGTTTCGTCCTGGTTTAGTCCTGGGTTAGACCTGCTTTAGTTCTTGTTTAGTCCTGATTTAGTCCTGGGTTAGACCTGGTTTAGTCCTGCTTTAGTCCTGGTTTAGTCCTGGGTTAGACCTGGTTTAGTCCTGGGTCAGACCGGGTCTAGACCTGGTTTAGACCTGGTTTAGTCCTGGTTTAGGCCTGGTTTAGTCCTGTTTTAGTCCTGGTTTAGGCCTGGTTTAGTCCTGGTTTAGTCCTGGTTTAGGCCTGGTTTAGTCCTGGTTTAGACCTGGTTTAGTCCTGGTTTAGGCCTGGTTTAGTCCTGTTTTAGTCCTGGTTTAGTCCTGTTTTAGTCCTGGTTTAGACCTGGTTTAGGCCTGGGTCAGACTTGGTTTAGACCTGGGTCAGACCTGGTTTAGGCCTGGTTTAGGCCTGTTTTTAGTGAGGGAGTCACTAAATAGTCACTTGTTTTTCATCATTGGGTATTTTGTGTGTAAAATGGCCACATCGACATAAACATCTGAAAATATGGTTGAGTCAGGTTTAAATTTCTTGCTTCATTTTGTTGATATATTTGATTTTGGAAGGTGTATTTGTTTTTGTTTTTTTGTATTTTTGTATTTGAGCTCTTAGTGAAAATTGGTTGCCTGAAAATTCCAGACTGTTCTATCTGTATTTTTTACAGATAAAGTCACTCCATTACTTCT
Source organism: Odontamblyopus rebecca (assembly GCA_030686955.1). Taxonomy (NCBI): domain Eukaryota; kingdom Metazoa; phylum Chordata; class Actinopteri; order Gobiiformes; family Gobiidae; genus Odontamblyopus; species Odontamblyopus rebecca. The sequence continues at coordinate 13,635,125 of CM060653.1, read as the reverse complement.
GGAGTCCAACCAAACATGATTGTCCAATCAGATTTGTTTATTTCAGTCATGAACGTGAAACAAAGGAGCTCATTGGTCACTATCATTTATAAACAAAATGACATTTCTCTTCCCTCAGATGATCACAGTTTAGTGCTTCATTCATTCTGCAGAAATCTGTCATGTTTTTCAGTCCTCATAAGCAGCCATATTTGTTTTGATACAGATGGACCATGTGTGTCCCTGATTGGATAATCTACCTGTCAATCACAACCATCTGAAAACAGGGTTCATCAGTGACCAAACTCACATCTTTGTAAAGTGTAGAAGAAGTGTGTGTTCTGGATCGCAGGAAAGAAAATTGCCTCATTTTTGGAGTTAAAACTTTATTAACTCAGGCTTAGAATTACATATCAACAAATCTTTCTGTACAATTCATGAACATCTTGTGAAGTACAAGACTGTTAAGTCTGGTGTAAGAAGGTGCTACTTTTAGGGGTGATCCTCGTGTGTCTGTGTGGCCATCTGAAGAGACAATGCCCTGTATATACTCTATCTATGGATAGGAGCTGATTCAATGAAAACCAAACAAAGGTTGTGTCTGTAGCGTCTCATCTGTAAACTACCAAAGGTTAACGTTGTCCAGTCCCAAGCCCTCATAGTTCCACCTATAGAGTCTCTTCTGACCCTCGTCCTTAGGGGGCGCTCTCTCGCACTTTTGAGCATGTGCACATCTACTCCAGCTCATTTGAATTTCCTCTGACGTCCAGCTCGTCCACTGTGACAAACACAAATATGACAAAAACACACTCAGAGGAAGAGTAATGTTAGTGTAGAAAAGAGTAGCCAGAAGTACACATGTGAGAGTACTGTTCCCTCTAATAATATTACTCAAGTAGAAGTACAACATAGCCTAAGAAATTACTCTAGTAAGAGTACAAAAGGATTTGGGCAAATTACTACTGAACTAAGAGTAACTTAAAGAGGAACTGTGGGCATATAAGATTTGATTTAGAAAGTGAAATGATTGTAGGTGGAAGGACAAAACACAAGGATAGACACATACTTTTGATTCATTTTACTCTTTGAGTTTTTACTCACTCTGGCCACACAAAAAAACACCAGAGACAGACAAAAGAAACCACATGGATTATTATTAAAGAGGGGGTATGTTTAAATGTCATGTTTTCACTGTTAATACTCCATATGAAGTGTAATACCTCAACTTGAACAAGAATTATACCTAGAAGCTACTACTCTGTACCACACTAGTACCCAGTCTGTAGTACCCAGTCTGTAGTACCCAGTCTGTAGTACCCAGTCTGTAGTACCCAGTCTGTAGGACATGGCCTGTAGTACACGGCCTGTAGTACACAGTCTGTAGTACACAGCCTGTAGTACACAGCCTGTAGTACACGGTCTGTAGTACACGGTCTGTAGTACACGGTCTGTAGTACACGGCCTGTAGTACACGGCCTGTAGTACACAGACTGTAGTACACAGCCTGTAGTACACAGCCTGTAGTACACAGTCTGTAGTACACAGCCTGTAGTACACAGCCTGTAGTACACAGACTGTAGTACACAGCCTGTAGTACACAGCCTGTAGTACACAGTCTGTAGTACACAGCCTGTAGTACACAGTCTGTAGTACACAGCCTGTAGTACACAGCCTGTAGTACACAGCCTGTAGTACATCGCCTGTAGTACACAGACTGTAGTACACAGTCTGTAGTACACAGTCTGTAGTACACAGCCTGTAGTACACAGTCTGTAGTACACGGCCAGTAGTACACAGTCTGTAGTACACAGTCTGTAGTACACAGTCTGTAGTACACGGCCAGTAGTACACAGACTGTAGTACACAGCCTGTAGTACACAGCCTGTAGTACATAGCCTGTAGTACAGTTTGTGGTACAGAGACTGTAGTACACTGACTGTGAAGTACCTGGGCAAGGGCCACTCTCCAGATGGATGTCATCGATGGCAATGTCACTGCGGACGGAGGGCCCCCTGGTGGCCTCAAACACAATCTGCACAAACACATGCAAACAGTAACAGGCACAAGTACTAGATTAGACATATGCTGCTATTGTATCCATCATATATATATATATATATATATATATATATATATATATATATATATATATATATATATATATATATATATATATATATATATATATATATATATATATATATATATATGTATATGTATATGTATATATGTATATATATGTATACATATACACACACACACACATATATATGCCGCTCCTGTCCTCTGCCTGACCAGGTTTAGTCTCGTTCCTGTTACCAATGTAAGTACCAATGTGGAACCTTACCTCATGCTGCCTGTCGCTGTGATACTGCAGCTGTGCCCTGAGCCAGCCCATGCTCTGCTCCCCGTCCCTCCACCACAGCGTGCGCACGTCTCCGCCATCGTCCATGTGCACACTCAGACGCCCCGTGCCAGAGCCGTACATGTGGAAGTGGAACAGGAGGCACTGGGGCCCCCGGGAGCCCCGCAGAGAAGGGGAGCGCAGCCGGGCGCTCTGTCCTGGGAGCAGAGGGGACGCCTCCAGGTGCACATAGTATCCTACAACACAGTATGGTTAGGTACAGCAGTACTACATGTCACTACAGGATACTGTAGATGATTGCACTACAATGTCAATACATATCATTAGAGAAGAATACAGGCATATTACATCACCAATAAGATTACACAACACTACAAACAAGTAACTGTTTCTTTCAATATGTGTTAGTCTAGTCTGACTTTATACTCAGACATGTGCAATGTTTGCAGAACCATGACAACAACAATATAGAATCCACATGATGAAGTGCCTCTACTGTGGTCTGTGGCTCCACTGTGAGCCTGTGTCTTCACCATACACCGTACATATGAGTGGACTAAGTGAGTGTGACGTCACCCACAGCGTCAGCGCTGCTCAAATGAGGCTCGTGTTGCCACGGTTACAGGAGTGAATCTGGAGCCAGGCTCTATGTTATGAAGAGTTTTTTGATGGACAAAATAGCGGGGAAAAAAATTTCAGGGTCATCTGTCGCGGGTTCATACGAACATTTTAAGACCAAAATGACGAGGCCACAGCAGCAGTTACAGAGAGAGGGATGATAAGATCTCAATGTAAGACAATGGGAAAAAGGGAGAGAAGGAGCTGGAAGAGCCTCCGAGAGCACTTCCTGTTTGGCACTTGGCGGCTAATGGGTTAGCTACATCCACTCATATATACGGTCTATGGTCTTCACTACAGCCGTGCTTCAGGAGACCCAGTGTGTGTGTGAGAGTACCCAGGCCAGTGGTGTGGTCCCCTCGGGGCCCCGTGTAGGAGGTGGGGGTGGGCCCTTTTCTCCGGTACCAGTCTGCATCATCAGTGTGTCTGTCCTGGGAGTATCCACAGAGCCCCGCCTCAAAGTCACAGTGTGCGGGAAGAGACCGCAGGCCTGCACAAGGGCAAAGGTCAGAGGTCACAGTGTGCGGGGAGAGACCGCAGGCCTGCACAAGGGCAAAGGTCAGAGGTCACAGTGTGAGGGGAGAGACCGCAGGCCTGCACAAGGGCAAAGGTCAGAGGTCACAGTGTGCGGGGAGAGACCGCAGGCCTTCACAAGGGCAAAGGTCAGAGGTCACAGTGTGCGGGGAGAGACCGCAGGCCTGCACAAGGGCAAAGGTCAGAGGTCACAGTGTGAGGGGAGAGACCGCAGGCCTGCACAAGGGCAAAGGTCAGAGGTCACAGTGTGAGGGGAGAGACCGCAGGCCTGCACAAGAGCAAAGGTCAGAGGTCACAGTGTGAGGGGAGAGACCGCAGGCCTGCACAAGGGCAAAGGTCAGAGGTCACAGTGTGAGGGGAGAGACCGCAGGCCTGCACAAGGGCAAAGGTCAGAGGTCACAGTGTGAGGGGAGAGACCGCAGGCCTGCACAAGGGCAAAGGTCAGAGGTCACAGTGTGAGGGGAGAGACCGCAGGCCTGCACAAGGGCAAAGGTCAGAGGTCACAGTGTGAGGGGAGAGACCGCAGGCCTGCACAAGGGCAAAGGTCAGAGGTCACAGTGTGAGGGGAGAGACCGCAGGCCTGCACAAGGGCAAAGGTCAGAGGTCACAGTGTGAGGGGAGAGACCGCAGGCCTGCACAAGAGCAAAGGTCAGAGGTCAGTAAGTCAGCTAGAGAGCAGGTTATCAGGTCAGGTCAGGTAGTTTAGGGCTGCAATAACTCAAGGGGGATATATATGATATAGTCACATTCCAAATAAAGCATATATTCATATATTCATAATGATGTTGATATGTTTTATGTAATCATAAGAATGTTTATATTTTGCACACGTCTGTGCAGAGGACGAGAGGATGTACCTGTCCCCAGCTCACAGTGTCCCAGAGCCAGACTGATGTCGTCCAGGGCAACGGAGCCACAGTCCCACAGACTCCTGCACACGCTCACAAACACCACCTGAACACACACAGCAGGACTGAACCAGGACTGAACCAGGACTGAACCAGGACTGAACCAGGACTAAACCAGAACTAAACCAGGACTGAACCAGGACTGAATCAGGACTGAGCAGGACTAAACCAGGACTAAACCAGGACTGAACAGGACTGAACCAGGACTGAACCAGGACTGAACCAGGACTGAACCAGGACTGAATCAGGACTGAATCAGGACTGAACCAGGACTAAACCAGGACTAAACTAGGACTAAACCAGGACTGAACCAGGATTGAACCAGGACTAAAACAGGACTGAACCAGAACCAAACCAGAACTGAACCAGGACTAAACCAAGAGCAAACCAGGCCCAGTGTGAGCCCTCCTCTGGCTGCAGAATGACCCTGTGGAGGTGTGGTTGGTGCAGGTACCTTGGAGGGGGTGCTGGTGGTAAAGCTCACATCTCCTTGGATCCAGATCCCTCTGGACTTCTCTCCCTGAGTCCAGATCTTCTCCTGGACCAGGCCGTGGTGCAGGTGCACACTCAGCGCCTGCTCTGTCTGGTTATACCCTGAGGAGCAACACAATATCTGTCCTCAGGAGGGGTACACGCCACACTCTCCTGCTACAAGAGTATGTAGAAGACTAAAGGTGGTACAGTTATATGTGTCTTTTGTAAGGTAAACATGTTCAAATCAAACATACATTTCAATGATAACAATTGTAATGGTGATTTATTTTTAATAACAAAAACCTGAAATATATATCTGTTATAATAGCCTCTATTCACATTTACGTCACAAACAAGGAAGTCATTTGGAAACATGCGATGACAACTTCCTTTGGGCTCTGTTTGTGGTCTGACAAAATGTAGAAAAAATCTGAAAATGTCCCAGTTTTCTTCATCTCCAGGTCATTGTGGCGTTCCGTTATGTTCGGCTCATCAACAATTCTAACCGTCCCTCAGTTTTCATCATTTCCACTGACGCACAACTCTCTCTCGCACTGAGTACATGCGATTAGAAGAGACCAGAGCACCAAACTCCAGATGATTCCAAACAGCACATACGTATGCAGTCTTCATTTCGCAAACCATCACATTTACTTCAGTGGGTTTCACAGTCGCTCAAGCCCAGTGTCGCGAACTACATCGGAAGATGTCATTGCATGTTTCCAAACATCTTCCTGGTTTCAGAGTCTATTTAGTGTTTTGGTTCAAGGTGATCCAGTCAGAAAGCAGATTGAGCCTCACATGACTCTCTCATTTGTGTTGCCAGGTTCACTGCTGAAATCCAGTTGGTTTAAACATAAAATGTTTGGACAGGGTCTCATTTCCTCATGAACCAGAGTGTTGGAGACGTGTGGAGACACTTTTTGAAATCTTCCATCCAGTCCTTGTATTTGGACAGGTTGCTGGTGCTAGGCTAGTGCATGTCAATGGCCATAGTCATCCTGCCACTAAAAACAGTCTTACCCCACAGAGCACAGAGGAAAACTATTAGAACTCCAGATTGTCCATGTAAATGTCTGTTTATAGTGGCAGGACGACTATAGCCATTGACTTGCACTAGCCTAGAATCAGCAACCTCTCCAAATACAAGGACTGGATGGAAGATTTCAAAAAGTGTCTCCACACGTCTCCAACACTCTGGCTGATGAGGAAATGAAGCCCTATGTCCAAAATTCTGAACTGTCCCTTTAAGGCTCTGGAGCTACAGGTTCAGCTGAGGCTGTAGTACTTGGTTTTTTTTTAACTGTACGAGTGTTGAAGTTGAAGTAGCTCTACAGTGTTTCAGATTCATACAAATTATTCAGAACAAGTAGGTCTTTAGAGTATTAGCTGAGTTTAGTGATCAGGGGTATAGACTCTTGTATTTTTAAGTTTGCTTTTTGTTTGGTGAGATATTTTTATGTAACAGTACAGAAGAGGAAAAAGGCACCCACAGTGTAGTACCTCTGAGGGAGAAGTAGAACCTGAGGCAGAACTTGGTGTTGCCGGGCAGATTAGGGCCGAGTAGACGGCTCACATACACAGAGCCAGGAGCCAGATGAGAGTGAGCCAAGAGGAAGGAGCCTGCAGCACAGAACAGAACAAAATGGTATTAAAGACACAGTGATATGAGTGTAATCAATACCAATCCAACCATAAATGATGCATAAAATCTAGTGTTTTTAAAGAACAGACAAAAATGAGACAAACTGAATCATAAGAAACACAAATGTTCGACTCTTTTCATAGGCTCTGAACAGTAATCCAAAAAAGTATTTAAGTAGATGTATTTTCATACTATGAAGTGCTCCTCCACCTTTTTTGTATTCTGACCATGTGCATGTCTCTTCTCTTCCCTTCTGGAACTATCAGCAGATGTTTTTGAAGACCACAGTCAGAAGATTAGTGGCAGCAGTGGCCTGTACCTGCTCCGGTGGTGTGGTCTCCGTCCCTGAAGAGGTTTGGTTTGACAGAGATTCTCCTCCAGGGGGCGCCATGGCCCTGGGAATACCCACACAGCCCCTCCTCGAAGTCACAGCTGCCCAACGACGGGTCAAAGGTCGGTTCTGGAGGAGCGGGGACACATGGAGGACAAGGTTCATGTGATAGAATCAAATTTCACACCAAGAGACACAGCCAATGAGTGGAGTGTGAGGAGGAGTGTGGGGATGGTTAGATGTGCTTAGACTAGAAGAGGGGTCACTGATGAGATGGAGGCGTGGGACACTGTTGGAGTTTTGTGTCACGTTTATCGTGGGCAAAATAACTGTAATTAAAAACAATATCACAGTCATTATTCAAAATGTTGATGCTTTAAATGTTAGGAATAATATGAAGTTCCAGCAGTTTAAAGAATACATTTTGTAAAATTGACTATTAGTCATGTTATAACATTATATTTCTCCTTGTCAAAGCCATACATGGATTATATTTGGTTTAATTCACACTGGTTTCATCAGGCCATTGTGTGAGCACTCACAACTGCTCTGTTTGTATTTTGCCCATTTAGATAAAACTCAGTGCAGTTTTTAAGGCATTAAACCATCACCAGACTCATTCTGCTGTCAAACTGTGTTCACAGTGAATGCTAGGCAACTATTAAGTGTTGAAGGACTTTTCATTTATTACTATTACTTTATTTGTTCATTCCCGTTGTTGACAGCAGAGGGAGCTCCAGTGTCTTTGCCTTGCTGGAAACAAAGGCGTAGTTTCTATTTTCCATTTTTCCCCCCAAGTATTAGTTTTAGCTCGTTATTTAGTTATTATTTGAAGTTAGAAAATGTGCAATGTAATAGAATTTAAGAATTGTAAGAAAATTTAAGTAATTTATCCACCACTTACATCTCCCAGTTTAACATTCACTCACAAAAGCAATATTTACACCAGGATCTTCTTTTGGCACCATTGGCACCACTATTTAAACTGTGGTATATTGCTGACTAACTGGAGTCTACTGGTCTTCATAGTCTCCCCACACTTGCTTTATAAACCTCCTCCTTTGGAAGCAGAGTCAAGGGGCTTGAACACTCAAAGATCAGACTCTGTTCTCTTTTGGAATCAGATTATTTTGTTTTTTTCAAGTCCCCTTGGCCCGTATTATTGATGGTAAATAAACTTCTACTGAAGATGTCCAGTTGGTCTCCAGCCTTTTACTTCTACCCTTTCATGGACAAGCTGAAAACTTGGCCTGTCTGCATATTTAAAATGAAATTAAAGCCACAAGACATATGTATTCTTTAAACTGTTATAATATTGTACTTTACCAACAAGAAGCAAAAGTGTCTTTTGTCAGCACAGGAGGAGATGAATGGTGATTGTGTTTGCTGGCAGTTATCACAATTATACAAAATGTACCACAAAACTTTGTAGAGTGATAAACGATATGTGTAGTGTTGTCCCTGCTCTGTTATGATGTGATCCAGACTCTGGAGGGGTTAAAGAGGCTGAAAAGCAGATGGATGGTGGATGGTTGTGCTGCTGCACTGGACATGGGCTGGATGGTGCTTTTCAAAGAGAGAGGAGAAGGTGGAAAGGCACAGGGAGCATGTGCAGTAGAGCAGCATGTGCAGTAGAGCAGCATGTGCAGTAGAGCAGCATGTGCAGTAGAGCAGCATGTGCAGTAGAGCAGCCTGGAGTGTGCTGAGTGTGAGACCTGTGTCAGAGCTGCAGAACTGTGGGGAGAAGGAGACATCATCCACAGCCACCCGCCCTCCTCTGGCACTGCTGAAGGCTACCTCGAACACCACCTGCACACACACACACACCACATACACAAACACCACACACACAAACACACACTTTACATGCTTTGTTTTGTTTCATTCACACATGTTTAACACATTAAACCTTCATATTTAGGTTGAGTTCCACCTTGTGCGGAGGTAAAAGGAGCTGTTAACTCCGGTTAAACTATCACTTTGTGGCATCGTAAGGTGGAACAGAGCATTTTGAGCTTTGGCGAAATACTCATACATGAGTAAATGAAACAAAACAGGTCTGTGATGACATAACCACATTATAACATGGGTTAAAGTTTGTGTAATATAAGCCCTTTAACTTTAAATTAACCTGTACCTTACCTGTAGAGAGTAGGGGGCTTTGAGGTCCAACTGTACAGGCACCCACTCCCCAGGCCCCTGGCTCGCTGAAGTGGCCTTCCAGAGCTCCTGGTACTGCCCCAGCTGGTCCCGGGTGTACACAGAGAACAGGTTTCCTCCAGCCTCACTGCGCTGGTACTGGAAGCTCAGGCAGCCCGACATGGGTGCTGTGGTCATGGGAGACACCAGCTTAGCCACCTCCTGGAAGGTGACAGCATGGATGGAGTCCACGTACATGAAGTGTCCTGCAGCACAGAAGACAGCGTCACCTGTACTTTACGTCATATTCACTCCAAATCATGGGTTTTCAACGTGCACTTGTACTTGAGGAGTATGCAGACTATAGAGTCACTTATGTGGTGACACTGTGTCCTGTGTGTCTGCTGTGGGCCTGGCTCAGGCCTCATGTGGTCCAGCCTGAATTAGTCGCTTTGTCATTTTGTGTAATTCATTCCATCCACACTTGGTGGTGGTGATCTATCACTGTAAGAACATTTACCCTGAGAGAGACTAGAACATCCCGCCACCACACAGCACAGACTCGTCCAGAGGCTTTTGGAGGACAAACACCCTTATCAATGAGCCAGTAAAGTCTGGGACAGGTATTTATCACAGAGTGGGGACTAAAATCTTTACACACACTCACATCATGAGGACCTGCCTCCCATATGGGGACCAAAATCACAAACTGTCAAAACCTGGGATGTGAATATTTTAATATTAGACCAACAACAAGGTTTACATTTCAGCTGTGTTGCTGTGTGGTTGTGTTTGGTGTGACTGACCTGTACTGTTGATGGAGGCGTGGTCATGGCTGAGGTCATTGTCCAGCAGCTGCACAGCCCCTCCTCCCACGTACCAGTTGACATTGGCGTTCCACTGGTTACTGTAGCCACACAGATGAGACTCCTCAAAGTCACACTCTGTCACAACAGATCATGTATGAGACACTGTTTAAAGCACAGTACGAGCTGTGTTCACTTCACTGTTTATTCTGTTTGCACTCACAGCTCATCATTTCTTCCAAATTCTCTTGACAAATCTACAACAACTGAAATGTCTATAATCTCCATGTTTACTCAGCCACTGATTATGAAATCATGCAACACACCAAATGTGGCAAAGGCGTTTGTACAGGTGTGAGGGTGTGGGGCCGAGGGAAGCCCAGAGCAGCCAGCGACATGAGCATCTGCAGAAAGAGGACCTAAAGTACAGTACAGCACCTGGGGGACTAATGGAGAGAGTGAGGGGCGGAGAGGGGGCTCTCAGGGTATAAGGAACAATGTGATTGGTCTAACACCAAAGTTGCTTAAAAATAACAAGGAACAGAACATCTTGCTACATCACTTTAACTTCATACTGACTGAACTTGTGCAAAACTTAAGGCTGCAGGAGTCACTGTGTCTAACTAAAAATCCACATGGACAAATCTCCAGTGTAAAAGCCCCACAGTGTGAGTGTGAGGGGCACAGTGTGAGTGGCAGAGTATGAGGGGTACAGTGTGAGGGGTACAGTGTGAGGGGCACAGTTGTACAGTGTACAGACCGAGGCAGTATCCGGGGCTGAGGTGGATCTCAAACAGGGACACACTCGCACCTGCAGCTCTGCCCGACGCTCCGTCAATCACCACCTGAGACACAAGAACTCTGATGAACCAAAGCTCTGTCTGTGCAGGATCCAGACAAGATACACACCTGAGCAGATATCGGTATCAGGTATACTGCAGTCACATTAAGGCCAGGTTTAGTGTCTATTTGTACTAGTATTTTGGGTTGAAAATGATTGCTTTTGTGGTATCATATGGAAGTTTTAAATGTAGTAATAAGGCATATAATATGCAGTGTGTAGTGTGTACATTTTCACTCCTTTATGGCTGAATAATCATAATCCTGTTAATCATCAGCCCTTCTTAAAGTACCTGATGTTAAAAGGTGAAAAGCAGAACTCGTCCAAAGTTATTCTTTACTTATCTTATGACATACATGAGCATCCTGATTATTCAAAGGGATTTCTTTATAAGCATTTTTCATAACTCTGAAAAGGTTTTGTGATAGTAAAGCTAACAACAGCTAGCATGCTAACGCACGCTTCCGGATTATTGGACAATAAAATGCTTTTTAATTATCTGCAGACAGCACACTGGGGCAAGACTGTGCTCAAGCACATGGAAAATCTGCATTTGTTTGCTACTAGTACAAAGAACACAGCACATCTGTAGAACTTTAGAACCAGAACTGTTTGAGGAGGACACTGCTCCATTAGAGCTCCACATTAGTTTCAGAGAGTTCAGCGAAGAGAGGTTGTTCTAGCTCCATGAGGCTCTGGCACCTGTACCTCAGCACTGCTCCACATGTGCTCACAGCTGATGTGACACAGCTCACACACAGTGGAAACCCGACACACCCACAGAGCTCCGTACTGCTCCCCTGAGAGGTGTTGAACATGACCCACTGTTTTCCACCATCTGCAGCCCTGCTCACCCTGCTCCTGTCCTGGCCTTATCCAGATGCCTGCTCACATACTTCTGTGACAGGCCTAATATGGCTCCACTCAGGCACTAAGGGGCCCCTCTGTGATGGATCTGAGTGCTCGGGGCCACAGGTCCCGTGTAGGTGCACATACAGATCAGCCCTGCTCTGTGTCTGCAAAAACTCAGCTGACACATGTGGTTACATTACAGTTCTGTTAAAGATCAACCTACTTTTCTCTGAGCTCCACAGATGGGCTGTGCACACTGTGAGGGGCTGTGTACAATGTGAGCTGCACACAGAGGGGCTGTGCACACTGTGAGCTGCACAGAGGGGCTGTGCACACTGTGAGGGGCTGTGCACACAGAGGGGCTGTGCACACTGTGAGCTCCATACAGAGGGGCTGTGCACACTGTGAGCTGCACAGGGGGAATGTTGGTGGTCTGATGGGCCAATGGTGCAGATTGGAGCTGTGCTTGTGTCAGTGTGCCCCAGGGCAGCTGTGGCTACAACAGTGTCTTACCACCACCGGGTCTGGAGTGAATGAATTAATGCTGTGTTAATCATGCTGTGTTAATCATGCTGTGTTAATCATGCTGTGTTAATCATGCTGTGTAAAGCGTCTTTGGGGACATGTGTCTGTGAAAAGCGCTGTAGAAATAAATGCTTGCTTGCTTCAAATAAACAACCTCTAGACTAGAATGAAGCTGGTGGGCGTTCGTGAGCCAGAAGTTAGTTTATGAATGCTCAGTTTGAGATAAACATACTCGAGTATCAAGCAAATGTGTGTCAATGAATCTAAAAACAAGTGAAGTGCTGCAGGGGAAACACTGGTAAATGGATTGTAGCTTCTTTTAAAACATTTATTGCCTAAATTTACGATTTTCTGACTAGTTGTGTCATGGAAGAAATATATGTGACAATTTTTAAGCGGCACAGTGGCTGAGTGGCAACACTCAGGCCTCACAGCAAGAAGGTTGCGGGTTCGATCCCCGTGTTTCTGTGTGGAGTTTGCATGTTCTCTCCATGTCTGGATGGGTTTCCTCCGGGTACTCCGGTTTACCCCATCAACTCAAAACATGAACATGAACTAACATCAAGGACCATGATGTCCACCCTCCTGTGGGCTCACCACCTGCAGAGGGGTTCATAGGGGGGGTCAGGTGCTATGAGGATTGGGCAGCAAGCTGCCCCCACGACCCAGCCGGATTAAGCGGGAAAAGATGGATGGATGGATTTTTAAGATTATGCAACCAATTCAGAACTAGTGAGTAGATAATAAATCTGAAAACAAGATGAAGAACCTGATAGAAGTTTTAAAATCTTGGCCAGATCAGAGACATTTGCAGCGTACACAGGACTGTCCTGATTACAGCCAGATGTTTCACATTACAAACCTCCTGACAGGAAATATACATGGGAAACCTCTAGAAGAAGAAGCCCATTCCTGATTTCCTGCAAGCAGCAAGCACACCACTGTTCCAGCAGGGGTTGCATGAGAAAGTGTGCATATGGTTCAAAACAGTAGCTGTTTGCTTCAAAGTAAAGGCATTTTGAGATCAGACTTGAGAGCAGCCATGAGCACAGTGCAGTGACTCAGAAGTGTGCATGTGCTTTTAATGCAGAAAATCCACATTTGAACATAGAAGCTCAGTTTGCAGACAGGGTCTTTAGCGCTGATGCTGATGCAGTTTGACAGTGTTCATGCAAAGGCAGAGGCATATGAGCCTGTCCACCTGCAGCCTCAGAGCAGGGCCTGGGGTAAAAAAGGCTCTCCTCTGTGATCTGAATGAGACCTGAAGACCACAGAGAGACACCGTGGACTGTGAAACAGTTTAATGAACAGGACTAGTCCCACTGTGTCACATCCACCAGTGTCTTTTCTCTGAATATTTGATATTCAAGCACAATGTGAAGACTGGATCCTGAGGCGAATGAGCTATAAGGAACAGTGTGATTGGTCTGACAGGGATCGGTCAAATGTGAGAAGATGACTGTCCTATCAGATTCAGCGCCTGGCACAGCTAAGTCAAGGAACGTGACTCGATTCATCCTGGGGTGTATGAAGTCAAAGACAGTGAATAGTTGAGGCATCAAAAGGGACTTCTCTCTATTCACAGTCAAACACATGTCGTGGCAGTGGGCGTGGGGGACGATCACGCACTGGAGCACTAAGATAAGCTGCCGCAGGAGATAACAAGCTGGGGGAAGTGTGGCAACCTGAGCACTGTCCTCTGTTTCCTCCTATTTTTCTCATTAGCATCACTTACTATGTTCTCATCTGTAGTTTGTTCATTGCTATTCACATGTTGTCCCCTGTCCCACTCCCCCTGTGGAGTGGAACTCTTTCAGGCGCCTGATGGCAGCTGGACCTCTCTCCTCCTCCTCGCCTGGCTCCTCCTCCTCGCCTGGCTCCTCCTCCTCGCCTGGCTCCTCCTCTTCGCCTGGCTCCTCCTCCTCGCCCGGCTCCTCCTCCTCGCCCCTCTCCTCCTCCTCCTCGCCCTGCTCTTCCCCACCTGGGTAGCTGTGGCCTTACCGAACTGGCCCACGGGCCTGGACATCTATAGCCTGTCCGTCCATGGGAGTGGATCCCTCCTTCACTGTAGTTCTCCCCGAGGTTTCTTCTTTTTCCCAGGACCCTGGGTTTTTTGAAGTTTTTCCTTGCTGAGAAGGAGGGTCTAAGGACAGGGGATGACTGGACAATGTTTCATTTGCTGCTTTACATGAATGTTGTTTTTTTCCTGTTTTGATATGTCTGTGTGTATGTTTTACTCATCTAAATCTTGGAACGCCCTTAGAGGCTACTGTTGTTGCGATTTTGGGCGCTACAAAATAAATTGAATTGAATTGAATTGAAAATGGAGCCGAACATAGACCTCTGAGCTCCGATTGCCGGAGCCACTGTAGAGAGTCGCACAGGGTAACTGGGGGCTTGGAGTGATCTCTGCACACTATTTGTTTAATACCCCATTTTAGCCCAACTGTGGACATTTTAATATTAACTTTTAATATTTTTAGGACTCTTTTATAGATCTTTTTATTTGTGAACAGTGGTGGCTGGTGAATAGAGGGCGCAAGTGTGCCGCACTCCCTAACTTAACCTCAATAAAATAAATAAATAAATAAAAAGTTATTTTGTATTAGGCTATATGTTTAATATTTAGTTTAAAACTGAACATGTGTGTGCATAGACATATTTTTATCATGTTAAATCTGCTCATATCGCTGTGTTTGAGTCACATGGTTCATTTGAGTGCACACAGTCTATGGAGGGGCCTGAAACATTTAGACAATATGACGTCATTACGTTGCCTCTGCCCATTAGTTTGTATTGCAGCTCCTGAAAAACGTCGTAGTGCGCAGGATGGGGGTACACTTCAATCAAAACCAACTGATTGGTCTTCACAAACATTATCACAATTCTGACCTATGAGGATTCAGCTGCTCTGTCCCGCCTCACCCCAACAGGCTAATGCTAATGCTACAGGCTAATGAATGGAGAACTACAGAGCTGTGTGCTATGGCCGCTAGCTACTTTCACCTAAACCGAAACAGGAGAGCAGGAGGAAAGACCTAAAGCACGGGACACACTGACACAGACCGGGTCCCGGGGCACTTGCCGCCGGGACCGCATGATCTGCTGCCACCGCGGGCTTGCCGCTGCCGGGACCAGGACACTGCTGCCCGAGCTGGGGAAGTCGCTCACTGCCGCCGGCGGGGCAAGTTTGACCTGGGCGTAGTGTAGTGCAGAAGGCTTAAGTCCACCCGGTGCCCTGGTGCTAATATGGACTGGTGTAACTTTCAGACTGAAGTGGGATTAAGACGAGTTTTAGAACCAGCTTGTGCACTCGGCTCCAGGACCTTGTCCCGTGGACCGGACTGGACCGGGACATATTGGAGACAGAACCAACAGGACAGCGGGTAGAGGACACGCTCTGCATCAGTCCCTTGGAGAAGGTAAGAGGCTTGTTTTTGTTAGTTTGGGGCAAATCTAAGGACAGAGCCTCACAGTAAACAGTGTTATAGTGTTAACAGGTAAATGCGTAAATGAATGAGCACTGGAGCCGTTCCAGCGTTCTGCCTTGTACTGTAGGAGCGGCGCTGATGCCTTGCGTTTGTGTTTTGACCGGAGACCACATTTTTGCTGCATTTTCATGATGTTACGGGGCTGTTTGTTGGGCCAGTTGTGAAGGATGTGTTAGATTGTGTTGTTGGAGTTGGGTTTGAGCAGGTGCATCAGGTTGTGCTGCTGCGTAAACTTTGCGCTTGGCTGGTTGCCAATAGTGACTAAAATGACTGTCTGTTTCTGGCATTTGTTATAATTTTATATAGTCTATACATAATACATATATTTATAATACATATTTATAATTTTGAATTATGCACCCACCCAAAATATTATGCCACCAGCTGCCACTGATCGTGAATATTGTACTTCATTTATATAATGAAACTGTTAATCTGCTACATGGTCCTTGCCTCATTTCCAAACACTTTGATAGAACAAATTACAGTTCATTGTTCATTCAGTCCCTACTCTGTGGTAGTAAGCTACTAACAGATCCACACGTCAGACTCCACCCCTGCAGACAGGTGCATCAGAAACACCTGTCTGCAGTCATGTGTGATGTCATGTAGTATTGAAATTATTATATTATAATAATTACTGTGCTCCTTTGATCAGAAAGCAGCAAATGTACACATTTTGTGCTAAAATGATCTAAACATTGTATACTCTTTTATAAAACACCATGTTTATAACAAAAAAGTGATCAGCTAATACTCCTCTGATGTTTGTGTATTCACAGACATAATAAAAGTTCTTTTTGCACTCAAAGCATCTGCACAGTTCTAGAAACACATGTAAACTAGTGTTGTAATGATTTATGCTAAACAGAGGACTTAAACACAGTTTGTGCTTCTAAAAGAACAGTGCAGTAGAGGACGTACCCTGAAGGGCAGGCTGGTGTTGCTGAGATCCACACTGGAGATGAGCCAGCTGTCAGAGGGGGCCCTGGTGCTCCACAGGGGCCGGTCAAAGCTCTGGCCCTCAGGGCGCAGCAGGACGTCCAGGCTGCCCTCCACGCTCACCTGGTACACCAGCCGCAGACAGCTCCACTCGCCCAGCTCCAGGAGGGGGCTGAGGAGCACCCCCCGAGCCCCCCCACTGGACACTCCCTGGGTCTGTGTGCTGTCCTCTCCACTCTTCTCCCCTGTGTCCTCCACACTGTCCCGGGGGTTCACCTCCACCGCCACAAAATGCCCTGCAGAGCAGAGAGCAGCTGGTCAGCACCCACAGGTCACTTCTGCTGTGGGGTCTGTTGCCATGGAGCTGGTACTGCTTTGGCAGGAATGTTCCAAAGTGTGGCATTAAACATATTTCCACTTATGGCAATTTATATGTTAGTATATGTATATGTTATGTTTAAATATTATATTATATTGTATAGTATTATATTGTATTATATTTCTCGTACATAATGTTCTAAGATGAGCCAAACGAAAGGTATCACATATGTTAAATGTGGCATAGAGGTGCAGACAAGTGAAATAAATGCAAAAAAAAGATAAACAAATGTGTAATTACGTTTTGTGATAGTGTTATGATAAAGGGCGTAAATGAGGAAGGAGATTATATTCATTATGAGTTTGGGTGATGTGTCTCACAGAGCAGAAGCCTGTCCCTGGACCAGGAGCCTGGAAACTCAACTGGGCAGGAGGGAGCCGCTCCACAGATCCGCTCCAAGGCCCTAAGAGAACCGTGCCAGTGGAAAAGAGGCTAAAGAGAATTTTATTGTTGTGGAATTGAGTCAACTGAAGTACTGTAGCCAGTGTGGTCAAAGCCCTGTTCAGTCTAGCAGAAACTGAGGCTTAAATCATGATTTAGTGTGAAAGAAAGTGAGCACAGAACTGCTTTTGTGTGCTACTGTCTCAGCGCTCTATGACCACTGTCTCCTTACACTGAAGGAGCAGCTGTGACAGTCCGAGAGCTTCCAGAGGGGCCACTGAGGGCCACTGAGGGCCCCTCACTCACATTCATGTGCGTCTATAGTTGCTAATAATCTGAACACAACACTACATGACATGGAGAGTTTTGGTTGCAAAAGGTCCTCATTTCTGTGCAGGCTCTGTGTGCCGGGCCAACCAGCAATAAATACTTTTACAAAACTTCTGAGTCTGGAACCCTAGTGTCTCCCTGTTTTCCAGGGAGAAGAGAGTCGGATTAAACCTCAGAGAAACGTACGATTGAAAACAAACATGTCAGATTTTGATTTTGAGTTTAGTTTTAGATTTTTTATTGATTTTCTTATTTATTTATTTTATGCTTTATTTTAATGAAGGTGTTAATTTATGTTGCGCCTCCTCTTAGACTGGAAAAAAAGTAAAACCAGCAAAGCACAGTCTGTGGTCTAGTTTTGTTCTGAAGGACATTCTGAACATTTTAATCATTCGCCACTTTTCACAACTTTCAGAAACCAGAGTGGAGTTTATGTTCATGGGCAACAATTCACATGCTAACAGCACACTTCCTGATTGTACATGAAATCACTTTATAATTCCACCGTGCACCTATTTTGACCTGGAGAGCTGCTTCTACTATACACCTGTACTGGGGCGAGATGTGGGTACAGACTTTTGTTTCTAGTCCAGTTCCAAACAGAAAGTAGGAGGGATTGTTCCATCGCACACCTCCGCTCTCCCTCCATCCCTCCCTCCCTCCGAGCACTCTACACGTAATGGTATTTTTGATGTTTCTTGCAGAGTTTAGTGGTTCTGTAAAGACTTCACCACAAACCTGCTGAACCTCGGAGCTCCATGATGCTGTTCTTTCCAGCGGCTCTGCTCCTCAGTGCCAGCGCTGTGCCTCTGTTTTTCCACTCGTCTCTCCTGTCCCCCTCTTCTGTTCTCTTCTCCGTCTCTCCTCACCCTCTCCTCGCCTCACACTCCCACCACTCCTCTTCTCTCTCTCTAATGTGCCCATTATTCCCTGTTTTCTCTCTCCACTCTCTCTCCTCTCTCACTCCTCTGCTTGCCACTCTCTTTTCTCTTTTCCCCTCACTCCTCTATCCTTCCTCTTCCTCTCCTCTACTCATCACTGCTCATCAATCTGGGCCTGAGAGAGAAGAGAGAAAGAGAGAAGAGAGGAGAGACAAAGAGAAAAGAGAGGAGAGAAAGAAGAGACTGTGAGAGTAGAGAGAGTGAGGACAGAGAGAAAGAGAAAGAGAGAGAGGGGCGACTGAGAGGAGAGAGAGAGTGAGAAGAAACTATGAGAGAAGTGAGAGAGGAGACTGTGAGAGGAGAGAGAGGAAAGAGGAGAGAGAGGAGTGTGAGTTATGTGTTTTGTGTGTGCATGTGTGTATTGTGTGTGTGTGTCTGTTGTGTATGTGTGTGTGGGTGTGTGTGTTGTGTATTATGTGTGTATTATGTGTGTGTGTTATGTGTGTGTATTATGTGTGTGTGTTGTGTGTGTGTGTATGTGTGTGTTGTGTGTGTGTATTGTCTGTTGTGTATGTGTGTGTGTGTGTGTATGTGTGTGTGTATTGTGTGTGTGTATTGTGTGTTGTATGTGTATGTGTGTATTGTGTGTGTTGTATGTGTGTATTGTCTGTTGTGTAAGTGTGTGTGTGTATTGTGTGTGTTGTATGTGTGTATTGTGTGTATTGTGTGTATTGTGTGTATGTATGTGTGTAGTGCGTGTATTGTGTGTGTATTGTGTGTGTTGTATATGTGTGTGTATTGTCGTGTGTGATCTGCTCCATCAGACTGGTGAAGGATTCATGAAGCAGATTCTTGGATCATTTGTTGACTCTGTTTCACTCGTGTTTCCTCATGTGTTTGATCAAAGTCCCTGTCAAAGAAACTCTTCTCTCTATCTACCCCACTGATCCCCCTCACTCCTTCTCACTCACTCCCTCCCTCTCACTCCCTCACTCCCTCCCTCTCACTCCCTCCCTCTCACTCTCTCCCTCTCTCCTTCTCACTCCCTCCCTCTCTCCTTCTCACTCCCTCCCTCTCGCTCTCTCCTTCTCCCTCTCCTTCGCTCGCTCTCTATCTCTCTCTCTCTGCTCTCTCTCTCTGCTCTCTCTCCTCTGTCTCTGCTCTCTCTCTCTGCTCTCTTCTCTCTCTCTCCTCTCTCTCCCTGTACTCTTTGGTCTCCCTCCTCTTTGGTCTCTGTCCTTTCTCGTGTCCTCTTTGGTCTCTGTCCTTTCTCGTGTCCTCTTTGGTCTCTGTCTTTTCTCATGTCCTCTTTGGTCTCTGTCTTTTCTCGTGTCCTCTTTGGTCTCTGTCCTTTCTCATGTCCTCTTTGGTCTCTGTTCTTTCTTTGGTCTCTGTCCTTTCTCGTGTCCTCTTTGGTCTCTGTTCTTTCTCATGTCCTCTTTGGTCTCTGTCCTTTCTTGTGTCCTCTTTGGTCTCTGTCCTTTCTCATGTCCTCTTTGGTCTCTGTCCTTTCTCATGTCCTCTTTGGTCTCTGTCCTTTCTCGTGTCCTCTTTGGTCTCTGTCCTTTCTCATGTCCTCTTTGGTCTCTGTCCTTTCTCGTGTCCTCTTTGGTCTCTGTCCTTTCTCATGTCCTCTTTGGTCTCTGTTCTTTCTTTGGTCTCTGTCCTTTCTCGTGTCCTCTTTGGTCTCTGTTCTTTCTTTGGTCTCTGTCCTTTCTCGTGTCCTCTTTGGTCTCTGTTCTTTCTTTGGTCTCTGTCCTTTCTCGTGTCCTCTTTGGTCTCTGTCCTTTCTCGTGTCCTCTTTGGTCTCTGTCCTTTCTCGTGTCCTCTTTGGTCTCTGTCCTTTCTCGTGTCCTCTTTGGTCTCTGTCCTTTCTCGTGTCCTCTTTCGTCTCTGTCTTTTCTCATGTCCTCTTTGGTCTCTGTCCTTTCTCATGTCCTCTTTGGTCTCTGTCTTTTCTCGTGTCCTCTTTGGTCTCTGTCCTTTCTCATGTCCTCTTTGGTCTCTGTTCTTTCTTTGGTCTCTGTCCTTTCTCGTGTCCTCTTTGGTCTCTGTCCTTTCTCGTGTCCTCTTTGGTCTCTGTCCTTTCTCGTGTCCTCTTTGGTCTCTGTCCTTTCTCGTGTCCTCTTTGGTCTCTGTCCTTTCTCGTGTCCTTTTTGTGTGCTGTGAGGAAATCTCTGAGTGTGAAGCATTTGCTGACCAGGACACAGCAGGAACGCTCCAAACGCTCTTGTGGAGAAGGAATTTATGAATCACTCCGAGGAGTTTGGGGCAATAAAACAAGATATTCTGGTGGAAAGGTGTCTCTGCGTTTGAACCCTTCTAAGAGCAGGAGGATACAGGAGCAGAACTCGGCTCGGTTTGGTCAGCGGGACCAGGATCTGATATGGGGAAAAGAGTCTGTCCTGTCCATTGTAAGAGAGGGAGGAGAGATGGATATAGAGAGAGAGAGGGATGAGGGGAAGCCTAAGATATGGAGAAGGGTTTCTGTCCACTGCAGAAGAGAGAGGGGAAGAGGGGAAAGATAGAAGAGTGGAAGGACAGATAGAGAGAGAGAGATAAAGGGTCTCACCTGTCCACTGCAAGATGCAAGAGAGAGGAGAAAGATAGAGGGCGTCATCCCTCTATCTTTCTCTCTACTACTCTCTACTACTACAACTTCCATAAACATAAAATAATACTCCTACTACTACTACAATTACACTATTACAGTAACTAGAGAGAGACAGAGAGAGAGAGATGAGGGGGAATGTAAGATATGGAAATGGCTCTTTGTCCACTGCAAGAGAGAGGGGAAGAGGGAAAAGATAGAAGAGTGGAAGGACAGATAGATAGATAGATAGATAGATAGAGCGAGAGCGAGAGGAAGAAAGAGGGTCTTTGCTGTCCATTGCAAGAGAGAGGAGAAAGATAGACAGATAAATAGATAGAGAGGGAGAGAAAGAGACAGGGAGGGAGAGAAAGCAATAAGAAAGCGATCTGTCCACTGCAAGAGAGGGGGAAAGATAGAAGAGTGGGAGGATAGTCAGAAAGAGAGCGAGAGAAAGACACAGACATAGAAAGAGAGAGAGAGAAGGGAGAAAATAAGATATAGAAAAGGGTCTCTGTCCAGTGCAAGAGAGAGGAAGAGGAGAAAGATAGAAGAGAGGGTAGATAGACAGATAAATAGACAGATAGAGAGAGAGAGACAGAGAGAAAGTTTCTCTGTGCATTGCGAGAGAGGAGAAAGATAGAAGAGCAGGAGGATAGATAAGATAGTTATAGAAAGATAAAGGGTCACTCCTGCCCACTACAAGAGAGAGGAGAGATAGAGGGAGGATAGAGAGAGAGCAAGATGAGAGGGAACATAAGATATGGAAAAGGGTTTCTGTCCACTGCAAGGAAGAGGGGAAGATAGAAGACAGGGTAAACAGATAGATAGACAGACAGAGAGAGGGAGTGATAAGGGGCAAAATGAGATATAGAAAAGTGTCTCCGTCTATTAAGGCTGTAACGATATCCAAGGCTCACGATAAGATATCGTCACGGTATAAACCTCACGGTACAATATTTATTGTGATATCGTGGGAAAGGTCACGATATGGTGGGGAGGCTCACGATATTAAGATATCCTTATAGTGGCCATACCGGCTTGTCACAGCCTGATCCCGTCAGATCTCAGAAGCTCAGCAGGGCCGGGCCTGGTTAGTACTTGGATGGGAGACCACTGGGAATTCCAGGTGCCACAGGGGGGCGCCAGTGGCAAAAACTGTCGTAGTGTCCTTAGGCAAGACACAGCACCCACATTGCCTAGTATGAAAGTGGTGTGTGCGTGAATGGTGGTGGTGGTCGGAGGGGCTGATGGCGCAGATTGGCAGCCTTGCTTCCGTCAGTCTGCCGCAGGGCAGCTGTGGCTACAATAGTAGTTTACCACCACCGGGTCTGGAGTGAATGAATAATGCTCTGTAAAGCATCTTTGAGTGTCCTGAAAAGCGCTATATAAAACTGATGCATTATTAGGCCCGAGCGCCTCGGGCCTATTGTGATTGTTCAGCAGTGCAAAGCACTGCTGCGCTGTAGTGCAGCAGCGTAGCGCAGCGCACGCAAACAGAGCGCAAAGCGCTCTCCCCTTTCCAAGCACACTGGCATCACCATGTCACTGACTGGTGCCCGCTGACCTGGCACGGTGGCATTGCCATGGCCTCGTCAGCAGCATAATTGTAATTGTTCACCCAAAAACGTAGGGCCCACGAAAACTGAGCGTGAAGCGCTCTCCCCCTTATCAAACACTCAATGCCACTCATCAGTGACACTCATGGCATCCAATAGTATAGACTGGCACTGCCCATTGCCACGACAATGGCTTAATTGTAATCGTTAACTTGGGTAAACGCCAAAATGTGCACTGGGTATGTCAGAAATTGAAGAGGTTGAAGAGGTCAATGACGAGCGCAACGTGCTCGTCATTGACAATTGACCCCACGGGTGCGTTATTCCAATGATATGTATATGTGCCCCCTTTCGTGGTGCTTTATTGTTATTGTTCTGGTTTTTCTTCTTCTTCTTATTTTTCTCGGGTACGTTTTTGTGGCTCGCCATCAAATTTCGAAGAGCGATAATTCATACAAACGTTGGCCGATTTCATTCAAACTTTAAGCGTTGGTGGACACCCCGACCCTGAACAGAATGATATAAGAAAATCTCAAATGGGCACTATAGCGCCCCCTAGGGAGATTGCATAAGACAGCAAAAATTTACTTTGTCATAGACATAAAAAATTTGGTACATATGTTCATAACAGGGTCTCGATCAAAAAAGTCAATAACACTCCCACGCCATTTCCCATCGTGTTGCCATGGCAACAGCCCAAACATTTGTCCTCATCAATAGGACGCCCGACAAAAACTTTCACGTAGCCAAACCAAATTTGGTACACAGATGCATCATGGGAATAGGAACAAAAAAGTATATTACGCGGTTACTAGGCAACCAACAGGAAGTCGGCCATATTGGATAGACCATGTAACCTGGTGGCAAAGGCGCATTTTCCTGTCGTTGTACTTTAACGAACTTGTCCTAGGGTTTTTGACGTAGCCTCACCAGAATCATTCTGTGTCATCTCGACAAGGGGACATTAAAAGTTGTTAAAATCTTTTTTAAAAATGTAACGGTGTTGCTGTGACAATGGCTCAAATTTCAGGTTTGTTTTTGCAGCTCGCCATCAAATTTCAACAAGCAATAATTCGCACAAACTTTGGCTGATTTCACTCAAACTTTAATCGTTGGTGGACGCCCCGACCCTGAACAGATTTATATAAGAAAATCTCAAATGGGCACTATAGCGCCCCCTAGGGAATTTGTATGGAAGAATAAAATTTTACTTTGTTATAGACATATAAAATTTGGTGCACACATTTGTGACAGGATCTTGATGAAAAAAGTCAATGACGCCCCCATGCCATTTCTCATCATGTTGCCATGGCAACAGGCCAAATATCTGCCATTGCCAATGTGACATCCTGAGAAAAAGTTTGACGAAGCCAAACCAAGTTTGGTACACAGATGCATCATGGGAATAGGAACAAAAAAGTATACTGTGACCACGCCTCCTCCCTTACGGGGATGGCAGTCTGCCATCTTGAATTTAAAGAAACAAAATCAACACACACAACAATTGAGAAAAACGGCAGGTTTTTGGCAGGCACAAGTGAGGGCCAATCATCGCCGCTTGCGGCTATATTTATTATTATTATTATTCTACAGAATAACAAGACTGACTCTAAAATGCTTTGACCAGTCATTTGGTACATTTATTGTGATTAGGGATGTGCCGATATCCAAATCTCTGTATGATATTTTCACCATAAACATCTCACCATACCAGATTTATTGCAATATTTTGTGGTGAATCTGCTCCTTTTTCCTCTAAAAATGTCTTCACAAGACTTAATCCAAAGAATGAAGATTCCAAAGTGCTTAGAACAGTTATTTCTTCATGTCGTCTGCACTGAAACGGAGCAAAGGATCATGGTCTATGTAGTTCCCACTGTTTTCTAGCTATTTCTGCATCAGAACTTTTCATTTAAGCAAAGAGACTTGTGATTCGATATATTGTGATGGTCCACGATATTATTGTGAGACCTTTGACGATACGATATCACCAGATTCCCATAGTTATTGTTACATCTGTACTGTACATTGCAAAAGAGATGGGAAGAGGGGAAAGATGAAGAGTGGGAGGATAGATAGTGAGCTAGAGAGGGAGAGCGCAGTAAGCTGGAACATGAGATATGGAAAAGGATAAAGATAGAGAGAGGACTGGGAGGATAGATAGAAAGATAAATAGACAGAGCTGTTTGTAAGAAGACTGCGTAGTGAGGAAATACACGTTGTTTGCAGAACCGGCCCAGCCCTTTAACACGAATCCAGCTCCGTATGACTTCAGTCTGCTGTTATTTTATCGGCCAACCCAAACCTAAGCAGCATTCATCCAAATCCTGCACACACGGCCCTCTCCCCTCTGCTGCTAAAGCCACACCGACACGAGTCCTCCAGGCAGCAGAAGTGCACTTTCACCTCACAGCAACACGGCCCTGCTCTAGTCTGCATGTTCTCCCTACACTGCAAATGTCTCTGATCTAGACAAGATTTGAAAACTTCTATCAGGTTATTTGTCTTGTTTTCAGATTTACAGTACCATCTACATACTCATTCTGAATCGGTTGTATAATCTTAAAAACTGTCACATACAGTGTTGTGCAAAAGTTTTAGGCAGGTGTGAGAAAATGCTGTAAATAAAGAACGCTTTCAAAAATAGAAATAATGGTTGTTGGTTTTGATCAGTTTCCAAAATGCAAAGTGAGTGAACAAAAGAATGCGCCAAAGTCCTTCAGAACTCTCTTGAGCGTAGAGAAGAACCAGAAGTTGTGTTGGTGATGGTCTGGCCCCACAGAGCCCTGACCTCAACATCATGGAGTGTCTGGGATTAACATGAAGAGACAGAAGGATGTGAGGAAGCTCCATCCACACAAGATCTGAGCTTAGTTCTTCAACATGTTTGGAACAGCGACCAGCCCAGTTCGTTCACAAACTGTCTGCAAGTAAACCTAGAAGAACTGATGCTCTTCTGGAGGCAAAGCTCACAGCAAATATGGATCTGATTTACATTTCTCTTTTGTTCATTCACTGCATTTTGGTGATGGATGAAAATAAATGATACACTTCCATTTTTGAAGCATTCCAAGTTTACAGCATACAGCCTAGAACTTTTGCACAGAACTGTACAGTTGTACTTATAAGTTCACATACCCTGACAGAATTTGATTGATTTCTTGTCCATCTTTCAGAGAATATGAATGATAAAACAAAAATTTTTCTTTCACTCATGGTTGGTGCTTGGGTGAAGCCGTTTATTATCAACCAACTGTGTTTCCTCTTTTTAAATCATAATGAAACTACACAAATGACCCAATGACAGCTCGGAGTCTTTTGTGATAGTTGTGGATGTGTTATTTTCTCTGATGGTAAATCTGCCCATTCTTCTTGGCAAAAGGCTCCAGTTCCTGTAAATTCTTGGGCTCTTGTCTGAACTGCAGCTTGAATCTGCCCAGAGGCTCAGTGATACTGAGGTCAGAAGAGACGAACACTCCAGAACCTTCACTTTATTCTGCTGGAGCCAGTGACAGGTCCACTTGACTTTGTGTTTAGATCATTATCATGTTGGAATATCCAAGTACGTCCCATGTACAGCTTCTGGACCAAGAAATCATCAATTCTGCCAGGGGATGTGAACTTATGCGTACAACTGTAGATTTCTTCCATTACTCAACTAGTCAGAAAAAAACTACAGTACAATAAAATCTAGTCAAGTTAAGTTGACTTGAATTAAGAAAGTTTTATCATGATTCGAGTAAATTTCACTTGACAAGTAAAGTGATCTACCAATGGAACAAGACTCACTGAAAAAACTCACTTCACTGAAAAAAAAAACAATATCTAGGTAAGTTAACCCTATAACGCCAAACGTATCATATTTGATACATGAGTTTTTCAGCCCTCCACATGAGCAGTGTGACATTTTTTCCCCCGAAAAACCTGATGTATACAATCAGATACATGCAGTGCACAAATAATCCAACAGTGGGTGTGATTCACTGATTAGAGGGTGCTCCAGTGACAATACAAGATTGCCATAAATAATAATATATGGAAAATGATATTTGAATTTTTTTGTTTGTTTGTTTAGAGGGACCAATAAAGGCTCCAAGTTCAAAGAATTGGAATTTTCTGCCAATTATTTAATGGTGTGGGCTTTACAGGGTTAAAATTAGTTAAATTAAGAACATTTTACTTTATTTGAGTAGATTTATCTCGAGAAGTAAAATTATCTGTCTATCTTATTTTAAGTGCAAAAAGTTGTTGTTTTTCTTATTTTAAGTTTAGCAAGATGTATTTTCATATTTTAAGTACAAAAATCTTACAGCACTGGCAGATCATTTTACTGTCAAGTGAAATTTACTCAAATCATGGTAAAACTTTCTTAACCCAAGTCATTTGATCTTGACTAGATTTTGTTTTTTGCTGTGTTGCTGTACTTAAAATAAGAAAAACAAATTAAGTACTTTTTTACTTTTACTCAAGTAGATTTTTAGATGGTTACTTTTACTTTTACTTGAGTAGGAATTGAGCAAACTAAAGATACTTTTACTTAATAACAATTACACAATTACACCCATCCACCAATAAAACAAGCATCTCAACTCAACCCCCTCAGTCTGCTTATTCAAATAAATGCACTCTCTGTCCCATACTCCTAAATAAAGTGAACCTCCCCAGTTTTACTACATATTTCTCTGGATTAGAGACAGTGGGTTTGCTGCTGTTTGCACATGGGGATCACACTTTATACCTTAGTTATGTCACAGTTACACTCATTTATATGAATATATGCAGGTAGTTCATTTCGTGTTATCAAATAAGGCTCCGACTAAAGGCAGCACATATCAGTAGGACAATTTATCCATCAAATAATTACTAGAGTCACGATTATTCACTCATTTATATGAATTTGGGCAGAGGGAGCTCATTTGGTCAGGCCTGTATCTTTTAACACTGTATAAGAGAACGAAATTACTGGAAACACTGAAATCTTTATATTAAATGTGTTTTAAATGTATAATATTTATTAACTCTAATATCATAGACTACAGTGTGAATTACTTATTATAATATAGTGATATTTTCTTTATACAGCGCTTTTTTAAACAAAATGACGTTTTCTTACCATGGAAACAAAATAAAATATGATGTAATGAAAATGATAAGCACAAAATCAAATATTAAATCCAAACAATTCAATCATCTAACGTAATATTCTGCTGTGAATCTAACGTGCACATGTCGTTGCTTAACTGATCACAACATACAATAAAACCAAAACACTCTTAAAATGTGACTTGTTTCTCCACTTCTGCTTCGGGAGCTCAAATTGACGGCGTTTAAACTGTAACAGAGCTTGGGAGTCATGCACATGTGCAGTAGCGCTAGGTAGGTCAAATCGACGGGTAGCTCAAACACAGGACAGCGGTCAATAAAACCCTCTCATGTGTATTTTCATTTAAAGGAGGTAAGCAGAAAAGTGACATAGTGCAGCTTTAAGTCCCTGGTTGGCTCTCACATGTGGACACAGAGTGATTGACAGGCTTCATAAAGAGGAAGAGGAGAGAACAGCCCCCCTCCCCCCACCTCATGCTGTTGGCAGGTGTGTTCTGTTCACTCTGTCCTGCACATGCTCCTGACATGTTCACTCATTTTCACTATGTCCTCTCAAAGGCACAGCTGCTTTATTGTGAAAAATATGCAATATATCATTATTTATGAGTTGGCCAAAGTCAGAGGAAGGACACACTTCAAGAGGTCTTCAACTGATTCACTGTCAAGATCAGCCCCATTCAAAATACACCCAGAACAATGATGATGGCGTCCACAGCAACTTCCAGAATAAGGTGGACATGGCAGTATAAAAGGACACAACCGTACTGCCCCCTTGTGGCACCTGGTATTCCCTGCAGTCGCCCATCCAAGCCTTGACCAGGCCCCCCGCTTAGCAGAAGAGATCAGACAAGACTCCTCCTCCCAAACATGCGCTGACATTTAGATAGTCTATACTTTCGTACTTTGTTTATGCACCACGAAATACAAATGGTGGAGGTCCAAGCTATAGCTGTATAATAATGAACGATACAGGACCTTTAAAGGAAAAGTCCCAACTGCTGAAAGAGCCTTCACCTGCAGGTACCTGCACATCCCAGTCTCATTCTCAGTATATGTTCAGGCCTCATGTGAAGCTCAGAACCTCCAGAATTCCCTCCCTGAGCTGCAGAGGCTGCACTAGCACTGACTCATGACTGGTGCAGGTGCTGGGGTTTAGGGCAAGACATTTTAGATTTTAACTAACTGCATTTCAGCTTTGAACCTGCAACCCAAATGAGAGAGTCATGTGAGGCTCATTCTGCTTTCAATCATTTTTCGAACCAAAACCACCAAATTACAACATAAACTACTTGGACATCATGTCCAGTTCTTTTGTCATTAAGAAGAAATCAGCACTATTGTTATTATTAAAAGCTGTATTGTATTGGAACTTGTTTACCTCATGGGGACAGAGACAGTTCCTGTAAGATGGCGTCAGCAGAGCGGCTCCTCCTCACATTCTAAGGCTGCTGTGTTTGGTGGAGTGCGGAGAAGCTAATGTCCAGCACATGTTCATGTGTCAGAGCACACTCCCTGCTGCAGCTCCAGTTTAAGGTGCAAAATGATTATGTTTAGTTTCAATCTGAATCTGAAGACTTTTGACAGCCACAAACACAATCTGTCTCATCCAAGACTGGAGTTATTAAAGACTCTGTACCTCTGTACAGAAGCTGTTCAGGAAGCTGTTCAGGAAGCTGAATGTTCAGCGATGAAGAATGGAGATTCTTCTCACAGCAAAGGGAAGGAGTAAAAACACTTAGACACTTAGATCCAGCTGCAGAAGTCTGGAGGTAGAAGACTGTCCGAGTACTTCTGCCTTCCTCAGCTGAGGTCAGCCTGTGTTCACCTTGGTCTGACACTTCAGCCTCCGCCCCCTCAGCCAGAAACACCTGTCTGCAGGGCAGTGCTCTGTGATATCATCACCTACTGGACACTGCAGTGGTCACTGGAGGCAGCACACACTTTAGGCATTTTGACCAGAAAGCTGCAGTTTGCACTCGTACAAAGCACCCACAATGCTAAAACACCATGAAAGAGGGGAATGTGTTTAGTTTCACTTCAACAGAAGACAACATCCTCTCCTCTGCTGTTTTAGGAGGAAGTCAATTGGCTGCACTTACAAATTTCTGGATTCTATATAAATGTCTACCTTTTAACAGTTTCCCATCATGCCTGCCAGGTTTGAGTAGGCGGAGTTCAGGAAAGGAGCACTTCATTACTACACACTGTGCCAGTCCAACAAGGAGGCAAAGTGAAAGACTGAAGACAGTCACCATCAGGCTGTCAAACACCAAAGCATCTACACAGACAGGATACACTATTATCAGTGTGCAATAAGAAACCAGCAAGTCTTATGAGACTGGATCCCTGCAGCTGTGAAACTGCAGTGATTTTATATTCATACAGTGTTGCTGGGTTCTTCATCTGAACACATCATAACACTGTTGACTGTGTGTCCACTTGTGACAAATACATTCTAAAGGAAGCAAAGAAGCAAAAAGAGAAATGTCCAGCAACCAACAGAAGAGGAGAGAAGCAATGCAAACAAAGGTCAGATATTTTCAGACATGATCAGCAGTGGGCTTTTCAGAACTTTTTTTTACAACCATATTATGTCCCATTTATTTATCATACAATTTGATGTTTTGGCTTAACTGGCAAAGGCCAGTTACGTTGCCCGGAATGGCGACACCGGGGCCCCACCCTGGAGCCAGGCCTGGGGTGGGTGCACGCCGGCGAGCGCCTGGTGGCTGGGCCTTTCCCCACGGGGCCCGGCCGGGCTCAGCCCGAAGGAGCGACGTGGGGCCGCCCTCTGGTGGGCCCACCACCCACGAGAGGAGCCATAGGGGTCGGGTGCAGAGAGATCTGGGCGGCGGTCGAAGGCGGGGGCCTCGGCGACCGGATCTCCGGACATGGAGACTAGCTCTGGGGACATGGAATGTCACCTCGCTGAGGGGAAGGAGCCTGAGCTTGTGCGGGAGGTCGAGCGTTACCGGCTAGATATAGTTGGCCTCACCTCCACGCACAGCTTGGGTTCCGGAACCCAACTCCTTGAGAGGGGTTGGACTCTCCATTTCTCTGGCGTTGGCCGCGGGGAGCGGCGGCGAGCTGGTGTGGGCCTGCTTATTGCCCCACAGCTCAGCCGCTGCGTGTTGGAGTTCACCCCGGTGAACGAGAGGGTCGCGTCCCTGCGCCTTCGGGTCGGGGACAGGTCTCTCACTGTGGTGTTGGCCTACGGGCCGAACAGCAGTGCAGAGTACCCGGCCTTCTTGGAGTCTCTCGGAGGGGTACTGGACAGTGCACCAACCGGGGACTCCGTTGTTCTACTGGGGGACTTCAACGACAGTGACACTTGGAGAGGGGTGATTGGGAGGAACGGCCTCCCCGATCTGAACCCGAGCGGTGTTCTGTTATTGGACTTCTGTGCTAGTCACAGTTTGTCCATAATGAACACCATGTTCAAGCACAAGGGGGTCCATCGGTGCACGTGGCACCAGCACTCCCTAGGCCGGAGGTCGATGTTCGACTTTGCTGTCGTGTCATCTGACCTCCGGCCCTTAGTCTTGGACACTCGGGTGAAGAGAGGGGCAGAGCTGTCAACTGATCACCACCTGGTGGTGAGTTGGGTCCGCTGGCGGAGGAGGAAGCCGGAAAGACCTGGCAGACCCAAACGTATCGTGAGGGTCTGTTGGGAACATCTGGCGGAACCTTCTGTCAGTGCGGCCTTCAACTCACACCTCCGGGAGAGCTTCTCCCGGATCCCGGGGGAGGCTGGGGATATGGAGCCCGAGTGGGCTTCGTTCTCGGCCTCCATTGTCGATGCGACCGTTCGTAGCTGTGGCCGTAAGGTCTGTGGTGCCTGTCACGGCGGCAATCCCCGTAGTGGACACCGGAAGTAAGGGATGCCGTCAAGCTGAAGAAGGAGTCCTACCGGGCCTTGCTGGCTCGGAGGACTCCTGAAGCAGCTGACGGGTACCGGCGGGCCAAGCGTGCTGCAGCCCGGGCGGTGGCAGAGGCAAAAACTCGGGTCTGGGAGGAGTTCGGGGAGGCCATGGAGGAGGACTATCGGACGGCCCCAAGGAAATTCTGGCAAACCGTCCGGCGCCTCAGGAAGGGGAAGCAGTTCTTCACCAACACTGTTTACAGTGAGGGGGGAGAGCTGCTGACCTCGACTGGGGATGTTGTCGGGCGGTGGAAGGAATACTTTGGGGATCTCCTCAATCCCACCGTCACGTCCTCCGAAGAGGAGGCCGAGGCTGGGGATCCAGAGGCGGACTCATCCATCACCCTGGCCGAAGTCACTGAGGTGGTCGGAAAGCTCCTCAGTGGCAAGGCTCCGGGGGTGGATGAGATCAGTCCTGAGTACCTTAAGTCTCTGGGTGTTGTGGGGCTGTCTTGGCTGACACGCCTCTGCAACATCGCGTGGCGGTCGGGAACAGTACCTTTGGACTGGCAGACCGGGGTGGTGGTCCCTCTGTATAAGAAGGGGGACCGGAGGGTGTGTTCCAACTACAGGGGAATCACACTCCTCAGCCTCCCCGGTAAAGTCTATGCCAGGGTACTGGAGAGGAGAGTTCGGCTGATAGTCGAACCTCGGATTCAAGAGGAGCAGTGTGGTTTTCGGCCTGGTCGTGGAACACTGGACCAGCTCTACACCCTCCATCGGGTGCTCGAGGGTTCATGGGAGTTTGCCCAACCAGTCCACATGTGCTTTGTGGACCTGGAGAAGGCATTCGACCGTGTCTCTCGTGGTGCCCTGTGGGGGTGCACCGGGAAGTATGGGGTCCGGGGCCCTTTGCTAAGGGCTGTCCGGTCCCTGTATGACCGGAGCAGGAGCTGTGTTCGCATTGTTGGCAGTAAGTCAGACTTGTTCCCGGTGCATGTTGGACTCCGCCAGGGCTGCCCTTTGTCACCGGTTCTGTTCATTGTATTTATGGACAGAATTTCTAGGCACAGCCAGGGGCCAGAGGGGTCCAGTTCGGGAGCCACAGGATCTCATCTCTGCTTTTTGTGGATGATGTCGTCCTGTTGGCTCCATCGAGCCAGGACCTGCAGCGTGCATTGGGGCGGTTTGCAGCCGAGTGTGAAGCGGCCGGGATGAGAATCAGCTGTTCCAAATCCGAGGCCATGGTTCTCGACCGGAAAAAGGTGGATTGCCCTCTCCGGGTGGGTGGGGAGTCTCTGCCTCAAGTGGAGGAGTTCAAGTATCTCGGGGTCTTGTTCACGAGTGAGGGGAGGATGGAGAGTGAGATTGACAGGCGGATCGGTGCAGCATCGGCAGTGATGCGGTCGCTGCATCGGACCGTTGTGGTGAAGAGGGAGGTGAGCCGAAAGGCGAAGCTCTCGATTTACCGGTCAATCTACGTTCCTACCCTCACCTATGGTCATGAGCTCTGGGTAATGATCGAAAGAACGAGATCGCGGATACAAGCGGCCGAAATGAGTTTCCTTCGCAGAGTGGCCGGGCGCTCCCTTAGAGATAGGGTGAGGAGCTTGGTCACACGGGAGGAGCTCGGAGTAGAGTCGCTGCTCCTCCACGTCGAGAGGAGCCAGCTGAGGTGGCTCGGGCATCTGGTCCGGATGCCTCCTGGACGCCTCCCTCGGGAGGTGTTCCGGGCATGTCCCACCGGTAGGAGGCCCTGGGGAAGACCCAGGACACGCTGGAGGGACTATGTCTCTCGGCTGGCCTGGGAACGCCTCGGGATCCATCCGGAGGAGCTGGAGGAAGTGGCTGGGGAAAAGGAAGCTTGGGAGCCCCTGCTTAGACTGCTGCCCCCGCGACCCGGCCCCGGATAAGCGGAAGAAGATGGATGGATGGTTTTGGCTTAAGACAATTATTCAATCAGAAAGCAGAATGAGCCTCACGTGCCTCTCTTTTGGGTTACTGGTTCAATGCTGAAATCCGGTGTGTTCAAACCTAAAGTGTCTCTAATCTGAACAGTCTCTACCTAAAACCCAGCACCTGCACCAGTCATGAGTTAGTGCTAGTGCAGCATCTGCAGCTCAGGGAGGGAATTCTGGAGGTTCTGAGCTTTGACATGAGGCCTGTGCATAAAGAGAGAATGAGACACACTTGGATGTGTCTGTCTGCAGGTGAAGACTCTGGAGACACAGGGTGACTTTAGACTGTTGTACCTTTTTAAACAGTAAGGGCACGAGCTGCACACAGCTCCTTTAAAGCAGTCCTGCACACGCTGGTCCATTCACATCCAGAGCCTGACCCCTCTGCTCTCCTCTGCTCTTATCTCCTCTGCTCCACACAGCACATGTTGGAGTGTGCTCAGAGCCAGTGAGGGGTGTGTCTTACATAAACAGAAGCAGGATGGTCTCCTCTCCGCTCCAGATGGAGCAGATGTGGAGCAGCTCCACTCAGGGCAGAGGGACCATGATCCACATCAGATGGAGAACAGAGCAGAGACTCCTGTCTGAGATCATCCTCTGTCCAAACATCTCCAGTGTCACACACATGTGTTCTGTTAGTTATTATTTCAGTGTTTGACCCTCATGTCCTTGGGGCTTATTTGAACATGTCTCCTCTTGTGTTTCTAGTTTTACTTTCTGTGTGCTGATTGTCTGCCCTGCCCCTCACCTGTCTCACCTGTCTCACAATCAATCACTTGCATTTCACTATCATGTTTAAAATACCCACAGATGATCAAAGTGCTTCACCGGTTCAGCATCACAAAACACAGCAAACCATATAAACCCCTCAGAGCGATGTCCCAATGTTCACACACAGAGCACTGGACTGAGTCAAACACCGATCAGATAAATCAATAAATCAATCAAATAAATCTTTAGTCGAGTTTTCAAACGCTCTAGAGATTGTGCAGGTCAGATGTGGAGAGGGCAGGAGCTGTGCCTGAGAAAGAGCTGCCCCCCCCGATCCCCCTGTCCAGTCTGTCCCCCTGTCCAGTCTGTCCCCCCGATCCCCCTGTCCATTCTGTCCCCCCGATCCCCCTGTCCAGTCTGTCCCCCCGATCCCCCTGTCCAGTCTGTCCCCCCAATCCCCCTGTCCAGTCTGTCCCCTCTGACTGAGTAGCTCAGACAAGTACAACAGGGCAGTGCCTTATGAATCATTGAGATCTTCAAATGAATTCTAAGCTGGAGCGGCTGAAATAGGGTTTATACCAGTATAAACATGGTTTATACCAGTATAAACAGGACTTATACCAGTATAAACAGGACTTATACCAGTATAAACAGGACTTATATCAGTATAAACAGGACTTATACCAGTATAAACAGGGTTTGTATGAGTATAAACAGGACTTACACCAGTATAAACAGGACTTATAGCAGTATAAACAGGACTTATACCAGTATAAAACCAACTTTTACCAGTATAAATGGGACTTATACCAGTATAAACAGGGTTTATACCAGTATAAACAGGACTTATACCAGTATAAACAGGACTTATACCAGTATAAACAGGGTTTATACGAGTATCAACGGGACTTATACCAGTATAAACAGGACTTATACCAGTATAAACAGGACTTATACCAGTATAAACAGGATTTATACCAGTATAAAACTGACTTTTACCAGTATAAATGGGACTTATACCAGTATAAACAGGGTTTATACCAGGATAAACAGGACTTATACCAGTATAAACAGCACTTATACCAGGATAAACAGGACTTAGGTATAAACAGGGTTTATACCGGTATAAACAGGGCTTATTCCAGTATAAACAGGGCTTATAACAGTATAAACATGACTTATACCAGTATAAACAGGGCTTATACCTGTATAAACAGGGCTTATAACAGTATAAACATGACTTATACCAGTATAAACAGGGCTTATACCTGTATAAACAGGACTTATACCAGTATAAACAGGGTTTGTGTGAGTATAAACAGGACTTACACCAGTATAAACATGGTTTATACCAGTATAAACAGGACTTATAGCAGTATAAACAGGACTTATACCAGTATAAAACCAACTTTTACCAGTATAAATGGGACTTATACCAGTATAAACAGGGTTTATACCAGTATAAACAGGACTTATACCAGTATAAACAGGACTTATACCAGTATAAACAGGACTTATACCAGTATAAACAGGATTTATACCAGTATAAAAATGACTTTTACCAGTATAAATGGGACTTATACCAGTATAAACAGGGTTTATACCAGGATAAATAGGACTTATACCAGTATAAACAGGACTTATACCAGGATAAAACCAACTTTTACCAGTATAAATGGGACTTATACCAGTATAAACAAGGTTTATACCAGTATAAACAGGACTTATACCAGTATAAAACCAACTTATACCAGTATAAACGGGACTTATACCAGTATAAACAGGGTTTATACCGGTATAAACAGGGCTTATTCCAGTATAAACAGGACTTATACCAGTATAAACAGGGTTTATACCAGTATAAAACCAACTTATACCAGTATAAACGGGACTTATACCAGTATAAACAGGGTTTATACCGGTATAAACAGGGCTTATTCCAGTATAAACAGGACTTATACCGGTATAAACAGGGTTTATACCGGTATAAACAGGACTTATACCAGTATAAAACCAACTTTTTCCAGTATAAATGGGACTTATACCAGTATAAACAGGGTTTATACCGGTATAAACAGGGCTTATACCAGTATAAACAGGACTTATACCAGTATAAACAGGGTTTATACGAGTATCAACGGGACTTATACCAGTATAAACAGGACTTATACCAGTATAAACAGGACTTATACCAGTATAAAACTGACTTTTTCCAGTATAAATGGGACTTATACCAGTATAAACAGGGTTTATACCGGTATAAACAGGGCTTATACCAGTATAAACAGGACTTATACCAGTATAAACAGGACTTATACCAGTATAAACAGGGTTTATACGAGTATCAACGGGACTTATACCAGTATAAACAGGACTTATACCAGTATAAACAGGGTTTATACCAGGATAAACAGGACTTATACCAGTATAAACAGCACTTATACCAGGATAAACAGGACTTAGGTATAAACAGGGTTTATACCGGTATAAAACCAACTTATACCAGTATAAACGGGACTTATACCAGTATAAACAGGGTTTATACCGGTATAAACAGGGCTTATAACAGTATAAACAGGGCTTATACCAGTATAAACAGGGCTTATACCTGTATAAACAGGGCTTATAACAGTATAAACATGACTTATACCAGTATAAACAGGGCTTATACCTGTATAAACAGGGTTTACAAGAGTACACTGCTCCTGTTTGGTCCCTGTCAGTGAGACAGCTGCTTGTTGTGTCCCCTGAAGGCAAAAGAGAGAAGTCTTCAATGGCTTTTTTCCAAACCTCTGCAGGGAGGTTAACTTTATAGAGCCGGTGCTGCCTCCAGTGGCCACGGTAATGTCAAGTACTATGTGACATCACACAGCACTGTCATGATCACAGCCTGGTGTTTCTGATACAAACACCTGGCTGCAGGGACGGAGTTTGAAGGTGGATAGCTCCGCCCCGTCACTCTGCTCTTCATTTCTCCGTGTGTTGATGGAGTTTAGGTGTTTAGTCCCAATCTAAAGGTCGTGTACCTGGTTTGTTTCCATGTGTTTGAGGAATGTTTGTCTCACCTCACTAGAGTCGTTCTGCTGCAGACGCCCGGGTCAGTTCATATCAGCTGACCAGAGTCTGGCTTTGATGCTGTTGTAAATTCTTTTGGATTTCACAGAAGTTCTGTTTGAAATATAGTTTCCAGCATGTGCTCATTTTGAGTGGAAGTGTGTAAAACTGAACAGGATCATCCAAACACTGTACTGCAGGCAGGTGCACATGAACAGTAGGTGGCACTGTACCTTGAGAGTGCAGGCTCCAGGGGCTGTAGTCTGGGTCTGACGTGTATCCACAGGTGTTAGTCTCAAAGCTGCAGGAGCCTGGGGCCCCTTGTCCCCCTGCCACAGCTGTGCACAGACAGGTGAAACAGACAGGTGAAACAAACAGCTGAAACAGACAGGTGAAACCGACAGGTTACATGCGCACATGCGACCACTGAGCAATACACTCTCTCTATGATTTCTGTCTATATGTTTGTCTAATTAGGACTGAGGTTGGTGGGTAGTGTCCTTATAGTTCATCATATTCACGTGTGAGTTTGTGATGAAGACAAAGATCTGTCTCTGTCTCTGCAAACACACCCACTCTTCTGGTGTTATAGATCCACTGATCTGTTCCTGAATCAGAGCAGCCTGTCCATAAGCACGGCCTATTTCAAGGCTGATATACGATATGCAAGAAAAGTGCACATATCGACTCAATATATGAGATGACTGTGTCTCAGGACTAAAGCAGGACTTCTGTCTGGACACCCCCCTGAACCGTACACAGTAAATAAAACACTGGGAGCTAATAGCAGCAGTCTGGACCTTTTCGTTTTGACCCTGAACCAGGACTTCACCAAACAGAACTTTTCTGGTGGAGGCTCCAGTATTTGCTTTGCCTGGAATGTTCCATATGGCATTACATTTACCAGCAGATGACGCTATACCAGTTACATGTCAGGTCTGTGGCCGGGGTGTACATGGTGATAATGCATATTTTTCAAATGTATTATGTAGTAATTAAAAAGCCTCTCAAGTAGATATGTTTAAAGGGCCAGTATCGCTCAAGTTCTGATCTGTGTGGATGTGGTGTGTGTTCAACATGTGAATGAAACAAAACACAACTCCATGTTTTTGAAGGTAACAACATTATAACATGACTAAAAGCTTACGAGTCAGCATACGGTGGAAAATGACAGGCAAAACATTCATATTTCAAAGAAAACATGCAAAGGCGACATAGTGCAGCTTTAAAATCAGAGGCTGAACTGGTGAGCTGCAGCACTTGTGTGTACGGCCTGTTCTGCACAGCTCACATATGCCTTTAGCATTGAGTTCCTGTACAATACAGAGTTGAACTTGTTATTGCGGTTGCTATGGTAACTGAGAGCCCATTTGCTGCACATGAGCGCTGGATGCTTTGGTTTGGTGCTCACATGGAAAACACTGCATGTTATGGTGAGTATGAATCATGGGCGCTGGACCCAACCTCCAGTCCTGAACCAACAGTCCTGAACCAACAGTCCTGAAACAGTACACAGAGACAGGAGCAGACAGGAGTAGACAGGAGGAGGCAGGAGCAGATAGGAGCAGACAGGAGGAGGCAGGAGCAGGCAGGAGCAGACAAGAGCAGACAGGAGCAGACAGGAGGAGGCAGGAGCAGACAGGAGTAGACAGGAGGAGGCAGGAGCAGATAGGAGCAGGCAGGAGCAGACAGGAGCAGGCAGAAGCAGACAGGAGTAGGCAGGAGGAGGCAGGAGCAGGCAGGAGCAGACAGGAGCATACAGGAGCAGGCAGGAGCAGACAGGAGGAGGGAGGAGCAGGCAGAAGCAGACAGGAGTAGGCAGGAGGAGGCAGGAGCAGGCAGGAGCAGACAGGAGCATACAGGAGCAGGCAGGAGCAGACAGGAGGAGGCAGGAGCAGGCAGGAGCAGATAGGAGCAGACAGGAGGAGGCAGGAGCAGATAGGAGCAGACAGGAGCAGGCAGGAGGAGACAGGAGCAGACAGGAGCAGACAGGAGCAGACAGGAGCAAATTGGAGCATGTGGTCCACAGTCTCCTCTCACTCGTGCACACTCCACACGCTCTTTATTATATTCAGCTGTCCAAATGAACCAGACATAAAAATACCACAATAGTTCTTTCCTTAAAGGGACACTAGGGAACTTTTCTGGTGGAGAGTCTGCCACCTGCTGGTCCCCATGGAGACGATGCTTTGTCTCAAATCCTTCACAGTGAGACAGAACTTATCAATGGCGGTAAGATATAGAGTAGGTCATATCTGTGGAGAGGGGAGGTCACTTTGAGCAGTGAGAGAAACATGAACTAGATCCATTTAAAGCCATTCTGTGGAACATTACAGGCAATGCGATACATATCTCCATGGAGACGAACAGTTGGTAGACAAATCTCCAGAAAAGTTACATAGTGCAGGGGTGAGCATTGGACAGAATCAAATAGGATCTGGGAGAGATCACTAGATGACTTAAACATGCATGGATGACAGATAAAACCTCAGGCACGTTTTTGATGAAGGAACAATCTTGTAAAAGCGGAGAAAAGTGACTTATAATATATACTTAAAGCTGCATTGTGCAACTTTTCTGTTGGAGGATCTGTCAAATACTTGTCTCCATGGAGATGTTATTGTTTTGTCTGGAAATGTTTTACAGTATGGTATTAAAAAATTCTATCTCCATGGAGACCAAACCAGACCAAGTTATAGGTCAGATCTGTGGAGAGGTGACCCCGCTCATAGTCAGAACGCCTGTTTTTCGAGGTATTTTTGGCTCTAAATCCAGGTGTGATTTCATAAATGTAAGACAAAGCTGTTGTCACACTTACATACTTTTTATTTAATTTATTACACAGAAAAGAAATAAAAATACAAATTACAAATTTTCTGGGGACATTATTACATTTTTGCATAAATATTTAGATTTTAATGGGGAATCCTCTTGCCCCCTTTGGTCCAACCCCCTGTTTATGGCAGGTAAAAGAACTCTAAATAATAAAGCTTGGCAACAAAGTAATATAAATAATGTATCACAGGTGATTAAGAATGGAAATAATTTCATCACATTCAGCGAGTTAAAAACTACAAATGGATTGCAAGAATCCAAATTTCTAACTTATGCAAATTAAATCTGTTTTGAAATCCTCACTGTCACGTGATAAAAGAAAAATTTTCAATGTGCTGTTGCACAGAGTTTCAAGAGTTTATAAACTTTTACATTACACCAAAAGAGATGTCAATAATCAAAACAAAAAACAAAACAAAGCAAAAAATCTATGGATGTGTGATATGGGAACGCCTATAACTGCCCCACAATGGGAAACAGTATCGCAAAAGTGCACTAAAATTTCTAAATGTGTGAGGTATGAAATTATGCAGCTCAAATTATTACATCGAGCCTATATAACTCCACATATACTAAACAAAATGAATAATGAACTATCCAAACTTTGCTGGCATGTGGGGCAGAGGGTGTCATGCACATGCTGTGGCACTGCCCTCAAGTTCAATTATTTTGGAAAGCTGTAACTGAGGCTGTCTTACATGTTTGATGTTCTGATCTCTCCAGGCCCATTGTTGTGCCTGCTTGGAATAAGAACTCAAGATTTTCCATCTAAAAAAGTGGATCATATATTATCAATGGGTTTTATGTCGGCTAAACGTATCATTATGATGAACTGGAAGAAACGTAAACATAAGTGCTTTGACATAGACAATTGGTACAAAGACTTTTTGGATTTAATTTCTATGGAGCTGCTGTTGGACACAAAAAACAATCACACCGTTGACCCGTGGACAATGACTAAACTTCATATGTGTACTGCAATACAGTACTGCACAGGGGGAGACAGAGGTAACGCCAGGGGAGGGGTTGGGTAGCCAAAGGTCACATGTAACCAAAATTCATGTTTACAAAAAATTAAATAAAAAACACCTGTAAAAGAATAAATGTAAGGCAGATCTGTTTAATGCCATATTGTGGAACATTTGAAGCAGAGCAATGATATATGCACAGAAACAAGAAGGTGACAGACCCTCCACCAGAAAAGCTACACAATGCACCTTTAAAGCACAGCTGAAGTCTCCAATATCAATGTTTTCGCTCAACCACTCAAGTCAGAATCGCGGACTAAAGCTGTACGTGAG
This sequence comes from Odontamblyopus rebecca, assembly GCA_030686955.1. Lineage (NCBI taxonomy): Eukaryota > Metazoa > Chordata > Actinopteri > Gobiiformes > Gobiidae > Odontamblyopus > Odontamblyopus rebecca. Next base: position 13,593,731 of record CM060653.1, on the reverse strand, counting down.
CCAATCCAAGCTCCACTGCGTTTTTACAAACCAAATCTAACATTACGTGAGTCACCAAAACAGCCTCCGTGTACATTAGTAAAGAAACAGCTCTGAGAAGATGAAGTGCAGCCTGACAGCACCCATAAGGTCACAAGTTTCCCCAAACACAGCCGTGAAGGAATGTGAAAGTGAAGGAACTCACCGGCCCCGAGCACGAGCACCAGGAGCAGCATCTCCACCGACATGTGGGCCAGGACTGGACTGGACCGAGCCAGGACCTCGGAGCTGCACACGGGGGGGGGGAAGGGGTTAGAGGAGGGGGCTGTAGGGAGGAGGGAGGGGCTACAGGAGGAAGGGAGGGGCTTGTCTGCAGGGATATGTCACTGCTCTGCCTGGAATGTTCCACAGTATGACATTAAACATATGCAATTCACCACTGGAGAAACTTTGTTGACGATATTCCATGGAAAAATGATTGGACATTACCACACAAATATCTTATTGCCAAAAAGCAAAGGGAACTCTGCTGTAAACTTCTACATAAAGAATCATCTCAACAGGACAATGGACACAAACTGTACAATCTGCAAACTGAAAAGTAAAACCACCTCTCATTTATTTTGTAAGGAATTTGTCAAACATATACACAACTTTATGTCCCATTTTATCCTTTCTTTTAAAGACATGCTTTTTTTCCCCAAAATGAATCACACGAAAAGTAAACAATATTATGTAATTTATCTTTTAATAATCTTGGAAAAATTTCTTCTCCACAAATGTAAACTCACTTTTCTTAAACCCCATTCCCCATTTTCCTGTCTAAAATACAACGCTATGAGAAAACCATCCACTTAAACTCCGAATTCCAAAGTGGTTAAAACCCTTGAAATTGTTAAATAATTTCAATTAGATTTTTTTTTATTTTTTGTAAACATGAATTTTGGTTATGTGTGACCTTCGGCTGCTCAACCTCTCCCCTGGCGTCACCTGTCACCCCCTGTGCAGTATTGTTTGTTATTCATTGCATAATTTGTATTTTCATTTATTTTCTGCGTAATACATTTTTAAAAAAGTATGTAAGTGTGACATTAAACAGAAGCACATTCATGAAATTACACCTGGATTTAGAGCTCAAAAATCCCTAGAAAAACAGGCGTTCTGACTGTGAGTGAGTCGCCTCTCCACAGATCTGACCTGTAACTTGGTCTAGTTTGTTTTTCATGACAACAGAAAGGTTTAATGCCATACTGTGTAACATTCCAGACAAAGCAATAACATCTCCAAGGAGCAAAGCATTTGATGGAGCCTCCACCATAAAAGTTACACACTCCATCTTTAAAGACACCAAATTTTTCCCGTCTTTAAAACATCCAAAACAGAGCTAGATCATTGTAAACAGTTTGCAGTGGTCCAAAGTTCTTCCTCACTTTATGTATTTGGGGCATCCTGATTATTCACCACAAGCGCAGTTCAATTATGGCTACAGTCTGACAAATTACTACTTAATAAATCCAAATCATACTTTATGCTGTTTCAGAAATGAATCCGTCCTTTTTCTGTTAATGAAATAAATCATTTACTGATTCATCACCAGTTAGAGCTGTTGAAACATGTAAATATGTTGGTTGATGACTTGACCCCTCACTCTCAGCACTCACATACAAACAATTACAAACTACATTTCATACCACTTAAAATTACTTTACCAGTCTATCAGATATTTAAACTTTTCTGTGAGGAAAAAAATTATCTCACAATTAATTCTTCAGATTTTAGATTACTGTGATATAATTTATTATAATCGACAACTTCTATCCTCCAGAGACTCAGTGTTATCTACACAGAAAAATGAACAATGAATGAACAAATGAATTGTATCAATAAGCTTCTGCAATGTCACAAGATTTATTTCCATCCAGTGTAGCATTCATTTTTCACCAAGATCTTGCACTGATGTCTGAAGTCTGACCGCTGCTCAAAGCCTTCTCCAGCACAAAGATTCTCACTGGGGTTAAGGTCTGGACTCTGTGGTGGCCGAACCATGTGTGAAAATGACGTCTCCTGCTCCCTGAACCACTCTTTCACAATCTGAGCCCAATGAATCCTGGCATTGTCATCTTGGAATATGCCCGTGCATCAGGGAAGAGACTGATGAAATAACCTGGTCCTTCACTATGTTCAGGTTCCGCTGACCTCATTCTTTGAGCACACACTGCTGCTGGACCAACTGCAGCAACATCGTACCTGTGTGCTCAGTTTAATCCAGGCAGTGTATAACAGTGTGTGCAGGTTCATTCTCTGCTGTCCCTTCAGAACTCACCACTGTGTGATGTCAAATAATAATATTAATAAATATAACAATCCCTCCTGTGGGCTCACCACCTGCAGAGGGGTTCATGGGGGGTCAGGTGCTATGAGTATTGGGCAGCAAACTGCCCCCGTGACCCAGCCGGATTAAGCGGGAGAAGATGGATGGAATATAACTAATATATATATATACACACACACACACACCCACACACACACACACACACACACACACACACACATATATATATATATATATATATATTTATTTATTTTATATATATATATAAATTTATTATTTATTTTATATATATAATTGCTTTATTTATTTTATATATATATAAAATAAAATAGGAATTTAATAATTTAACTTTATTGGTAAAACAAAATACATTTTACGAGGCCGATCTTAAGGGACCTCCTTGGATTCTGGCCCATTTATCTTCATGAGGTTCTGAGTGTTGGGGGACCGGAGGTTCGCCCATATAGATGAGCGCGAGCAAACGGACCGGTGTCCTAGCTCCAACACATGGGGCAAAGCGCGGAGCTCGGACACCGCCACCATGTCGCACCTCCAAGAAGCTGCCCCATCAAACTCAAACCTACACAAAAACTGTCAATCGTTTGTGCGTCATTTGTGCTGCAAAAAGTTTCATTTGTGCGATTCTGGTTCTTAAGATATTTGCAGTTTTATTTTTGGCTGATGACGTCATCCAGTCCCTCAAAATGTTAACTAGAGCTCAAAACAGCAGAAAGTTATAGAAAACGTTTGTATTTCGTTTGTGCTGTTTTGTGCTGTGCCATTTTTCATTTGTGTGAGTTTATTTCTAAAATTATTAATTATTATTTCTGCATAATTATAAGACGTAATTTCCGCTCAGCTGACAGCGGCAAACTCTACAGAACTAGTGGCGATAAACGATCGGAGGCCGTGGAAAAATCTGTATTATTATATAAAATATGAATCAAAAGCAAATTACTGAAGACTGTTACAGACTTCACTAGTTTTCTGGAGTTTGTCGCCGTCAGCTGAGCAGAAATGACGTCCTATAATTCCCGCAGAAATAATAATTAATAATTTTAGAAATAAACTCGCACAAATGAAAACTGTCACAGCACAAAACAGCACAAACCAAATACAAATGTTTTCTATAATTTTCTGCAAATATATAAGAACCAGAATTGCACAAATAAAACTTTTTGCAGCACAAAACAGCACAAACGAAGCACAAACAATTGACGGTTTTTGTTTCAGTTTGTGTTTAATGGGCGGCAACTTCACGCAGGTCCATATCGCACTTTTCAAACACGTGCTCCGCTCACGGTCCCGTCCACGGAGGTGCAGGAGGAGTGGTTTCCCGTCGCACCGCCGCCCTGCGGTCCGGAGGCCTGGGCCCAGGCAGAGAGTCGGGTTTGGAGAGCAAATAGTGCAGGTGTTTCATAAGTGCAGCTTCTCTGACGGGTGTGTGTGCTCTCTCTGCGTGTGAGCGACGTCAGAATCGCATTGAAAAAAAAATAAAAATAAATAAGAGGCGGAATCAGTCTGTGGCACTTGGTCTTCAGTGTGTGTTGAACTGCAGGTTATAGAATGTGCCCCAGGCGATCTCTACGATCTGTGGACTTTGGCAGATCGACTACACGTTCTTATTCATGATTTAATATCGTCAGATCGCACACCCCTGCCTAGAGTCAAAAAACAAATAGGAAAAAAGATGTAAATATAAAGCTCCTTCTGATTGGAACAATCTTCCCTCATCGATTCGCACTTTCACTTCTGTCCCTTTTTATAAATGCTCTGGTGCAGTTTACAGAACCCGTGGAATCGTTTCTGATCTTGTTGAATTTTGTTGTTCATCTTATTGTATGTTGTAACTATATTTGAACTCTGCCTTAGATTTTGTATTATTATATTTGTATTATTATATTTGAATTATTCTGTGTCTAACAGTCAAGTTTGTGTGCGTGTGTGCGCGCATGTGTGTGTGCGTGTGTGTGCGCGCGCATGTGTGTGTGCGTGTGTGTGTGTGCGCGCGCATGTGTGTGTGCGTGTGTGTGTGCGCGCGCATGTGTGTGTGCGTGTGTGTGTGTGCGCGCATGTGTGCATGTGTGTGCGTGTGTGTGGTTGTGTTGATTTTTTTTTTTCTATGCTTATCTGTATTTGTGTAGCCTGCTGTCTGCCCTTCTGTCTCTGTCTTCTTTTGTGACTATGGAGATGTTGGAAAGGCAGTAGGTTGGTGAGGAGCGCCCACTAGTGGTGCTGATAGTTAATACACATTTTAGTTTAGAGCACGCTGCACCGCTGTTTAATTAGTGCACAAAGCTCGAGCGTGCAGTCATCTGTTAGCTCAAGTTGTGCGTCGCTGACAAAGAAGTAAGTTATGTTCTTCAGGGCTGTTTAGACGTTTTATAAGTCTTTTAGTATTGTTTATGCAAATCGGGGTATGTTGTTTATGTTTGTTATATATCATCTGTTCAGTTTTGATCTATAAGTAAGTTAGCGTAGCTTAGAAGCTAATGCTATTTCGGGTGTGTCATGCCGTGTACATTCATTATTTATAGTTAGATTACGTCTTTATCCAGTCCCTCCTATTTAGTCACCCTGTGTTATTTATGTCTGTTTTTGAGTTTACTGTGTTGCTATATAGTGCAATAGACTTAATTTGTTTTATTCTTTCTTTTTCTTTATAGACCACACACACACACACTCATACCCAGAGTGTCCTGTGATGCTCGAGTTTCAATAAAACCCTAAAATTACCATATGCATCCTGTCTCCTGTGTCCTGACCGACACTCCAGGGCGAATATCACTCACCGGACTAAAACCTATACAGTCCTTAAGCCTAAGAGATAGTACCATCTTGAATAGGAGACATCTCAAGAGAGATCTCAAGGAGCTTATCCTCCAAACAAATGAAGAAACTCAGAAACCAGAGCGGAGTTTTGCTGGGATGGTAACGCACACAACTATGGCCGACTGACAAACTAATACAAGAATCCCCTTTCAGAAGTGTACAGATCTAAACTACAGGGTTAGTGCTTTTCTACATAATAAGAGTGTGTCTTTTTGATTTGCTATGAGTGTGAATTCTAATTTTGATTTAGATTTGATTGTGATTAATACCACAGTCCTAAAGAAAACACTTTCTAATAAGAAAATCCACTCACTACACACTACACTACTACTACTACATATTCACTGGAACTGAAGAGCATCACCTGCCATTCGTGACAGTGTTGTGCGACACATGAGTGGGAGTATCAGTGAAAATCTTACCAGTTGCCTCAGCCAGCCTATCAGTGAGTATATGGCTGCAAGTGCAATGGAGAAATGTGGTGTTTGGGCAACAGATGCTGAACTCATGGACACAGCATCACTGCTTGGCACTGATATCATTGTGTGCTCCAAAGTAGGTGTATGTATGGAGTGGCTCACTTACCCAGCTTCCTTCAATCTACAGGACACCACAGAGACATGCATATACCTTGAGAACAAGTCTGACCACTTCAATGTTGTCATTGGAGTTGAGTGAAAGTACAAGTACAAAACAGAAAACTGAATACATATGATCAGTTGAAGACTATTTTTATTGACTTAAATCAGGTGCATATTGACACATTAAAGGTAGTATAGTAGTTACAACACTAAGTTCCACTAAGTTTCTGAATATACTTGTAGAAATGCAATGATTTAAATTTTGTCCTGGTAGCTAAGTAAATATAATGTAAGTAACTTGTAACAAGTAAAGGTAAGTGAATGTAATATACATTTGAAAGAAAATAAAATGAGTAGAAGTGGGTGAATACTGTTTTCATGTATGCAGTTTTACCCCCGGGGGTAGGACTGGCCTAGGCCAGAACTACCCCGGGGTGAATTCTGGCCTGCTACACCGGAGCATTGTCATTTTGGTCCACAATAATGATGTGCACAGTCGTGTTACTGCTCAGAGGAGGAGAGCCTGAGTCTCTGGCCTCGATGTGGAACAGAAACTCCTTCTCTCTCTCCTTCTCATAGTCAAATGATTTTAATGCAAACAACTGCCCATTCTCTGGGTTGATGGAGAACAGCATGGACATGGAGGTGTTGGCTAACTCCTTCTCCAGGATGAAGTAAACTAGATACTGGTTTTCATGGAGGTCGGTGTCAAAGGCCGTCAGTGAGCCAAGCAGGGTTCCTGGAGCGTTATTCTCCGGGACGTGTATAGTGTAAACGGACTGGGGGAACTGTGGCACATTGTCGTTCACGTCCAGCAGCTCTAAAGTCATAGTCTCAGTGTCAAATAATGGAGGAGATCCTCTGTCTGTGACAGTGAAGGTGATGTTGTACTCAGGGACTTCCTCCCGGTCTAAAGGCTCAGACACCACCAGTTCATAATAGTTTTCAGAAGACTGCTGCAGTTTAAAAGGTAAATTAGGTGGAATGGAGAGATCAACCATCCCATTGTTTCCAGAATCTTTGTCATTAACACTGACCACAGCTATGACTGTGTCTATGGGCTCATTTTCTTTAATTGGACTTCGAAAAGATTTAATTGATATATCTGGTTGGTTGTCATTCATGTCTGTGACCTGTATAGTCACTTTACATTGTCCAGATAAAGTGTTAGGCCCTTTGTCACTGGCAATGACCTCCATTTCATAAATCTTAAAATCTTCATAATCGATCATCTTTTTGACTCTGATTTCCCCATTGTCCGGGTTCAGAGTAAACATGTTCTGTGTCCTCTCTGATGTGTACAGGCTGTAAGAGTAAACTAAATCAGAGTTGGAGCCTTCATCTAAATCTGTAGCGTTCAGTTTAATCACTAAACTGCCAGTTGGGGAATTTTCTAAAACATTAACATCGTACTTGTCTTCATCAAATGAAGGGGCGTTGTCGTTCACGTCGAGCACGCGGACAATAATGCTGGCTGTACCTGTACGCGTGGGGACCCCTCCGTCCACCGCGGTGAGAATCAGATTATGAACAGCCTGCTGCTCTCTGTCCAATGCCTTTTTCAAAACCAAATCTGCAAACTTTGTCCCGTCTATCCCCGTTTGGATTTCAAGGGCAAAATATTCACTTACGCTAAGGTGATAGTTTTCTACTGAATTTGTCCCCACGTCAGGGTCCACAGCATTGTTCAGTGAAAACCTCTCTCCAACAGGACTTGACTCAGAAATGTCCAAATGCATCGTCCCGCGACGGAAGTGTGGAGCGTTGTCATTAATATCCGTTACCTCAACCTCAATACTATACATGTGTATTGGATTTTCAATTGTAGCGTTTAATTTCAGGAAGCAAGTTGTTGTTTTAATTGGGCAAAGCAACTCTCTGTCAATCCTTTCCAAAACATACAGCTCTCCAGTTTCCTTGTTGATGTCGAGGTATTTCTTATTTGTCCCGCCGTCAATGCGCACTTTTGTATTATTCAGTGTCTTCACGTCCAAGCCCAAATCTGCCGCTAAATTCGCAACGACCGCTCCTTCGTCCATTTCTTCGGGAACAGAGTAATGCGTAACAGCAAAAACCGCGTCCCTCACGAGGTAAACGAAGACAATAACTGAGAAATACATAATGGCACAAGCACTTAGACCCATAGTGCCCGTCACTATGTCGGTATTTTATTGTCCTACTATGTAGAAAACCAATAAGTTTAGCTGATAACAAGCCAGTGATGTAGTAAGGAATGCGATGGGAAGCGTAAAATACATGAGTAAAGCTCGGCACATGACAGGCTTCAACCAATGCCATGTGAGGACAGGACACAAAATCAATAAAATAGTTTTTGCAACGCACTATGAATGTCACATTTCTACACACTGTTCTGAGCAACATCCTAGTTCTCTCCTTGTGTTCTGGTTCACTGTTTCAAAAGCACACCAGAGACTTCACAACAATTAAAATGCAAACATGCAACACAACTATGCATATCCCTGATCACTAGTTTTCACTTTTAATGTTTTATGAGCACTTCTGTTTGTTTATTTATTAAGATAAATATAGTTTGACTTTGCTCATATGTATTTAATAGAAATGAAAATAACTGATACTCGAAAGTAAAGTTATTTTGGTGCTTCAGAAGACAAGAATATGTTATACAGGAAAGCTGGAGTAAATTTATACCAAACATTATACTTCCTAGATCAAAATCTGCTAAGTGTTACAAATGCTTCAAAATTAGGACATTGGGCGGACTGACAAACTGAACCATAAAGCTGGTTACATGATGGGCTGTGAGCTGGAGATATTTGCCACACTGGGGGACAGGAGGACACTGAACAAACTGCTCTGCATCATGGACACTCCTGCTCATCCACTGCACTAGACTAATGAGGGTCAGAGGATCTCATTTTACAACAGGCTCCTACAGCTTCGCTCAAACAGTGAGAGATGCAGGACTACACATTCATACCATACTCCATGCAACTGTACAACAACTCACCCTTATGTAACAGATAACCCTGTGTCCTGTCATTTGCTATTTCATCTGCATTGTTTTTTCCTCACAACCTGTTTTGTATAGCTATGATATATTTTTATGACTATATTTCTATATTTTATTTTAACTTGTACATATACATTTATATTATTTATATTATATGTTGTTTTGTTTTTTGTTTTTTTTTTGCTCTGTGTTACTATAAGATATTGTGATGTATCTAAACAATTTCATTTGTAGGTTAATAAAGTTTGTCTAAGTCAATTTTGTGTGCTATTTGGATGTTCTAATTTTACAAATTTCATTTTCTAGCATTTCAGTGACTTTTAGTGTATTTTTAAAATGTTTTTTTTATTTACTGCTTGATTTTTTACAAATGTTTATAAAGTAGCATGTTAACCATGTAATATGCGTATGTCTTATTAAAATTTGGCCATGTGTCTGCTGTAGACGCGTTCGTGAAGAGTGTGGACGTCATAAAGTCCCACAGGACAAGTTGATACTGTATAAATTCAAGCACAAAAGCTGAGAATATTGCCATCTTCTAAGAGTAGCAGTTATTTAAAGATTCACTATGAAACTTTTCTGAAGGAGGGTAAGTCACCTGCTTGCCTCCATGAATATGTTATTGCTGTGCCTTCAGTGTTTCGTGATATGGCATTTAACGAATCTGGTGATGCTATAGGCCAAGTTACAGATCAAATATGTGAAGAGGCGATCCCACTCACATGAAGAAGAATATGCTTTTTGTTTTTGTATAAATAAAAACACCTGTAATTGAATAAATTCTATGGGTATGTTTCATGTCATGCTGTGGATTACCCCAAGCAAAGCAATAAGAAGCTGGTGAAAGACTATCAACTAGAAAAGTTACGTAGTGCACCTTTAGGCATTAATAGAAACGTATTGACATTTACAGTGGCATGTTAGGAAAGATCTTCATTCAGCCATGCAAAGCCATATTTCTGTTATAAATCATATCACAATCTCTATAGACAATTCATTACCAAATTAATACTTTAGGTTTAATTAATACTTATTTTATGGGTAATACCTTTGATTTTATTGTTTTAGAGCATCTATTTAACAACATAGAGTAGTTATGTTCCTTTAAGAATGTGAGGCATACGGGAGGACATAGGAAGATGGAGCGCACTGATTTGTATTGTGAGGAAAAGATAATTTAAATTTGCCATAAAATTTTTACCACCGGGGGTAGGACTGGCCTAAGGCAGAATTACCCCGGGAAAATTACAACGGGGTAATTCTGGCGGGGATGAATTCTGGCCTGCTACACCGGGGCCTGGGATGGCGCGGCCTTGAGCTCTGAAGCTGCGGGGTTCAGGGCAGGCCGCAAGGAGCACGATTGGGCAACGGCTGTGCTCAGCCCCACGGACACTGGCCTTTCGCCTGCGGTCAACCGACAGGCTACGCGGGCGCACCTCCGGACCGTCCCGATACTCAGTCCTGGTTCCTGTTTACTCATGGTTTAGACCTGGTTCAGTCCTGGTTTAGACCTGGTTCAGTCCTGGTTCAGTCCTGGTTCAGTCCTGGTTCAGTCCCGGTTCAGTCCCGGTTCAGTCCTGGTTCAGTCCCGGTCCAGTCCTGGTTTAGACCTGGTTCAGTCCTGGTTCAGTCCTGGTTCAGTCCTGGTTCAGTCTGCATGTGCGGGGCAAAAGTCCGGCATTTCCGCTCACTGATATTGTGAAATCAGGTCAAATGACGGTCAGTGACACTTAAACCAGGGAAGCCTGTACCAAGATGACGGCGGTATTAACGCCAAGAGGCTGAACGCGACATCTACTGTTCATAAGTGTGTGACGTGATGACGTCTTTATGACAGAAATGTCCCGTCTGTGATGAATTCTGGCCTGCTACACCGGGGCCTGGGATGGCGCGGCCTTGAGCTCTGAAGCTGCGGGGTTCAGGGCAGGCCGCAAGGAGCACGATTGGGCAACGGCTGTGCTCAGCCCCACGGACACTGGCCTTTCGCCTGCGGTCAACCGACAGGCTACGCGGGCGCACCTCTGGACCGTCCCGATACTCAGTCCTGGTTTACTCCTGCTTACTCATGGTTTAGACCTGGTTCAGTCCTGGTTTAGACCTGGTTCAGTGCTGGTCCAGTCCTGGTCCAGTCCTGGTTCAGTCCTGGTTCAGTCCTGGTTTAGACCTGGTTCAGTCCTGGTTTAGACCTGGTTCAGTCCTGGTTCAGTCCTGGTTCAGACCTGGTTCAGTCCTGGTTTAGACCTGGTTTAGTCCTAGTTCAGTCCTGGTTCAGTCCTGGTTTAGACCAGGTTCAGTCCTGGTTCAGTCCTGGTTTAGACCTGGTCCTGTTTCAGACCTGGTGCAGTCCTGGTTTAGACCTGTTCAGTCCTGGTTCAGTCCTGGTTCAGTCCTGGTTTAGACCTGGTTCAGTCCTGTTTCAGACCTGGTTCAGTCCTGGTTTAGACCTGGTTCAGTCCTGGTTCAGTCCTGGTTTAGACCTGGTTCAGTCCTGGTTTAGACCTGGTTCAGTGCTGGTCCAGTCCTGGTTTAGACCTGATTCAGTCCTGGTTCAGTCCTGGTTCAGTCCTGGTTTAGACCTGGTTCAGTCCTGGTTTAGACCTGGTTCAGTCCTGATTCAGTCCTGGTTTAGTCCTGGTTTAGACCTGGTTCAATGCTGGTCCAGTCCGGGTTTAGACCTGATTCAGTCCTGGTTCAGTCCTCGTTCAGTCCTGGTTCAGTCCTGGTTTAGACCTAGTTCAGTCCTGGTTCAGTCCTGGTTTAGACCTGGTTCAGACCTGGTTCAGTCCTGGTTTAGACCTGGTTCAGTCCTGGTTTAGTCCTGGTTCAGTCCTGGTTCAGTCCTGGTTTAGACCCGGTTCAGTCCTGGTTCAGTCCTGGTTCAGACCTGGTTCAGTCCTGGTTCAGTCCTGGTTCAGTCCTGGTTTAGACCTGGTTCAGTCCTGGTTTAGACCTGGTTCAGTGCTGGTCCAGTCCTGGTTTAGACCTGATTCAGTCCTGGTTCAGTCCTGGTTCAGTCCTGGTTCAGTCCTGGTTTAGACCTGGTTCAGTCCTGGTTTAGACCTGGTTCAGTCCTGATTCAGTCCTGGTTTAGTCCTGGTTTAGACCTGGTTCAGTGCTGGTCCAGTCCGGGTTTAGACCTGATTCAGTCCTGGTTTAGTCCTGGTTCAGTCCTGGTTCAGTCCTGGTTTAGACCTAGTTCAGTCCTGGTTCAGTCCTGGTTTAGACCTGGTTCAGACCTGGTTCAGTCCTAGTTCAGTCCTGGTTCAGTCCTGGTTTAGACCTGGTTCAGTCCTGGTTCAGTCCTGGTTTAGACCTGGTTTAGACCTGGTTCAGTCCCGGTTTAGACCTGGTTCAGTCCTAGTTCACTCCCGGTTCAGTCCCGGTTCAGTCCCGGTTTAGACCTGGTTCAATCCCGGTTCAGTCCTGGTTTAGACCTGGTTCAGTCCTGGTTCAGTCCTGGTTTAGACCTGGTTTAGACCTGGTTCAGTCCCGGTTTAGACCTGGTTCAGTCCTAGTTCACTCCCGGTTCAGTCCCGGTTCAGACCCAGTTCAGTCCCGGTTCAGTCCCGGTTTAGACCTGGTTCAATCCCGGTTCAGTCCTGGTTTAGACCTGGTTCAGTCCTGGTTCAATCCTAGTTCAGTCCTGGTTCAGTCCTGGTTTAGACCTGGTTCAGTCCTGGTTCAGTCCAGGTTCAGTCCTGGTTTAGACCAGGTTCAGTCCTGGTTTAGACTTGGTTCAGTCCTGGTTCAGTCCCACTTCACTCCCGGTTCAATCCCGGTTCAGTCCTAGTTTAGACCTGGTTCAGTCCTGGTTCAGTCCTGGTTTAGACCTGGTTCAGTCCTGGTTTAGACCTGGTTCAGTCCTCGTTCAGTCCTGGTTTACACCTGGTTCAGTCCTGGTTCAGTCCAGGTTCAGTCCTGGTTCAGTCCTGGTTTAGACCTGGTTCAGTCCTGATTCAGTCCCAGTTCACTCCCGGTTCAGTCCCGGTTCAGACCCGGTTCAGTCCCGGTTCAGTCCCGGTTTAGACCTGGTTCAATCCTGGCTCAGTCCTGGTTTAGACCGGGTTCAGTCCTGGTTCAGTCCTGGTTTAGACCTGGTTTAGACCTGGTTCAGTCCTGGTTTAGACCTGGTTCAGTCCTGGTTCAGTCCTGGTTCAGTTCGTATGTGCGGGGCAAAAGTCCGGCATCTCCGCTCACTGATATTGTGAAATCAGGTCAAATGACGGTCAGTGACACTTAAACCAGGGAAGCCTGTACCAAGATGGCGGCGGTATTAACGCCAAGAGGCTGAACGCGACATCTACTGTTCATAAGAGTGTGACGCGATGACGTCTTTTTGACAGTAAAGTCCCGTTTGTGAATTCGCATTCGTATTGAAGAAAGCGTAATCGTAATTTTTCATTTTGTAATTGCAATTCTTGATGTCGTAACATTTCAATTCGTATTCTGATGGAAAAAATACACACAACAGTGTATGTACGACTGGACTCATTCGAGCGTTTACGAATATTTATTTTATGCCCAACTACAGCCAAATATGCACGGACTTCCCAAATATGTACGGATTTCTATCCTACGCACACGAATACTTCTGACAGTTATGTCACTCCATTGAACTGCCTTGAACTTTAGTGGGTTTTATCAGGCTATAGCTCCATCTAGTGTTTATCACAGAGAACAAAGCTCCACCTTTTAACACCAACATTTGTGAACATGACATGACAACGTAATAAATAAATAAATAAATAAATAAATAAATAAATAAATAAATACATACATACATACATACATACATACATACATACATACATACATACATACATACATACATACATACATACATACATAAATAAATAAATAAATAAATAAATAAATAAATAAATAAATAAATAAATAAATAAATAAACAAACAAACAGGGGGCTCTTTTTACCATAGCAACCATATCTCATTTCGCCTAGCAACCGTTTCATACAATAACATTCAACAGTTTACAACAGTGAGAGATCATATTTTGGAAATGATTTGTTTTGTCCATAATTAACATTGAACGGCACATTCACTTGGAAAAAAACGAAATATGGAAAATATAAATAAAAACCTGAAGAACACAGCAAAGCGCTGAGGAGGCCAAACCTGCAGAGTAAGTTTGTGTGGCTGCTAACATCAGTGAGCATGTCTGCATTTGTTTTTACGCATGTGTGTGTCAAAGGCTTGTTGTCTGGGGAGCGTACCTATGTTCCCACGGCCCATTGATCCCACAGCCCATTGGTCCCACAGCCCAATGGTCCCACAGCATATTCCCAATGTTCCATGTTCCCACATTTCTAAGAAAAAAAAATCAAATTCAGGCCCTATGTTCCACAACTAACCCTAACCCTAACCCTAACCCAACCCTAATCCTAACGCCGTGGGACCAATGGGCTGTGGGACCATTGGGCCGTGGGAACATAGGGCTGACCCCCTTTTCCTCTGCTGAATTTGTGATCCACGAACGCAGAACGCAGCTGAAACCTGGACTGAGCGCGATACTGTTCCTGCACAGTGACCTTGGTGAGATGAAATTAAGGCTTTTATTTTGTGTTAAACTGATATCGTTTTTTTTTTTTTTTCATTGTTTGTTTCGTTGGTATTGTGCTGTTTAGGACTCAAGCAAAGCAAAATGTTTAGCCACAAGTTTAATCTAGCAGTCATTAGGCGACTACGAAAAGTGAAAAGAAAAGAAGAATGGAGTGTATCGTGTATTACTAGTTTAAGGCTTAGCGGTTCCTATTATTGCTGTTTGTTCGTTGTTGTTCGTTGAGGCGCGTCGGGAAAAAAAGTGCGTCAGTTCTAATCGGTGTGTGATTTATCACGGATTTAAGGTAACGGGTGGGATGTTAACGAGTCCAGGCGGGTGCGGATTTATCTCTGATATAATCACGGGTTTACGGGCCGGTCCGGGTCTCCACAAATGGATCCGTGCAGGACTCTGAGCGCAGTGATACAGGGACATGTGTTGATAATGTGACTATAAAATATGTGAAAATATATGAACAAAAGTATATAACATTTGACTGTTGATCAGTAGACTACTGTTTACAGCTGGTTTTATGCTGATGCTTGACTGTCAAACACAAAAGAGATTTCAACGTAATGACTTTTGCACAGGCCAGAGCAGTGCTGAGGAGGACCAGGACAAGATGGAGAAGATCTCCAGGAGGCGACCCAAGACAAAACAGAAGGAGGGGATGCAGCCATCTCTGCTCCAGCAGCAGCAGCAGTTTAACCAGTTCCTTAACCAGACGAGGCGGGTTTCTCTTCAGCAGGTACTCTGTCTCTGATATTAGCTCATGTCATAAGATATAGCATAACATATAGAACATGGGGAGTGTTTAGTCTGAGCAGGAGCTGAAGCCCAGTGATGAGCGCTTTGTGGCTCAGTCTAAGAAGCAGGCGGACCTTCTTCAGCTGATGCTGGACAGGATGATCGAGCAGGGTCAGTGTGAGACCAGGGCTGACAGGGAGGAGCTGGCCCAGTGGAAGAAGGTCAGAGCTTTAACATTTCCATATGTTGTCATGATGTACCTCTTGTTCATTTGTGCTTGTACGGACAGAGTGTGCAGAAGGAGGAGAAGGCTAAACACACTGAAGACAACAGTGCGTGGGACAGGGCCATGGCCAGCCTCCGACAGTCAGAGGTCTGCCACAAACCTGAGCTCATGTTTCTACTTTTGTACTATGCAGTATCTTTTGACAGGGTTGTTGTATGTGGCTTTAGGTGCAGAAGTCACTGGGAAGGCAACAGGCTGTGGACGAGTGTGACCTTCAAATGCACCAGAAGATGTTTGACATTTTTAAAAACTACACCCTCCAAGAAAACATGACTGTTTTTCAGGTACATGTCTAAAAGCTCACTGGACATTAAGTCTCCACTGGACTCATGTGTCTGTGTGCTGTAGGGCCTGCAGCTCGAGCTACACCAGGTGACCACAGAGAGGATGTCCATTCAGCAGAAACCTGAGAGGCTGATGGCAGAGAACAATAAACTCAAAGACAAATACCCAGAACAGGCCACAACCAAACTCAGGTGAGGCCTTCAACAATCATCAAGCTGCAGCTCTTCACTCATCCAGGAGAGGTCCAAGGTAGAGAAAGATTCAGAGGTGCTTGTCTAGACATTGTTTTTAAATCAAGATGTTTTACATTTTCTATTTGATGCTATTTTGAGACAGTAGGATTTCTAATACACTCAGTTAAAAAAGTCCTCAAAGGGAGGAAGCAGTGATTCTGCGCTGCCTTTGCTCACTTTCTAGCCTCATTATGGGTTGTTCTAGTGCTGATGGGATCCTTCTGTCTGTCCTCCACTGTGGCCTGATCTCTCACTTACCCAAGCTGTGAGGACACTCCTGTTGACATTCAGCAGGTTGTACCTCCAGCATTTCTGCTCAAAGAGGGAGTCTCTGTTATCACATGAGCTTCATGGCTTTACACCAGAGGTGGACAGTGCAGTCATCTGTCTACCTTGGATAAACCGTGATCTTTTGATAGTGTTTGTTTGTGACTCTTGTGTCTGTTCTCTGTGTGGCAGTATAATCTCTAAGCTCAAACCACTGAGCAAAGGACCTGATGAAAAACACAAACAGCTGATGAACAATGAGCTGAAGAAGCTGAAATGTAAAGGCCAGAACAATGAGGGCCTCCAGAGGAAGACCCTGTGAGTTTGTCTGATATGAGCGAGAGCAGCACACACACCCACACTGTGCATCTGTGTGTGTACAAACAGCACAGCCGAGTATTTGGGAAAACTACTAGTAAGTAGCAACTGACAAAAGCATCTGATTTATAATATGAGGAGCTGAGTGTAGCTCACGGTCTTACTGCTGTGTAATCTCAGCTGAACCTGTGTCTCCAGAGCCTTAACCTGCAGATAGAGGAGTCATACAGGTCTTTTTCATTCTCAGTTTATGCACAGACCTCATGTGAAGCTCAAAACCTCCAGAATCCCCTCCCTGAGCTGCAGAGGCTGCACTAGCACTGACTCATGATTGGTGCAGGTGCTGGAGTTAAGGGAGTGATCAGTGAGAGGCATTTTAGGTTTAAACAACTGGATTTCACCACTGAAACTTACAGAAAAGTGCTCTGAAAAGTGATATAACTGATACATAATATCTATCAATTCTGATACCATGATGATTATATAGATATTAAAAAAAGCGTTCTTTAGACAGTAGAATGTGATTTTCTACATTAAATCATAGTGCTGTCTTTTCTGTTCCCACATGTTCTTATATGTGTGTATCCCTCAGTGGTGCAGGTAGGTTCCAGAGGTGTACACTAGTCTATGTGCTCTTATACTTGTTCTGATACAGCTCCAGATCAGATTCTAAAGGCATTCAGGAAACCTTCATTTCTATCCTGCAAATGGTATTTGGTATTATTCTTTAGTATCGATATCAGCCAAATCTGATTTTTAGACCTAATAAGGACATGTACGTTTACAAGTTTTCCTCCTGCTTGCTAAAATGCAGTCATTTGTGTGATTTGATTTTCTAGACACTTTTTGCTTGCTGATGCAATGAAATTTGAGAAGATGTGGCTGACGCTGGACGAGGAGGTGAAGGAGCTGCTGGAGAGGGCTTTATATATGGACTCCACTATCTACCAACATGTCCTGCACCTACTCTGGGAACAACCAGACCTGAGCGGTGCCAAACGGCTTTCCCAGAGCTCTCAGTGCAGCCGGAGACAGAACCAAGAGCGCCCCTTAGAGGCCGAGGAGAAGAGCAACATCCCAAGGACTGTTCACAGACTCATGGAAATACTGTGTGAAGAAGCGGTAAAAAAAAAGGCAGGATAAGTGAATAAAGACTGTATGGAGCACAGACTGTATAAAGAAGTGGACTAAGGGTTCAGCTTCAGTCAAATGAAGCTCACAAGGCTAGCAGTTATAAGAGTGAATTTGGAGCCAAGCTCCATATTAAAATTGATTTATAAGACGAACATTTTAACACCAAAATAACAAGGTTGACTGTAGCAGTTACAGAGACAGTGGTGACAGTTTTTTAATGTAAAATCAATTGGAGTCGATGGAGCCAGAAGCCCATCCTCAATTCCTGATTGGAACACGGCAGCCGGCAGGGTCACTGTGTCCATTTATACGGTCTATACTGTAGTCTGAAATATGGCTGTCACAAGTATGGATTTTCATTCAACTCCCTCAACTCATTTGACTCAGGTATCGATACTAAAAAAGTCATTCAGTCACATTCTCTTGTCTAAATAGAGAGTGTTTTTTATTATCATGGTCATATCAGAATCAGTATTGAGTATCGAGTCTGTTCCTTAGTATTTCCTTAAAATTTTAGTATAACGACACTTGTATGAACTATTGTCTGCAAAACTAATCAGCACTAACACTTTCTTTTCAGGGCTTCTTGATTGAGGTTAAAATAGTGAATGAGTGCCAGTCCTTGGATGAAAATCAGCGTACTCGTGTAAAAGCGGACTATCTGTTTAATGTAAGTATTGACACTTTGCAATAACATCAGGCTAGGGGTACAGTGTGTATGCTGCTATGGTGACATAATACACACATTAGCAAACCTTTTAGATGATTGGAAAACTCATATTTTCAAGAGGCTGTGATCAGTACGAGTGTACATGGTTCATGGTTTAGGAGAAACAGATAATCTAACTTGTGGCTGTAATGTTATTTGAAAAGGTCAGGTCTTTCTGCTCTGATTATGGTAAAACAAAGCACTACAGACAGAGCAGTTCTTCTAGTTTGCTTACTCGCCCTCCTGCAATTATCTTTCAGTTGTAGCTGTCTGGAAAATGTGCTGACAGTACTATATTTAAAGGCAGGCTGACCATGACGTCCCCATTTACCCGGGACAGTCCCACTTTTGAGCCCTATGGCCCCTGTACCAGCAGATTTATCCAAAACCACTGATTTATCCCAGGTTTATTCAAGAAATGACCCAGTGTCTCTATTTTGGACCAGTCTGATCTAAACCAGGACTAAACCAGGACTATATCAGGGCTATTTCAGGTCTAAACCAGGACTACACCAGGTCTAAACCAAAACTAAGTCAGGACTATTTCAGGTCTAAACCAGGACTACACCAGATCTAAACTAGGACTATTTCAGGTCTAAAACAGGACTAAACCAGGTCTAAATCAAGTCTAAACCAGGACTAAACCAGGATTAAACCAGGACTAAACCAGTTCTAAACCAAGACTAAACCAGGTCCAAACTAGAACTAAACCAGGATTATTTTTGGTCTAAACCAGAGCTAAACTAGGGCTAAACCAGGACTAAACTAGGACTATTTCAGATCTAAACCAGAACTAAACCAGAACTGTTTTAGGTCTAAACCAGAGCTAAACTAGAGCTAAACTAGGACTAAACCAGGACTAAACCAGGTCTAAACCAAGTCTAAACAAGGACTATTTTAGGTCTAAACCAGGACTAAATCAGAACTAAACCCGGGCTAAAATAGAACTATATCAGGTCTAAATCAGGACTACTCCAGGACTAAACCAGGACTATATCAGGTCTATTTCAGGTCTAAACCAGGACTAAACCAGGTCTAAACCAGGACTAAACCAGGACTAAACTAGGACTATTTCAGGTCTAAACCACTACTAAACTGGGGCTAAAATAGGACTATATCAGGTCTAAATCTGTTCTGAACCAGGTTTAAACCTCAGAAGCATAAATCACATTTGTTCAAACAAAATCCAGAAGAAGCGCTTCTGTATTTTGTCTCAGATGATACACTGACCCACACGAGAGTCGAGAATGGACAATTCTACATGCTATACCCACCATCCCAACCCAAGTGTCCCAGTTTAGAATGCTGCAAACCTGGTCACCCTGGTTAAAGTGATTCATATGAAGTGCATCTGGCTCTTTCTTTAGATTCTTGGTTTAAAGGACGTGTCACAGTTGGTGGATTTCCTGTGTAAATATGGCCAGCAGAGCTCCAGGCACAGTGTGGTGAGTGACAGACATTAAAGTGCCTACAGTTGTGAGCATTTGTAACACTGCTGCTGAATGCAGGAAGCTGAGGCTGCAGAGCCCAGGTGCTCCACAGGTGAAGTCCAGACCAGCCCTACAGCTCCTGTGACCTCTGACCCCATTGACCCAACTGACGTTCTGCAAGCTCTCAATGTTTTCATCAGCCATCACAGGCAGCGAGACCCAGGGTGTCTCCACTTACGGTGAGGCAAAGCACTTCACTGGGCATCATTCAGAGCTTCTACTCATCAGACCTGCATTTTTGGGTCATATCTGGACTCTGCTGCCTTCCTCACAACTGTTAGAACTGATAGATTAAGATATAAACACTTAAATCTATCAGAAAAGAAAATAGTGAAATGAGCAGGTTCTCTTAAACTAAACGGCCTCTAGACTAGAATGAAGTGGTCTCAGAATTAGTAAGTTGATAATAAATCTGAAAACAAGATGAATAACCTGATAGAAGTTTTAAAATCTTGGCCAGATCAGAGAAATTTGCAGTGTGATGGTGCTGTGCTGTGTCTTCTCAGCTCCAACAGATTTTGTCGATGTCTGAACTATATCCCAGGTGTGAGACACTTGGTACACTCCCTCATCCCAATTTATTTAAGCAGTGAGCATGTTTCTTGATCTGGATGGTCTCCTTCTCTGGGCCTCTGGTTTTAGCGATGTTCCAGCCCAAGTCAGCTGAGCAGTGCTGAGTACTTTCTCATTTATTGATTACATTTTTGATTATTATTACTAAATAAGCCCCCTAAATCGCCATGACTGCATGTGTGGGACGACTCGCAGAAACAGAGGAGCATGCAGAGGAAGAACATGCACAAATGCTCTGCCCCACACACGGGGCAGTCGAAGCAGGGCCCGCCGCTCCTAAAAAGGCCCCTGCAGAGGAGAGAATAAAGCAGCGAGAGGGGCAGGAAAAACAGAAGCAGAGAGAGGGCCACACAAACCAGAGGGGATGAAACTCAAATCAAACAAATTCTAATATTTTCCCTCAAAAAATTGAGCTTAAATTGGCTAGACTGATCTTAAATAGTAAGGTTCCACAAGGTTTGCTACCTAAACATGCTCATCTGATATATTATATATATCTCAGCTGTAGCCGCAGTAGGAGCTTGGCCCCTATAAGACTGAAGTGGATGTGTGTGACAGGGTGTACGCTTCTTCATGTCGATGAATGCTCCTCGGACCTGGTTTGTGGATCTCAGTGGCCTCTCTGGTCCAGCAAGCTCTTGTAATGCTCCTGTCTCTGTGTCAGTAAATCCAGGTCCAGGAATAAGTGGAGTGTGCAGAGACTGAAGGTCCTGGACAAGTCGGAGGAGGAGGCCTACTGGAAGAGCCTGTCCAGCGCCATCACAGCCCACAAACTGCACACGTGGGAGGGGGCTGAGAGGAGCCTCCAGCAGCACCAGTGAGTTCTACTTTATATTATAGAGTGGATAAAGAATGTGATGTCCCCATAGTGTTCAGCTCCAAATGAAGCTCATTGTATGCACTTCCTGTTTGGAATGTGGCGGCTGGCAGCTTAGCTACATCCATGTATACATAGGTTTCCAGTCTATAGCTGTGCCAGTGCAGAAGGTTCTGGAATCGTAAGAACTGTTCTAACTTGGAAGAATCCAACCACAGCACAGTATCATTTGTCTCTGAAATGCAGAAGACCTCTCTTCTGCTGTCTGTGTCCAGTGCTGTCCTGTGCCACATGGCTGAGCTCCTCCTGAAGGACCAGAGTCTTCAGCAGGAGAACTCAGAGCTGAAGATGTTGCTCATGGGTCTCCAGAAGCTGTCTCAGGACTGACCCCGGGCCCCTGGACTGCCTTTGACCTCAAGATGGACTTTACTCCAGCCAAAACCTATGAAACTTTCTACATTTTGATGCAGTTTGAATAAAATGCATTGATTTCAATGATCATATTGTTTTGTGTTGATGACGAATATATCTTCAGCACTGCAGTAGTTTCCATATTAATCCATAAAGGATGTAAACCCCTTCACCATCTTATAAGTGTCCAGTCAACATTAGCTCACTCAAAGTTGTATTTCAGTTGTTCATGTTGGAGTAACCCTGAATTGAAAAAATATCAATTTTCACTTACCCCCTATCCCCGCCCTCGGATTTGTATTTACTTAAGATTATTTTTAAAATTCAAACTCTGGCAAACATTTAGATGTGTGAAAGAAAACTCACTAATGCCACCGTGAAATAAGGCCGTGAGGAGGTGGGGCTTATTGTCTCTGTAGTGTTAAACAGGATGTCAATGGACCTATTTTTTTATTAATAAACCCTTTTGGATCAATATTAAAGTAAATGTTAAATCATAATCTCCTTATATCATAGTTTAACACCTTCTAAAAGTACTCTGATTTAATGCTCTGTGTTAACACAAAAAGGATTCTTCTGAGCTTTAAGTCATGATAGAATGTTGTTACCTCATCAAAAAACCTGGAGCTGTGTTTTGTTTCATTCACACATGTTTGAGTAACTTTATTATTAGTCTGTCTACATCTCCAAAGCTCAAAATGCTCTGTTCCACCTTGTGATGTCATGAACCTTTATTTTTACTTAACAGCTCCTTTACCTCTAGTAATTTCACCTCTGGAATTTCAAATCAGTAGAAATTTGAAACTCCAGAGGTGAAATTACCCACATGAGTCTAGTGACGGTGTATGGAGTTTAAAACACAGTGGAGCACTTCCTGTATTATCACATGACATTACAAGGTGGAAGAATGAGAATGAAATAATATTTTTGAAGGACTTATTTAATGACCATGGCAAATTGTATTCCTATGGAATCTTTATTAGTGAATATAATTCCCCGTCCATCCGTCTTCTTCCTCTTTATCTGGCTGGGTCATGGGGGCAGCTGTTCACCGCCCAGTCCTCTGCACCCGACACCCCTATGAACCCCACTGTGAGTGGTGAGCCGACAGGAGGGTGGACATCATGGTCCTTGATATTCATAGGGGGAATGAAATTCTCTTGAGGTAATTGGGGAATATAATTTCCAGTTACCTCAAAAGAATTCAATTCAGTATTCAGAAGTCTTCCCTCTGGTCTACAGGAACTGATGAAGGCCCCGGAAAACACAACACTTACAATTACAGATCAGCTACTTATCAATGGTATCAATATCAGCCACAAAAAGTGCTCGAACAAACATGTCAGAAACTGTTTTCAGTCTCAATAACACTGCTCTATATGTATGTATGTGTGTGTGTGTGTGTGTGTGTGTATGTATGTATGTGTGTATGTATGTGTGTGTGTGCGTGTGTGTGTGTGTGTGTGCGTGTGTGTGTATGTATGTATGTGTGTGTGTGTGTGTGCGCGTGTGTGTGTGTATGTGTGTATGTGTGTGTGTGTGGGTATGTATGTGTGTATGTATGCATGTATGTATCTGTGCATGTATGTATGTATGTGTGTGTGTAAGTGTATGTAAGTGTATGTATGTGTATGTATGCATGAATGTATTTGTGTGTGTGTGTGTATGTGTATGTATGTATGTATGCGTGTGTGTGTGTGCGTGTGTGTGTGTGTGTGTGTGTGTGTGTGTGTGTGTGTGTATGTATGTATGTATGTCCCTTCACTCTCCACACTTGCCATTACTGTGAACTGGACTCTGCATTGATGCAACAAACAAAAACATCTGCACCTTATACTGCATCTGTCTTTATGTTTAGAATGTATATGTTTACAGTTCAATAAATAAAAATAAATACATAAATGTTTGAGAGAAGAACTCAACCTAAATGTGCAGGTTTGTGTATGTGTGAATGAAACAAAACACAACTCCAGGTGTGTTTGTGATGTGGAATATAGATCTGAAAATATCTGAAATTTTAGCTGCATAAAACACTCTGTCCCTCTACCCGCTCAATGTGCTGTGTCCCACGTCTCTGTCCCCTCCTCTGTTCGCTTGTCCCTTCTCTACCCTCCTGCCCCCTCCGCCTCTTCCTCACACCGTCCCCTCTCCCTGTCCCCCTCTCTCCCTGTCCCCCTCTCCCTGTCCCCCTTTCCCTATCCCCCTCTATCCCTGTCCCCCTCTCCCTGTCCCCCTCTCTCCCTGTCCCCCTCTCTCCTCTCTCTGTCCCCCTCTCTCCTCTCCCTGTCCCCCTCGCTCCTCTCCCTGTCCCCCTCTCCCTGTCCCCCCCTCTCCCTGTCCCCCCCTCTCCCTGTGCCCCTCTATCCCTCTCCCCCTCTCTCCCTGTCCCCCTCTCTCCTCTCCCTGTCCCCCTCTCCCTCTCTCCCTGTCCCCCTCTCCCAGTCCCCCTCTCTCCTCTCCCTGTCCCCCTCTCTCCTCTCCTTGTCCCCTCTCCCTCTCTCCTCTCCCTGTCCCCCTCTCCCTCTCTACTCTCCCTGTCCCCCTCTCCCTCTCTCCTCTCCTCTCCCTGTCCCCCCTCTCCCTATCCCCCTCTATCCCTGTCCCCCTCTCCCTATTATTTATTTATTTATTTATTGTTTATTTGATAGGGACAGATACAACAAACATAGATTAACATCTGATGCAGGTACCACAGTGTTTTAGCCAAAGGCTAATTCGCAACACCAGTCCCTAGGAGGGCTTTTAAACAGAATTCAGTAAGTAAAAATAAAATAAAATGTATTGATAATGGTTTATCAATACTGAGAATAGAAGAAATGGATAAGCTAAGACAACAATATCACATTATACACAGGCACATAAAACACACTTGCACTGTCATTCCCCTCACAAACACACACAAACATACATGCAGTTACACATGATCACACTGCTGCTGCTGAATAAACCAGGACTTAGTCTCTTTCTTAAAGGTGGAGAGTCTGGTTATAGTTTTTATATGAGCAGGTAAAGAGTTCCAAAGGTTTGCTCCTTTCACTGAAAATACAGTCCCCCTCTCTCCTCTCCCCCTCTCCTCTCCCTGTCCCCCTCTCTCCTCTCCTCTCCCTGTCCCCCTCTCCCTCTCTCCTCTCCTCTCCCCCTCTCCCTCTCTCCTCTCCCTGTCCCCCCTCTCCCTGTCCCCCTCTCCCTCTCTCCTCTCCTATCCCTGTCCCCCTCTCCCTCTCTCCTCTCCTCTCCCCCTCTCCCTCTCTCCTCTCCCTGTCCCCCCTCTCCCTGTCCCCCTCTCCCTATCCCCCTCTATCCCTGTCCCCCTCTCCCTGTCCCCCTCTCCTCTCCCTGTCCCCCTCTCCCTCTCTCCTCTCCCTGTCCCCCTCTCCCTCTCTCCTCTCCTCTCCCTGTCCCCCCTCTCCTCTCCTGTCCCCCTCTCTCCCTATCCCCTCTATCCCTGTCCCCCTCTCCCTGTCCCCTCTCTCCTCTCCCTGTCCCCCTCTCCCTGTCCCCCCCTCTCCTCTCCCTGTCCCCCTCTCCCTGTCCCCCCTCTCCTCTCCCTGTCCCCCTCTCTCCTCTCCCTGTCCCCCTCTCTCCTCTCCCTGTCCCCCTCTCCCTGTCCCCCTCTCTCCCTGTCCCCCTCTCTCCCTGTGCCCCTCTATCCCTCTCCTGTCCCCCTCTCCCTGTCCCCCTCTCTCCTCTCCCTGTCCCCCTCTCCCTCTCTCCTCTCCCTGTCCCCCTCTCCCCTCTCCCTCTCCCCGTCCCTCTCAGCTGGTGTTGTTTACGCGCCGCCTTTGTGCGCGCCCCTAAGCCGCTCTGTCGTCACTGTGCGCGGGCGTGGCTTTCTCCAGCTCCGCTCTAATCCCACGGCTCAGCCCCGCTAACGGGACCGTGAGCACAGCCGCAGCAGGCAGGCCGCTCCGAGCCTCTCACAGCCTCTCCGCGGCCTCTCCATCGGGTCACAGCCGAGCCTCACAGCGGGGGAGATGTCCGCCGCTCCGGCCGCGACCGCATCCCTTCTCCCGGCTCACTGACACGCCAGGTAACGGGGAGGCAGCGGGGGAGAGGCGGGGGGATGGATGGAGGGATGATGGCGGACACCTGCTCCGGTTAAAGCCGCGCAATGACGAGGGAAATGACAGCCCAAAGTTGGTTTACAGCGCAGTTTGGCTGCGGAACATGAGTGCGCGGTGGGGTACGTACGCGGTGTGCGGAGGAGACGGTTCGTTCCTCGGTGGGTTTGTGGAGGCTGCTGCGTGCGGAAAGAAGCCCGTAGCCGCGTCCGTGACTGGGGCCAGGGCTGTGGTACCAACAGGCTCACATCAATGCACTTTTGGCACTATTGTCCGTACTTAGTCTAATGTTTAGTTCCTTGTGTAATTACACTAGGCCTGGGGTGCTGTTCTCTATATAATAGGGCTTAGTCGTTTAGTCGATACGGTCGATGGAGTCTTAGCCGACCAAAATTGTCAATAGGTGATTATTCTAATTATTCATCATCAAGTATTCATTAGGGTTATAAGGATCTATATGGACTAGTGCTGTCAAAAGTATCGAAAAACAGTCAGTTATGCAGGTATTGATACTAAAAAAAAGTCCCATTCACAGGACAGAGTAGAACCTTTCCTGAATGTTTAGAATGATCTGGAGCTGGATCAGAACAAGTGTAATAGCGCATAGACTAGTGTACACCCATGGAGCACTGAGGAATTACACAGCAAAAAGTGGAGTGTTAAAATGGACTCTGACAGAATCAGCTTTAACATTTTCTCAGGGTTTATATGAGTCCAATCTGTTGTAGAATTAATTTAACATCTTTGAAAATGTTAAAGAAGTAACACTGGATCAGAGTTCCTGTTTAACCCCAAAATCAAGAGTTATATTAACGTTTTGAGAGTATAAGATGGATAAGACTTTGTAGGGTTTTTCTGATTTAGCGAAACAACACACAGAGGGGTTTTATTTTTACTGTCAAGTGTAAATTAAGGTACACTGTAAAACCCATTCAGTTCATGTAAAGCCTTTATTTTCTCTAAAACATTGTAAAAGATGAAATTATGCACAAAACTGGTTCAAACTGGTCTTTTCTCGTGGGAGTTTGAAGTGGTGGGTGGCAAATTAACACTGGTGGAAGTTGAATGAACATTAAATTGGCCTCAACTACATCAACACAAATAGCCTCAACTCGAAACCCCATTTCACTTTCAGATAGTTAAAATAGCACTTTTTGCGTTACCCTGAAATTTTTTTCTCCAGTTTTTGCTGTGAGCTTGGAGCACTGAGGGATTACGCTGATATAAGACCACATGGGCATAGAAAAGGAAGTACTACCATTTATGTTATGCATGTTTAAAGAACGTGTCGTCGACTATCATTGTGGTATTGGCATCGTTTCCAGAATCAGTAGGCTCTCGAGTCTTTTCCTCTAATGAATTATTTGATAAGGATCTTTGAGAGGATTGTATTTTTGAGAGCTTTTGTCAGCGTCGACATGCTCCCTTTCAGTTCCTTAGTGGACTTCAGCCCTAGACTATATAAACAGAATTTCATGGCGTATCTACTTAACTTTAATTGAGTTAGTCACTCTTATTTTATTATTTTATTGGCATTATTTTATTTCAGGATTTCTATGGGGCAGCAGCAGAAAGGAATGAGTGCTTGGTATTTTTTTGGTACTTATGTCAAGTGCTACATCCACAAGTTGAATCTGTCTTTAAAAATACATTCTGTCTTAGTGTTTTTCGCTGCAGAAATGGTCGTTTTTGCTTGAGCTCCCCCTGCAGGTGTTTGGGTCAGATACACAGAGATACGGAATTGTTTTGTCTTTCGTCGACCAAGAATTTACAGCATCGCTTCAAAGCAAAAGCATCTCCGTGGAGACTGTACATAAACATGAGCAATGACACCAACAATGGAGTCAGGGGATTCGGCTTAATACACAGGCCTCAAGGTTTTAGGCCAGATGCCCGTCCTGAAACAGCCTAAATGTGCTATTTCATTATTTAACCTTTTGAACTATTCCATTCAGACTCAGAATCTCGTGCATATTTTATGAATAAGATTTGTACCAGGGACCTTCTCACTCTGAGGGTGCACTATACTAGCTTTACTTTAGGGATGCAACGATATTTGATATAATATTGTATTGTTCGATACTGGTCTCACTATTCGACCCACATGTTTGTGCGATACACGTGTCGATACATGTTCCTCCATACGTGCTGTGTGGCCATTTATTTTGGTCCAAAGGGAAACAGTTATCACAGCGTCCTCCTCAGATGCAGCAGAAAACAGCTCCATAGGGACTTACAGCTGAAATATTCTAACAGAGGAGGGTTTTATCTTTCACTCACTCTTTATTTTACATTGATAGACCCAGGAATGAGATATGACAAAGATATTCAGTTTTAAATACTTCAGAATCACTTTTGGCTTCACATCAGCTTTAATCAAATGTGCCTGTATACGCACACGAGATGCTACTCGCGACTTACACAATTTATTTCTCACACTCTATCTCATAAATTTTAGTCAGAAAACGGTCTGTTGAGACATTTCTATGTGATATAACATAGTTTTAGTGTCCAGGGGCAGGAGGGCAGGAGAAGGAACTTCTGTCTGTCGCTGCTGGAGGGAAACGTGCACCCAGTGAGACTCAGGAGGAAAAGAAATCAGCAAATCATCATCAAAGAAGGAAAAGTCTGATAGTGTTGCTCTATTTTAAGAGTAGATTATCTTATCGAGCTATATATTATAATTAGAGCTATATTATAAAATATAAAATAGACCGAGAAAGTACTTTACTTATTTTCACTGAATAAAACTGTTCACATATGAACAGTAGTTGTACTAGGCTTGGGATTAGGGTTAGTTGTACTGTATGTATGTTATGTGTGTAATGTTTCATTAACATCAATCACATAGTGTTATATTAGACTCAGCAGAAAAAACTACATGAGATATTTTTGCATCTTAAAACGTATTGAAATCGATTGATATCGTGACTCATGTATCAAGATACATGTCGAATCCTGGGAAAACCATATCGTTGCATCCCTAATATGTACAAGTCCATCACAAATAATTATCATGAAAAAGTATATGAAAAAGTTCTCTATTTCTGATCTCATTTCAAAAAGTCAAACCCAGACATTACATAGACTCATGACACATAGAGAGAAATATTACAATTTATTTCTTGAATTTCAATGATGATGGTTTACAGATAATGAAAAAAACAAAATTCAGTGTCTCTGAAAATTTCAATATTAGATAAGATAATTTTTTTTTTTAAAGTCTGAATTGCTGCATCAGCGCGCCGTGGCATGGAGATCACCCGCTGGCACTGCTCAGGTGAAAATGAAGCCCTGGTTGCTTCAGTAGTGACCTTCAGATCATCTGCATTTCTGGGTCTGGTTTCTCTCATCTTACTTTTCTCTATGGGGATCAGATCAGGTGCATTTGTCAGGCAAGCACAGGAACCCCACGGGCAGTGACACATCTTTTGATACCTTTAGCCGTGTGGCAGGTGCCAGGTTCTGCTGGAAAATGAAATTAGCACCTCCATAAAGCTTGGAGTGCTGTAAAATGTCCTGGTAGACGGCTGCATTGACTGTGGACTTC
The DNA here is from genome assembly GCA_030686955.1 of Odontamblyopus rebecca. Taxonomy (NCBI): domain Eukaryota; kingdom Metazoa; phylum Chordata; class Actinopteri; order Gobiiformes; family Gobiidae; genus Odontamblyopus; species Odontamblyopus rebecca. The sequence goes on along the minus strand of CM060653.1, from coordinate 13,564,576 downwards.
AGAAAACACAGTGGACCAACGCCGTCTGTGTGCAGTGGCTCTTAGTGCTCAGTCCACTCTTTATGAAGATTCCCCACAATCTCGAATGGACAATCCTCTCAAAGCTGTGGTCATTCCTTTGGCTGGTGCATCTTTTCCTCCCACAGTTTTTTCTTCCACTCAGGTTTTTATGAATAAGCCTGGGTACAGTGCTCTGTGAACACCAGCTTCTTCAGCACTGACCTTTTGTGTGGAAGCCTTTGTAGGTGTTTTCAGTTAATTCGCTGAGTACAGTGAACCAGGACTTCCTAATATTCAGCTTTTTATCAAGATTCTAATTTTCTGAGACACAAAATTTAGCTTTTTCATCATCTTTCGTCATCTTCGGTGTTACAGTGGCTGAGTGGCAACACTCATGCCTCACAGCAAGAAGGTTGCGGGTTTGGGTCACCCAGGCCTTTCTGTGTGGAGAAGACGATGGATGGACAAAATTTAGTTTTTTCATCATCTGTAAACCACAGCCATGAATATTCCTGAAATAATCTCTAGAAATATCTCCCTCTATGCATCATGAGTCTATATCTGGGTTTGACTTTCTGAAATGAGTGAGAAAAAATATTGAACTTTTTCATGATATTCTAATTCTCTGTGATGGACTAGTAATAATAGATGAACAGATGTAAAGGAAGTCTCTCCCCTTCGGTGGTTGTGACACTGGTCGTGATGAAGAGGAGGAGAGGCTGAGGGTCTGAGGAGGCTGTGCTTCTGCTGCTGTAGTGGAGACAGGGGAAGTGCATTCATGTAGTGTCAGTTTTTATGTGGAGGGCCCACCACCTGCTCATCTCCATGGAGATGTGACTGCTGCCTGGAATGTTGCAGTGCAGTGGCTCCTAACACTTTTAGCCTCAGACTGATTGTTGTGATACAGCACAGATCTGTTTACCCGTCTGCTGTCAGTGCGATTGCATTTTCCTGTAATTAATATGTGTCATCCTGTAAAAACATCTGAGAGGAGGTCAAACTGACTGCAGATCTGCACTATTCAATACATCTGTTCAAATACTCTTCAGTTTCATCTTTCAAAATCAGGTCCAAGGGCCCCTGCACCCCTGCTTGAGAAACACTGTCCCACTGTATGACATGAACATATAATCTATGGGTATTTAATAGCTGTGGTTTTTATTGATGCTTTGCAGTGGTGAGACACAAGAATTCAACAGCAGAGCACACACACACCCACACACACATACACACGCTCACACCTGCACACACACACCTACGCACACACACGCACACACACACGCTCACACCTGCACACACACACCTACGCACACACACACGCTCACACCTGCACACACATGCTCACACCTGCACACATGTACACGCACACACACACCTACGCACACACACACACATGCTCACACATGCACACGCACACTCACACCTGCACACATGTACACGCGCACACACACACACACACGCTCACACCTGCACACATGTACACGCACACACACACCTACGCACACACACACACACACACACATACACACACATGTGTGTGCTTGATCAAATGGATAATGCCTGAAGTTTTGTGCTGATTTTGAGTGTGTGGAAAACCTCTACCAGAGCAGAAGTCTGCATGGATCATTGTACACTTCACTTACTGTGATGACTGATGCAAAGAGGGCATTTAGAATCCAGCCTTTAAGTTCTGTCACTTTAAAGGTCTCACTGCAAATGCACTTTAATGAACTAAAGCGTCTTTTAGAGTGTGCAAGAGAAAGTAAAAGTGAAAGACCACACGAGTGCACTCCGTGCTACAGGCTGTAGAAGGACCCGTCCTCCATTCACACTGACGTCTGTCCTGCAGGTCCTGTTCAGATGCACATTTCCCTGGGGCCCTGTGGGACTGAACCATGAGTCAGAGGATGGAGGGCCTGTCGCCGGGGGCAACAGAGAGCACGGCCCTCAATGGGACGTCCCAGCCTGAGCCGGTGCGCAGGTCCTGGAGGCCCTGCCAGATGCTCAACCAGGATGGAGAAGTGGTCCACCACCATCAGCACGCACAGCCCAACCCCCACCACAGGTAAGAACGCCCACATCCCGCCCCCACCACAGATAAGACCACCTATGCCCTGCCCCCACCACAAGTAAGACCACCTATGCCCTGCCCCCACCACAGGTAAGACCGCTCACACCCCGCCCCCACCACAGGTAAGCCATGGTCCCTGTTAAAATAAACCAATAAACTAAACTAAACCACAGGTAAGACCCTGCACCACCCTGCACTCTTACAGTTTAAATGAAAGCTCCTACAGTCTCAACTGAAGCTGGCAGACAAACACAGAGGGCACAGGTGAGCCTGAACAAAGGCCAGGTAAGAGAAGGGGGAGGGGCCAGGTGAGGGGGTAATGGTCACTTTAATACTCTGATGACATTGTGAAAATGTTCAGTCCTGAATCCTCATTCAGTTCCAGTCAGATATCTGTTGAGGTCCATCTGTGAGCTCACACTGTTTCTCAGCCTGCGACTTCCTTTAAGACAAAATGAATCATGTTGAGTCCTGATTCTTGCAGGTCCCGCAGACGCCCACACCACCACCAGCCCGCCCCGGTGCACAGGCCAGACCCCAATGACCCCACCCCCAACCCAACACCACACCCCCGCCCTGCCGTCACACGCTACCGTCGCCATGGAGACCCCAATCCCAGGCTTCGAGCGCGACAGAGGCAGCCAATCAGAGAAGAGCCCAAAGACTTGAGTGACACGCCCAGAGCGGAGCTGCAGCAGAGCCCCCAGGACGATAGCCAAACGGACGAATCACAGAGCAGTACCTCCATACACACTCCAGGGGGCGATGTGTCCCTGAGCCTCACACCTGAGCAGGGACCCAAGGACCGAGAAGGATCACCACAGAGTCAGCCCGCAGAGGAGGAGTTTAACCCACAACCACAAGGTAATAATATCCTGTTTCTCTTAAAGCATCGATATTACACATGTTTTTTAAATCTAAGGTCTAATGTAGTTTCCTCATCACAAACAGAGCTGGAGTTGTGTTTTGTAGCAGATTTAGGCTGAATTTCTCCAACAGAAAACTGTGTTTTTAAACTCTATACACATTCATCAGAAATATTTGGATGATTTCTGTCCTGGAATTGCTTTGAAATTACAGCTATTATTTTGGCCTCATTGTAACTTCTTTGTTTCTTGGTGCACCAGCAGATATTGGAGACTTTCCTCGCCAATTTTAACTGAACAAAAGTCAAACAAAACATTTTTTTTTAAATGCAACACCTTAAGGTTATTCTAGTGTGAGTAACTCAGTTTAAGTGAGGCTAAAATAGCTGAAGTACCACTACATGACATCACAAGGTAGCATTTTGAGTTTTGGAGTTCTAGACATCACAATGATCCAGGGTTAACCAAAACAAAACACTCCAGGTATGTTTTTGAGGAGGTAACAACATTATAACATGAATAAATAAAAGCTCACAAGAGTCTGTTTTATTCGTTATGAGAAAAGTGACTGAGGTGTGTCTCCTGTAGGGGCTCAGCGGAGCCAAATGGACTCGAGTCAAGACACTGCACAACAGGAAGTAGAACCATCACACACAGTGGACGGCAGCATCCCTGATGTCCACGTGTCCTCAGAGCAGGACATGGAGGCGGAGCAGAGGGAGGAGCCTAGCCCACAGAGGGAGGGACTCAAGAAGGAGGGGCTGACTGAAGAGGAGGAGGAGCCAAGTGAGGAGAGGGAGGAGCTGAGAGAATACAGGGATGGGCTACGTGGACAGAGGGAGGAGCTAAGTGGGCAGAGGGAGGGGCTCAGTAGGCAGAAGAGAGGGGAGGGGCTTAGTTCACAGAGGGAGGGGCTAAGTATCCACAGGAAGAAGCTAAGTCCTCAGAGGGAGGGGCTTGCTTCAGAGAGGGAGGAGCTAGCTGCACAGAAGGAGGAGCTACGTATACAGAGGGAGGGTCTTCGGTCTCAGAGGGAGGAGCTAGGTGCACGGGTTGAGGAGCTAAACGCACAGAGGGAGGGGCTAGAGGCACAGAGGGAGGAGGTAAGTGCTCAGAGGGAGGGGCTAAGTGCAGAGGCAGCAGACGACCCAGCACAGGAGAGTGAGGTCACAGACCTGTGCTCGGACACAGAGAGCGCCGCGTCCCTCAGCCTAGACGGGCCCCTGCACAGCCCCCCCCCTCTGCACTCCCCCACGCCTCCCTCCTCCCCCGACGTCCCACATTTCCCCCAGATGGACCACTTCAGCGAGGACCCCAGCCCCCCGCCCATACGGGACACACCGCCCGGGGACAGTGACCAGAGGTGAGGACATTAATACGTGTGTAAGAGCGCGCGTGTGTGTGTGCACTGTTCACTGTGAGTGAGAGTGTTCCCTGTGTGTACACTCACACTGTTCACTGTTAGTGCACTCGCACTGTTCACTGTTATCGAGTGTTCCCATTGCTTAGGAACAACTTAAAGCCCTGTGGATATTTTGTGGATTGTACATTGCCAGGATCTGTCCCAAGTCCAAAGTATAAAGAGTCCATCATGTTCATCTGTACGTGTTTGTTTCTGCAGTGACGCACATCCAGAGGACGAGGAGGACGCTGTCCATGGTTCTTACCCCCAGACCTACGCTGACTTTTACTCCCAGTCCCACCAGAAGTCCTACCTTCCCCCTAAACAACACCCCAACTCTTTCCCCGAGCCCCTCCGCACCGCCTACCCAGCGGACCCCCCCAAAGCTGAGCCCAGGACCAGACAGGACCACAAGCACTCCCATAATGCACTGCAGCACAGGCCCACACAGAGCCTGCCCCCTGATAGCTCCATCGGCTGTAGGCTGCACCACTACGACGGTCAGTCTGATGGAGAGAGCAGTGACCGCAGCCCCATGCCCAGGGGCCGGAGGCAGGGGCCCAGCAGAGGAGACGCCCCAGGGAAGAGGGCCTCGACTGGGCACCAGCGCTCAGGTACAGCTGCTCCTCTGGGGACAATACAGTTAGGACTGATTTTACCCAGAAATATGAAGCATATGGGACAAAGATTGAATAAATCCTCTACATTTTGCCTAATAAACATCAACAAATGAATCCATTTTTGTACCTCCTGCTGGTTCTGGTTTCTAGTTGTATTTCTATCTCATTCACTGCACTCAAACTTTTGTCTCGTCTGCTTTAGGTGTGTCCCCGGGGGAGGCTCCAGAGGACAGGACCCCAGGGGACCCAGGGCCAAAGGGAGATGCCATCAGCCTGGCCATAAGAGGCATCAAAGAGGCCATAGAGGAGGTGAAGACCCGAGCTGTGCGCTCCCCCTACACCCCAGACCAGCCTGTGGAGCCGGTGTGGGTGATGAGGCAGGAGAGCAGCCCCACAGAGGAGGCAGCCACCATGGGACAGGTAAAGGCTCCATCTGTAGTGTGTGGTGAGTCAGTGCTTCTCTGTTTACTCCAGCTCTGTGTTCAAACACACACTCCCTCTGTGCTCTGTGAGTGACAGGCAGGTTCAGCCAAGCACAGTGTTTGTTGACTTCTAAAGACAAGATAAAGATGGATAGACTCTGGCCTAATGTCCACCTTTGTATGAACTGTTAGCAGAGACATGTGCATTAAGAAGTGAAGGAGGCCTACCTTAAGAAGACAGACTCACTCAAACATTCATGATTCACTCCAAACCACTCGGAGGACATGTGCGATGACAGAAACCACCAACACAACAAATGTCGACAATGTTCACAGAAAAATGACTCACATGTGAGGGCTGTCATTCATGAAGGTCAGAGTGAAGTGTTTTTGTTGCTTTGTTAGAACCAAAATGAGGTAAATCCTCCAGTGTTAGAGAAACAACATTTACGATACAGGTTATTCAGGTTAGGGGGAGTTAGGGTTTATGATTTATGCAAAGGTTAGGGAAGTGTGTGTGTGTTTCTAATTCTGACTTGGTTTGGTGGATCGTCGAGTTAATTGACAATACAATACACAAAATTCCATCCAAAATGCAAGGACAATTTACACTCAAGGAGCAGAGACTGACACAGAGACTGTGGTGTGTAAACACTGATCTAGAAAAGGTGTCATATATTTTTATTTGTTTAATCATAACTGTTGTGTAAATTAGACCAGCTCTGGCTCCTGATTACCCCATGTACTAGTCTGTATGCCACATCTGCCCGTGTCCAACCCAGAAGTACAATTGTAAACTTACCCAAAATATCAAAATGGGGAAATCGAGTTTTTAGCAAAATACAATACATACATTTCAGTGAAATTAATGTTAGAATATTAATTCTGTCATATGTAGAATAAATCTCCAGTACAGGAATCTGTCAATGCAATATCCCTTGTGTGTGTGTGCACATGTGTACTTGTGTGTATGTGTAGGTGTCTCCGGGCTCTCCGTGCGACTCCCTGTCCCTGTACTCCTCCCCGGCTCAGGACCCTGTGAGCCCCATGAGGGCAGAGTCCTCCAGGACGTACCCCCACACTCAAAGAGACGCCCAGAGACAGAGCTACCCCCCTAACCCTGGCCAGCAGAGGGCACCAGCAGCCCCTGCACAGCCCACTGCACAGGAGGTGAGCCTAGCACAATTACTCACTTACACTCTTGGTATAAATAGACATAACCCACTGGGCGTCATGTTCCAAATATCAATATCAAATATCCAACTCCATCGATTCTAGTCCCGTTCATTTTCTACTGAAGAAGCGTGGCCCCTCTCGCTGGAACTGCTGCAGGGAGCCGCCTCATTTGGTCTTAAAATGTTTGTATTGACATGAACAACAGACCAATCGGGTGCGTTCTCCAGCAGTTAGCGACAGGTTTGATTGACAGCTAACTGAACCTTGCTAAGAGCTTGTCCCCAGCCCATAGAACTATAATAAAATCTGGAAGATGAATCCAAGATGGCGCCCTGTTGTTTTCAGTATCTGTGCTCATTGGTGCATGACTGCAAAAGAGATTTTTTTTTTCCTATTTTCTTGTTTGCAGCCCAACGTGACGTTAGAAACGCAATTCGGACCAATCAGAGCGCGAGCTGCTAGAGAGGAGCTAGCACAGGCTTGGAGCAGGGCTAGGCTAACTCTTACAAAGTCAAGTCAAGTTGAGGATCTTGTTGATTCAGTGGGCTAGAAGCCTTTATCTTAGCTCGCCATCGGGACCTGCCCTGTGCAAAGAACAGGACCATGCAATGTAAACTATGTGCACATAATTCATAATATAAATCATTAAATAATAATACTAGTTGTATTAAAATATATAAATACTTTTCAATATTCAACATTGTACAATACACTAGACATGTTCAATTAATTAATCAATCAAATAACCATAAAATGATTAATTAAATAACTCCCTGAGAATTAAAGTGCATGGGAATGACACACATTCAATATAGTATAGCAGCTTAGTATTTAAAATGCTTAGTGCATTTCAGTGGGATAAGTAAGACACAATGTTTAGCAAATAAAACTGCCACAAAGTGCATAATAAATAACTACACAACATTGGATACTAAAAGTAATCATTTCACTGTGATTACATTTAAATTGGACCAAACATTGTAAATGAAAATGCAGAAATTTGGCATAAAAGTGATGCTAACCGTCCCATAGGAAACAATGGGAGAGGCTAGGCTAAGCTACCCCATACAATGAATGGAGGACGCTAAAGCTAAGCATGGCTTACCAATTCCGCCTGTTTCATCAAACACAAAGGCTCGCTTGAAGCGCTTGGGCAATGGTAGTCGGCTCCTACGGGTTAACATTCAACACGGTCAGTTTGGCGACTTGTCATGACGAAATATGACAGAAAGAAGTTAAAACATACCTGTAGCAATCAATCATTTGTTTGTCTCTCGCGTGTCTGCCGCGCTTCCGGGGTTCGCGCTAATATAGATAGCTAATTGGTTGCTCGCGGTCACATGATCAGACGCACGCAGGGACGTAAAACAGAGAGCAATAGCGGGACAAGAGATCAGTCTAGACACGGATTTGACACCCGCGTTACACCTCTGTGGGAGAATTTTTCTTGGGCTGTGGGCTGCAATATCTCGCTCAGTCTGCGGTCACGGATAGAGGGGGCGTGTCTTATCCAGCTCTTATTATACATCCATGCCATAGAACTGTAATAAAATCTGGAAGATGAATCCAAGATGGTGCCCTTTCTGCGGTCACGGATAGAGTAGCTGCTGTAATTACCAACCTTGATGAGCTTCATTTGAGTGGAGTGAGCGCTGTGGGTGTGGCTGAACGTAAATTAATTGTTCATAATGAATCAGATGTAATGGGATCTATGCCTAACCTGTGTTTTGTCTTTCAGATACGACAGTCTCTGCCTTCGTTTCCCACCTTCGTCGATGGTAATAATGATTATTACTAGTGGGTTTAATAACTTAAACTAAATTAACTAAAAGTGTCACAATATCCAAGACATGAGGGGGACACAGACCTGGTGGGTGGGTAGACATGTTCAAATCTCTGGAGACACAGGGGCAGTTGGGATTATAGTAGTGCAGGCTACATACAATTCCTTTAAAATGTCAACTTTCTAATCTATAATACTTGGGTGGTAAAAGATGACAGAATACATGTTTGTGTGTAAATGCCTAACCTGTTCTCCATGTCAGTGCCAGGGCCCTGTGACCCTGATGACCTCATTGATGGCATCATCTTTGCCGCCACGTACCTGGGCTGCACTCACCTGCTGTCGGAGCGCACGCCCTCCAAGAGCACACGTATGCAGCAGGCCCAGGAGGCCATGAGCCGAGTGCGGGTTAGATACACCACACACATACACACACACCTACACACACACACACACACACACACACACACACACACACACCTATACACACATACACACACACATCCAACCACCTCAGCACACTTCCACACAGAGGGACACAGAGGGACACAGGGCGACACAGGGGGACACAGAGGGACACAGGGGGACACAGGGGGACACAGAGGGACACAGGGGGACACAGAGGGACACAGGGGGAGACAGGGGGACACAGAGGGACACAGAGGGACACAGAGGGACACAGGGGGACACAGAGGGACAAAGGGGGGCACAGAGGGACACAGAGGGACACAGGGGGACACAGAGGGACACAGGGGGACACTGCTGTTGGACTGACTGTGTGTTTTCTCCACAGGCGGCACAGAAACAGGCCAAGAACAGGAAGAAGGTACTGACATGAAAGACTGATGTGTGTAACTCTTTCATATTATGTGCAGAATATGTTTGACGGCTTGTCTGTGTGTGTGTGTGTGTCTGTGTCTGTCTGTGTGTGTGTGTGTGTCTGTGTGTGTGTGCAGGGCGGTGACGGGGACTCTGTCTCCACGGTGGAGGTGGACCTGTTCATGTCCACTCAGAGGATCAAAGTTCTGAACGCAGACACTCAGGTCAGAACACTGGGCTGCAGGCCGCTGTGTTAGTGTTTCCAAACCCCAAAGGCTGTGGGCGTCTAGCGCCCCCTACATTCACGTTATGCTTAGATAATGTACTGTAGTGTACTGTACACTGTACTGTAGCATAGATATTAGCAATGTGATGTAAATAGAGTGAGGGGGTCTGGAGGACTAAGGAGCACTGTGATTGGTCTAACAAGTCTCCACACTTTAACCCCACCCCTGCAGACAGGTGTTATTTCAGAAGCACCTGTCTGGAATCCACTGAAATACCCACTAGAGGCAACACACCTTTAGATGAGGAGTTTTTGACCAGAAAGCTGCAAATGTACCAAAAAAGGACTAAGAACAGTGGATGATTCTTGAACTAGACATTTCAGAATGAGATTGGTGAAGATCTGTAGACTTCAAATACACAGAGGAGCACATTTTGGTTTCAGATGTTTACTGGGAGTTAAACAGTTTTACATGTGTCAGTATTCTACATAATCATGGAAAAATCCTTCTTAGCCGTGTAATGTCTCAGCATTAGTGGTAGAACGAGCCTGGATGTTTTGCACACTCATATGTTGTGTAATGTGCTGTGTGGGGCTGCCACAGGAGAGCCTGATGGACCTTCCTCTGCGCACCATCTCCTACATCGCAGACATCGGGAACATGGTGGTGCTCATGGCCCGAGGGAAGATGGTCCGCTCCAGGTCTGCCCAGGACCCCCAGGACCAGCTGGAGAACCAGGAGCCCAGCGAGGAGCAGAGCCACAGCCCTGAGCAGCACAGGGTCTACAGAATGATCTGCCATGTGTTTGAGTCTGAGGATGTGAGTGTGCAGGTTTAGACCTGGTTTAGGACTGGTTTAGATCTGGTTTAGATCTGGTTTAGACCTAGTTTAGGACTGATTTACAGTAGATCTGGTTTAGAGCCGGTTTAGGACTGGTTTAGAATAGTTTGACTGAATGCTAAGATTAATATTTAGTGTCTTTGGGTGGTATGGTGGAGTGGTTAGCTCTTTAGCCTCACAGTGAGAAGGTCCTGGGCAGATTAGACTTTTATTAGATTGGATGTATTTCTTACAGTCCTTTCTGTTTGGACAATCCAGTGAAAGCGTCTCTTTTAACTTGTACATAGTGTGTGATGTCATATAGAATATTTCTCCTCGCTCGTCAGGCCCAGCTCATCGCCCAGTCCATCGGGCAGTCCTTCAGTGTGGCCTACCAGGAGTTCCTGAGGGCCAACGGCATTGACCCAGAGGACCTGAGCCAGCGCGAGTACAGCCACCTGCTCAGCACTCAGGACATGTACAACGAAGACCTCATCCACTTCTCCAAGTCGGAAAACTGTCGTGATGTGAGTCGCCACTGCACACACACACGTGCACACACATGCACACACACATGCACACACACGTGCACACACATGTGCACACACATGTGCACACACATGTGCACACACACATGCACACACACATGCACACACACATGTGCACACATATGCACACACACACACACACACACACACATGCACACACATGTGCACACACATGTGCACACACACACACACACATGCACACACATGTGCACACACATGTGCACACACACACAAACACACACACGCACACATGCAGACGCATACACGTGCACATGCACACACACACATGCACACACACCTAACCATGCACACATACACATACACATACACACGTGTGCACACACAAACACACACACATGCATGCACACACATGCACATACATACATGCACGCACACACACAGTGTTTTGCAAAGTATTTTATTTATCCAGTAGAAGGTTGGAAAATCAACAGTCAGTACATGACTTCTGTAGGACTCCTGAAGGACGACTGAAGGACGACTGAAGGACGACTGTAGGACGACTGTAGGACGACTGAAGGACGACTGTAGGACGACTGAAGGACGACTGAAGGACGACTGTAGGACGACTGAAGGACGACTGAAGGACGACTGTAGGACGACTGTAGGACGACTGTAGGACGACTGAAGGACGACTGTAGGACGACTGAAGGACGACTGTAGGACGATCCAGTAGGACGACTGTAGGACTACTGAAGGACGACTGTAGGACGACTGAAGGACGACTGAAGGACGACTGAAGGACGACTGTAGGACGACTGTAGGACGACTGTAGGACGACTGAAGGACGACTGTAGGACGACTGAAGGACGACTGAAGGACGACTGAAGGACGACTGTAAGACGACTGTAGGACGACTGAAGGACGACTGTAGGACGACTGAAGGACGACTGTAGTACGACTGAAGAACGACTGTAGGACGACTAGGATGACTGAAGGACGACTGTAGGATGACTGAAGGACGACTGTAGGATGACTGAAGGACGACTGAAGGACGACTGTAGGACGACTGAAGGACGACTGAAGGACGACTGAAGGACGACTGTAGGACGACTGAAGGACGACTGAAGGACGACTGAAGGACGACTGTAGGACGACTGAAGGACGACTGTAGGACGACTGTAGGACGACTGAAGGACGACTGAAGGACGACTGTAGGACGACTGTAGGACGACTGAAGGACGACTGTAGGACGACTGAAGGACGACTGTAGGACGACTGAAGGACGACTGAAGGACGACTGTAGGACGACTGAAGTGCGTCTGAAGGACGACTAGGACAACTGTAGGACGACTGAAGGACGACTGAAGGACGACTGAAGGACGACTGTAGGACGACTGAAGGACGACTGTAGGGCGACTGTAGGACGACTGAAGGACGACTGAAGGATGACTGAAGGACGACTGAAGGACGACTGTAGGGCGACTGTAGGACGACTGAAGGACGACTGAAGGACGACTGAAGGACGACTGAAAGACGACTGTAGGACTACTGAAGGACGACTGAAGGACGACTGTAGGACTACTGTAGGACTACTGTAGGACCACTGTAGGACTATTGTGAAGACTTTACTATTTGGCCTTTTATTATTTAGTCTGACACAGGTGGAGACCTGAGGGGGTGTTCTTATAAACAACACACGACATACTACCACAGATCTTCATACAGGAGCTGTTTAGATGCACAAAAGACCAGTATGAATATTCTTTTGATATACAGTTAGGAAGCAGTACTGCAGACACAATTTCCAGCAGCTCCCAGAATGCACTGCTTTACAAATTGAAATATGCAGGCACATGGGATGGGGGAAGCAGCTGAAGTCTCAGAGCTGATACTGTGTTGTATTTAGACAGTAGGAGAGTAGGGGGCGCTGTCGGCCCTTTCCAGGCCAGATAAAACACTCACTCATGGAGCTCCATGTTCCACGTGTTTCAAATGTCTTTGTCCATTTTAAAAGACACTGCACAGACACAGAGACTGTGGTGTGTATTTATGAGAACAGAACACTGTGTACATGTGCACCCAACAGAGGGAGTGCTCTGTTTACAGACTCTTTTGTTTATATGTGACTGTTTGGGGGATGATCCTAGGGTTACTATGAGGTGGCATTATTAGTTGGAATATTATTATATATAATGATCATATACACATTTCTTTAGAAACCTACTGTAAGTCACAAAGTGCGATTGCTCCAGGCCTTACAGTTCTTCGTTCCTGATGTATGTGCAGGTGTACATCGAGAAGCAGAAGGGAGAGATTCTGGGCGTGGTCATCGTGGAGTCTGGGTGGGGCTCCATCCTCCCCACCGTCATCATCGCCAGCATGATGCACTCAGGCCCCGCCCACAAGTCCGGACGCCTCAACATCGGAGACCAGATCATGACGGTGAACGGGACCAGCCTGGTGGGCCTGCCCCTCAGCACCTGCCAGAGCATCATCAAGGTAAGGGAGGTCCGAGCCCAGGCAGCCATGGGACAGGTGCATGTTTGTACTCTGACTATAGGTGCACTGTGGAACATTTCTGGTGGAGGGAACACCTATGCCTCTATTGTTGCTTTTTACTTTGCCATGAAATCTCCTAAAGATAAAGAAAAGATCATTTGTGTTAGTAACAAGAATCAAGAACTCAATCACAAATCTACATTTGAACAGTGTGTATCTGAACTGCCCCGTCTGTATTACCCCCTGGGTGGGGGTCACAGCAGTGACAGTGGCTCTTGTTTCAGGGTCTGAAGTCTCAGTGCAGGATCAAGATGAACATCGTGTGCTGTCCTCCTGTTACCATGGTGCTGATCCGCAGACCTGATCTGCGCTACCAGCTGGGCTTCAGCGTCCAGAACGGCATCGTGAGTCCTCCACTTGCACATGCACACACTCAGAAATACAGCTCATTAAAGGGGGACTAGACACCTACAGGAGGACTAATAGACTAAAGGACTAACGGACTAAAGGACTAACGGACTAAAGGACTAATGGACTAACGGACTAAAGGACTAACGGACTAAAGGACTAATGGACTAACGGGCTAAAGGACTAACGGACTAACGGACTAAAGGACTAATGGACTAACGGACTAAAGGACTAATGGACTAATGGACTAACGGACTAACGGACTAAAGAACTAAAGGACTAATGGACTAATGGACTAATGGACTAAAGGACTAACGGACTAAAGGACTAAAGGACTAATGGACTAACGGACTAACGGACTAACGGGCTAAAGGACTAACGGACTAAAGGACTAACGGACTAAAGGACTAATGGACTAAAGGACTAATGGACTAACGGGCTAAAGGACTAATGGACTAAAGGACTAACGGACTAAAGGACTAATGGACTAACGGACTAAAGGACTAACGGACTAAAGGACTAACGGACTAATGGACTAAAGGACTAACGGACTAAAGAACTAAAGGACTAATGGACTAATGGACTAATGGACTAAAGGACTAACGGACTAAAGGACTAAAGGACTAACGGACTAAAGGACTAATGGACTAACGGACTAAAGGACTAAAGGACTAATGGACTAAAGGACTAACGGACTAAAGGACTAAAGGACTAACGGACTAAAGAACTAAAGGACTAATGGACTAATGGACTAATGGACTAAAGGACTAACGGACTAAAGGACTAAAGGACTAAAGGACTAACGGACTAAAGGACTAAAGGACTAACGGACTAAAGGACTAAAGGACTAACGGACTAAAGGACTAAAGGACTAACGGACTAAAGGACTAAAGGACTAACGGACTAAAGGACTAAAGGACTAACGGACTAAAGGACTAAAGGACTAATGGACTAAAGGACTAAAGGACTAAAGGACTAATGGACTAAAGGACTAAAGGACTAAAGGACTAACGGACTAATGGACTAAAGGACTAAAGGACTAGTGCAAAGGGCAGTGCTCTCAGGCAGCACAAGAGTTAGAGGTTTTTGACACAAAGCTCCAAATTCACTCACAAAAGTTGATTGTGCTGATAATAGTTTATGTTACACATTATGTAGGAGAATTGACAAAACCTGTTTGGATGAGAGGAACATGTCTTCCACTTCTGTTAAAAACATCACCAAACCTTATTGAGAATGTCGGTCTCAAGTACCTGGTCAGTACTTTGAGAGCACAGGAAATACCAGGTGCCACAGTGTGGCAGCAGAGGCTCTAGTGCAGAGGTACTCAATTGACGGACTCAAGTCCTGATCAGGACCCAAACGCAATGACATCTGGACCGAGACAAAAATCTCTCTCTAGCTTTTTATCATAGCATTCCGGATCCATGCAGTATTTCACTGGCCTGTGCTTTGTTGTGAAGCTGTGTTCTCCATCCCCGCCCGACCGGTTACAATCTAGAGGTCTGCGCGGGACAGAATTTTCAGTCCCGCTCCCGCATTCTTCAGTCTCACTCCCGCAAAGGATTGTGATTTTTCAGTCCCACTCCCGCCCGCATCTGTAATGTTTTGTCCTGCTCCCGCCCGCAAATCCTGCAAGATGGGGATGGAAGGTTATTTCATTGGCCAGGAGAAAAAAAAAAAACATGCGCGCACATAATTCCTTAAGTGGTAACTGGGTAACAGTTATTGTTCAGCCAACATTAAATAGGCCTCAGTAACGTTTGACTTTTGACATAATGGGCCATGAACATTCCTAAAATGAGCCTATTTAGGCTTGAGTCTTCATTGTTCACTGTTCAGGGCTTCAGTCTCTCCTCCAGTCTGTGACCACAGACGCTGAACGGCCTCGGATGGTGCTGGAGCCTGGAACACAGCGCGTGCCGTGGACTGTATATTTTACTTATATAGGCCTACTTACTTTTTATCTTACTTTTATCGCACTGTTTTATGTTGGGATGCAGCTCTATTACAGCTGCCATTCCGACACACCACCACTCTGACATCCACGTCTAATTATCGGAGTGGTGGTGCGTCCATTAGATCTGGTGTAGACCTGGTTTAGACCTGGTTTAGTCCTGGTTTAGTCCTGGTTTAGTTTTAGACCTGGTTTAGTCCTGGTTTTAGTCCTGTTATAGACCTGGTTTAGATCTGGTTTAGACCTGGTTTAGTCCTGGTTTTAGTCCTGTTATAGACCTGGTTTAGACCTGGTTTAGATCTGGTTTAGTCCTGGTTTTAGTCCTGTTATAGATCTGGTTTAGATTTGGTTTAGACTTGGTTTAGACCTGGTTTTAATCCTGTTATAGATCTGGTTTAGATCTGGTTTAGACCTAGTTTAGTCCTGGTTTATTCCTGGTTTAGACCTGGTTTAGACCTGGTTTGAGTCCTGTTTTAGACCTGGTTTTAGTCCTGTTATAGACCTGGTTTAGTCCTGGTTTAGACCTGGTTTTAGTCCTGGTCTTAATCAGGACTAAGCCAGGTCTAAACTTTGTGCACAATTCAAATGTTCCATGTGGATTTACAAAATATTTTGTTAGAAGTTCGAAGTTTGAAAATCCACCGTCACTTTTTCGGACCCTGAAACTCTGTAAATTTGGTAAGTGGACCTTTTGAGTTTGTAATTGAGTACCTCTGATCTAGTGGTTAAACCGCTCACCCTCAACCCTGAATTACTGTGTCCTTGGTCAAGACACTTCACGTACCTTTCCTCCAGTGCTGAAGTCCACTGGTGTGTGAATGAGAGTGTGTTTGAGGGATTACACACAAAACTTGGATCCTGCCTGAACCAAACCCTCTTTCCTGAAGACTGAAGCTCCATCAACTCCATTTGTGAGCTCCATAAATATATATCATAATTACTGTATCGGCTTTTCATGCACATTTTTCAGGTTCAGTACTTATCACATGCACCTTTTCTTCTCACTAGTGGGGACATTATTTTTATTTGATGCGGTGTTGGGCCGGTGTAATGATGTGAGTTGTAGATGGTCCAATATTTCACTTACAGGACACATTCTAAACACGAGAGCTGTTTCTGTATCAGAGGCCACATCCTGGGGTCACACGATTCACTTAGAAAAGGCTCGACTGGGACGATCTTGCTGTGAGGTGATTGTGAAAGTGTTTGGAAAGTGGATGATCTCATGTGTCCTGTGGGTCTCAGATCTGCAGCCTGATGAGGGGGGGCATCGCCGAGAGGGGAGGAGTCCGTGTGGGCCACCGCATCATCGAGATCAACAGCCAGAGTGTAGTGGCCACGCCCCACGAGAAGATCGTCCAAATCCTGTCCAACGCCATGGGAGAGGTCAGGCTCTGTACGGCTGCGACCGACTGATACAAGCAGGACCAAAGCAGGACTAAACCAGGACTAAAGCAGGACTAAACCAGGACCAAAGCAGGACTAAACCAGGACTAAACCAGGACTAAAGCAGGACTAAAGCAGGAGTAAACCAGGACTAAACCAGGACTAAAGCAGGAGTAAACCAGGGCTAAACCAGGACTAAACCAGGACTAAAGCAGAACTGAACCAGGACTGAAGCAGGCCTGAACCAGGACTAAACCAGGACTACACCAGGACTAAACCAGGTCTAAAGCAGTACTGAATGAGGACTAAACCAGGACTAAAGCAGGACTAAAGCAGGACTACACCAGGACTAAACCAGGACTAAACCAGGACTGAACCAGGACTAAAGCAGGACTAAAGCAGGGTTAAACCAGGGTTAAACCAGGACTAAAGCAGGACTAAAGCAGGGCTAAAGCAGGGTTAAACCAGGGCTAAACCAGGACTAAACCAGCACTAAACCAGGACTACACCAAGATTAAACCAGGACTAAATCAGGACTAAGCCAGCACTAAACCAGTGCTAGACTAGGACTAAACCAGGGCTAAACCAGGGCTAAATCAGGACTAAACCTGGACTAAAACAGGACTAAACTAGGGCTGAACCAGGACTAGACTAGGGCTGAACCAGGACTAGACTAGGATTAAACCAGGATTAAACCAGGACCTAACCAGTACTAGAACAGGCCTAGACCACAGTGGGAAGAGTAACCAAAACTGTTACTTGAGAACTGTTGTGCTGTGCAAAATATTAAATCAGTGAGAGTAAAAGTCGGGGCCGGGAAAGTAACCCGGAGGTGCAATTTTATTCAAATGTCAAGTAAACTGTTTGTGTAAATATGTTTTGAAATTGTGTCAGGGCTTGTCTAAAATAACTGGGGCCATCAAGTCTTCAGTTCAGTCCTTTACACTGGAGCTTATGTATTTGGAGTTGAGTGTAGGACGCACTGATGTCCAGCGGTCAGTAGGGGGCAGTATTGCAGTATTAATATTAATAAGAATTATGGTGCCCTTTATCTTCACAGATCCACATGAAGACGATGCCTGCCGCCATGTACCGCCTGCTCACTGCACAGGAGCAGCCCGTCTACATCTGAGGGCCCCACTCAGTACCTCACTGTGGGACTTCTGAGGGGACATTCTTTTGTGTGTCTTTTAGTTTTTGTCTTTTACTCTGAATGTACTGAGTATGGACCTATATGACCAAACTGTATAAAGCTGCAGAGACTAATGAGGCGTGCATGTACAAATCCACAAATAAATATGACAACAAAAGACGTGACTGAGAATAAAAGTACTTTACGATTCTTCTGTTTGGAGGACATCCAAAGAGTGCAAAATTGAGATTAGATTTTGTTTTGGCCCTGTTGGCCACCCCTACTGTTCAAACACATTTCATTAGCAGTGGAGCGGTTGTCAGTGTTGTAATACATAATGCAGACTACAGGGGGCGGCACAGTGTATGGTATGACCACAGACGTATCTATGGGTATGACAGAGGCTCTGGGAGCCCTCAGCTGGGAGCTGGGACACTGCTGACACTGGATCACTGGTGCTGTGTGAAGAAACATGCCCATTTCACCATGATTTCCAATGACTGACAGCAGACTGTGACATAGATGCTCTTTCCTCCCTGTAACAGATCCGTGTTTCTTTAGTCTGACATGAAATGGGACAGTTCATGTAAAGGATCTTTACATGGAGCATACACGCCCTTCAAATATGTTCGTTTTATCTTTAAAATGTTACACATTGTACACACACACAGTGAAAGAGACACAGCCGAGGTAAAAAAAAAACTATTTATTTGCCACAGTTGCAGAGCTCAGGAGAAGCTCAGAGAAGCTCAGGTCTTTTGAAGGTCACAGTGACTCCCACAGTTCGAATCATGATTGTCTCAAGGTTTGAAGAGTGACGAGTGGAATCAGCAGAATCTATGCAACAGGTGAGAAATGTGAACACTTAAAGGTACATTAGGGAACTTTTAAGACTTGAAGGTCCATCACCTGGAGATGTAGCTTTGCCTAGAATGTTCCACTGTAACTGCATTAGTGTTGTCACAAAACGAAAATCTCAAACTCGATACCGATTACAATACCATAAAGAATCATTTTCAACACAAAATAAGAACACAGTTTCTTTATCTTACAAGGCCTAATATGTGTTCTGATACAGTTTAAATTCATACTAAAACTGTCCAGGAAAAGCTCACATTTTGTCCAGTCAACAAACTGACTTGATATTTTAGTATTGACTAGTATCTGATTTTTGATATTTTGGACAACCCTAGACTGTGTAATCCAAGAGAGAAGAGTGAACTGTCATACAGGAACACCCCAGGCAAAACAATCACATCTCTATGGAGACAAAGTCATTTCCCATGTTTTAACTTTAAAATACACTGGCCCAATTCACAGGTCCAATTAGAGCCTAAAAAGCACTTTCACCGTTAACAGTCTAGAGTTCTATTTACAGCAAAATCCACTAATTTCACATGATTTTCTTTCTTAATGAACTTGCTAATACAGTATCAGAGGAGTGTGTTTGTGCTGGTCCAAAACCCTGACGAACTGCAGTGTTGCCTGAGAAAGCTGAGCCACAGTCCCAGGACTTTGCCGGTGAGACGTTGTGAGACGTTGTGAGACGTTGTGAGACGTTGTGAGACGTTGTGAGACGTTTGGGAGATGTTTGGGAGATGTTTGGGGATGGTGGGAGATGTTTGGAGATGGTGAGAGATGGTGGGAGATGGTGGGAGATGTTTGGTAGAAGTGGAGAGTTGTTTGAGGCACTTTGGTCCACAGTGGAATGTGAAGTGAAGACATCTGCTGTACATGTGGAATCATTCACAGAGTCTGGTGCTGTGCAGTGAGACACAGATTGACGCTGCTGCATTGTGCTCGAGTACTTGGCCGTGTCGTACTGCGCAGTAGTACTAGTAGTAGTAGTAGTAGTAGTAGTAGTGTGTACTCAGAGCTCGGTGTCCTTGTACTTCCCCGTGTTGTGGTAGCCCCTCCTGTCCTGCTGGCTGAGCTGTCGGCGGTACTCGGCCTCGTCGTCTTCAGAGTAGGAGGGTCGTGGGGAGGTGTGTGAGTCGGGGTTGGAGCTGGATCTGTCCAACACAGGAGAAGAAGACGTAAGTGTCCACTGTCCAGTCATGCAATCATTTGTACCACGTGCTTTAACGCTGCCCTCTAGAGGTCACTTATTTATTACCCTGGAGACAAGTAATAGACACTACAAAAGTATTTATTTATTACTATGAATGAAAGATAAGAGTCTAAACTACACTGGGGCATTTAAGGGAAAGCGACACATTTCCATGAGACCAGCAGGTGGCAGCAGACCCTCAGTGCACTTGGAAAACTATAGTCCCAAAACTACACCCGTCTCCACCGCAGCAGCAGAACCATCGGTGTCCTCAGTCACTTCACCTCTTACCAAATCTCTTCCTACGTCTCTGTTTATCCACTCACTTCCCTCCCGTGTCACTTGTGTGTGTATCTGTGAGTCCAGTTCAGATGTACAGTGTTAAACCTGTGCACGGACTGACCCGATGGGCTGTGGCCGGCTCACGTTGGGTTTGGGCTTCACAGGGATGGCATAGATGTCTGGGTGCTTCTGAGCAATCTCCAGCTGAAAACACAGGAACACAAACATGACAAACTATGAGGAGGATAAGGTCAGGAGGGACACAAGTCCACATGTTCAGGGCTCACTCTCTTGTTACTGTTGTGTTATTCTCCTCATACTAATTCCTCTTGCTGTACAAGTTTTAAATGGGTCACAGCAGCAGATTTCAAAGCTTGAGGATTTTGTAAATATTTTAGAAGGCAAATACTGATATGGCAACAAAGGAATCACAGTGTCATTTTATCATATTGATCAATCTCTATTGATTCTACTCAAAAACATAAAAACATGACTCAGTATGTTGATTTCATGAACAGAAAAAATATAGATCTTTAATCAGTGTCATTTCACCCAAAAATCAGCCCAAGTTCTTCCTCCAAACTCTGCTCCAAACCTCATGCTTTCACTGACAGAACTGACCATTAGACGTGATTAAGTCACTGCCCCGCCCTGGCAATAGTACATCCAACATAAGCACACTTCATACACATGAGAGTATTTTCTTGAGCAGTTCTGTATTCAAATCTATCACAGCACAGCACAGGAGCCGGCACGGAGGAAGTAGTACTGTACACTGAGCTGCAGTTGCTGTAGCTCTGCACTGCCCCCTGCTGTAGATGACTGGAGCACTCACCCGTGCGTTCTCTGCCTCCTGCAGCTCCAGGAGCCTCTGAGCTCGGGCCAAGTGGTCCATCTTCTCAAAGGCCTGGATCTGTAGCCAAAACAAACCCGGGTAAGTACAGGTCAGGACTGACACTCGTGGGAGGGTCATGTGATGTCATGATTCATGAGCAAAGTGTTTAGGCAAAGGGCTGCTACTGCACAATGAACAGTGAGTCTGCATAGTGTAATTTATTATTTGTATGACTTATTGCACAATTGCAGAGCTAAGGTCATAAGGTTGAATGCAAGACTCCAGCTGTTTCTTCCATGGAGCCTGGTGAGGACAGGAAATGACGGGGCAGTGAATGGAAACCAAACAGACGGATAATGAGCACATTCCACAGTCCACATGTTTACCTGGTGATTAGCACACCTCTAGTGTGAGAAGCACAGAAGAAGAAGAGGAAACACAGCAGGAAGTTACTAAAAGATCCCAGCACACAACCAAAGAGAACAGTGATACAGGCAGAGGGACAGGAGCCTCCATTTTAGGATTCTAATCCCAAAGACCCAGTATTCCCAGTATTCCCATCTGCAACAGGCCCACATCAACTCTATACTTTTGTCTGAAAGCTTACTTTTGGGCCTGGTTTGGTTACACTTTTGATTCTTACAGTAAAACATGTCATTTAAAAAAAATCATTTGTGCCATTTTATTCATTGTTTTATGTTTATGTATTTACCGTTACAGTGTACAGATTACAGAGTTACTAATAAAAACCATCACCAGGCCTTGGAATGAGCTTTCAAATGCATATAAATGAGATACTCTACCCACACCTTATTTAATCCTACCTGCACCTTGTATATTATATTTTATTACATTTTTATTATATCTGTATTTTATTATATTTTAACTATAGTGTTTACTTATTTCCCTTGTATTTGCAAACACTTTTTTAACAGTACTATTTATTGTATGCTATTAGTACTTGAATATCTTAGCGAGTCTATGGTTCTCTCATCATAAGCATTTCATTGCACTGTAAACCTTGTGTTGAAACCTGCATATGACAAATAAACAATCTTGAATCTTTTGAATCTTAATGACCAAGAGACACTGTTGCTGCATTTAGAGCTGTGGTTCTCAAACTTCTCACCAAGTACCACTGAGGATAATACTGAACTTTGTGAGTTCCACCAGATCTAAACCCTGACCTAACTCAGGCTAACGATGGTCTAAAATTAGAATGGACTCAATTGAATTCAATACAAAAACCATTCATAGATGTGTATCTAAAGAGAGAAAAGACTCAAAGTGCAGTGTGTAGTCCCCGTGGCACATGTACCACACTTTATAAACTATATGTGTTATTGGTATAACAGAGGGCCCTTGACGTGACCAGAAGGGTGACTCACCTTTCCCAGGAAGGACTTGTTGGCAGGGTCTTCCTCCTCCTGCTTGGGCTTGGGGCTGAGCTCTGGAGGAGGCTGGAGTGGGCGGAGGGTGCTGGGGGGTTTGAGGGCCACAGGAGGGGGCAGGGGCCTCTGTGCTGCTGTGTCACTGCTGATGGTGCTGCTGGAGTGAGAGTCAAAGCTCCGCGACGAGTCTGTGCGACCCTGAGAGCGCACCTGCACCACAGGACACACAACATCATCACACACTCGTGTGTACCAAGAGGATTACTTTGACTATGTCCATGTACTTCGAACATAAAGCCACAGTATGTCGCCTTTTGGTCCAGACTTATATAGACTTTATATAGCTCCATGGATAATGTTCTGAAGTATGGGTTGAACTTTCATGCAAGATGTGCCACCTCCAGAGAAGTTCCGTGCTGTATTATTGTTTGTTGAGTATTGTTCTGGATCTCTACTTGACATAAAGGAGCCGTCATGTTTAGGAATGCCTTTGTGGCGACCGCTGTGATAGTGGCTTCTTCAAAGAACAATGGCAGTAATACTGGGCACCAGTGAGATGGTGGGTGTGAGGTGGGTGTGAAGAGGGCACGAGGTGTGAGGAGGCTGAGGGCAGTGCACGCTCACCTTCGGGGGTTCAGGGACAAATGAAGGGGGAGGACTGGGCTCTCGGTGGAGCACCTCTCTGCTGCCTGACATCTTGATGCGTGTTCGAGGCTCAGGACGCTGCACACAAACACAGCACACACACATGACACACCGCAGAATACACACAAACACAGCACACACACATGACACACCACAGAACACACACAAACACAGCACACACACAAACACAGCACACACACATGACACATCACAGAACACACACAAACAGTCCAGTCACAGAGGGCCATGCAGGGGTCTGAGGTGCAGAGGAGTGGAGGATGGATGGTTTGCTTCAGTTGACATAGATACTTAAGTGGGAGTGTGACACTTGTATAGAGTATTCACTGCTAACACACCATATATTTACATCACCGTATTACCTTTTGTTCTTTTGAAAGTGTTATATTATGAAAATGCTATATTCAAAGTTACACTTGTGTTTTTAACACTCTGAGACCCCTCTATTCTCACCATCACAACACAATCAGCATCCATAATAAAACTACTGCACATCACATCAGGTTTGTGAAGTTGTAGTGTATTGTTTTGTATCATGTTCTTGTATATTTATGGAACACTGTTGTAGGAGCATGGATCATGTAGACTTATGGGCGGGGCCTTGTACAGACTCATACTGCTAACTGTAATGAGGGTTTGAATAGGGCCTGAGAGAGATTGTTAGATTACTCAAACATCCATGAATGACGTCTAAAACCTCTTCAGGCAGGTTTTTGATGAGGAAACGAAGTGATAACATACATGGTAGAAAGCTCCAGAAAGATGAATTTGCATGATGCCCCTCTTTAAGAAAAGAACAAGCCATTGCAGAAGTTGTTTCTGATCTTATTTTCCCTGTGACAAAAGGGGAGTGAGTGTGAGCAGGTGAGTGAGTGTGAGCAGGTAAGTGAGTGTGAGTGGGTGTGTGTGAGCAGGAGAGTGTGAGCAGGTGAGTGAGTGTGAGCAGGTGAGTGAGTGTGAGCAGGTGAGTGAGTGTGAGCGGGAGAGTGTGAGCAGGTGAGTGTGAGCAGGTGAGTGAGTGTGAGCAGGTGAGTGTGAGCAGGGGAGTGTGAGCAGGTGAGTGAGTGTGAGCAGGTGAGTGTGAGCAGGTGAGTGAGTGTGAGTGGGTGTGTGTGAGCAGGTGAGTGTGAGCAGGTGAGTGAGTGTGAGCAGGTGAGTGTGAGCAGGTGAGTGTGAGCAGGTGAGTGTGAGCAGGTGAGTGTGAGCAGGGGAGTGTGAGCAGGTGAGTGTGAGCAGGTGAGTGTGAGCAGGTGAGTGTGAGGAGGTGAGTGTGAGCAGGTGAGTGTGTGTGAGCAGGAGAGTGTGAGCAGGTGAGTGAGTGTGAGCAGGTGAGTGAGTGTGAGCAGGTGAGTGTGAGCAGAGGAGTGTGAGCAGGGGAGTGAGTGTGAGCAGGTGAGTGAGTGTGAGCAGGTGAGTGAGTGTGAGCAGGAGAGTGTGAGCAGGAGAGTGTGAGCAGGAGAGTGTGAGCAGATGAGTGAGTGTGAACAGGTGAGTGTGAGCAGGAGAGTGTGAGCAGGTGAGTGTGAGCAGGAGAGTGTGAGCAGGGGAGTGTGAGCAGGTGAGTGTGAGCAGGTGAGTGAGTGTGAGCAGGTGAGTGAGTGTGAGCAGGTGAGTGAGTGTGAGCAGGTGAGTGTAAGCAGGTGAGTGAGTGTGAGCAGGTGAGTGTGAGCAGGAGAGTGTGAGCAGGGGAGTGTGAGCAGGAGAGTGTGAGCAGGGGAGTGTGAGCAGATGAGTGAGTGTGAGCAGGGGAGTGTGAGCAGGAGAGTGTGAGCAGGGGAGTGTGAGCAGAGGAGTGTGAGCAGGGGAGTGAGTGTGAGCAGGTGAGTGAGTGTGAGCAGGTGAGTGAGTGTGAGCGGGAGAGTGTGAGCAGGTGAGTGTGAGCAGGTGAGTGTGAGCAGGTGAGTGAGTGTGAGCAGGTGAGTGTGAGCAGGTGAGTGAGTGTGAGTGGGTGTGTGTGAGCAGGTGAGTGTGAGCAGGTGAGTGAGTGTGAGCAGGTGAGTGTGAGCAGGTGAGTGAGTGTGAGTGGGTGTGTGTGTGAGCAGGTGAGTGTGAGCAGGTGAGTGTGAGCAGATGAGTGAGTGTGTGTGAGCAGGTGAGTGAGTGTGAGCAGGTGAGTGCGTGTGAGTGGGTGTGTGTGAGCAGGTGAGTGAGTGTGAGCAGGTGAGTGTGAGCAGGTGAGTGAGTGTGAGCGGGTGAGTGAGTGTGAGTGGGTGTGTGTGTGCAGCAGGTGAGTGTGAGCAGGTGAGTGAATGTGAGCAGGTGAGTGTGAGCAGGTGAGTGTGAGCAGGGGAGTGTGAGCAGGGGAGTGAGTGTGAGCAGGGGAGTGTGAGCAGAGGAGTGTGAGCAGGGGAGTGAGTGTGAGCAGGTGTGTGAGCATGGGAGTGAGTGTGAGCAGGTGTGTGAGCAGGTGTGTGAGTGGAGGTGCACACTCACCTCCTCGGGCAGTACGGGCTCAGAGGAGCGGCCTATCGCAGACACAGGCTGAGGCTCCTCCATAGGCTCGTCCAGCTCGTTGTCTGTATAAGCCCCGCCCTCATCCGCCGTGTCATCGTAATCACTGGTCAGACGGCTGTCCATGCTCAGGTAGTCTGCACTCATGGCCGACAGGTAGGACATGCGGTCGTCATGGAGATCCAGGTCCTCCTCGGAGCCGTCCAGCTGGAGACAGGGTGGAGGATTAACTTGACTTTATGTTGTGTGTGGGTGGCACCACAATGTTCGAATATAATCTATATTTCTAATATCTGTCTGTCATTTGTCTATTTGAGCTCAAATATCTACAAGTCTCATTTGGAGAATAAATAGAAACAGAGCAAAAACTCTGACCATCAGTTAATGATTCCAACACATTCCAGTATTTGAAAACAACTAATTCTCATGTGTCTAATCAATAACTGTGATGTAACTGTAAAAATGAAAAAGTTAGATGTAGTGGTTGTCTATGTGACACTGACTTGATAAAGCTGGTCACATACTAGAAGAATGGTCATTTATTAAGACAGTGTGACTTTGGTCATGTGTCAATAACGGTGATCTTCTCCTCACAATAATAATGTGACTGTAAAAGTGAATCCTGTGACATTCCCACATGTATGAACAGCAATAGTCTTGATGCTCTTTTCATCTGAATGTCTTTATAGTTGTTTCTGGTTTGGGTGGCTCATTCTAAACCCAGGATGAGGTGCTCACCTTGCTCTCACACACCCACACAGCTCTCTCCTGCTGCTCTCTGATCGAGTCCTTCACACTGCCGTACCACGCGTCATTGGCACTGTTCAGGTCAATGGTGTCTGCAACACAGTTTGATGATTAGACAGCAGCAGATGTTTGATTTGACTGCTTGGGTGAGAGGGACAGTGCAAGTTGTGGGTACTATGAGCCGTATGGAGACAGACCAGTGAAGAGGTGTGAGCAGGTCTTCTTCAGCTTCACAGCCTGGTCGTAGAGCTTGCGGGCGCTGCGGTTGGATCCTGGTACCAGGCGGTTCCTCATGGTCTTGACGCCCTGTTTGCTGTCCGGATTGAGGAACACCACGATGGGGTACCACTGGGTATAGTTCAGGGTATCCACAGCTTTGGGAGTCACATCCAGCAGAGCGTGCTGGTCCTGTACACCACAAAGGTTACATGGTGAAGAAAGGCAGAATTATAGAAATATCACATTTTAATGTTACAATTATTAACGTGTTGAGAGGATGAGAAGAAAAAGTTGAATCCAGTTAATTCACTTTTTGTTTAGGTTTTATACATGACCTCGTAAATCAAACTAAAAGTTCCATGCTGGTTTAATCTCTTTGTATGTAGTATAGAGTATAGAGTATTTATACATTTAGAACCGTGCCAGAGCCTTAACCTGCAGATAGACACATCCACGTTTGTCTCATTCTCAGTATAGGGACAGTCCATGCCTCATGTGAAAGCTCAGAACCTCCAGAATTCCCATTCAGATCAGAGAAAGTGCTTTTTCCAATTGGTAACTCAAATGTGAGACTTATGTGAAGATCATTCTGCTTTCTGATAGGATATCATTTTGAGAACCAAAATGACAATTGTAATCAGCAAACAGTATTTGTATAGAGTAGTATTTGATTTGAGCATGTCTTAAATGAAGACTTCACTACGTAATGATTATCATACTCTTTACCTGTTCAATGATCTGTCGGATGGTGTTTAGCCTCACAACACCTGATGACTTTTCACTTCCAGCATCTTTGGGCTCAGTTTCTGCAAAAATAAAATATCAATTAACAGAAAGGACAAAATGAACATTGGGTAAATATGAAATATTCCATATTTGATTCTGTCAGTATAAATTGTCCCACAGCACTAGACCACACAGAGCAGATGAGAGGGACGTACTTGCAATGACAAACTCATTGGGTAAATCTGTGGCCAGTTTGTTGTTCACAGCATCAGAAATAGGCCCAAAGATGACCACGGGCCTCCTGAACCCAGCTGAAATGGAAACAGTAACATGAGTATATGTATACATAAGGCTTATAGTTGTCATGTAGTACTTGTGTGTGTGGTACCTTCCCGCAGCACCACTCTCTCGTAGGCGGGGAAGCGTGTGGCGACAGGTGTGGCGCTCAGGTCCTCCCGGCTCTTGCGCAGGTCCTTCTTCTTGGCTGCCCTTTGACCCCGGAGCCTCCAGAAATCCCCCCGGTCGTTTCCAGAGGCGGCTCGAGCTGCGTTCTGGACATTGGCCATCTGATCAGCCCTAAACAAACAGCCAGGTGGTTAGGTGGACTTTTCTATTACACTGGGAGGCCTAGTGTGTCCAATCACATTTCAATTAACAAAATATCCCTGTGTCCCCCATGTGGTCTTATTCTGTCTACAACCTGCTAACCCTGTTGTTCAGCGTACGTTTAGTTTCAATACACACATACTCAAATGGATGAGACTTCAGTATTGGCTGTACAGTTTATTTAAAGGAACAGTACGTAGCCTGTCCCATTACCATTTTAAGAGGTACTAAAATCACAAATGAACCTGGGTTGCCAGTGTCATTGGCTGAAGGTGCTGGGGTTTAGGTAGTGATGACTCACATCAAAAAAAGATATATATATAAATTATATTTGTGGATTAGGATTATCAAGTATCGAAAATCATATACTAATTGATAATAAGACTAGAATGATCAGAACAATTATAAGAGCACATAGACTAGAATACACACATGGAGCACTGTGGAACCTACCTGCACTACTGAGGGAGTACACACACACACACACATAAGGACATATGGGAATAGAGTAGAAAGTACTACCATTTAATATAGCTTGTCAGTGTGATCAAACTCTATACTGTATATACTGTATATGGATATAGTATGGAGACAGCTTTAATGTGGACTATGAGAGTGCTGTGGTGGAGGGGCTGGGTGCAGACCTGCTCTTGTTGGGGATGATGCCTTTCTCCAGCAGCTGGTTGTTCTTGTCTGTGCGGATGGCCAGCCAGTGGCCCAGCTTCCCGTCGTACAGGGTGTCAGTCACTTTGAAGATCTCCCCTCTGATGAAGGGCAGACTCTGAGGAGCCTCCTTCTCATACTCAAAGTGTGTTCTGATGAAGAAGGAGTCGCCCCGGCCGGACGCCAGAATGTCCTCATACACTGAAAATAAACAGTAGGCTTCAGTTCACGTCAATATGGTTTGCACATTTGTCTAATCATGACTTTATTTTAGTGGGATATATCAAGTGGGAAATGTTTATCATAGTTTTACAGAGTAAACTGTCAACTAGACAGAAGTTTAAGAGTGAAGACATTTCAGCATTCATGTGGCTTCAAGTGGCTTCTTCAGTTCTGTTCAAGTGCTGGTGAGACACTGCCTTATAGGGGTTACACATATAGGGATTAGACATTTGAGTTTTACATCAGTTAAGTGGTGTAGTTTTAAAAGGAAACCCCTCTACAAAATGGCATCAAAAATACAGAGAGAATTTCAGTTTGTCACATGTGCTGCTCGTGTCCAACCAGGAAGTACAGTTATAAATATCATTAAAATAGTCAAACTAGGACAAGGCTCTACAGTGCGGGCATTTCACTCGCATATGCGAGCAAATATTTCGGCATGTGAAAACAAAACAGTTGCACCAGTGCGAGTGCTTCTGCAGCCACAATAAGGAGAGCAGCGCACAGACGTAATGTGTCAAACATTAGGGGCAAACTCACACTAGGAATTGCGCCCAAGCCTGGATTGCTCCTAAAGCGCGGCATGCTTGCCCAGCGTGAGCGCAACCAAACCGCAGACACTGTGCGGCGCGTCACCGCGTGCACTGCCAGCGCACAGCTTGTCCACAGCGCCACCCTCAAGTACCAGCCTGCATCACAGGGCAGGTTAAACATCCCACCTGTCCATCTGCCTCATGTCAATGCGCCACTCCTCGCCTTTTCATGCTCTCACTCCTCCCCACATATAGCACACTGATGCTCCCTCCTCAATAAGCGCTGATTAGAAGAGCAGGACAAAACGCGAAGCAAAAACAAATTTTCTGTCAGTGTCCGCACAGAGCAGGCGATAAAATGCCAAATGAATCTGTCACAATGTGCGTTTGGTGTGGTAAATGTGCAGAGGCTAAATACCTCTGTTAAAACCAGTAAGAGAAAAGAAACTCCAGGAATTTGAAAATAGAGGTTTAAGAATTCTACCCACTTTATTCACTTTGAAGTAGTTTTCTGTAAAGTGCCACTGGAGGTTCTCTTAAAGAGGAGTTTCTCAAACTATGGGTGAGGGTCCAAAAAGGGGCGGAGTGTTTAAGTGCAGTACAATTTGCTTGGCTTATTTTAAGTCTAAATGAATATTAATCAGATAAAATGGAGATGGACTGATTAAAAACACTGCAATCATGCAAGAAAAGTAGTCATAATTCTTTTGTTTTTTTGTATAAAATTTATTCAAATAAGTGTGTTGGTCTGCACTGTAATAAACGTTCAAAATGAAAACCTACTTGTGCCCCCATTTTTTTCTGTGCTCCTAAAATTCTTAACTTAGGGGCCCGTGTGCTCCTGAAAAAAAAAGTTAGCATAGAGCCCTGAACTAAGAAAACTAGTTTTTAAGAGAAGTAGGGTAGTTTCATGTTAACTGTGAACTTCTTATTCTAAGCTGTATGCAAAAGGGATCTTCTTTCTGCTGTTATTTGTCCCAGAAAAATACCTTCAGGTTTGCTCTGAGCCAAGATGGTAACTTCCTCTCCTTTGGGAATCTCTAACAGGTAGAGCACAGCATCCTCTCGTACCATCCCTCTGAAGTCCACGCTGTTCACCTGCACAAACATATCACACATCAAACCTCCATGTCCATAGAAAACTATAAGAACAGAGAAGAGAGCCCTGGGGCCGAGCAGCCTGACCATCATGATCTGGTCCCCCATGCGCAGCCCCTCCTGCTCGGCTGCGCTGTCCTCCTGCACTCCTGCGATGAAGATGCCCACGTCATTGCCTCCTGCCAGCCTCATACCCACACTGTCTCCTTTGATGAAGCGCACCATCACCGTGTTGGGTCTGTCCACACACAAACATGATGCTGTCATGAGGCACTGTGCACCAACACAGCTCAAGATAATCTTCATTTTACAGGTGCACTGTGTCATTTGCTTGGATGAGGGCACAGCCCTGCTTGCATAGAGATGTTAATGTTATGCCTGGAATCTTTCACAGTATGGAAATAAACTTTGAGACAACTCGAGAGGCAGTGTAGCTAAAAGTGCAGCTTTGCAAGAACATCATCCCTCACCCATAGATGTCCTGTTCCTCTGCACTGGCCTTCAGAGGCACTTTGGCCACAGCACGAACCTTTGGAGCAATGACTGAAACACAGAAACACACCTTTTACACACTGAGTTCACACTTAGACTTGGTTTAGTCCTGTTTTATGGTCATGTTGCAGTCATGGTCGAGTATCCATCGAGTCCCAGCTTTGATGTGGTGTGTAACCCAGTATAACATTGTACCTGGAGGCGTGTCTGCTCGAGGCTCCTCTCTCTCTGCCGGTACAGGGGCTTTGTCATCAGGAGGTCGGAACGGCGTCGCCATGGCACCCATTTTGGCCAGTCTGTTGGCCGGCTCCTCTCTGTAAAACAGATCAACGCATCCACGAATGCTCAGGTGAAAAAACTTTTCTAAACCTACAGTCAAGTGTCATGAGAGATAAATGATAAAAAATATGTAATGCCAGTCCTGTTTGACTAATACCATAGATCATTACAGGCTCCATATGTATGCTTAATTTTTACTCTGATTCTAATCAAAGGCTCTGTACCAAACCTTTTCCCGTGGTAATACAGTAAAAAACCTTTTAAGAATCTTTAGGTGTAACTGAGAAATATTGGTCCACTGCACGTTGCCTGAAAGGTATAAATAACAATTAAACTTACATACAAATGTGTTTCGATATGAATTTCCTACAGAAAAGTAATACAGAATCTATCAGTGCCACTTAAGAGTCATAATTCAAATAGTCAAATTTCTTCTTCCAAAGTCTTGTCTCTGCTCCAATCCACAGTCTTTTAGTGAGACGATCGGCTGCAGACAGCTCCATTAAAAAGACCCTGAGCCCTGATGTTAGAAATGAGTGAATCTTTATCTCTCCATCACAGTACAGTCAGAGTTTGAATTCCTTCATGTAAAGGTCTGACGAACCAGTGGTGTGGAAGGAGCCAGGCTGCCTGATTGACTCTAGTTTAAGTGTAGTGTGTGGTGTACCTGGGCTTGTCCCGCAGCCGCTCGTTGGAGGAGTGCGAGGACAGGTCTGAGTGCTGCCCCCTCCTGTCGTCCTGTGGGGAATACGAGCGGTACGACTCGATCTCAGAGATATCTGCAACACAACAGCACAAATGTCAACATGTGTCAGGTCTGCACTAACTACGACAATATGGGTGTGGATGGGCATCTGCATTAAAAGGTGCAGGGTGAGGTCATCTATGGAAGGGTTATTGTTTTATCTGGAATGTTCCACAG
Organism: Odontamblyopus rebecca; assembly: GCA_030686955.1. Classification (NCBI taxonomy): domain Eukaryota; kingdom Metazoa; phylum Chordata; class Actinopteri; order Gobiiformes; family Gobiidae; genus Odontamblyopus; species Odontamblyopus rebecca. The sequence continues at coordinate 13,532,301 of CM060653.1, read as the reverse complement.
TCAAACGTCACATGTCTGAACGATTACAGACCTGTGGCACTCACCTCCATCCTCGCCAAATGCCTGGAGAGACTGGTCATAAAACACATCAAAGCCGCTTTACCACCATCCCTGGATACACACCAGTTTGCATACAGAGAGAACCGGTCAACTGAGGACGCCGTGGCCACGGTGCTGCACACACTACTGGAGCACCTGGAGCACAAGAACACCTATGCACGGCTCCTCTTTGTAGACTACAGTTCAGCTTTTAACGCCATCTGGCCATACAAACTCCGGTCCAAACTCCACCAACTGGGACTCAACTCTGTGCAACTGGACTGTGGACTTTCTCACTAACCGTACACAGAATGTCAGAGTGGGCAAGAACACCTCCTCCACCCTTGTTGTCAACACCGGGGCCCCCCCAAGGGTGTGTTCTGAGCCCTCTGCTATACACTCTCTTCAGCCATGACTGCCTTGCCTCCTCCGCGTCCAATCTCATCGTTAAGTTCGCCGATGACACCACAGTGCTCGGTCTCATATCCAACAACGATGAGACTAACTAGGAGTGAGGTGCAACATCTAGAGTCATGGTGCCACGACAATAAATTGGTTTTAAACACTAAAAAGACCAAGGAGATTGTTGTGGATTTCCGCAGAAAAGGTCACAACAACCATCTACCTCTCCTCATTGGCAACGAGGCGGTGGAGAGGGTGAGCAGCTTTAAATTCCTGGGGGTAACTGTGACTGAGGACCTGTCCTGGGGCAATCACATCACCTCAGCCGCACGGAAGGCCCAACAGTGCCTTTACTACCTGAGGAAATTGAGGAGTGCCCACATTCCCAGATCTCTGATGTTGAACTTTTACAACTGTGCCATCAGCAGTGTTCTGACGTATGGATTTTTAGTGTGGTTCTCCAGCTGCACTAAGGCGGACCAGCAGGCACTCCAGCAGGTGGTGAAAGCAGCCGGTAGAATCATTGGAACAACTCTGCCAGAAATCAGCACCATCTACTCCACTCGCTGCCTGAGAAGAGTGCACAACATCCTGTGGGACCAACAGCACCCTGCGCACCACCTTTTTCACCTGCTGCCCTCAGGGAAAAGGTACAGGTCCATACAGGCCAGAACATCCAGACTGGCCAACAGTCTGTATCCACAGGCTGTGAGGCTCCTGAACTCTGCCCCTCTCCCCTCTCTGCCCCCCTCTCATGGACAATAACCACATCCAACTTTTTAATAGCATTGAACTGGTTTGCACTGTTGCATTATGTCACTATTCTCTCTCTCCCTTGCTCCCCTCTCTCCATAGACAATTGCCATATCACATTATATTACAATAACACTGAACTGGTTGCATTGTTGCACTTTGTCATAATTCTCAGGTCTCTGTCTGAATGTCCCTGCCTATGCACGTACTTGACATGCTCTCATGCTGCTACTATAAGAACTGTCTCATGTTGTACTGAGGTCACACTGGGTCAATGTTTACACTGGGTTAAGGGGTATTTATTATTATTTATGGGTTTGCACTTAACAATTGGGAAGTATGGATGCCCCAAACGCAATTTCGTTGTCCTTCTGTGACAATGACAATAAATACTTGAATCTTGCATCTACTGTATTACACCTGACCTGCATTTAATCAATTACAGATTTGTACTGAACAGTGAAAAGGTTCGCCTCTCCACAAACTTGCCCTGAAACATGGCTTGGTACAGTCACCTGCTTGTCACCATGGAGATAGAGAAGTTTAATGCCATATGTTGGAACATTCCAGGTAAAGTAGAAAAGAGCACCCATATCAGGGAAAATTACTTAATTAATTAAGATTATTATTAAAGTTCCTGTACTGAATTTATTCCCATGTATTTGCCCCAGGACAGATATACTGTGTTGTATAAGCAGCTCTTGAGGTCAAAATAAATCAGCATTTTGTTAATAATCAGGACAGGAGTGTACGTTAAGATGCTCTGAATGTTTAAGGGTAAGTGAAGAGTAACTTTGCACCACTGCAAACAGTTTAAAATAAACTAGTTCTGGTTTTAACTTTTTAAGATGGCAAAAATCAGATACAGCCCTTTTAATTTGAGTTTTTAATTGTTTATTAATTTACCCCTTTACACAACTATCTTATTTGACTTTATTTAGCATATGTCTCCTGGTCTCAAATTACACTAACATTTTAATTTCAAAACAAATGATTAACATGAAGGCTTAAGATGTGTGTGTTATTGTAAGTTTGGACTGCTGAAGCCAGAAGAGGTGGCAGACACACAATGGTCCCAAACTCTCCCATTACCCGAGCCACTGAGGAGATTTGGAGTTAATGACATTGTGTTTGCTCCAGCAGTGGGATTATGGGCTGGATTAGACACGCCGCCTGGAGCCAGTGTGAACACAAAAACACGAATGTGGGTCACCCCCCTCAACAATCCAGTCACACCGCTTCAGCTGCACAGACCAATCACAGCGCTCCCTCAGGTCATGTGACATCAAAACCAGGTATAAAAAACAAGGTGCCTCGAGATGGGACGCAGTATTAGGCCTACTGCTAAATGGTTTATAGAGGAGACGAAGGGAGTCTTTTAGATACGATTATGAGCCAGTACAAAAAGTATAGCCACATAATGTTGTTTCACAGTTCAGATTTTATTCATACAAATGGTAACGTTAAGAAAACAGGTGGAATATGAAGCCAGCGGAAGACGATTGCAATTCTTGTTAGATAAAGCACTTTGGCTCATTATGTATCTGCCGTTTCAAACAAGTTACAACATGTGGCCATTAGAATGCACTCTCCAGTCACTCCCTTCAGGCCTCCTCTGCTCTGATTGGACAAGCAGCTCAACAGTGACACAAAGTAAAGTTGAAACCAGGATCAGCACTCCTCTGTGGTTACCTCCTTAAATTTACCAAACTGCCTTTGAATCGTTGAAGAGGAAAGAAAAAAGACTGAACTAGCTCAAAAGCAGGACTAAAACCAGGTTATAAGAACTGCAGTAGCATCAAACTCAAGCCTAAACTGGGACTAGAAGTGAGAGATCTCGTAAAATTGGATATTTGCAAAATTAGAATGTTGAGTATTGGGGCTAGACGCAATTAGAAAATAACAAATGCTGCAATTTTTAAGCACTACAATTTCCTCCATAAACAACAATATCTCCTGTCCTATTCTGCATAAAGACAGCTTAGTTTAGGTCAGTACAAATATACTCTGCAATGTAATTCTTGTGCTACTTTGACAGTTCCCATTTCAGTCTGGACACATTTAAAACAGAACAGAATCCTATTGTTAAAACATAAATCACACATCTAAGTGCAATAACTCACATTTTTCCTAAAACGTGCAGCTTTCTTGAGCATAATCTATTTAAGACAAATTAAACTATTAAAATGACCTCAAAAAGCGATACAAACATCTCCTAACAAGGTTAAAGTGATATTTCTGCACTTTTGTGGTTAACTTTATGGTTCATTCAAGTTTTGTGCTGAACTTAAATCTCAAAAATATTGTTACCAAGATAATGCAGAAAAATATCAAGATAAATTTTTTTCATTCTTGTCCTTCCTTAACTATTCCAAGACTAAACCAGTTCTAATCCAGCACCAGATCTAAACTAACACCAGGATTCCCCAAGTACCACCAAAACAACAACAAGCAGAGTAAGAGCCACTGGAAAAATGGCAGTACTGCACTTCTATCCACAGCGACCTCTCAGCTGTGGTCAGTGGTGTGGTCAGTGGTGTGGTCAGTGCGCGTCCTCTCTGCTCTCACCGTCCAGCTCTGAGTCGCTGTCCGCCATGGGAGGCACTCGGATGAGGATCTGGCTGCGGTCCCTCTGCACCACCAGCTGCAGTTTGCCTCTGGACTTCTCAATCAGCTTCCCTGCGTCGCTCAGGGACAGGTTCTCCGTCACTGTGCCATTGATCTGAGACCGGATCCAAAAAGACATTTGTTAGGACTCACAATCAACTACTAATTATTACTACTATTTATTAGGCATGCAACAGTGTTTGATATATCGCATTAGCTCGATGCACACGTGTCCCTCCCCACGTGCTGTGTTGTCATTTATTTTGGTCCCTAACCCTAAGGAAAATGTCCTCCCAGCTGCAGCAAAACAGCTCCATCCAGACTGACTGCTCAAATAATCAAACTGAGGTGGGTTTTATCTTTCAATATTTTTTTTATTTTACGGTGATAGACCCAAAAATGACAAAGATTTTAACATTTAAATACTCATAGAATCACATTTGGCTTTATGTAACATCAAATGCGCTTGTATATGCACACGTGTTGTGACTCGCAATAAATGAAATCTTTTTCAGACTATCTAAGCTTTACTCAGAAAACATTCTGTTGAGATATTTTTATGTGATATAACATAGTTAAGTGTTCATAAAGAAGATGGGAGAGCGCTGTGAATGTATTAGGAGCAGGAGGGGCTACTGTCCGCCGCTGCTGCTGGAGACGAGGAGAGCAGCACTGTCAGAGACATCTGAACGCAGTGAGAGAAGAGCCACACGTCTTAAAGTCATCAAAATCAAATCAATATTGTGACCCATGTATTGAGATACGTATAGAATTATGGGAAAAGTGTATTGTTGCATCCCTACTATTTATATATTTAGTGTAACTTAAACTAATACATAAGATTGTTAAAAATGTGGAAATGGGTAATTCATGGACTAAAAGTTGTGCATTTAAGTGGAGTGTTCAGAAACTAGGCACAATGATAAAGTGGGTCTAAAAAGTCTAAGCACCCTCCTGAGAGTCTGTCACCTTCAGAATGATGTCGCCCTCCTGCAGGTTTCCGTCTCGATTGGCCAGTCCAGTGCTGGTCATCTCTTTGATGAACAGCTGGCTGCCCAGACGAAGTCCATACTCTGAAAGCCACGGGACACAGCGCTTAGAGCTACAGTGATTACAGTGATTCTGAGTGCTCAGGCAAGACCAAGTCACGGAACAAAGAAACAATACAGATAATACAAGGCCAGATATGTTTCTGGAGAGGGAACAACAATACAACATGGATAAATACTATGGTAGGATAAAACACAATTTTCACAAGATAAGACAAGATACAAGATTTTGTCCATGAGAATGAGACAAGGCAAGATTTTAACATGAATACTAATAAATGATTATGGGGCTCAGATTTATTTACTTTATTTAACAAATGTCATTGTAGCACAGTTTTTTGGAACTACAGCTCTAATCTGCCAGAACTCTTTTTTTCCCCAATCCAATCCTAAACACATGTGTGCATGTGGTCATTTTGTCTCATGAGATCTTGTTCCATCCCTACTAAAAGCTGTGATGATGTCCTTCCAGAAGCAGAATGTGTAATGCTGCACTCATGACAGTCTAGTTAATGTACAGAACTGGTGGTGCAGGCACATGGGACTGACCTTCGTTGGGCCTGTTCTTGAGCAGGAGCACGTTGAGTGGTTTCTCCAGAGGCTCGTGCTCCCGTGGCGGTGGGCGGGGCAGAGGGATGGGCAGGGGGGGCGGGGAGGGGGAGCGGTCCAGTCTCTCTCTGCTGGGGGCGCGGCCTCTGATGGGGCTGGGGGCACGGCCTCTGACAGGGCTGGGGCTGTCCCGCCTGTAGCGCCCCCTGTCCGGGCTCTCTCTGTCTAATGCTCGGTCACTGCGGAAACGCCTGTCCGGGCTGTGATCCCGGTCGTCACGGTAACGTCTGTCGGGGCTGTAGTCTCGGTCCAGGGTGCGCTCGCTTCGGTAACGCCGGTCTGGGCTGTAGTCTCTGTATCTTCTGTCAGGACAGGAAACACTTATATTCACACAACGCACTTTCTGTTTACCATTTTCTACAGTGTACATATGAACTGAAGAATCAAATATGATGCAAGTAAAGTAAACAATGAAATGGTAATTAACTCCAAATATGTTCTACATTGTAGATTCAAATTCATCACAGTAGCCACCCTATAGTTTGTCAAATGCGCTAGAAACCCTTGGCTTTCTCTCAATGACTCTGAAATGGATTTCACTTCACAGGTGTGTCTTTCCAGCGTGCATTAGTGGAAAGAGTGTGCAAAGCAGTGATCAACGCAAATTTGGAGAATTTCAAAACCTGCATGGAGTAGGGTTGTAATGGTCCACAAAAATCACGGTTCCATACGTGCCTCGGTTTCAACACAGTTCAGTTCATTTTCAGTACAGTGTGGGAGCAAAATGCAAAAATGCAGCACTTCTTTCTCCCCAAAAGACCCCTCACCTTGTGTATGTGATACAGCACAATACTGAATGGTCAGGTAAATAGTAAACAAACCGTGAAAATCATTACTATTAATAAGAACTAATAATGTAATTATAACTATTCTAATTATAATTGTTTAGGTCTGGTTCAGACCTGGTTCAGATCTGGTTAAGACCTGGTTCAGACCCGTTTCAGTCCTGGTTTGGATCTGGTTCAGTCAACAGGTGCGCCTGGAGCACTCGGGGGCTGAGACAGCGCAGCTGATCCCCTGACACACAGCCGCCTGCACCTCACCTTCCCGGGGCTGCAGCGAGGTGCGGGCGGCTGTGCGCTTTACAGCTCCTCTCGCCTCGATCTCGCCGTTTCCTGTAGCTGTGGGATCAACAGCCAGCGACAACTCGAGGGAATCCCCCCTGCACCGAGCGGCCGTCCTTTTCCCCTCTGCGTTAGACAACATCACTCTGATGAATGGCTTGCTCGTGCTAATTCAACGCGCTCTAACTCGACTACTCTGTATAGAAGCATGACAAAATTCTGAGTCGAGGATGTAGTATTCTGTCTGCATGTAGTGCAGGGGAGCTGAATGAAATATGACTCCCTATTTGACAAAATCAGCCATTTCATTCAGAGCGGCATCTTGCCGACTTAAGTCGGCACAAATTGCGCAAACTCACTCGTGCACAACCCTGCACCAAACTGAATGTCCAGTACGGATACATGTACCGTTACACCCCTAGTATGGAGTCATTTCATACTTTTTGTTTCCTCCAGTCCATAGAGGACATAGATGATAGAAATGCTATAGCACCCTCCCCAGGTCGTGGCACACACCTGCGCTCTGGGCTGTAGTCTCGGTCCAGAGCGTGGTCACTGCGGTACCTCCGGTCAGGGCTGCGCTCAGGTTCCAGAGTGCGCCCCCTGCTGCCGTCTCTCCTGTAGGGCCGCTCGTCCCCCAGGTCCCTCTCTGTGCTGCGTCCTCGTTCGTTGTCTCTGTCGTGGGTCTGGTAGCCGGAGTCACGGTCCCGGTAGTCCCTGTCAGGGGCCTGGTCGTGTCCGCTGTAGACACTCCGGCGGTCCCCGTCGTAGGGGTAGTCCTCTGTGTAGTCTGTGCTGAAGACTCGGTCGTCTGGAGACGGAGGGCGATTCAACATGTTCACAGGGACTTTACGAGGACGCTTCACCGTCTGGGACAGACACACACATGGTTAGAATCATGTACACACCTCCATCTGGGTCTAACAATTGTCTGCACACACTCTGGCTCCTCGTTTAGTCAGATCCTAAAAAACATCACAACTGAATACTTTTTGAGAACATTTTCACTGTTATCGTTGCTCCTTTAGTTGGGCATTCCTGCAGTCACCGAAAGTGCACAAAACATCAAGGGCTAAATTAGCGCTGGTCAGATACAGATTTTTTTCTCTTATGGAATTGCTGAAGATAGAGCTACTTTCAGTCTGCGATTTCAGGATAAGCCTGGATTTGTTAAGCAGCATTTATGGAATAGCCCTGATGCTTTCCAATAGTTTACCTGTGAGGCTTAGTAGAGGAATCAAATGGACTTACTATTTTGGCCACTTTGCCACATTTTCGGAGAGTCTGCACAGCAAAGGTGTGAACCACTCCATCCATGGGGATGGCATTCACTTGCACCACACGATCTTTCTCACTGAAACACACACACAATGCACTTTTTTCACACCAAGAGAACGATGGGCCAATAAACTCTGTTGGAGGATAATATGTCCAGTGAGGAAAGATTTCAGTGCCAAACTGGATTATTTCATAGACTCTTGAAAACTCACAAGAGCAGTCCGTCTGCGGGGCCTCCCTGTAGGACATCTGACACTACGATGGATGTCTCCCCTGTGTCTTCATTGGGGTTGTCCCGTCCACCGGACACTGCGATGCCAAAGCCCATCTTAGGATCCTGTTAAAGCAAAGACAAGAGCATCTTTACACACTTTCTTTAATGCTGACTCTCCACTCACTGTTTCTTCAAACGCTACATTCACCAATTACATGACCTGACTGTTCAGTAGCAAAACTTATTTCTTAGGTCTCCATCTCCAGTGTGGCCTCTGCACAGGTCCGAGAGGACAGAGAGGAGGACTGTCCAAGTGCTCACATTTAGACAGTCTCTATGGACTCTTCTATAGAACATCTGCAGAGCCTGTAGTTTAGACTTAGCTCTATGTATGTATATTCCCTGTACATATACTCCCTGTATGTCTACTCCCTGTATATATGTATACTCCCTGTATGTATGTATGCTCCCTGTATGTATGTATGCTCCCTGTATGTATGTATGCTCCCTGTATGTATATATGCTCCCTGTATGTATATATACTCCCTGTATGTATATATGCTCCCTGTATGTATATATACTCCCTGTATGTATGTATGATCCCTGTATGTATATATGCTCCCTGTATGTATATATGCTCCCTGTATGTATATATACTCCCTGTATGTATGTATGCTCCCTGTATGTATGTATACTCCCTGTATGTATGTATGCTCCCTGTATGTATGTATACTCCCTGTATGTATATATGCTCCCTGTATGTATATATGCTCCCTGTATGTATATATGCTCCCTGTATGTATATATACTCCCTGTATGTATGTATGCTCCCTGTATGTATGTATACTCCCTGTATGTATATACTCCCTGTATGTATAGTGTGCTCTGCTCTGTGCTGGGCTCTACCTGCTCCTCTGGGCTGATGAGATTAGAGCACAGATTGGATGGCCTGTCTTTATCCTCCATCTGCACTTAAAACATCAGCACAGCTCGAGGCCGGGCAGATGTCTCCCTCATACAGGAGCACAGCTCTTTTAAACCATGTGGATGGGACACTATAGAGCAGAGTGCCAACACAGGGACACTTCCTTCAGTCATTTCAAACTGAAGCACTTACGTCAGTATTGGCCCTCCTCACTATGATAGTGGGACAGCTCTCATTCAGAATAGTCTATGTACACAAACACTGATCATTATCCCATCTGTGGGTTAGGTCATTCCATTAGTGATCCTCTGATGTTTCACACCTGTGCAGCTTTGGGCATGGTGAATGAGGAAGAATAGGACAAAGTAATGTAGCAAAGACTAAACTGAATGTTTAAATGTTTAACACTGAAAGAATAATCAGATGAATTGATAGATGTCATCATGATGACTTAATGATCGCATTTAGTACACACCAAGGATCAGATCTAATTATTGGGTTATCTGTGTGGAGGAGTGTTTTAACTACAGCTTATACACAGCTTAACCCTTCACGCCAAATGTAAAGATGGTGAAGAAAATATAGCAATACTGTTGTAGACGAGCACACAGTCACACGCTATACATGTCAGTTATACATGATACAGTACGCTGTGAAGGCTGAGTCAGCAAAAAATATTCTCTCTGTGTCTCATATTCAGCTTTGTGAAAATTGTCCACAGCCATGGCCATACCAGCTTATCAAAGCCTGATCCTCTCAGATCTCAGAGGCTCAGCAGGGCCGGGCCTGGACAGTATTTGGAGGGAAGACACTGGGAATTCCAGGTGCCACAGTCGCAAAAACTGTTGTGTCCTTAGGCAAGGCACTTCACCCACATTGCCTAGTATGACAGTGGTGTGTGTGTGTGAGTGATGGTGTAGATTGGAGCCTCACTTCTGTCAGTCTGCCCCAGGGCAGCTGTGGCTACAGTAGTACCTGACAACCACTGAGTGTGGAGTGAATGAAGAATGAACTGTAAAGCACTTTGGGTGTCTCAAGGCGCTGTATAAATACAATGAATAACTAATAATTAAGAATAATTAATTAATTGTCAAAAGTAAAAGGAAAATGCAACAGATAAACATTTCAGGTTCCTCGATAGAAATGAATAAGGAAATAAATACATGCTATAGTCCAATAATATTTAATACTGATGGGTGCAGCTAAAATTAAAACCACTAATAGCAATTTCTTGGGTCTAGCTTTATTTTCTATATTTCATAACAAAGTGCAATAGAATAAACAGTCCATTGGTCCTTGAGTGTCAGTGTCAAAGTGCAGATTCTGGCAGATGAACCCCATAGGTCATGTTGGTGTTGCAGCCTCAGACTGTTGTGGTTACACTGTACAGTGATACGTCACATATAGAGCTCCACTAGTGAACTCACCCTCTGCAGTGTGACTGTGTACTGCTCCCACACCGTCTCCTCCATCACCGGGTTCTGTGGACACACACACACAACAGTCAGGTACAAACTAGGGCTAGAGACCTTTAGTCATTTAGCGATCTTAGTCAAGCAAAATGTGGATTAAAACACATACAAATACATTGTTTCCAATTACTTTTTTCTGCATTCCGTAAAATACCAAATAGTCACCGCTGCGTTTATTTGTTTCACTTAACAGACCAGGCGTTTATTTGAGACTAGGTGGTAATTTGGGGAAGGAGATTAATTCCTTCCTCACAAAAATCTTGCTCAGCAAAACTGGGTGTAAGGAAAAAATTTATTTGGTGCTATATCATGATACTTCATGGTATGATTCTCGCATCGATTCAAAATGCATCCGAATCAGTTTTTTAAAGTTATGTTCTTCATGAAAAAATCATAAGTTCCATTAACTGTTCTGATGATTTAATAATTAAACTAAACGTATTTCATCCAATTTAGGTCTCATGAAGGTGCACTCGACCATAATATTATACGTAATTATTGATAAATCACAATATATCGTCCTTTGTGTTACAGTATTGGGATATATCGTGATATATTGAATCGTAACAGGGATATCGTGATATGTATCGTATTGCCAGGCTAATCATTTAGGCAACTTTCTATACAGACGTAGGCAAGTTCATTTGAAATGTTACAACAAAATATCTACAGAGCGGAAAGTTTCCCACATTTGAAAATGACTCCTGAATTACAGAAAGTCACTCAAACCCTCCTGCAACATGCAGATATTTCTTTATCAAGTTAAAACAAAAGACAGACGCAGTGAGTGTGGAGCAGCAGAGTGAGAACATTCATCCACCGCATCAGGGCACAAGGAACCAGCAGTTTTTTCAGTGCTTATACTTTATGCAAATGAGTCATGTGGTTTTAAGTTTGGTTTGTGCAGAGACTATGCAAGCATCAGTCCTGCGTCCTGTTGTTGCAACATGACTTCTGTCTTCAGCACCAACATTAGACTCACCATTTATTTGGAACCAGCGCTTATTATCAGAATATACAAATATACACCTGCAACCGGCGTTTAAAGGGGACCTGGCTCTTATTTGGTATTTTACGGTAGTAGTTTTTGAATGAACTCCCCCTGCAGGTGTAGTCTTGTGAGTGCAGTTTGAGAAGATACACATATACTGTACATAAGTAATAGTTATGAGAGCTTTTGCCACGCCCCCTATTTTGTCGATCAGCAGCACGTCTTTAGTCCAACAAGGATTTCTTTATATTGGAGCTGTAGCCGACTAAATGTATAAAGTCATAAAAGACAGAAGGTGTGGATCACAGGGTTTGAGATGGGCTTACAAACCCCTGAGCTCCTTTTGCCCTGTGTTGGTCTCATCTTGGACCAGACCTTCTCAGACTCAGTAAATATGCAGCATGTCACATTTCCGCAGCTCATTCACAAAATTCCTCTCATCCAAAGCCCCCTTCTGCAGCAAAGCACCAGACTGTAGAGCTAATTAGCTTGCTTTGTGTCAAGCAACAAAGTTAATCAGAATTAGAAACAAAACTGGGTCAACTGTGGTGGAGAGGGATCCCCGTACTTCACCCACACTGGCCATTCCAGTCACAGTAATGAAACTGACACACAAAGACACAAAACAACATCTGTACAATCACCATCACCACCACAGTGTAAAGAATGAACTGATGAGGTAAAAGTAATAAAGAGAATGGAGAAAAGGACTGTCAAACACAGCAGTATCCATTAGCAACCACTCCGAAGGGTACTTTTATCACTAAACACTTTCTAAACAACAAACAAACAATGAACAATGCCACAGCTTCTCAAGGTAAAATATGAAGTGCTCCTAGAGAATCCTGGTGTCGAGAGGAGCAGGAGGAAGAAGAGGAGCAGGAGGAGGAAGAGGAGGTCCAGCCTGAGCCCTGAGCCTGTGTGGGGCAGGGCCAGCACACTCACAAGGCCCTGCAGGATGCGGATGGTCTTGACCGCGTGAGCCCATTTTCGGTGGAGGCTGAGGACCGTCTTCATGTCTCAGATGGTCTCCTCTGATGTCCCCTAGTGTCCCCTGGTGTCTCCTTTTGTCTCCCGGTGTCTCCCGGTCTCTCCTGGTGTCTCCCGGTCTCTGGTCTGGTCTCTGGGGGCAGTGGACTGCAGACCATGGCTGCACAGCTGGAGCACAGTCACAGCCCCGGCCTGAGCAGCTGCCCTGATGTAAGAGCGTGCTGGCCTACATTCACAAATCCCCCGCTCCTCACAGAGCTCACCCCAGCAGGACGGGAGGGTGGGAGGGGTCGGACCGCAGGTGGACCTGGGGCTTTAAGAATCAGAGCTTCCTATTAGAGCTGCTTTTGCTTACAGACATGTTTTCACACATTTCCAACAGAATGTGAAAATATGTGATTGTGGGGCCACATTGGCTCAGTGAGTACAGTAGGTCCCTCAACTCGAAGGTCCAAGGGTTGATTCCTACTTGGACCAAGGTCTGTCTTTGCCTCCATAGGCAAAACATTTTACTGGAGTGATGGTGGTCAGAGTCTGTGGGGCAGACAGCCTCGCTTCCATCAGCCTGCCCTAGGGCAGCTGTGGCCGGTCGCTGCAGTAGTATCTTACCACCGCAGAGTGTATAGAGTGTGGAGTGAATGAATAATGTGTACAGTGTCTACAGAGAGCAGCCTGTAAAGCACATTCAGTGTATGGGAAAAGAGTCAAACGTGTATGTGGCTCCTCTGCTCGTGTGCACATGTGGATGCACTTCCTCGAGGGCTTAGCATGTGGAGGAGGAGCTGGCATAAGGACTTACATAACCACACAGACTGCACACTCTAATGAGGGCACGGCATTCTGGGACAAAAACCCCCCCTGACCATCTACTAGTCAAGGAGGATTTTTTTTCCCAATCGGTCGACTAGTCCAGTGGTTGTTCCTGTTATACACTGAGACCTTAAATAACAACCAATTTAAAGACCAAAATACAGAGTGAAAACTGAAGGATTTTCTATAGAGCAGTGTTTGTCCAACTTCTCTTCTGATGTAGTCCACTTTTAGACCTGGTTTAGTCCCAGATTAGACATGGAATAGTCCTGTTATAGACCTGATTTAGATCTAGTGGTCAGATCTTTTCTTTGGTGGTACTTGCTGGTGTGAAAAGTTTAGAGAACCACTGAATTACAATTCTAATGTTGACTGATTAAATGTATTATTTTCAAGTCTGCTCGTCACAGTGAGTCCCTGAATGGTGGCAGTTCACACCAGCTGCATCATGGGGCCTGGCTCTGTGCACTGTGACTCAGACAGCACCTCAGGGAAGGACCTTTTTAGCTCACACTGCACAAGAGCTGTGATGGGACCTGACAGGACCGGCTCTTTATTGCTGTACACTCCTCCCACTACAATCGGGACTTTAATAATGAAATGAAAGATACAGATCCACATGTCGGCTGGACTATACTTCAGCCATTTGCTTTTTAGAATGTCTCGTTTTTATGCCATTATTAATACATTTATGTCATAAAAATTTGGGGAAATTTGTCAAAACGGACCCATACCTGCTGCAAAATTAGAGACAGGTCAATATTTTGACTTTTTTGCGTATCGGCTATTGGCCTGAAATCTGCAGCACAAGCGGATATTTTTTGGGCTGATGCCTAAATAATACAGACAAAGCTTTATTTGGACCTTACTCAGCTCTCCTAATGGTAAAAAGGCCTATGGGTTGGGTTTATAATAAATGAAAATGGTCAAATTTGAGGAAAATAATCTAAATCAGTCCTACATATCGGTCCATCTCTATTCAAAATACTGTCCAGGCGCCTTAGCTTCTCTGGATTCTTTTAGAACTGTAAAAACATGAAAAATAAAACATACATGCAGACAGGAGCATCACCCAAAATCTGCCCCCCATCCTAAACCCCAAACACTGCCGAATGGAGGAGTGCTCCCTGGGCCCCGTCACTCAAGGGCCACAGAGCATCAAAGGGACAACAGTGCACAGCAACGGAAATGTGATATGACTGCGCCCCCCACTGGCCACAAAGTACAAGTACAGACACTGACTGTGCAGAACATGGATGTATAATAAGAGCTGGATAAGACAGAGATATTGACGAGACATTGCAGCCAGCAGCCCCTAGAAAAATTCTCCCATAGAAGCACAATGTATTTTTTGAGAAATCAAACTGCCCGTGTTCGGGTGACAGGGCATCCACAGCTTTCATAATGGTTGGATTTTGTAGGGATTCTTCCCCTTCTGTATTTTTACAATATGAAGTGTAAACACTTTTTTAATCATCAAAGTGCTTAAAAAGCTGCTTTGTTAGAGTTAGCCTAGCCCCATTCTGAGCCCGCGCTAGCTCCGCTCTAGCAGCTGAAATGCGGAAATGAAAATCTTTTTTGCAGTCATGCGCCAATGAGCACAGACCATTGAAAACAAAAGGGCGCCATCTTGGATTCATCTTCCAGATTTTATTATAGTTCTATGGTGCAGTCCTATAGATGAGTCTGTTTAGAGTTCAGGCATTTTCACTGCATTTCTGCACGTGAAAAATAACAGTAACACAAAAGACAACTTAAGCATCAGGCATGTCAAATATGACCCACACAATGACTGAGCTGTTTAGAGCCGGGTTAAGGTTAGCACCAGGGGTGTGCATTGCCGTGAGTCTGATGATACGATACATATCACAATATGCAGGTCACGATTCAACATATCCAGATACTAAAACAATGAATGATATATGGTAATTTATCAATAATCACTTCTAATAATACAGTCAACTACACCTTCACGAGAACCAAATTGTATGAAATATTTATTACCATTTTTAAATGAGAACAGTGAATGTAACTAATGAATTTTTGTGAAAAATATTATTCAAAAAAATCGATTCGAGAATTGTGCAATGCATGACGATATATCCCTGAATCGATTTTTTCTTACACCCCTAGTTAGCGCCAACAGTTGAGATGAGGAGACGACTCTGTTTAAATCCAGGCTAAAAACGGTTCCGTTTAGCTGTGCATATGACTGAAAGGTTTTCATTTTACATTCCGCACTCTACTCTTCTCTCTAATTCTCTCTAATTTAATGTCCCATCTCTATTTTAAAATTTTATGATGATTATTTATGTTTTTATTTGTTTGTATTGTGATTTTAATGTATTTTTTATTCTGTAAAGCACTTTGAATTACTTTGTGTGCAAATTGTGCTACACAAATAAACTTGCCTTCTCTAAAGTTTTGGTTAAATTGGCTAAATTTTGTTGTTTTGTTCGTGTTGATTACACTTTAAAATCACGCTCAACATTTAGCTACCAAGTCTAGTCACAACATTTATCATTCACCATCCTCTGAACATGGATTTATTCACAGCACGCTGAATACCTGCATTACACCATGCAGAGTACTCCACTGCATTTCTGAATACTTACAATACTTTTACATCTAGTTGCACTGAACTTGTCAATGAAAAACATGAGGATTTAAAACTATTCTTACTATCAACAACATGTATTCCTCTGATTTTAGAAAAGTAACTGTACTCCGAATACTGGCAGATGAAAAAGTATCTGTACTGTAACAAAAGTACTCAGTGTGTATACTCGTCTGTTTGGGTACTTCCCAGCACTGGTAATACTAGGCTAAGTAAGAAAGTAGTAGTAATAGTAGCAAGTAGTAAAAACAGTAGTAATAGTTGTAGTAACATTAGTAGTAGTAGTAGTAAGAGCAGTAGTAATATTAGTTGTAGTAATAGTAACAGTAGTAATTGTAACAGTAGCAGCAGTAGTAGTAGTAGCAGGAATAGTAGTAGTAGCAGTAGTAGTAGCCGTAGTAGTATAGTAGTAGTAGTAACAGTAGTAGTAAAAGTTGTAGCAGTAGTAGTAGTAGCAGCAGTAGCAGTAGTAGTAGTAGCAGGAGTAGCAGTAGTTTTAGTTGTAGTAGTAGTATAGCAGTAGTGTAGTAGTAGCAGTAGCAGTAGTTGTAGTAGTAGCAGCCGTAGTATAGTAGTAGTATTAACAGTAGTGTAGTAGTAGTAGTCATAGTACTAGTAGCAGTAGTAGTAGTAGCAGCAGCAGCAGCAGTAGTAGTAGTATAGTAGTAGTAGTAACAGCAGTGTAGTAGTAGCAGCAGCAGCAGTAGTAGCAGCAGTAGTATAGTAGTAGTATTAACAGTAGTGTAGTAGTAGTAGTCGTAGTACTAGTAGCAGTAGCAGTAGTAGTAGTGCCAGCAGTAGTAGTAGTAGTAGTAGTAGCAGCAGCAGCAGCAGCAGTAGTAGCAGTAGTAGTCGTAGTACTAGTAGCAGTAGCAGTAGTAGCAGCAGCAGTAGTAGTAGTAGTAGCAGCAGTAGTAGTAGTATAGTAGTAGTATTAACAGTAGTGTAGTAGTAGTAGTCGTAGTACTAGTAGCAGTAGTAGTAGTAGCAGCAGTAGTAGTATAGTAGTAGTAGTAACAGTAGTGCAGTAGTAGTAGCAGTAGTAGCAGCAGTAGTAGTATAGTAGTAGTATTAACAGTAGTGTAGTAGTCGTAGTACTAGTAGCAGTAGCACTAGTAGCAGTAGTAGTAGTAGCAGTAGTAGTAGCAGTAGTAGTAGCAGTAGTAGTAGTAGCAGCAGTAGTACTATAGTAGTAGTATTAACAGTAGTGTAGTAGTAGTAGTCGTAGTACTAGTAGCAGTAGCAGTAGTAGTAGTAGTAGCAGCAGTAGCAGTAGTAGTAGTAGTAGTAGCAGCAGTAGCAGTAGTAGTAGTAGTAGCAGCAGTAGTAGTATAGTAGTAGTATTAACAGTAGTGTAGTAGTCGTAATACTAGTAGCAGTAGCAGCAGCAGTAGCATGTAGTAGTAGCAGTAGCAGTAGCAGTAGCAGCAGTAGCAGTAGCAGTAGTAGTAGTATCATATCACATATTATTTCAGGTTCTCGGTAACAGGACACAACATGGTGAAAAGAGGAAAAGTTTCGTTCTAAACATGAAACAAACTTTAAACTGATTTCAAGAGTGATTTCAAGAGTGATTTTAGTGTAAATAAAGTGAGTCCGTACACGCGCGTGGATGAGTCCCACGCGCACCCCGGAGGCTCGCGGCAGGTGCACCACGGCTGGAGCGGAAACACGCGCGCACCGACGGACAACACCGTTAAAACTCACGCAAACTGACCACAAGTGACCACAGGTGACCGCAGAAGAAAGAAGAACGCTCAGATAAGAGAGCAGGACGTGTATGTGGACTCACGGAGAAGAGCCGAGTGGCGTACCGGAGGGACAGCAGCCCCCCGCCGTTCACAGGCATCACGCACTTTGAACCGGACCCGAACTCCACACACTGAAGCGCTGACCAAACTAAACTGTGTCCGCCGTGTTTGAGAAGCGTTTAAAACACCGCAGAGGATCCGGGGAGCGCAAAAAGACCACGGTTTGGACAAAGTTGGTCCAAAAAAACCCCCTAAAAAAACTCGGCGCAGACAGAACAGACTCGGGGCAGAAATGAGCCGCGTCCCCAGTAGCTTGACCGGGACTGTACCAAAGCTCAGCGAGGGGCGACACCACTACTTTTTGGATTAATTAACCTAAATTACAGCAATTCTACCATTAGGACATTACGAAGATTTTACACTAAGGATTTTAACGACTGACGCTTGCGTAAAGCTTCATATTAACGAATTATCGCTCATTTGCAACAGGTCAAATGTTACGTGTTCCCCTCAGGGCCGCGCAAATGCCTCAGTCCAGAATTCCAGTTGATTTGTGTGGAAGCCACGCCGAGAGGCTGCTCCCCTGGGACCGCACCAAAACAACATCTAATACGAGTTTAATCCATCAAACCCGGGCCAGTATTGATCACGCAGCGGTGCTAAGACTTGTAATCATTGTGTTGCCATGCACACAATGCATCACAGAATTAGACAATTCCGTGTATTTAATTAATATGGAAGTGACTCAGAATTCAATTAAAATAGACCATCTATAAGCAGTCAAATGTACATAAATGATGGCAATACTAAGTGTGCCTAACAGGTCACACTACAAAAAAGCTTAAGATATAAACACTTAAATCTATCAGAAAATGACTTTAAAGTAGTGAAATGATCTTGCTGCACGGACAGATAATTTTACTTGACAAGTTCTCTTAAAATAAATGTTCTCTAGTCTAGAATAAAGCAGTCCCAAAACTAGTAAGTAGATAATAAATCTGAAAAAACAAGATGAATAACCTGATAAGTTTTCAAATCTCGGCCAGATAAGAAAAAAATGAGGGTCAACAGTTTAATTAATGGTGGTTAATGGCCATGGAGTGAATGAATAATGATCTGTAAAGTGTCTTTGTGACATGTCTGTGAAAAGCGCTATAGAAATAAAAAAAACTTACTTAATACTTGAACCACGACTAGTGTGATATTTCAAACTCGATACTAAGGAAAACGCTTGATGTTTGATGTACAGATTTTGATACCACAAAAATCGCTGACTAGTGATAAAAGTCAAACCATGATCTGATTCTTGTGACTATGATTTTGGTGAAATCGTCATATTGTCATGAAAGGTCTAATCTTGTCCTATTTTTTAGTATCTGTTTTTACAGTCTTGTTGACCTGCTTCTGTTACAGCCAGCATCAGATAAGAGTCTATGTTTAATCCTTCGTGTTTGGCCTCTGATCTCATTGTTCGATTCAGACATTGTTCTTTTTCCGCTGGTCATTCAGGGTCTGACTGTGACATCCTGCGCACTTCCTGGTTGGAGCCGGTTACATGTCAGTGGTCAGACTCGACTTCAGCTCCTCCAAGTCTACAGGACTTCGCCATGTCAAACGTTACTAGACTCAAAGTCACGGGAAGGAAGGTCACGTTTTTTTTATCCGATACCATGATCGGCAAACTATCGGCATCCCTATGTGAGCAGTTTTATCAGCTCAAACTTTAGGAACGAGACAGTCATGATAATGCGGCATGAACAGACTGGGGAAAAAGCGCTTCACATTTAGGCTTTGAGACTAGAGCAGGGGTGAGCAAAGTATAGCCCGGGGGCCACATATGGTCCGTTAACCTTTTTAATCTGGCCCGCCAAACATGAATGAACTGCAATAAAATTTGTTAGTTTTATTTCCCCTGCAATTCTGACGTTTCCCAATAGATGGCACACTCTAGATACATTGATACATACACCAAATTATCCGCGTAAACCTGTGACACAGTGCCCGGGGGTAGAACTATATCTTGAACACGACATCCTCACTCATGGTCCGAAAACCTTCCCATAAAGCACTGTGGCCAAGTATATGTAGTGTGCCGCGCACCCCGCACCTCCTCCCGACAAACATCAATCATGATACTACCACTACTACTACCACTACCACTACCACTACCACTACCTGAAGATTTCCACTGTAGTATAACTGTAATGTGTTCCTGTGGTCATGTTTTCATTAGGGCTGACCAGCTGCTGTCCACTCTTCTCCAAGGACACTGGTCATCTGTCATCCTGCACGCTGACAGCACATGGTCACTACATCAGACTGACCCCTCCCACAAGCTCATCACGCCTATGGAGCACTACGGAACCTACCTGCACCACTGAGAGAGTACACGGATACTATAAGGCCGCATGGGAATAGAACAGAATGTATTATCATTTAAATGTTGAAAATCACATGCTATTGTCTGAATTAATTATCATCATGGTATTAGAGTCTATTTGTTAGTATTGAAATTCAGATTGAAATTTTAATAAACATGTTCTGAAATTGAATTGTTGTGTTAAGGCCGCCACACACTACAGAAGGATTTGCCCAATTTTGGCTGAGATTTCTTGTCCCCGAGTTTTGGGAGGTGTGACCCAACGTTTTGTCTTCGTGTGCAAGTTTGAAGCTGCTGCTCCTCGTGTGTGGTGTCAGTGTCAGAACTGGCAAACATCAGCAACGCTACGGTAACAGCCGATAAAACAGAGCGTCAGGGGCAGAGGAGCGACGGACACAGAGATGCAACAAACAAACTCAGGATATAGCGAAAATAAAGACTTTATTACTCATCTCCCGTAAAGTGGTAAATTTAAAGTGCAGCGTCTCATCCACATTATCCATAGAAATTGTCCTCCACAAATAATGACTCCAGTCCACAAAACCGCACTATTAATCCAGTTTGAGGTGCTGAAAGTAAAAAGGCAAGATAGTTCCTCACGAGTGTCTGTTTACATCCACACAGCGCTCGGATCAAGGTGAAGCTGCAGATTAGCGACAGTGACTCTACTTCCTATGGACTTTATCTCCTCTTTTATGCTTTAAAAATCCTGTATCTGAAGTATTGCTCCACATTTCACAAATAATAATCACACAGTTTGGACTTGTGTCTAAACCAGAAGTGCAAAGCTCACAGCTTTATATCCTGTGGTCCACAGACAGATCCCGCTGCAGACTTTACTATCCAAGATTTTCTCATAAGATTCACCTCATGTCTGTGGTGTGCGCTTTTTGTTGCACATTTTAAATGTCATTTAAGACCTTTAGTTTGCCAGTTCAGATTTCAATGTTTCTGGCCAATTCTTCTGGATGTTTGCAAAATGTCAACTTTGAACTGAAACCTTTTATTAAAATCACACATCTAATCACAATTGGATGTGTTTCCCAAATAGTTGAGCTCTGCTCATACTGGAGCTCAGTGAAGAGGACAGCACACGGGGACTACATTAACCTGCCCCCTCCCAGACAAAGGCGTCTGACCCTGAACGCAGCGCACATACAATGTTTACTATCAGCGCGGTGCATTCAGGGCCCACAATAACTCGTCCGGGTCACAATCAGGTCAGTGCACTTCACACACACAAATATGTCAGAAATGTGGAAAATAGGCCGTTCCCAGGATTAAGAATAACAAAGACATCAACTGGGATTCAAACTACAGGGCAGACTGTTTAAAGAAGCGTAACATGTCCCTATATCCCAAATATCAATATGCATTTTGATTTCAGACAGAAAAGTAATGTAAGGAATGTAGGATAATGGATTTGCTCATCATGCAATCAGAGGAAAGCACTTTGAACATGTCTTATTTAAAGAAGTAGAATTTCTGTAAACATATGAGCCACATATATTAGCACAGCTAAATCCACTGACATGTTTTGAAGCATATGTCACTTTCTGTTTTCTTTCGCAAAACAATAAGAGTATGTTATTAGAATGATTGAAATATTTGTATAGAATTTGAGGTGTTCTGAATAAGGCTCCTCTGAAAATGCCTCTTGTTCTATGGTCCATAATCACATAATGCAGGAAGTACTGATAGGCCAGAGTAAGGTCTACTTTAGTCTTAGTTTAGTTCTAGTTTAGTTCTAGATTAGTCCTGGTTGAATCCTGCTTCTGTTTTAGTTGATATGTTATTCCTGGTCTGTTCCTAGATTGTTCTGTTCTACTCATTTTCCTTCCTCCCTCTGTCTACAAACAAAGACTTACCACTGCACACTCTTATGGACCCTCCCTCCCCTGGACATGCTACAGTCCTGAGTCCTCCCAGTGGAGCAGTCAGACAGTGCCCCCTGCTGGACCAGCCTGGACACAGCTCCTCTGTGTCTGGAGACATTTCTCTTGCTCTAATTTTAGAACAGCACTGACACGTTTATTTTTAGCTGGCAGCGCCCACCACATCCACTCTCAAAGGATCTAAGATCAGAACGGAGCTTCATCTGACTGAACAGAGGGCTGGAGTACAGGCGACATTTCTGCAAATGTGTGATTAGATTGGCAATATATTCTTAAAGGGATTGTATGTAACATTTTTATTTTAATTGGGTAAACCTGACATATCTGCGCCCCTGCTATGAGGCAGACATCTTCAAATCAAATATGGTTTATACTGATATTGGTCTTTTAGATGAAGCTCCGTTCTGATCTTAGAGTCAGTGCTAGTGCAGCCTCTGTAGCTCAGGGAGGTAATTCTGGAGGTTCTGAGCTTCACATGAAGCCTGTCCATAAACTGAGAACGAGACACACTTGGATGTGTCTGTCTACAAGTGAAGGCTCTGGTTTTAGAAGTCCAAACGACATGCTTTTACTGACCCTAGATTAGCTGGAAACTAGGGCTGCAAATTATATATATATATATAAAAACGCATTTCTCACCTTCCACGGTGGTCGGTCTCTCACCCTCATCAGCTCGGGTCCTCTACCAGAGGCCTGGGAGCTTGAGAGTTCTGCGCAGTATCTTTGCTGTTCCCAGTACTGCACTTTTCTGGACTGAGATGTCTGTTGTCCTTCCTGGGATCTGCTCCAACCACTCTTCCAGTTTGGGGGTCACGGCCCCGAGTGCTCCGATCACCACAGGCACCACCGATGCTTTCACCTTCCAGGCCCTCTCGAGCTCTTCCTTGAGCCCCTGGTATTTCTCTAGTTTCTCGTGTTCCTTTTTCCTGACATTACCATCGCTCGGTATTGCAATGTCCACCACCACGGCTTTGTTCTCTCGCTTATCCAGAACCACTATGTCTCGTTGTTTCACCATCACCATTCTGTCAGTCTGTATTTGGAAGACTCACAGGATCTTGGCTCATTCTCCACCACCTTTGGAGGCGTTGCCCATCTTGATCCTGGGGTTTCCAGCCCATACTCTGCACAGATGTTTCTGTACACTATGCCCGCTACTTGGTTATGTCGCTCCATGTACGCTTTCCCTGCAGCATCTTACACCTGCAGTTATGTGCTGGACTGTCTCAGGCACTTCTTGGTGGTGTGGTATATCTGGGCCTCTATTGCTCGGGTGCTCAAGGCCTGCTCCTGTGCAGCCAGGATGAGTCCCTTCGTGCTGTCCTTCAGACCAGCCCTCTCCAGCTATTGGTAGGATTTCTTGATATCAGCCACTTCAGTTATGTTCCGGTGGTACGCCCCGTGTAGGGGTTTGTCCTGCCATGATTGTCCCTCCAGCACCTCTTCCTCTGCACCCCAATGTCTGAGACATTCTCTGAGCACGTCATCAGTCTGGGCCTTGTCACTGATGTACTTGTGGAGCTTGGATGTTTCATCCTGGACAGTGGTTCCCACACTCACTAGTCCTCGGCCTCCTTCCTTCCGGCTCGTGTACAGTCTCAGGGTGCTGGACTTGGGATGGAACCCTCCATGCATGGTCAGGAGCTTTCGTATCTTAACATCCGTGGTCTGTATCTCCTCCTTTGGCCAACTTATGATTCCTGCTGGGTATCTGATTTTATTTATTTATTTATTTATTTATTTATTTATTTATTTATTTATATATTTATATATTTATTTATATATATATATATATATATATATATATATATATATATATATATATATATATATATATATATATATATATATATATATATATATATATATATATATACACATATATATACATATATATATACATATATTTATATATATTATGATATAGCAACTTTTGCCATTTTAGGCACTATAATTGTCCCCAGAAACAGCTAAATCTCCTGTTTTGTTGTGCATAAAAGCTGCTAACCCTGTACTTTAGATCTGTACAAACATGCGCTGAAATGTAATTTGAATGAATCCTGTATCAGTTTGTCAGTTCACATTTCTTCTGGAGGCATTTAAAAAGTGAACACTGAACAGAATTCTACTATTAGCAAATCTAATCTCAATCAGTTCAAATTCGATGAATCAACCAGTGACTTTGCTTTTAACCGGTTAAACGTCGGTTGTAAGGTGGTCTGTTCTGAATCTACACACACATCCAAACACTTTTGTGATAGATTGTGACAGAGACATTGTGGTGATCATTCTGCTCGTTACGTGTGTGAGCATGAGAAGTTTGGTGCAGATTGGAGTGTTATGGGAGCAGGGCGTGTGCCCTGATGGGATTATCTATAAACCAGGTTCACCACTGATCCCTGAATATTTCAGCGTCGGCGGACACACACACTTAAGCAATCAGGAATACAACCTCTAAAACATGAATTATGAATCAGAGAACCATGCTCCCATTCCACGACACATGCAGACAGTAAAGGAGGTGAGGGGTCTAGCCAAAGGACACAACAGCAGTATAGATTGTGTGGATTATATTACAGTGTATAAGTATAAATTAGACAGTGCTGTCAATTCTGAGCAAGGGTCACCTACCATAGACTGTGACTGGAAAAGGCAGTGGGGGGTTGGGGTATACAGTGTTTTGCTCAGTGGCACAAAGACAACTACAGAAATCAAACCATTAGCACCTTCTAGTGCACTTCTAGTGCAACTGTCAGCACAAAAATATATCAGTGTATTCAACCAGAATATGTCCCCATGTTTTTCAGCATCAGCCAATCACAGCCTGCTATCTACACTTTTTAACCAATCACCTATCAGAACATTCCTTTAAATACACTCTCTCTTCTTCCTGCTGTTTTGCAACTCCTCTCCACCTATCTCCACTGCAGCAGCAGAGCCATCCGCCTCCTCAGCTGCCCCATCTCCTCCTCTGATTGTTTTTAGGCTCTGGGAGAGACAGACCAAACTCTTCTTTCATCACAAGCTGTGGGGTTCTATGCTCCAGTGCTCATTTTGACACAAAAAACTATTTGAGTTTTGTAAACTAAAGCAAAAACAATCCATCATCTATTTTGACTAGAAACCCATGAACACAGACTTGTTCTGTGGACGTGGGCAAGAGGTCTACTCTGGGGCTCAGAGGGAAGAGGTTAGGGTAAGGGTCGGCAATCAGTCAGAATTTTAGTCATCACTGAGGACTGTTTATTATGTTTTATTTTAGTCACCAAAATATAATGAAAACTATGACAAAATCAACACGCTCCCTGCTCCACTGCTGTTTGCCCGTCGAGTGACCAGTGCGTCCTGAGTTAACGTGAGTTTCTGTATTATTAGCATGTGTTAGCGCGTGCGTGTGTTAGCGCGTGTGTTAGCGCGTGCGTGTGTTAGCGCGTGTGTTAGCGCGTGCGTGTGTTAGCGCATGCACACGCGTGTGTTAGCGCGTGCGTGTGTTAGCACATGCACACGCGTGCGTGTGTTAGCGCGTGCGTGTGTCAGCGCGTGCGTGTGTCAGCGCGTGCGTCAGCGCGTGCATGCTCACCATCATGATGGCGGAGAAGCTCCTGGAGGACAGGCGCCTCAGGTACAGATACTGGGCCTCTCTGCTCCAACAGAACCTGCTCCCTGACCTCCACGGCTCACACGACTGCTCCCTGCAACCACAAGAACCCAGCACCCAGCTTTAGATACAAATACAGGGTTAGAGATGTTTAAAAATCACACTGCGATATCATTCCTGTGACAATCTCTAATTTGAGGCCAATCCCCGTATCATGATTCATGAATTCTCTCTTCAGTGTAGCTCTTTGTGTTGTCATAAGATTAAAATTTCAGTACTAACAACTACAGTCAATACTGAAGACTGATTCAAATACTACAATAATGAAAAAAAAAACATTCTTTAGACAATAAAATGTAATTTTCAATATTAAATGGTAGGTTTTCTTTTCTATTACCATGTGGTCTTATATGCATTTCAAAATCTTCATAAACATAAACACAACAGACGATTTAAGAAATTTCATTTATCACAACAATCATTCAGTTGTGTTCCTCCAGTCTTCCAGGGGAGCACAGGGCAGGACAGAGGAGCACAGAAGAGCACAGGGGAGGACAGAGGAGCACAGGGAAGGACATGGGAGGACAAGGGAGGACAGAGGAGCACAGGGGAGGACAGAGGAGCGCATGGAAGCACAGGGGAGGACAGGGAAGGACAGAGGAACACAGGGGAGGACAGAGGAACACAGGGGAGGACAGAGGAGCACAGGGAAGGACAGGGGAGCACAGAGGAGCACAGGGGAGGACAGAGGAGCACAGGGGAGGACAGAAGAGCACAGAAGACCACAGGGGAGGACAGAGGAGCACAGGGGAGCACAGGGGAGGACAGGGGAGGACAGGGGAGGACAGGGGAGCACAGAGGAGCACAGGGAAGGACAGGGGAGGACAGGGCAGCGTAGGGGAGCACAGGGGAGGACAGGGAAGGACAGGGAAGGACAGGGGAGGACAGAGGAGCGCAGGGGAGGACAGAGGAGCGCAGGGGAGGACAGAGGAGCGCAGGGGAGGACAGAGGAGCGCAGGGGAGGACAGGCTCTGGCAGAGGACAGTCTTATCAGCTCCAATCTTCCTCAAGGACAATGGAGCGGTTCATTCTTGTGTTTCGTTTGAGAAACAGCTTTAGATCAAACTGAGACTCTGTTAACTGAGGAAAGAGCTCATTTCAGTTTTCTGTTTCACAAAGAGAGTTAACTCAAACTCAGTCAGTCACCGTGGTAACTGGTCCACAGCAGGTTTTACTAGTATTCCTCTAACCCTTTAGTTAGAGGAAGTTTAGTCAGTTTAACCTGAGTCTGCTCCTGAGGGAGACCTGATTGGTCAGTCCAAGGTTAATACACTAATATAATCAGGCCTAACATGAGTTTAATGATGTGATTTGTGTTCATTTCTGTTTTACACTTATTTGACTCGCATGATTTAAGCCTGATGTGTCCTCTCTGACTGCGGAGTGTGGGAGGAGTAAAGCATTAGATTCATGGATCTATTTCATTCATGTACAAAACTTACACTGATGCACTGATGTAATTACATTTATGTAAGATACGTTTAAAGCCTCAGACTGTTTGCTAATATAAAATGTGAATATTTCTATACTAAATTGATTAAACAATGTGCTCCTCCACATTTCGTTTTATTTTAAACCTGCTGATCCACAGCCACATAACGTCCTGTCCCTCTAAACTGAAGCCTCCTGTGTTTACCGTTGCCATGGAGAATCTTCTTTTCTGGGATCCACTGATAAAGTCTTGTCTTACTCAGGATTTACCATCTCTGAGTTTTCTATTTCTGCTCCAAACCTGCGTGAAACAGAAAACTCTGAGTTGTCTGGGTGTAAGAGCTAACGGGAATTTAGGGTTAATCTCCCCGAGACAGTTAACTGAACTTTGTGAAACAGGAACTTCTCTGCTAAAGCTCTAATGTCCTATTCTCTTTGCCTACATGTGGCCAGTGTTTGTCTGGCCAGTCCACATTCATCTCTATTTTTACACTGATTGAGTCAGTCTGGGCACCACCTCTGTCACAGCTTGAGCCTTAACCAAATCCAATCAGATTTGTTTATTTCAGTGACAAATGGAAAACAAAAAAGCTCATTGGTCACCCATCATTTACAAATAAAATGACATCTCTCTCCCTCAGATGATCTAAACTCTGTCTAGACAGAAGTCTGCCATGTTGTTCCGTCTCATGTGATATTTTATCTTTGTGAGGCGCCATACTAGTCTTTATGTGTGTGTATGTGTGTGTGTGTGCATGCGTGTGTGTGTGTACGCGTGTGTGTGTGCGTATGTGTGTGTGTGCATGCGTGTGTGTACGTGTGTGTGTGCATGCGCGTGTGTACGTGTGTGTGTGTACGTGTGTGTATGTGTGTGCATGCGTGTGTGTGTGTACGTGTGTGCGTGCATGCATGTGTCTGTACGTGTGTGTGCAGGAGGTGGAGCAGGCACAGGTCTGAACACGAGGCTCTGCACCAGGCCGTGGGCCTGATCAGACCTGCTCCACAGCTCCAACAGCACAGCACATGTATGAGGGAGGAAGACATTGTTCTTTTAACCAATAACCACACAAATCCTCCAGCAACTGAAGCATAAAGCACAAACACATGGGAAACACATTATCACCAAGTATCAAAATCAAGAGATTATCAAGTACAGTCACCTTCATAACACACCCTTTACCTCCACTCAGTGCTTACATACACCTCTGCAAATCTTCTCCAGTACAGAGCACACGTGAGCTGGTCTGAGGAGCTCCTGCCACTGGAGCCTGAACATTCATACCAGAGAGACTCAGGCACATCTATTCCTATTCTATTCTTTGTCCAGTGCAGAGATGTCCTCCTCCACCAAGAGAAACACATGTGGAAACCCCTCCAGATGGTGGACAGCGGACAGTGACCCTCTCTTCATAATGCCTCCACAGGGCCCTCCACCACTATGAGGAAACTTGACAACTCAAATCTCCATAGAAACAAGCAGGTGACACCACCAGGAAAATGTCGTAGGTCAGCTCTGTGGAGGTGACCCCACTCTCAGTACGCACAGTGGGTAAAGGGTTCAGTGTGTCTCCAATTTGAAACTCAGTGATTCAAAACCTTCTGCAGGACACTGGAAGGAGCTGAATTGTGAGCGCAAATAAACTCTCCTGCCTCACAGTAAAACATAATTCAATCAATTCAAGTTTAACACCACACTGTGGAAAACAATAACATGGACTGCATGGAGGCAAGCAGCGTGTGCTTGTGCACAAAAGTGACATAATACATCTTTAAATGTAGCTGTAGATATGGACTTCTATCTGTTCAACAGGTGCAAACCAGAGCCGACCTGCTGCTGATGAGTCTGTAAAACAAATGGAGCTAAACAGTCTCACCCACATCTCAACAAACACACACTTCCTCTACAGGAGGCAGCAGAGGGCACACTCACCCCGGTGCTCTCCACAGCCTCCTGCCCGGGGGCAGCAGCTCACGCTTGT
The DNA here is from genome assembly GCA_030686955.1 of Odontamblyopus rebecca. Taxonomy (NCBI): domain Eukaryota; kingdom Metazoa; phylum Chordata; class Actinopteri; order Gobiiformes; family Gobiidae; genus Odontamblyopus; species Odontamblyopus rebecca. The sequence goes on along the minus strand of CM060653.1, from coordinate 13,503,387 downwards.
TCAGAGGCACCACCCCCATGGCTGCCTGCATGATTGTGATGAACTTCTTAAACTTCATCTTCATGGGCTGGGATCCATGGTCGCTCCTTTCCTAGTCCTGCTCCTCCTGTCTGCTCCACGGTCCTCTCCAGCTCTGCTCCTGGATCTCCTCCGGCTCTGGTCCTCCGGCTCTGCTCCTCCGGCTCTGCTCTTCTCCTGCTCCTCGCTCCTGCTCTTCTCCTGCTCTTCTTCTGCTCCTTGCTCCTGCTCTTCGCTCCTGCTCTTCTTCTGCTCCTCACTCCTGCTCTTCTGCTCCTGCTCTTCTGCTCCTGCTCCTCGTGTTGTGGAGAGAGCAGAGCGTGGTTGGGGGACACAGACTCTCCGCGTCACACTCTTACATAACCGCACAAACACGAGCGTCGCCTCCGCCCCTCTATAATCCCCTGTATCTCCCCCCCACGCGGCCGCACATCAGCTCCCTCTGTGCCCGCTCTGTGCCCGCTCTGTGCCCGCTCTGTGCCCGCTCTGTGCCCTGGCTGGGGTGGATCAGGAGCTACCAAACACCTGTAGGTCTAACACAGAGACATCCTGATGCACTCACAGCCATTATTTTCTGCTGATTCCAAAAGATATACTCATTCTGAGAACAATAATCGGCTGAAATGTTTGAAATCCATGTTAAGGAGTGGAAAATTAATCATAACAATAAATAAGTCATTCAATATTTTGAAGATGCACTGTGTAACTTGTCTGAAGTCACCCACTTGTGTCTGCATGGAGAGGTTATTGCTTCCTTTGTACATCATAACCCAAGTGAGCCTAAGACACATCAGATCTGTGGAGAGGTGGCCCAGAGTCCAATTATCAAAACATACATTGCAAATCCAATCGCAATTGTAAAGCTTGTCAGAAAAATAGTCCACTGATGGTTCAATCCTGGACACTGTCACAAAGATTTCAGTAGTGACCATTTATCTCATTATGACTGTGTGAATACAGCTCTACGTGTTCTGAACAATGACGAGCACAAATGGAGTCTTGTAGCATGAGGCTGGAGCTGTAAATGAGGCTCTGGCACCCTGTAGTTCTGCTTTGATTAAAGCCCCTCACGGCACATATACACATACACACACACACACATATACATATATACACATACATATATACACACACATATACACACATGCACATACATATACACACATATGCACACACATATACACACGCGCATACACACATATACACACACACACACTCATATACACACACACATATACACACGCACGTATACACTCATACAAATACACACCTGAATACAAACATGCATACATATATATACACAAACGCACATACACACACCCATAGACATACATATACATACACACATGCACGCACACACACACACACATACGCACATCCATACACACAAATATACACACATATATACACACATATATACAAATACACATATATACACAAATACACACACACGCCACATCAGGATCCCAGCAGGATAAGCTCTCGGCCAATCACAGCGCAGCACGGGCCTGACCACTGACTATACTGACCAGAGGAAATGGTGTGATCCCTGAGCAGGATGAATGCACAAAAGTACACCGAGAGATTAGGATGCACGTTCTGATGTTGCGCTGGCAAAATGGTCCTTGCGTGACCTCTGACATCATTCTTTCTGCTCTTTAATCTTCCTGTGGCCTTGGTGTTCATGTGGGGGAGGGACGAACATTTTCTACAGTCTGGATCACAGTTCACGCCGTGCACTTACTAAAAAGGGAAATACAACCATCCTGTTCCGAGAGTTCATCTTTTTGGCTTCAACTATTTGGGAAGTCACACACAAAAATGATATTTCAGAACATGTTTGTACAGATCTAAACGGCACAGTTAGCCATTTTTAAGCACAATAAATTATTTTGTGGTTTATGGATTCTGATCATCTTACAGCAGCACATTTATTTTCCTAATTTTTCTGTAGGACCAATGAAATGATTTGTTTTCCAGCCAGACAGCACACAGATAAAGAGTGTGTGTGTGTTTCAGGTGCAGGGCAGTAGCTACAAAACCATGTGAGTCACACTCATCTCACAGCAGTGTTTTCCAGAGCCAGTAAAAACAGATTTCATCTCGCCGCTGCTTTGTTTCATTTCTAAAAGTGAATGTGTCCAAATTAGCATGATAACGGAGCTGGCAAACCACATCTCCTCACTGCTCGTCCGCTTGGAACAGTAAGAAATGTGTCGGCCCCTTTGTGTAAAGTGGTTATATATAATATATAACCTGAAAAAGAATGGAAGTAAACAAGGTGACGCGCTCCTGATTTGACACCCAAAACTCCCCGGGTACACAGAGCACAAGTAGAAAGTAGAAAGAACATGTACACACAGCAGGCACATATGTACTATGTCTATATGCACCGTTCAGACGGGTTTAGCTGTTCTGAAGGCTACAGATGGGTTCCTTTGTCCCTGAAATGTTCCATCAAACGGTTTTGTGGACTTTTCTAAAAAACCTCCCAGGCCTGTTAAAGGAGGTGTGAGAGGGCCTCTGGGGGCCTGATGTGGTCTCAGTAGATCTGTGGAGCTCACCACAGAAGCTCCAGAACATGACAGGCCTGATGTGAAATCACACGACTCCACCTGCCCCAAACAGCACCTCTTCTCTCTCTCCATCACATCCTCTTCTCTCACTCCATCACCTCCTCTTCTCTCTCTCCATCACCTCGTCTTTTTCTCTCCATCCCCTCCTCTCTCTCTCTCCATCACCTTCTTTTTCTCTCCATCCCCTCCTCTCTCTCTCTCCATCACCTCCTCTTCTCTCTCTCTCCATCACCTTCTCTTTTTCTCTCCATCACCTCTTCACTCTCTCCATCACCTCATCTCTCTCCATCACCTCTTCTCTCTCCATCACCTCTTCTCTCTCTCATCACCTCTTCTCTCTCCATCACATTCTCTTTTCCTCTCCATCACCTCTTCTCTCTCTGTCATCACCTCTTCTTTTGCCATCACCTCTTCTTTTGCCATCACCTCTTCTTTCTCTCCATCACCTCTTCTTTCTCCATCACCTTCTTTTTCTCTCCATCACCTCTTCTCTCTTTCTCTCCATCACCTCCTCTCTCCCTCCATCACCTCCTCTCTCCCTGCCCCTCATTCGGGTGGGTCAGTTCCACATGTGTCCAGTCACATATGGTCTGTCCTCTACAGTCCAGTTCTGACCTCACTGGACCGGAGCCTGGACTCTAATGCTTTTACATAAGCGGCTCTTTGGACCGGTGACTACTGACCAGACTACAGACCACAGACCACTGACTACTGATCACTGAGAAGTACAGCTCTCCTCCTCCCCGCTCTCCTCCTCCACTCTCTTCTTCTACTCCCTCTCCTCCTCTGCCCCTCTCTCCTCCTCCCCTTTCTCCTCCACCCCTTTCTCCTCTGTCCTCTCTCCTCCTCCCCTCTCTCCTCCTCTACTCTCTTCTTCTCCACCCTCTCTCCTCCTCCCCTTTCTCCTCCGCCCTCTCTCCTCCTCCCCTGTCTCCTCCTCCCCTGTCATCTCCTCCCCTTTCACCTCCCCTCTTTCCTCCACCCTCTCTCCTTCCCTTTCTCCTCCACCCTCTCTCCTCCTCCCCTCTCTCCTCCTCCACCCTCTCCCCTCTCTCCTCCCAACTCTCTCCTCCACTCTCTCTCCTCCCCTCGCTAGTCCTCCCTCTCTCCTCCTCCCTCACTCCTCCTCTCCTGTCTCCTCTGCTCTTTGGGTGATGTCTTGCCCAATGACACAATGTCCCTCATGTGGAAGTCAAACGTCCAGTCCTTCAGCCCTGGGATTAGTGACCAGAGCAGTGGACATGTGGATTACACACAGAGATGGGCCCCATCCTCTGAAACAGGCTTCACGTGTCAAACTAAAATATCCCAAATCTTCCCTCATGTATATTTGACATGTTCACACTCATGCAGTATTTGTAGTATTAGTAGTAGTAGTAATAGTAACAGTATTAGTACTATGAGCCTCTGCCTGGCTGTGTCTTACATAAGTCCAGATGGAGCGACACACGTCTGTCACAGATCAAAGCGACACGAGCGTGCACGTGACACATGCACTGCCCCTATCCACCCCTCCCTCTCTCCCTCCCTCCGTCTGTCTCTCTCTATTATTATTAATCCTTTATTTATATGGCAAGCCTCTTGAGACTGTTTCATTTTCAAGAGGACCTCTGGCTCTCCCTCCCTCTGTCTCTCTCTCTGTCTCTCCCTCCATCTCTCCCTCCATCTCTCCATCTCTCTCTCCATCTCACCCTTCATCTCTCCCTCTGTCTCACCCTGTCTCTCCCTCCGTCTCTCCATCTGTCTCTCTGTCTCTCCCTCTGTCTCTGTCTCTCCCTCTGTCCCGCTGTCTCTCTCTCCATCTCTCCCTGTCTCTCCCTCCATCTCTCTGTCTCTCCCTCCATCTCTCTGTCTCTCTGTCTCTCCCTCCGTCTCTCCCTCCATCTCTCCCTCCATCTCTCCTTCCATCTCTCCTTCCATCTCTCCTTCCATCTCTCCCTCGGTCTCTCCCTCGGTCTCTGTTTCTCCCTCCGTCTGTCTCTCCCTCTATTATTAATCCTTTATTCATAGAGGGTGAGCAGCCTCTTGAGACTAAATGTCTAATTTTCAAGAGGGACATTTCTCACTCTCTGTTTCTTCCCCTCGCTTTCCCTCTCTTTCTCCTTCCCTCCCCCTCTCCATCTCTCTTGTCCTCCCTCCTCCTCTCCGTCTCTCTCTTGTCCTCCCTCCCCCTCTCCGTCTCTCTCTTGTCCTCCCTCCCCCTCTCCGTCTCTCTCTTGTCCTCCCTCCCCCTCTCCGTCTCTCTCTTGTCCTCTCCCCTCCTCTCCGTCTCTCTCTTGTCCTCCCTCCCCCTCTCCGTCTCTCTCTTGTCCTCCCTCCCCCTCTCCGTCTCTCTCTTGTCCTCCCCCCCTCTCCGTCTCTCTCTTGTCCTCCCTCCTCCTCTCCGTGCTCTGACACACTCCGGCAGAGAGAGGCAAGTTCAGGTGCTCATGTAAGATACAGGAGCTCGTCGCACTCATGTAACGGCCACGTCGCACACTGTGCTCATCACTGGAGACACTGTGCTCATCACTGGAGACACTGTGCTCATCACTGGAGACACTGTGCTCATCACTGGAGACACTGTGCTCATCACTGGAGACACTGTGCTCATCACTGGAGACACTGTGCTCATCACTGGAGACACTGTGCTCATCACTGGAGACACTTTCATGATCACTGGAGACACTGATCATCACTGGAGACACTTTGATCATCACTGGAGACACTTTGATCATCACTGGAGACACTTTGATCATCACTGGAGACACTTTGATCATCACTGGAGACACTGATCATCATCACTGGAGACACTGATCATCACTGGAGACACTGTGCTCATCACTGGAGACACTGTGCTCATCACTGGAGACACTGTGCTCATCACTGGAGACACTGTGCTCATCACTGGAGACACTGTGCTCATCACTGGAGACACTGTGATCATCACTGGAGACACTGTGATCATCACTGGAGACACTGTGATCATCACTGGAGACACTGTGATCATCACTGGAGACACTTTGATCATCACTGGAGACACTTTGATCATCACTGGAGACACTTTGATCATCACTGGAGACACTTTGATCATCACTGGAGACACTGTGCTCATCACTGGAGACACTGTGCTCATCACTGGAGACACTGTGCTCATCACTGGAGACACTTTCATCATCACTGGAGACACTTTCATCATCACTGGAGACACTGATCATCACTGGAGACACTGATCATCACTGGAGACACTTTCATCATCACTGGAGACACTTTCATCATCACTGGAGACACTTTCATCATCACTGGAGACACTTTCATCATCACTGGAGACACTGTGATCATCACTGGAGACACTTTGATCATCACTGGAGACACTGTGCTCATCACTGGAGACACTGTGCTCATCACTGGAGACACTGATCATCACTGGAGACACTGATCATCACTGGAGACACTGATCATCACTGGAGACATTTTCATCATCACTGGAGACACTTTCATCATCACTGGAGACACTGTGATCATCACTGGAGACACTGTGATCATCACTGGAGACACTGTGATCATCACTGAAGACACTGTGATCATCACTGGAGACACTTTGATCATCACTGGAGACACTATGATCATCACTGGAGACACTGATCATCACTGGAGACACTGTGATCATCACTGGAGACACTGTGATCATCACTGGAGACACTGTGATCATCACTGGAGACACTGTGATCATCACTGGAGACACTTTCATCATCAGCTTTGAGACGTTTGCACATGAAATGATGCAATATCACATAATCCTCTGTTACTCTGTTTTCTAATCCCTGTTCTAATGTAATTTCCTCCTCACAAACACACATGGAGTGGTGTTTTTAACCTCTGTACACCTTGACTTCACTAGAATCATTTAGATGATTTCAGACGTGGGACTGCCCTTCTCTACATCACAAGGTGGAACAGAGTGTTTATAGCTTTGGAGATGTAGACAGAATAATAAAAAAAAAGAGTTACTCAAATATGTGAATGAAACAAAACACAACTCAGGTGTGTTTTTGAGGAAAAAACATTCGATCATGTCTTAAAGCTCACAGCAAGGGCCGGTTTTGTGTAATGTGGGACCTTTGACAAACAGCAGAGGGTCTACACAAGCTTTTTGAACATTGAAGAATATTTAGCCTCTCATGGACCCTCTCCAGTTGTATTCAGAGTGATGCGTGCATGCTTGAGGTTTATATTTGTTTAATCTTTCTTCTCCTGAATTGAAGACGTCATTGCTCAGATCTATGCTCATTTTCACTGTACACTTACTTTAAATAGACAAAGATGAAGAATTTGTGATTAAATAGTTGGTGAACAGATGCAGGTGTTACGGCCCCTCTCACAGCCCATTTTATCAACTGGATAAAACAATCATGCAGATTGTGGTAGGCTGTTAGTAGTATATTAAATTTCATGACTTTTACAGGTCTGGAAACTGACATTTTCAATTTACATGACTTTTCCAGGACTGTGGGAACCCTGATTTGAACATATTTACTGTTGATTTGGGGACACAGATCAAGTTTATGAAATATGAAACTGAAAAATCAAGATCTTCCATACAGTAACAGTACAGTCTTTAATATTAAACCATGAAGAGTAGTCCAAAAACTTATGAACATGACTTATATGAACATTTAGATCAAAATAATTCTTGTTTTATATTACATTCTTTTAATAAGAATAGTGAAATTTTATCTCTTGTATATACAATAAGACGCAAGTGAAATTGTAAATGCAAACTTGCTGTTCATACGCTGCATTTCTTTCTTGGAATTCTGCCATTGTTTAATCGGGTTTAATGATATAAGTACTTTGACACCAGCACTGCAAAAGCAAAATCTAGTCAAGATAAAATGACTTGGATTAAGAAAGTTTTACCATGATTTGAGTAAATTTAACTTGACAGTAAAATGATCTGCCAGTGCAGTAAGATTTTTGTACTTAAAATATGAAAATACATCTTGCTACACTTAAAATAAGAAAAACAACTTTTTGCACTTAAAATAAGAAATAAAATCAAACGTTGCTTGAATTAAAAAAAAAAAAAACACTTACTCTACTGGCAGATTATTTCACTTGTCAAGATGAATTGACTCAAATAAAGTAAAATGTTCTTAATTTAAGACAATTTTAACTTACCTAGATATTGTTTTTTTCCTGTGAGCCTAAACCATTTCCTGATCCATGGGGTCGTACCTTATGTTTTGTTTTATAGCTCTGAAAAAATGGCAGAATAAAAATAAACCACTACTAAACTAAACTAAAACTAAAAACAAAACGATAAACAAACGTGAATAAAACAATGAGCGTACAATCAAGTGAATGTAACTCAACTCATCCCCGCGCATATTACTCAGATCCGGTCCGGAAGAACTAGGCCTGGGTGCTGCCTAACGGGCCGTGGGTGCCTCGGGAACGGGCAGGGTGGGTGACGCTTGTGGTCACTTTTTTGAACAATGTTGTCAATAATCAAACCTGTTCCAGAGAGGCGCACAAAAGACTCGCACAAAGCTCTCTCCGCGGCGCAGAGGACAGAGGAGGGCTCGGGTTTCAGCGCTCTCCACTGCGTCAAAAGCGCACACTCGCCCACCTATGCGCACCCGAGTCAACACGCTGCCTTTCTGAGAGAAAAGCGCAAGGATTCCAACGCCATTTTGGAACAGTCGAGTAAATAAAAAGTGGAAGGGAACATAAACATGACAAAACGACATTAAGAACAGCCACAGACTCACCAGCAACGTCGTGTTTACGCTCGGCTCGAGTCCCCCTCTTACTAAAGTTGAAAAAGGGCCGTTCCTGAGTTCGTTCGGAGCCCAGAACGCGACGAGAAACGGTGCGTAAACACAGGAGACGAGCGCAGTGGATGAGAAGTGATCGAAAGACGCAGTAGTCGCCGTGTTGGAGTCCGGGTGGTTTTCCAAAGGTACTCGGACAGGTGTGGGCACTTCCGGGTCGGTGCAGGTATGTGGGCGTGGCCGCGTGCGCGCTGGTTTCGGGGAGAGTAAAGTCACGTGACTCACTTCCTTTTTGCGCTCGCACGAGGATTACGCTCGGTGATTGTTCTGTTCACGTTTGCTTAGGCACGGTTTAGGTTTTAGTTTGAGTTTAGTTTAGTAGTTTATTTTTATTCGTTTTTTTTTTTCAGAACTACAAAACAAAACATAGAGCACAACCCCGTGGATCATGACCGAAAGGGTTTAGGCTGAAGTAAAAAGTACTTATAAAGCCAAACACTATTAAACAATGACAACATTTCAAGATAGAAAAGAGAGTATGAACAGCAAGTTTGCATTTGAAAATTCACTTACAACTTACTGTGTATATGTGACAAAAGATAAATGAAAACAAACCAAATTTAATGCATCATTCATTCTATAGCTTTCAAAACATAACTATACTCTTTTTTAAGGCTTTTACAGTGTTCGCGTAGGAGCTATTTGCTTTTTTTTACTTTATTTTTCTTTGTCAATTAGTTTACTGATTTAGCTTTGTTAATTTGGATAATATATTTTGTTAATATTATGTTTGCTGATTTGTTTAGTCTAATCGTGTTTTTGGTTTGAGCTAAGGGACACCTGGGGTATAAAAGAGGGTGGTTCAGCGGGACCAGAGTGCACCTGGGTTGGCCTGTGGTTTTTTACCAGTCGGCAGGAATAAATCTTTGGGAAATGAAGCTCTGGATATGGACACTGATTTTGTTTTTTCCTTCACTGCGTAAACCACATCCCCATGGTGCCTAAAAGTGATTATTTTACTTCTGTTCGGGGTTTGAGCACTGCTTTTGTTTGTTACTTTTCTTTGACAAAGAGTCACTACAGTTAAACTTTTTTTAACTCTTCGCTCAGATTGTTCCATATACTAACCCCTCCCACAGAAATACAAACACTTTTTTTCTTAGTCCTTATCTTCATTTTATTTAAAGATGGCAGTTTTTTTTTTCGTTTATAGTCGTACAAACTAATAATAATGTTAACAAAGGCACAACAGTTTATCGTTTATGATTGTTCAAAATAAACCACAATGAGAATATAAAAAAATGTAAGGATTTTTATTTTTTGTTTTGTTTTGTTTATGGTCTTACAAACAAATAAAAAAAAAGATGATTAGGGGTCCAATTCTCACGATACCATATCATCACAGTATGAACGATATGGTGGGGAGGCTCACGATATTAGGATATTCTACAGAATAACAAGACTGACATTCTAAAATGCTTTGCCCAGTCATTTGGTACATTTATTGTCATTAGGGATGGAACGATATCCAAATCTCTCTGGACCAGATTTTCACCATAAACATCACACTTTACCAGATTTATTACAATATTTTGTGTAGCCAAAAACAAAACTGTGAATCTGCTCCTTTTTCCTCTAAAAATACCTTCACAAGATTTAATCCAAAGAATGAAGATGTAAAAGTGTTTAGAACAGTTATTTCTTATTTCTTCATGTCCCTGCATTGAAACAGAGCAAAGGATTATGGCCTACGTAGTTCCCTCTGTTTTTTTTTTTTTTTTTTTTGTTCATTTAAGCAAAGAGACTTGGGATTCGATATATTGTGATGCTCCATGATATTATTGTGAGACCTCTGACCATACGATATTGATATCATCAGATTTGGGTTATTGTTACATCCCTAAAGAAAATGGTTTAGGGCCTTTTTACTCATTTCATTGTTGAATGGTTCTTGTTGTCCACAGTCAGCAAAGTGCCCTGAAGTCACTTAAAGGAACTGTGTGTAGCCTGTAGTGTGGGACTTAAACATTTCGACTTACTTCTACCTGTGTCCTCAGAGCCTTCACCTGCAGACAGAGACACATCCAAGTTTGTCTCATTGTCAGTGTATGGACAGACCAGGCCTCACGTGAAAGCTCAGAACCTCCAGAATTCAACACAGGCTCATGTTTACATGCACAACAAAATCCCGACCATTATCTGATTTCTGAAAACATCCTGTTCCATGTTTTTAAACTCCACAAACCACTAGAATTAGTTGGATAATTTCTTGCCAAACTAAACTAATGGTTAAATGAGCTGTTTGGTACTGTTGTGTGTGTGTGTGTGTGTGTGTGTGTGTGTGTGTGTGTGTGTGTGTGTGTGTGTGTGTGTGTGTGTGTGTGTGTGTGTGTGTGTGTGTGTGTGTGTGTATGTGTGTGTGTGTGTGTGTGTATGTGTGTGTGTGTGTGTGTGTGTGTGTGTGTGTGTGTCTGTGTGTTTTTCATTCTCATTGTGGTTTATTTTGTATTGTATTGATCTTTGTGCCTCCGTTAACATAACTATTAGTTTATACGGCCATAGTTTGTCATTTATTTTGCTGTATGTAAATATTTGTAAAGTTCCGTGATCCGTGTACATAAGAAACCACATCATTTTTGAAACTATGTCATGAACAGGGGAAGGTTAATATAACATTTTCTTCTTCCCGCTCCTTTTTGAGAAATGTGCTTTTCTCTTGTTGTTGTTGTTGTTGTTGTTGTTGTTGTTGTATGTGTATGATTCTTGTTTCTCTCTTGGCACAAACTCGAAATAAAAACGAATCTGAATCAAAAGGTGGAACAGCGCATTTTGGGCTTTGGAGATGCAAACAGGCTAATAACAATAATAAGGGGTTATTCAAACGTGTGAATGAAACAAAACACAACTCCAGGTCTGTTTTTGAGGGAACAGCATTCCAACATGGCTTAAACCTTACAGGGTCAATTATGCGTAAAATCGGAGCTTTAATGTACTGGCATCGCACCTGTTCCGCCTCCTAATAAAGATCTGTGCGCCTGGTGCGTTTTAGGCTGAGTTTGGGCGACATCTAGCGGTCACTGTTGGAATCACAGCGCTGGCACAGGATTTACTTGCTTTTATTTACAGGAGCGTGCAGACCGAGGGGCCAATCACCGCATCAACACTGGGAATAAACCTGAAACGAGGGCTGCAGCGAGCTAATCTAGTGACTAATGAACTAAAAAAAAAACAATCCTAGTGATATTTGAAAATGTAATGTGGAATATGCAGACTCAAAAGCCACAAAGACCCTTTTAATGCCAGTGCCGTTATTACAACAAAATGTACTTTCTTTGTAAATCTCTGTGCAGAAGCCTTCAGTCGCCACAGTTCAGTGTGTATTTGGTGGTCAATGTGTTTAAAAAGTCTCGCTGTGCAAAATAATCGTTTGACTGACCCGAAATTAAACCTGAACTATAGAACAGGTCTAAACTAGGACTAGAACAGGTCTAAACCAGGACTACAACAGGTCTAAACCAGGACTAGAACAGGTCTAAACCAGGACTACAACAGGTCTAAACCAGGACTACAACAGGACTAAACCAGGACTACAACAGGTCTAAACCAGGACTAGAACAGGTCTAAACCAGGACTACAACAGGTCTAAACCAGGACTACAACAGGACTAAACCAGGACTACAACAGGTCTAAACCAGGACTACAAAAGGACTAAACCAGGACTACAACAGGACTAAACCAGGACTAGAACAGGACTAAACCAGGACTACAACAGGACTAAACCAGGACTACAACAGGTCTAAACCAGGACTACAACAGGACTAAACCAGGACTACAACAGGTCTAAACCAGGACTACAAAAGGACTAAACCAGGACTACAACAGGACTAAACCAGGACTACAACAGGTCTAAACCAGGACTAAACCAGGACTAAACCAGGACTACAACAGGTCTAAACCAGGACTACAACAGGACTAAACCAGGACAAGAACAGGACTAAACCAGGACTAGAACAAGACTAAACCAGGACTAGAACAGGACTAAACCAGGACCACAACAGGACTAAACCAGGACTACAGCAGGACTAAACCAGGACTACAACAGGACTAAACCAGGACTACAGCAGGACTAAACCAGGACTACAACAGGATTAAACCAGGACTACAACAGGACTAAACTAGGACTAGAACAGGACTACAACAGGACTACAACAGGACTACAACAGGACTAGAACAGGTCTAAACCAGGACTACAACAGGTCTAAACCAGGACTACAACAGGACTAAACCAGGACTACAACAGGTCTAAACCAGGACTAGAACAGGTCTAAACCAGGACTACAAAAGGACTAAACCAGGACTACAACAGGACTAAACCAGGACTACAACAGGACTAAACCAGGACTAAACCAGGACTAAACCAGGACTACAACAGGTCTAAACCAGGACTAGAACAGGTCTAAACCAGGACTACAACAGGTCTAAACCAGGACTACAACAGGACTAAACCAGGACTACAACAGGACTAAACCAGGACTACAACAGGTCTAAACCAGGACTAAACCAGGACTAAACCAGGACTACAACAGGTCTAAACCAGGACTACAACAGGACTAAACCAGGACAAGAACAGGACTAAACCAGGTCTAGAACAAGACTAAACCAGGATCACAACAGGACTAAACCAGGACTAGAACAGGACTAAACCAGGACTAGAACAGGACTAAACCAGGACTACAGCAGGACTAAACCAGGACTACAACAGGATTAAACCAGGACTACAACAGGACTAAACTAGGACTAGAACAGGACTACAACAGGACTAGAACAGATCTAAACCAGGACTAGAACAGGACTAAACCAGGACTAGAACAGGTCTAAACCAGGACTAGAACAGGTCTAAACCAGGACTAGAATAGGTCTAAACCAGGACAAGAACAGGACTAAACCAGGACTAGAACAGGACTAAACCACAACTAGACCAGGACTAAATCAGGACTAGAACAGAACTAAACCAGGACTAGAACAGGACTAAACTGCAACTAAACTAGGACTAAACCACAACTAGACCAGGACTAAATCAGGACTAGGCTAGGACTAGATTAGGACTAAACCAGGACAAGAGCAGGACTAAACCAGGATTAGAACAGGACTAAACTAGGACTAAACCAGAACTAGAACAGGACTAAACTGCAACTAAACTAGGACTAAACCAGGAATAGTACAGGGTGAAACTAACTAGAACTAAACCAGGACTAGAACAAGACTAGAACAGGAGTAAACCAGGACTAAACTAGGACCAGGTCAGACTGAATCAAAAATGAAAAAAAAAAAAAAAAAAAAAAATGAAATCGAGGATCAGCCGGGCTCAGTCCAACGTGGGTCCACCCACCTGTGGGCTCAGCACCCGCAGAGGGGTTCATAGGGGTCAGGGTGCAGAAGAATGGGCGGCGAACCGTCCCCACGACCCAGCCGGATAAAGAGGAAGAAGATGGACAGACAAAAACGAACTCCACAGACGGCACCATGCATTTACTGTGTACAGTATTTGACAGTTAATAACTAAAGATTATTGACCTATAGTGGCATTTCTCCAGGTACACAAAGGACAACTGTGGAAAAAAAAAACATTTATTTTGATCTGAAAGACAAGAATTTCAACAGATTTCACACAGTATTTGAAAGGGAATGAGACAAAAAATAACAATCCATAACAATAGACATAACCGTTGAATAAATTAGAATGATTTTCACACTTTTACACATTTTCTTTTACATTTGGCTTCAGAAAAAATATGGGTTACATGATACTGCACTTATATTAAGGGCACACGCTGTTACTAACTACCTCTCAAGTGCACTGCAATCAAAGCACAAGTTCAAATGTCTCCGAATGAGAATGAAAAGAACTGGATGTAAGATTTGGATTTGAAATTCCATAAATGTGACCCGTCTGTCCCAGTGTCCCACAGTAAGAGCGCAGGCTGCATACAGTTCCTTTAATTTAGGATTCAATTAAAGCAAGCAACTTCGCTACTCTATTCCAGTCTAATGATCCTGCTTTGAAAAGGGCGTAAAAACACACATTCTGGATTCAAGTTCCAGTTTAAATAACTAAAGTCGATATGTTAACAGTGTGTGAAAGACTCAAACACTGTGGCACAAATAAATATATTATGGCTTTTTCTATGTCGTCTTGTCTCCAGTGAACCAGCCACTCAGAGGGCATTCCACACAGCAGGGAGGACAGGAGCCAGGGGCCACAGCAGCACAGGGGCCCCCTCTCTGTAGTGTTGAGAAGGGTGGGGGGGCCTGAGGGTCACACGATGGTTATCACTGAAAAACATGCACACACCATGAGATTTGAATAGGAGTCTGGTCTGGTCTGGTCCCTCTCCTCCTTTAAACATTTCATTTTCAAACTCTTAGGCACAGAGGTGGGTAGTACTTAGTTACAGTTACATTTACTTGAGTCACTTGAGTCTGTTTTGTCCAGACAAAAGTAGAACAGGCAGGACTCCCAGAATTTGACAACTAGTTTCTATGATGAAGAAATATTTGTATTAAAAAAAAGGTGTTTGAGACTTATTTGGCAGTTCCTGTACTCTGCCTTTGTATCATCCGACAAAAACAGTAATAGACACAGTTACTGCCTTTTGGCGTGTTCAGTAACGGCCAAATAAGGGTCAGAGGTCAATTTGGAGCTCATTATTTACATGATAAAGGAATTCTCAAATGCCTCTAAAATGACATGAACTCGTTTTTGACAAAACGTGATGTTACAGTGTTGTGTCTTTGTAGAGCAGAACTGTTACTTTTACTCCTGCTTGAGTAAGACACTATTCAGTGTCGCAATACTCTTACTTGAGTAAAAGTCGTCCTTCTCACTGTTCCTCACAGTGGGACAAATGTGGACAATCTGAAATGATCTGAACATTTGTTTCTTGCAGCTCCTTCAGATCTGTTAAAGTGTTTTTAAACGTGTGACACAAAAGTGCAGAGCACAGACTTGAGGAGAATCATTTCAAATTGATTTCAAATGTGAGGATTCCCCGAGCACAGACACTGCAGCGAGGCACAGCCGACACTCATTTCCCTCATTATTAGTTCATCACTTCAAGAAGCTGTGGCTCTTTTTAGTTCTTTCTTCCAGTCTCCTCCACAATCTACACGTGCATGTGAACCATAGACAGTATGATGTGAACACACAAACACATTTGAGTAGAAGCATAAGGATGGGAAGCATTTTATCCGTTTCATTTGGAATCAAAATGGTTTCATGAGAAGCGACAGCTACAGGTCAGAAATACTGCAGTGTGTGGAGTTCTGACCTAATCAGATACAGGCCTTTAAAGAAATGCAAAGTCTTTTGGAATTTAGGGATGTCAAGATTACTCCGTTAATCAATAATCAGGATCAGGTGACAATTTGGAAGAAAACTACAATACAATACTAAATACTAAATACAGTCAATCAATGAAATATGGTCCCATTTTAACTGTATGTTTTAATCATATTTAATTTATTTATGTTGCTGTAGGGCGACCGCGATTGTCCAGAAAGGCGCCTAATAAATCAAATGTATGAGCAGTTTTTAAAAACTTTTTGATTGTAATATTATGAGTTTGTATGTGGCGCCTCCGTCACTGCGTCTGCCTCTGACACTCTGGACCACAACTTTGTACTTCTGTGTCAGTAATATTATTCTAAAGTAACTGTAACTGTAACTGTAATTTAATTGTGTTGTCTAAGCCCTGATGAAGACCAGTCGTGGTCCAAACATGTCGGCTTTGGCCATCTAAATAAAGGCCTTTTAACTAGACTTTTCCCTGTGCGTTTTTTACTTTTTTGGAGTTCCTGGTTTTTGTTTGTGTTTAATAACTTCTATCTATCTTTACTCTACTAGAGATAGACCGATATATCAGTCGGCCAACTGATATATCAGCCAACTATCGGGCCGATGTTTGGGCTTTTTAGTGTATTGGCTGTCAGCCTTAAATCTCCAGCACAGGCTCATGTTTTCCTTTGGTCAATCTGATGGAAAAAATATGTGCACAAAGCTTCATATTCACACTTTAACATGAGAAGATGCTGCACAAACATGACTACACTTCTCTCATAGTTTGTTTTGTAAAAAAGGGCTTGGGGGGAGTTTGTAGTAAATTTAAATGACATAAATTGGGGAAAAATGTCTTGCATATTGGCCCAAAAATATCAGCAAAGTTTAATGGCTATTGGTGCTTATACTGGTTGTTGAATTATAAACAATGGGTATCGGCATCGGCCATGGACAAACCTATATGTGTGGATCTCTGTACTCCCCACCTCTGCTGCACTGGGTTAGTTATCTGAACATTTCCTCTGACTCGTTTGCATGTTACACTGGAGTAAATCGTGATGTGTTAATGCTGTTAGAATGGAAGATCACCAGCTTCTGAGTGGATGCTTCTCACCAGGTACACATCCAGCTCGTCATCTGATTGGCTGCTGCTCATAGAGGCCAGAGGAGCGTTCAGGGCGATGGTGGAGCTGGAGGCCCGGCGGACCTCCCTGACACCACCGGAGCACAGGGACAGAGAGGAGCACAACACTTAACACGTTACACTCTGGTTCACTACAACATTTGACCTAGTTTTTAACTGTTTTTATCATTTTACTTTCTGGTTGAAGACGGGCAGCAGATGTGACATAGCAACGTTAAAGTGGAACTCCGGCATGTTTGAAGCAGTCTTACACTTCCCTCTCTTGATTTCCCACTGCACAGGCCAAAGCCTAAAAGATTCGATCACCGATGTCTTTTGTAATGCCATTTATTTATGAGTGAATTATATTTTTTGAAAAACTCTAAAAAATACATTCCTAAACCTTTTTCTTTCAGCAACTTTCAGTTTCTCTTCTTCTTCACCATCAGTAGTCAATCTTCACTTGTTGCTTCTGGCGGCTCGAGCCTCTCGCCGCCGCTGGAGTCGACAGTCGAGTCTTATGAACTTTGGCCTGTGCAGTGGGAAATCAACAAGCTAATGCTAAGACTGCTAATAAAGTTGTTTTCTAATGTTTCCAGACACTAATGAGTGAACCAGGCAGAGTGTTTTGTTTGTTAGACTCGTGGCTGTTGTAAGATGGGTTAAAGTGGTGTTAAGCTTCTTCAGTGTGAAGCAAATTGGTGTTTTACGTGGAAGTTAAGAACTTGTCCCCATCACTACACTAGTTTGTTGCCTTGACAGACTCACTGCCACAGTGAGATCTCCGCCGAGGAAACACTGGCTTCTGACAGAATTCTACCACCTCTAGCATAATTGTCCTGCCACTAAAAACTGTCTTACCCACACGGACATTCACATGGACAGTCTGGAGTTCTAATAGTTTTCCTCTGTGCTCTGTGGAGTGGGTAAGACTGTTTTTAGTGGCAGGACAACTATAGCCATTGACCTGCACTAGCCTAGCACCAAAAACCTCTCCAAATACAAGGACTGGATGGAAGATTTCAGAAAGTGTCTCCACACGTCTCCAACACTCTGGCTCACCAGGAAATGAAGCCCTATGGCCAAAATTCAGATCTATCCCTTTAATACTTTATCCAAATGAGCCTAATAATAATAATATCCTCCAATGAGAAAGTCTAAAATGCCGGGTTCTATGTCATCCACACTATACTTTTATTTGTATCATCATAACAACTGTGTGAATTTTCATTTTTATTATTCGGATGTGAGTAGGAGGTGTTCCAGAGCCTCACCTGTCGTCTCGCTGGTTACTGGACAGGAAGGACACTGTGGACCTGGGCACCAGGTCAGGCTGCTGACCGGAGACGGACACTGCACACACAGTACAAGAGCATGTAGGAAACACAAGCCAATCATAAACCCAAAATGACAATTCTGAAACTATCCATAAGAGTGTAAGTAAGAGTGTTATTTTTATTACAATTTTTACTCTAACTAGTCATTTTGTTGTATTATTTATCCTGGTTGTAGCAACTCATAACGTAATACGTCTCTTAACGTAATAACAGCTCTAAACGTAAAAACTGAAATGTAATAAATGTTCAAAACGTAATAATCGACTTTTAATGTAATAAAATCATGAGCGCATAACGTAACAACATCTTTGCGCATAACGTAATAATGTAATAACCTATTACATTATGAGCTCCACTATATAGCAACTCATAATGTAATAAAACCTCATAATGTAATAATGTCTTATACTGTGAGAAAAGCTGCATTAACACTGTTTATCTAAAAAAAGAATGGTTTTCAGTATATTATATGTAAATTAGAGAAACTGAGTAGCCTTTTATTCTGTATTCTTACATTTTTGTATGGCACCGATGAGCTTTGTTTTGAGTCATTGAGAATACTGCACTCACATCTACTGACTACTGCAGGTAAGCAGAACTTTTTGTAACCTCTAAAGTTGAATTAATTGTTAAATGAATCCATCCACCATGTTTTTAATTGTGTGTTAAGATGCTTCTTTGCACAATGTTTTAGTGAGCCACTACTTGTTGTACTATTATTTGTATTTTATCTAACAGCTCTTTGTTGTGCCTTCACTAGGAGCTATTTTAGCTAGCATGTATTATATCTAGCTAATGGACTGAAGAAATATTGTCCTCTTTTCTCCAATCTTAAACTCAAACAAATACAATCAGAAGGTGTCGCTGTTCAAAACTGAAATAGGGGACTCCAATTACTCGATGTCGTAACAAGATCTCCCTAGATGCATTTTAGCACATACCAGATTGAAGACCAGGATTCGTGAAGTTCAATTCAAGCCAATTTATTCACCTCACAATATTTCTAATACAGCATGCTGGGTTACTAGATTCCCTGGGAAACAGTCTAGCGTGGATTCCTCGCAGGGCAAACCGAGTGACCATTCATGTTTTGTGTGATCACCATGTTTCAGGTTAAGTGTACAGTTTTACAAGTTCCAAAATAAAGCAGATTTAATGTTTTTCTGCTTGTATCATGTATTTAATGTAAGTAGTAAGGACATGTTTAAAAGGCATTAACTTAATGAATGCATTATTAGTCATTAACTAACATTAATTGATTAAATAATGTTGGTTAGTTGATTCTTAGTTGCTGATTCATAATCATGATGAATTATTAAACATTAATTAACAGTTATTAATATTATTTAGTTATTATGAATTATAACAATTATATCAATATATAATAACAATATATTATAACATTTTATAACAATTATTCTTAGGTACTTCGACCAAGGGGCGTTATGTTTTTGCCAGGGTTTGTCAATACTTTTATATGCTATCAGTGGTTACAACACCACCAACAAAAACCAGACAAACAAACAAAATAAACAGAAACTTCATTACCCACAAGGGGTGACTGAACTGACCAGATGGATATCTAAGCTCAAAGTGCATTTTGAGTTATTATAATGTATTGCTTAACATTAATTAACATATTAAGTTATTCCATTACTCAGAAGTCAATTAATTTCTTCTGATTAGAGTGAATTGAAATGTCAAAAAATAGAAACTTGCTGTCTATGGCCAAATTTGAAAAATGGAGAAAATCGCGGTTTTCATTTATGAACAGTTTAATTTTCCCAGTCACAATGAGTACTTAGAATTTGATGGTTGTGGTAAGTATTCATGTAAAGGTCACATTTGTTAATGGGCAGCATGAATTCTGGACATATACCAAAAAATATTACACAGTGCACCTTTAATAAACAATAGGATTGCTTCAAAAGCGCTAGTTAACCGTTAACCGTTTCACCTTGCAGCAATGGCAAAGGTAAAAAAAAAGATAATGCAAATTTAAGGCTACTAAAATAAAAGGCTATTCAGTTTCTCTAATTTACATATAATATACTGAAAACCATTCCTTTTTAGATAAACAGTGTTAATGCAGCTTTTCTCACAGTATAAGACATTATTACATTATGAGGTTTTATTACATTATGAGTTGCTATATAGTGGAGCTCATAATGTAATAGGTTATTACATTATTACATTATGCGCAAAGAAGTTATTACGTTGTATGCGCTCATGATTTTATTACATTAAGAGTCGATTATTACGTTATGAACATTTATTACATTTCAGTTATTATGTTAAGAGCCGTTATTACGTTAAGAGCTGTTATTACGTTATGAGTTGCTACACTTGGTAAATGTTTTCCAGTAAACCTCGGCGTCACTATGGACAGTGATTTTAAATTTGACAAACAGGTGAATGTGGTTGTTAAAACTAAATTAAATCTTTTTTATTTTTTAAATCATTTGAACAGGTCTCGCACACTTTTATCTCCTCTCATTTAGACGACTGTAATGCACTTTCTCCGGCATCAACCTCCGCACACTTTCTCTGCTGTACCTTTTAACTCGAACCAAAAAACGTGAGCACATGACGACACCTTCAAGTTTGTTCGTTTTAGTTCGATTTTATTGTTTGTTTTTAAAGCTTTGAATGGACGGGCCCCACAGTACGTCTTAGACCTCATCCAGATTTAAAATCCATCCATCCATCCATCTTCTCCCGCTTAATCCGGCTGGGTCGCGGGGGCAGTTTGCTGCCCAATACTCATAGCACCTGACCCCCCTATGAACCCCTCTGCAGGTGGTGAGCCCACAGGAGGGCAGATTTAAAATGTGCCATAGAAATAAAGTGGATTTGGGATTTGGATTTACATTTACTGAAAGAAATTTACTTGACTTTTTACTTCACTGAGACCGTGTGTGTGTGTGTCATGTATGTATGGTGTGTGTGTGTGTGTGTGTGTTTGTGTGTGTGTATGGTGTATGTGTCATGTATGTGTGGTGCGTGTGTGTGTGTATGGTGTGTGTGTGTGTGTGTGTATGGTGTGTGTGTGTGCGTGTGTGTGGTGTGTGTGTGGTGTGTGTGTCATGTATGTGTGTGTGTGTCATGTGTGTCATGTGTGTGTGTGTGTGTCGTGTGTGTCATGTATGTGTGGTGTGTGTGTCTCACAGTCGGAGTCGAGCTGCTCCATGCTCTGGGCCTTCTTGTCGCTCCTCCTCTCTCTCCTCTGGTCCTCAGTGTGTGTGGACAGAACCTCCTGAGACGCAGACTTAGCGTGAAGCGAGCTGCGCTTCCTCTTGGACGAGGCGCCTTTCAGAGCTGCAGGAGCAGGGACCAGTCAGCTCAGTGACAGGTGAAGGGAGGAGTCAGCCCAGTGACAGGTGAAGGGAGGAGTCAGCCCAGTGACAGGTGAAGGGAGGAGTCAGCCCAGTGACAGGTGAAGGGAGGAGTCAGCCCAGTGACAGGTGAAAGGAGGTGTCAGCCCAGTGACACGTGAACAGGTGACAGAGAGGAGTCAGCCGAGTGACAGGTGAAAGGTGTCAGCCAAGTGATAGGTGAACAGGTGACAGAGAGGAGTCAGCCGAGTGACAGGTGAAAGGAGGTGTCAGCCGAGTGACAGGTGAACAGGTGACAGAGAGGAGTCAGCCGAGTGACAGATGAACGGAGGAGTCAGCCAAATGACAGGTGAACAGGGAGTAATCAGACGTATTGTAACAGAAAGGAGGAGTCAGTTAAGTGACAGTGACAGTGTGTAAGTGTAACAGGGAGGACTCACGCTGGAGCTTCCAGAAGACCGTGGAGCTCATGAATTTAAGGAACCTGTCTGCGTAGAAGCTGGGCCTGTGCACTGACACTGTGTCCTGGAGCAAAGCACATTTCACAGATGAGAGTGAGAAGATGCAGCAGATACTAAAACACATGGATGGTGAGTATCCACATACCCCATCATGGACCAGAGCCTTCCAGGAGTGCTCCACCTTCTTAATCAACCTGAGAAGAGTTAGAAATATGTCTCTGTCACTTTTCAAAAGTGCAATACTGTCCATCCTTTATGCTCTTCTTCGTCTCATGTGGAGAGTGGAGAGTAGCATGTTTTTTCACAACTCTGAACTTTGCCAAAGGATTATGGCTGATTTGAGAATCAAGCAAAAAAACAACCACAGAGAAAACATGTATGATGTACTGTAGGTCTGAGACTCAGTGCACAGTTTGCATTTAAAACACTTTCAGGAGCATTACAGTACCCACACAAGGTTATTTTCTGATCCTCTAATGGAGTTTCCTCATCAAAAACGTACCTGGAGTTGTGTTTTTTTGTTTTTCATTCACACATGTTTAACACACAAATCCTGCATATTCAGAGTTCTTCTCTCAAACAGAAAACACTCTGTACCACCCTGTGATACAGGAAGTGCTCCACTGTGTTTTCAAACTCTTCAGTAGAGATGGTCAATGATTCTAGTGAACTAAAGGTAAAAGGAGCTGTTAAATTGAAAACTATCATTTCATGACATCAAAAGGTGAACCAGAGCATTTTGAGCTTTGGTGCTGTAGACCGATGAATAAACCAGTCTGTTTTTGAGCAGGTAACAGCATTCGAACACGGTTCAAATCTCAGAGTTAATTTTGTGTAATATAGGAGCATTAAGTTTAGAATATTTCACCTGCATTTGAATGTGTGTGTGTGATGTGGGCCTCACCTGTACGACTGCAGGATGTCGATGATCCCTAAAAAGATGAGCAGGTTTTCATCTTTGTGTTTGGCAGGAATTCCTCCCAGACTGTAACACAAGCAAAGAGCCGCGAGGGTTAAAGACGATTCTGCACAGGGCGGGCAAAAGGACTGAAAATCAGATACTCATTTGAGCACGTGTCTGTTAGAGCGCCCTCATCTGTCTGTGTCTGTATAAGTCTGTTAGAGCGCCCTCATGTGTCTGTATAAGTCTGTTACAGCGCCCTCACGTGTCTGTATAAGTCTGTTACAGCGCCCTCATGTGTCTGTGTCTGTATAAGTCTGTTACAGCGCCCTCATGTGTCTGTGTCTGTATAAGTCTGTTACAGCGCCCTCATGTGTCTGTATAAGTCTGTTACAGCGCCCTCATGTGTCTGTGTCTGTATAAGTCTGTTACAGCGCCCTCATGTGTCTGTATAAGTCTGTTACAGCGCCCTCATGTGTCTGTGTCTGTATAAGTCTGTTACAGCGCCCTCATGTGTCTGTGTCTGTATAAGTCTGTTACAGCGCCCTCATGTGTCTGTATAAGTCTGTTACAGCGCCCTCATGTGTCTGTATAAGTCTGTTACAGCGCCCTCATGTGTCTGTATAAGTCTGTTACAGCGCTCTCATGTGTCTGTGTCTGTATAAGTCTGTTACAGCGCCCTCATGTGTTTGTATAGTTACCACCAGTGGCACAAATGATAAATGTCACAAAGTGCCTGTGTGTATCTTTAAACAGTCATTGTGAAGCTGCAGACTCGTGTGCTAATGGGAAACACATAGACACAGATCACTCACGTGTCATCGTCACAGGCCACAGGCTCGGGGTCTTTGACGCTCCCCTGTATCGACTCCAGAGCGGTGGAGTACAGGACCTTCTGTTTGCGGCTGTCCAGACGTGTTCCTCTACGCAGAGGACGTTTCTCCAGGACGTGGATGCCCAGGAGCAGACTGTAGTCCATGATCTTAAAGCTCTCCAGCACCTGACGACACACACTCACCATCATCACTATGTCCACTTATCCTTCAATATATGAAAGCTGGAACAAGGTTTTTGGTCTCAGTATTTATTGTGTGTACATTTTCTTTGCACTAGAGGGGACTTCTTTGGCTGTGATAAGATTTAAGATAACTAATAACTTCTTTGACTCATGACAGATACAAAGTACTAAAGAGTTTCACTCTGCAGTTTATTTAGTGCAGCGCATGTTTCTTTTAACCACACTGTAGATTTCAAGTCATTTTTGTGGTTTCAGTTTGGGTTCTTGTGTCAGTGTCATCAGTGAGTTTCAGTATTATTGTTTACCGTACTTACTTCATCAGCTTACTCCATTTGATCTGTTACATTTTCTATATGATGAGGTAAGTATGGAGTAATGAGAGGTGGGTCGTACTCAGTTACATTCACTCCTACTTGAGTAATATTTTTATTGAAGTAACAGTACTGAGTAAAAGTTGTGCCTCTCTTCCCACTGTGAGTGTAAAGTGACATAAGCTTTATGTGAAATATGAAACATTTGTGTTTCTTGCAGCTCCTTCTAAGACAATGTTGTTTTCTCATCTTTTGAAAACACCACATTTGTGCTTTACTGTATTTCATGTTTTGTTCTGACAGTTACATAACAAATAATAAATAGATGCTATGTCCCAACAATTACTCTTTAAAATACTCTTACTTCAGTCATTTCTTGGACCACTACTTTTACTGTTACTGCCTAGAGTAATATTCTTCTTATATAACATTGTCCTTACTTGAGAATTTCGACTGCTCTACACCTCTGGAAGTAATAATGTTAATGAATAAATGTAAAACATAAAATAAACAGTCAAATAAAAAGTGAATTGGTCTTTGTGTGCTGCAAACATGTGGAAAGTATTAAAACAAAAGTGCGTCACCTCTGATTCTCTGTCTGATCCACTGTGACCTAAGCGCTAAGCCTGTGTGCTAACTCCTGTTGGCTGTCACACAGAGCAGAGGTGTCACTAAATGAGGCTAAACCCTGAGGTCCAGCCCTGAGGTCCAGCCCTGAGGTCCAGCCCTGAGGTCCAGCCCTGAGGTCCAGCCCTGTGTGCTGGGTGTGAGGCTTATGTAACATGGCACAAACACACTCTCTGTTTGTGTGAAAGAATTATGCACAAATGAAGCAAATGAGAGAAAGTGATTAACTCATTAATATTGAGCTACAGGCCAAATACGCACAGACTATAGTGACAAGGAGAGGTACTATAGTGAAGTAATCCCATCATTAAAGACACGTAGAGGTACTATATTGAAGTAACTCCACCATTAAGTACACGGAGAGGTACTATGGAGGCACTGTAAGAACAAAAAAAGTACCTGAGATAAATGACATGGTCTTATATATACTATTTGATATGAATTATGTAATTTTGAAATGAATCATGTCATTTGTTTCAAGATAAATCAGATTTTTCTGTATTTCCTAACTGAAGAGGAATCCTGAGGCTAAATACACAGAGCAGATAGTACGCATATTTTTTTTATGAAATAGTCTTAAATCAGTCAGAGGTGTGTCGGTATCATTAACAACAATTCAACTGCACTGATTTACAAAGCGGCACGGTGGCTGAGTGGCAACACTCAGGCCTCACAGCAAGAAGGTTGCGGGTTCGATCCCCGGGTCGCCCGGGCCTTTCTTTGTGGAGTTTGCATGTTCTCCCCATCAACCCAAAACATGCCCGGACATGCTATGAACTAACATCAAGGACCATGTTGTCCACCCTCCTGTGGGCTCACCACCTGCAGAGGGGTTCATAGGGGGGGTCAGGTGCTATGAGTATTGGGCAGCAAGCTGCCCCCGCGACCCAGCCGGATTAAGCGGGAGAAGATGGATGGATGGATGATTTACAAAGCCAGTATTAACCGTCTTTGAATTCCATATCTACTCTAAGTCGTATGTTTACAAGTACAGTATGTTTGGAATGTCCCTGTGAGTTACAGTGTAATGAGATTACACTCATTAGGCCAGAGCCTTATGACTAATTAACATACTTGTGTACACAAATACTTTGAGAAATACAAACAGACCGGTTCATTCTTAGGTAACAGGATTTCATGATGTTATGGTCCTGAGTCTGGCCCGAGTGCACTGGTCTCAGTGGTACTTGTAGTAGTTATAGCAGTACTGGGATCAGTTCAGGTTGATTAAGAGTCATGGACCGTCACTTTTAGTGTCACTACACTAATTCAAATTCAATTTCAAACTCAAGGGTTGACAGTAGCTCAGTTGGTAAGAGTGTTTGTCCACTGATCCTTGGGCAAGACACTTAACTCACCTCGCCCCCAGTGTCTGCGTACACTGGTGTATGAACGTGTGTGTGAATGGGTGAGTGGTTCCTTGTTGTAAAGCACTTGATTGTCTTGAAGGTGGAAAAGCGCAATATAAAGATGTCAACATGTGACCAATTTCAATCTTAAGGAATAGACTCGATACTCAAAATTGATTCTAATACCACATTTATAATAAATAGTCTTTCTTTACACAATAGACTGTTATTTTTAGCATTAAATAGCAGTACTTTCTGTTCTATTCCCATGTGTCCTTATATGTGTGTATTCCTCAGTGGTCCAGGCTGGTTCCAGAGTGTTCCATTGGTGTACACTAGTCTATGTGCTCTTATACTTGTTATGATACAGCTTAAGATAATTCTAAAGACATTCAGGAAAGGTTCATTTCCGCCCTGGGACTTATTATTATGGCGGCACGGTGGCTGAGCATGCCTCACAGCAAGAAGGTTGTGGGTTCAATCCCCGGGTCGCCCAGGCCTTTCTGTGTGGAGTTTGCATGTTCTCCCTGTGTCTGGATGGGTTTCCTCCGGGCTCCGGTTTTCCCCATCAACTCAAAACATGCAGCACCCTATGAACTAACATCAAGGACCATGACGTCCACCCTCCTGTGGGCTCACCACCTGCAGAGGGGTTCATGGAGGCGTCAGGTGCTATGAGGTTTGGGCAGCAAGATGCCGCCGCGACCCAGAGGGATTAGGCGGGAGAAGATAGATGGATGGATGGACTTATTATTATTGTATGTAGTTTTGATACTAATTTTAGTATCAGTTATTATCTGATTTTCCTGTTAACAGCCCTAGAGACTTTGCAGTATTGTTTAAAGAGGAACTAACACCATCTGCATCTTCTGAGATTTCTCTTCACTTCCACCTGTCACTCCCTCAGAGCATGACGGAGGCCTTTGTCAATAATTATCAACTATAAAATAGTGCATTTTGATCTTGTACACTTAGAAAACAGCTGCATGTCTGTGTGTCCATTTCCCTTCAGGCCTGTGCCTCGCCTGTACAGCAGAATAACAGCAGAATAACAGCAGAATATTTAAACCCAGGTTCATTTGGTTTTGGATTATAGCCATAATGAATACTCCCAAAAATGCTCTGATCCAATATTTCAGTCCTTCCTCAGATGTGTTGGTGGTATTTATCAGTAGGCACAGTCGACTTGGGCAGAGAATGACAACAAAAGTAGGTCAGAGGTGGGCATTGAACCACCACATCGCAATGAGTCTTTTTAGTCTAAAGGCCCAGACAAATCATTTACTATTGTAGACGTAAAGCTCGTGTCACTTGTGGATTTCCTCACAGTGCCGTTAGATTATGGTTTAACTATGGCTCAGTCCCTGGACACCAGCACTTCTGTCTGCTCTCATGTGCTGAGAGTGAGAAACACTCGGATGACTCTCTATCTACAAGTTCTGTCACTTCATCATCCAAGACTTTCCAGGGCATTTTCAGATCACACATCCTTTTTATGCAGTATTTTATAAAAGTGTAGTCTATACCCAAAGTCCACAATGACTGCAAATTACTTAAACCCCAACGCAAACACGTTATTATGTAGTTGACTGTTGTTGAATATGTTTCTGGTAGAACGCAGATTCGATGGAGAACATATGTACCCATCTAATCTGAAAGCCCAATCATATAAATGTAGAAGAAAGTAAGTGACCACTCCTCATCTGATACTTGTGGTACTTGGTGATGGTACTTGAGGGTCGATTGTTGCACTTAGAACACAGAAAAACCCTGTATGTGACACCAAGGTCTCGCAGCAGGGAACATGAACATGAAAGAGGTTTGGGTTCACAAAAAGGTGTCACTTCCTGCATTTGTTTGGATATTAGCATTAGGGGGATTTTACAAACCCAATTGCTCTAATAAGAACCAGTAAGACAAAGCAAAGTGTGGAGACATTCTCAAGGACAAAATACATATTTTCCAGGACATTTGGCCTTTTCTCTCATTTTCCATGTCTGGAAAGCAGACCAGAATGTCCAGAACAAGTGGGAACGCTGATACAGTTACCTCTAAACAATAGTTTCAAATAATCATGAGGTCAAATATGTGTGACATCATGTCTGTGTGTAAACTGTGAGACAACAGCACTGACCCGACAGTCCCTCTGCAGGGTCTTCATCAGGGCCTGGTAGTTGTCGGGTTGGAGGTAGATTCCCTGGTGCATGTCTCTGAAGTCCAGGTCCTTGTACGTGGGCGAGGCCTTGCCGCGCTCCTTCCGGTTGGCGCGGCGTTTGTAGGAGGAGCCCTTCAGGTCGTATTTGTAGTGCATGTGCATGGCGCGTGGAAGGACGTTATTCATGACCACGAGGCGCAGAGTCACGCCCCCGCACTGCACACAGTACAGCCCGTAGAACTTAGGCAGCAGGGTGCGAGGGTTCTGGTTCAGGTTCTGACGAAGAGAGGAGGACAGGGAGGTTAGACTGGACATGAGCACCACATGTTTGAGAGCCACAGCAATACTTTAAACCTGTTCTTATGGCAATTGGTGTTTTTCAGACTCTAGAATGTGATGATGTCTCTCAGACCGGGGCAAGAGCCACATTTCCCTTTGGATCACATTGTACTTTACTGTGAAATCTCCAAAAGGTAAATGCACAAATGTTAAACCTGGTATTTTCTATTATTGTCTAAACACAAGAAGTCACTTCACATTTAAGCACTTTAACAATATTTATTTATCTGTATTCATTAACATTGGATTACAGAATACTATGATGTCATCTGAAACCCCAGTATATTGACTTAAAGGAACTGTTTGAAAGATTGTGATGGTAAATTCCATAGACACGGCCTGACTGCATCTCTCCAGACATGAGGGAACTATGTCCAAATCAAATCAGCTTTTACTGATAACAAGTGTGAGGCAAAAACATTAGACATGCTCAGTTCTAATCTGGTGTATTGGTTTTCAAGATGATTCTCCAATCAGAAAGCAGAATGAGCCTCACATGACTCTCTCCTTTGAGTTACTGGTTCAATGCTGAAATCCAGTTGGCTTAAACCTAAAACGTCTCTCTGATCTGAACAGTCTATACCTAAACCCCAGCACCTGCACCAGTCCTGACTCAGTGCTAGTGCAGCCTCTGCAGCTACTGTATAAACTGAGAATGAGACAAACTTGGACGTGTCTCTCTCTGCAGGTTCAGTTGTGATTCTAGTATCTATAAATATAGGAGGAGGACACATGCAGTTCCTTTAAAGTGGACGTATTATGTACATGTTATTGCCATGTTACCATGTGATACCAGCACCAGATACAAAAACAAAAAACAATGTTCCGTATCTCTACCATCACAGCTTTACCACAGCTAATTAACTAATTAACCTAACTAATGTAATCCAAAACGTGCTTGTTTTAGGTCCAAAAAGCACATTTATAAAGCAAGATTCTGTGAAATTTTTAAATAACTCAGCAGTTTATAAAGTTTCAGAAACCAACCAGCGCATTTGTTCCATAGAGGTGATTCGCCCTCAGCTTTCACACTTGTATTTACTTTTTTCCAGAAAGTCTATGAGAAAAATGAAAGGGGAATATCCTAAACCAGGGGCTGGTTTGAGCTCCATTCCCTCTACAAACAACAAATTATTCTGTATTCTGAAAAAATAAACTTGCATAAAAGCTGTAATTTAGATCTATACAAACATGTTCTGAACTGTGATTCTTGTGTTAGTTTATCAGTTCAGATTTCAGTCTTTTTGTCAGCTCTTTAGGACACTTTTTAAAAGTGAACATTGAACAGAATCCTATTATTAAAACATGCATTACAAATCTAATCCGAATCACAACACTTGTCAGAAAAATGTCCGTATCTCACCATGTAGTATCCAGGCAGGAGCTTCTGGAGGAACTCTGCCTCTTTGTGCTGGACGGTCTTGATGATGAACTCGTCGTCACTGGTCAGATAGAACCAGGAGCTGCTGGCCCCGGGGTTAGACAGCTCGATCAGGGGCTCCTTACACAGCGAGTACTGCACAAGTGAAGAGACACATTCTAACAGCGTCCAACACTTTTAAAGCTCCTGTATTACACAGAGCCAACTTTTGTGAGCTTTAACCCATGTTAGAATGCTCCTTAAAAACACACCTGGAATTGTGTTTTGTTTCACACATGTTTGAGTAACTCTTTATTATTAGTCTGCGTGTATCTCCAAAGCTCCACCTTGTGATGTCATGAAGTGGTAGTTTTCAAGTGAACAGCTCGTTTTACCTTTAGTTCAGTTCAGATCGGCAATTCCACGGCTGAAATCATCCAGATGATTGTGAATGAAACAAAACACAACTCCAGGCATGTTTTTGGTCCATGTACCATTCGTTCTTCTGAATTTCAATTAAGAATGAAAAACATTAAAATGGGAAGTTTGTTATTTCATTATTCTGTTTTATTGACAAACAAAAAATTGATTTTGGCCTCTATGGAATCGACTGAACAAAGGAGAGTTTATCGCTGCTTCCTGTTTCTCGTCATGGAGTTCAACATTTACTTTTTAAAACACCAAAGTAAACACATGGCTGTAAAAGAAGAGGACATGTTTGTTCACGAAACTGCAACGATTTTTCACGTAAGTCCTTCAGCAGCAAACCAGAGACAATAAAATATCAACACTGAAATAGGCACTGTTTTTGATTGGTGTTAATTAAAAAAAAAAAAAAAACTTTAAATGAAATATTGGAAATTGAGGTCGAAATCTGTTTTTTTTTACACTAAAATGGAATAATGAATAATTGAAATGCAAAAGAACAAATTATACATGGATCATTTTTGAGGAGGAAACAACATTAAAACCGATCGAAAAATAGTATAATATGGGTCCTTTAAAGGTGAAGATGCTTTTGCTGTTGCTGGAGAGTTCCATGGTGGAGCACTTCTCTATCTTGCATTTACAGCTGTTTTACTGTTTGAAAAATAACTCTAAAACAATATGGCAGGTCAAAATTCTTTGGTGAATTTGCAATTTACCCACCCTTGTTTTTTATGATTTCTGATTAATAACTATGATAATCAGATCGTACACTGCAAATGTCTCTGATCTGGCCAAGATTTTTAAAGTTATATCAGGTTCTTCATCTTGTTTTCAGATTTATGATCTACTTACTAGTTCGGAGATGCTTCATTCTTGTTTAGAGGTTGTTTATTTTAAGATGACTTTCCAAATAAAATGAACTGTCCATGCAGCAAGATCATTTCATTACATTTAAAGGGACAGTTCAGAATTTTGGACACAGGATCTCATTTCCTCATGAGCCAGAGTGTTGGAGACATGTGGAGACACTTTTTGAAATCTTCCATCCAGTCCTTGTATTTGCAGAGGTTGCTGGTGCTAGGCTAGTGCATGTCAATGGCCATAGCTGTCCTGCCACTAAAAACAGTCTTACCCACTCCACAGACCAGAGGAAAACTATTAGAACTCCAGACTGTCCATGTTAACGTCTGTGTCCACAGAATCATTTTAGAAGTAAAACCAACCATTGAATTTGAAGGATTTCTGTCTGAGCAGCAGCAGTGAGTTGTACTTCCTGACAGAAAGCTCAGCAGCGGCGGACTGATATATGAGAAAATAGTCCCTCAACATGTGACAATTCATGCGATGCAAGGTTAGTTTTATTTCAAACACTATTCTGTTGACACAGACGTTCACATTGTCACATGTTGAGGGACTCTTTTCTCATATATCAGTCCGCCATTGCCAGCAACCTCTCTGAATACAAGGACTTTGGAATATTTCAAAAAGTGTCTCCACATGTCTCCAACACTCTGGCTCAAGAGGAAATGAGGCCCTATGTCCAAAATTCACAACTGTCCCTTTAAGTCATTTTCTGACAGATTTAAGTGTTTATATCTTAAGGTTTTTGGTGTAGAGCCATGAGTAGTTTGGACTAGTGTAGATTAGAGTGTTCTCAGGATGTGTGTGTGTGTTCTTTCTCACCACAGAAGTGTTTGATTGACAGCTCAAGCAGGACTCACCAGGTAGTCGTCGGGCTTGATCCCGAACAGCTCTCTGAAGTAGCGGAAGGCCAGAGGAGCGTATGTCTTCAGTCTGAAGTCTGGAAACTTGTGTGCAGGGGTGAGACTGCTGCCCGCACTGAAACACACACACACAGGCGCACATACACATGCATACATACACACACACATGCACACACACAGGTGCACATACACATGCATACATACACACACACACACATGCACACACACAGGCGCACACACACATGCACACACACACACATGCACACACATGCACACACACATGCACACGCAGGCACACATACACATGCACACACACACGCATGCACACACACAGGCACACATACACATGCATACACACACAGGCACACACACGCAGGCGCACATACACATGCATACACACACACACAGAGGCGCACATACACATACACACACACACACACGCAGGCGCACATACACATGCATGCACACACACACAGAGGTGCACATACACACACACACCCACACACATGCCCACACACAGGCACACATGCACACACACAGGCGCACATACACATGCATACACACACACACACAGGCGCACACACACACACACACACACACACACACACACATACATATGTAACGAGGTCAGTGGTTGTAGTTCTAACAGGAAGACTGCA
Source organism: Odontamblyopus rebecca (assembly GCA_030686955.1). Classification (NCBI taxonomy): domain Eukaryota; kingdom Metazoa; phylum Chordata; class Actinopteri; order Gobiiformes; family Gobiidae; genus Odontamblyopus; species Odontamblyopus rebecca. Next base: position 13,470,573 of record CM060653.1, on the reverse strand, counting down.
TTTCCTATCACAGTATAATAGTCTTTTTTTTTTTATTAATGTCATTTGTCTATCAGTTGTTATTTGTCTGTAAATGTTATGATGTGATGTGAGAATTTAGCTCTGTATTAGAATGAGCCCTGGACCAGACAAGCCAATAAAAAAGTGATTTATTCCAATCTGATCACTGCAAGTGAGACAAAAAACACATACAATTGAAATGAAAAGTGGAATTCAAACTCATTTGAACAAATGCAAAGACTAAAATAAATCACAAGACTGAACCTGCAGAATGAGCCTCACATGACTCGCATTTGAGTTGCCTGTTTCAAAGCTGAAATCCAGTTGTTTTAAACCTAAAATGTCTCTCTTTGATCTGAAAGGTCACTCCTTAAACCTCAGAACCTGCAGCTCAGGGAGGGAATTCTGCAGGTTCTGAGCTTTCACATGAATGTTTCTTATCATCGCTGGTACGAAGACTCTTCCTTGCTATTGAAATCTGAATATTGTGACCCACTGGAGTCACTCATTCATTCATACAGAGGCACTAAGACAATACATGGTAACTGATTCTGCATTTTAACCATAACAGACACTTTACACTTAGGCACCACTCACCCACACTCACAAATGGAAGTGAGGAGTGTGAAGTGTCTTGCTCAAGGACACAATGTCAGTTTACATTCTGTTTGAAGCAATCAAACTCCCAACCTTCAGGTCAGTGGGTGAATGTCCATACCGCCTGTGCCACTGTCCCCAGTCTGCCCTCATTTCCAACTTTTCCTTCATTTCTCCTCCACTCCATTTCCGTCACAGCAGCAGAGCCGCCAGCCTCCTTCATCTCCTCCTCCTCTTCTCCACAAATGTCTAAGAAATGTGTCTCAGTGTGTCTGTGTATGTGTGGTTCCTTGATGTAATGCACTTCCCACCTCCCATGTCCCACCTGGGCAAGAAGACGGTCTCCACCACAGAGAAGTCCTGCATGAGAACATCTCGGTCGGGTTTGGAGCTCAGGTTCCCCACAGCGTACCCGATCCCCAGCTGGATGGCCCCCCTCAGAGCCTCTGCAGTGGGCTGGACAACACAAGTCACATGTTAAAGAGCAAATGACACGTTCTCCTGTTCTTCTAATTCTGACCTTGGTTTGGTGGACATTTCCTGTGATCAATATTTATTCTAGTTTGTTCAGTTAAAGGGCCCGTATGACACTATTGTCTGATCTTTGTTCTAATGTTGTTTCCTACATTATGTCCTGACAGCTTCTTAAGGGATATCAACCTCTAAAACATCCCCATTTTCTGCCAAATTTCTTCCTAAATCATTTTGGATCCTAAAACCTAATGCATGGTTCTAGTCGAGGTTATCTGACACTTTATTTTTTACCATGCTTTGATGGACTGTCCTAATAAACAAACTAACAATAAAGGGTTACTCAAACTCCAGGATGATTTTGAGGAGACTACAGTCAAACTTAAAGCTCCTATAATGTAAAATGTCTCTTCTGTGCTTTAAGTGACAAAAGGTACAAAAATATAAGAAAAATAACGCTTGTAAAACAGAATCCGTCTGCCTATGTCATGAAGATGGGAAACTCCACCCAAAATGTAGACAATGTACGCACAAAGTTTTATGACTTATCATAACTACTGTGGAAGTTTTAGCTTTGCTTGTTTACTTTATGGTTGACAGGTAACAGCTATGGGGTTTCCTCTCATCACACGCTGCTCGTGTCCAAACAGGAAGTCTAGTTATTGCAGTTTCTATTTTCTGCACATCTGACACTTGTGAGCGTTAACCTTTGTTCTAATGTTGTTGCGGGACACTGTGGTCTCGGACAGGTCTTGGTCTCGATTAGTGCAGTCTTGACTATAACACTAGTGTTTCCATAGAAGTCGTGCTTTTCTAAATCTGGTAGATTACCGTGTACCACCAGTACACAGTCACACAAAAACACGAGATGGGTGTAGTGTCTTGCCCAAGGACACAATAGTATTGTGCCAGCAGCAGCAATGGAACTAACAACTTGAATGGGTTAGTGTGGGCATAAAAATGTAAAAATGAATTGGAGTTCAATTACAAACTCCAGTAAATGTAACCACTGCAGTGCAGTACTGGTGTGGGGTACAGTTCTAAACAGCCGAGTCTCTTACATAACCACAAAGGCCCTTGTGAGGTTTATGAGGCTAAAGCTAATGCTGTACTGTGCTGAGTCATTTGTGTACGAGTGACTCTGAGCGTACAGAACGACCTGAACTACTCACCATGTTGGACATTCCTATGGCTAAACTTCTATTCTTTAGGATTTAGCACATTCTAATCCTGACAAACAGCTCCTTTATGTAATGATGCTTCAGTTTCAAACACAGATGTCCAAGTGTAAAGGGGGTTATTCCGGTGGACAGTTTGTCACTGACTTGCTTCCATGCATGTTATTATCTTCACTGGAAATTTCTCTGACCTGGCCGTGATTTAAAAACTTGTATCAGGTTATTCATCTTGTTTTCAGATTTATGATTTACTTACTAGTTCTGAAATGGCTTCATTTTAGTGTAGAGGTTGTGTATTTTAAGAGAACTTGTCCAGTAAAATGATCACTGCTGCACTACATTTAAGTCATTTTCTGATTTGTTTAGATCTAAAGGTTTTTTTTTGCAGTGTTGTCTAGAATGTTCCACAGTATAGCATTAAGCTTGTCAATCCCAGAGACAAATAAGCTACAGGACAGATCTGTGGAGAGGCGAGCGCAGTAAGAATGCAGTTCTGTGCAGCGACAGTGGAGCTGTAGAATGTGTGCTTCACACACTGCGTCAGGACCCAGTCTGAGCTCGGGTTTAGTGTGAGGAGCCCAGAGGCCGACTGAGGGAGTGAGGCAGCTAATCTGGGCCCCTGACTCCTCTCACCGCCACTAGTCTCACACACAACTTTCAGGACACAGGCAACAAAACTTACTCTGACCCTTCGTCTTACCCCCTTGGTTTTGCACATTCATATGAGGGCGAGGGGTGTCCCAATTCTAATTTTGATCAAGGGCTCGAGCCACAACCCAGGGCTACATCCTCCTTGAAACAAAGTAAGCTCTCAACCAGACATTAAACGAAGGGGCACGTCCACAAGCTCAGGCAGGCAGGATCAGGATGGCAGAATCACCTCGACCAGCCAAGAAATCTCATAAAAAATAAAGTATTTTCAGCAGTTGTAATTATCAATTAACACTTTAACATGATTTACAATTATGACGCCATGTTCTACGTTACTTTTAGTGAATTGTTGTTGCAGTTTTAATTGGAGTAATGTCTGTTTAGTTGGCGTAATTGTTGTCATGGAACTTTCATGTTTAAACATCCATCCATCCATCTTCTTCCGCTTATCCGGGGCCGGGTCGGGAGGGCAGCAGTCTAAGCAGGGGCTCCCAAGCTTCCTTCTCCCCAGCCACTTCCTCCAGCTCCTCCGGACGGACCCCGAGGCGTTCCCAGGCCAGCCGAGAGACATAGTCCCTCCAGCGTGTCCTGGGTCTTCCCGGGGCCTCCTACCGGTGGGACATGCCCGGAACACCTCCCGAGGGAGGCGTCCAGGAGGCATCCGGACCAGATGCCCGAACCACCTCAGCTGGCTCCTCTCGACGTGGAGGAGCAGCGACTCTACTCCGAGCTCCTCCCGTGTGACCGAGCTCCTCACTCTATCGCTAAGGGAGCGCCCGGCCACTCTGCGGAGGAAACTCATTTCGGCCGCTTGTATCCGCGATCTCGTTCTTTCGGTCATTACCCAGAGCTCATGACCATAGGTGAGGGTAGGAACGTAGATTGACCGGTAAATCGAGAGCTTCGCCTTTCGGCTCAGCTCCCTCGTCACCACAACGGTCCGATACAGCGAGCGCATCACTGCCGACGCTGCACCGATCCGCGCCTGTCAATCTTGCGCTCCATCCTCCCCTCACTCGTGAACAAGACCCCGAGATACTTGAACTCCTCCACTTGAGGCAGAGACTCCCCACCCACCCGGAGAGAGCAATCCACCTTTTTCCGGTCGAGAACCATGGCCTCGGATTTGGAACAGCTGATTCTTATCCCGGCCGCTTCACACTCGGCTGCAAACCGCCCTAGTGCACGCTGCAGGTCCTGGTTCGATGGAGCCAACAGGACAACATCATCCGCAAAAAGCAGCGATGAAATCCTGTGGTCCCCGAACTGGACCCCTCCGGCCCCTGGCTGCGCCTAGAAATTCTGTCCATAAATACAATGAACAGAACCGGTGACAAAGGGCAGCCCTGGCGGAGTCCAACATGCACCGGGAACAGGTCTGACTTACTGCCGGCAATGCGAACACAGCTCCTGCTCCGGTCATACAGGGACCGGACAGCCCTTAACAAAGGGCCCCGGACCCCATACTCCCGGAGCACCCCCACAGGGCACCACGAGGGACACGGTCGAATGCCTTCTCCAAGTCCACAAAACACATGTGGACTGGTTGGGCAAACTCCCATGAACCCTCGAGCACCCGATGGAGGGTGTAGAGCTGGTCCAGTGTTCCACGACCAGGCCGAAAACCACACTGCTCCTCTTGAATCCGAGGTTCGACTATCGGCCGAACTCTCCTCTCCAGTACCCTGGCATAGACTTTACCGGGGAGGCTGAGGAGTGTGATTCCCCTGTAGTTGGAACACACCCTCCGGTCCCCCTTTTATACAGAGGGACCACCACCCCGGTCTGCCAGTCCAAAGGTACTGTTCCCGACCGCCACGCGATGTTGTAGAGACGTGTCAGCCAAGACAGCCCCACAACACCCAGAGACTTAAGGTACTCAGGACAGATCTCATCCACACCCGGAGCCTTGCCACCGAGGAGCTTTCTGACCACCTCAGTGACTTCAGCCAGGGTGATGGATGAGTCCGCCTCTGGGTCCCCAGCCTCGGCCTCCTCTTCGGAGGACGTGACGGTGGGATTGAGGAGATCCCCAAAGTATTCCTTCCACCGCCCGACAACATCCCCAGTCGAGGTCAGCAGCTCTCCCCCTGCACTGTAAACAGTGTTGGTGAAGGACCGCTTCCCCCTCCTGAGGCGCCGGACGGTTTGCCAGAATTTCCTTGGGGCCGTCCGATAGTCCTCCTCCATGGCCTCCCCGAACTCCTCCCAGACCCGAGTTTTTGCCTCTGCAACTGCCCGGGCTGCAGCACGCTTGGCCCGACGGTACCCGTCAGCTGCCTCAGGAGTCCCCCGAGCCAGCAAGGCCCGGTAGGACTCCTTCTTCAGCTTGACGGCATCCCTTACTTCCGGTGTCCACCGGCACCGCAGACCTTACGGCCACAGCTACGAACGGCCGCATCGACAATGGAGGCCGAGAACGAAGCCCACTCGGGCTCCATGTCCCCAGCCTCCCTCGGGATCTGGGAGAAGCTCTCCCGGAGGTGTGAGTTGAAGGCCGCACTGACAGAAGGTTCCGCCAGACGTTCCCAGCAGACCCTCACGATACGCTTGGGCCTGCCAGGTCTTTCCGGCTTCCTCCTCCGCCAGCGGACCCAACTCACCACCAGGTGGTGATCAGTTGACAGCTCTGCCCCTCTCTTCACCCGAGTGTCCAAGACACACGGCTGGAGGTCAGATGACACGACAACAAAGTCGATCATCGACCTCCGGCCTAGGGAGTCCTGGTGCCACGTGCACCGATGGACCCCCTTGTGCTCGAACATGGTGTTCGTTATGGACAAACTGTGACTAGCACAGAAGTCCAATAACAGAACACCGCTCGGGTTCAGATCAGGGAGGCCGTTCCTCCCAATCACCCCTCTCCAAGTGTCACTGTCGTTGCCCACATGGGCGTTGAAGTCCCCCAGTAGAACAACGGAGTCCCCGGTCGGTGCACTACCCAGTACCCCTCCCAGAGACTCCAAGAAGGCCGGGTACTCTGCACTGCTGTTCGGCCCATAGGCCGACACCACAGTGAGAGACCTGTCCCCGACCCGAAGGCGCAGGGACGCGACCCTCTCGTTCACCGGGGTGAACTCCAACACGCAGCGGCTGAGCTGTGGGGCTATAAGCAAGCCCACGCCAGCTCGCCGCCGCTCCCCGCGGCCAACGCCAGAGAAATGGAGAGTCCAACCCCTCTCAAGGAGTTGGGTTCCAGAGCCCAAGCTGTGCGTGGAGGTGAGGCCGACTATATCTAGCCGGTAACGCTCGACCTCCCGCACAAGCTCAGGCTCCTTCCCCCCCAGCGAGGTGACATTCCATGTCCCCAGAGCTAGTCTCCATGTCCGGAGATCTGGTCGCCGAGGCCCCTGCCTTCGACCGCCACCCAGATCTCTCCGCACCCAACCCCTATGGCTCCTCTCGCGGGTGGTGGGCCCACCAGAGGGCGGCCCCACGTCGCTCCTTCGGGCTGGGCCCGGCCGGGCCCCGTGGGGAAAGGCCCGGCCACCAGGCGCTCGCCGGCGTGCACCCACCCCAGGCCTGGCTCCAGGGTGGGGCCCCGGTGTCGCCATTCCGGGCGACGTAACTGGCCTTTGTGTGGTCATCATCATTAGGGGCTTCTGAACCGCTCTTCGTCTGACCCGTCCCCCCGGACCTGTTTGCCTTGGGTGACCCTACCAGGGGCATAAAGCCCCCGACAACATAGCTCCTGGGATCATTCGGGTACTCAAACCCCTCCACCACGTTAAGGTGGCGGTTCGAGGAGGTTTGTTTAAACAAACAAGGTATTTGTCAGGCTGAGGTACCCGATAATCCTTGCCATGGCACTTTTTAGGTGAAATCAGGGTGAAGTCAGTTTGCTTGACAGCCTTTGACTGATTTTTACTGGTGGACCGGTTTGATTATGGTAGAGCTAGCTTACTACGTGATTCACCGAGCAACCGTGTTTTCCCTCAGGGACACCAGAGGAGATTCAGCGGCTCATCAGGTATCGAAGTGAAAAAGACAAAAAGTTCATGAGTCAATTGTTGACATTCTAGATATAGCAGCCAGGTAGCAGCAAGATAGATAGATAGAGATAAGATAAGATATCCTTTATTTGTCCCACAATGGGGAAATTTCAGTGTTGCAATGCACAGTTAAGAGAACAGCAAGAAAACAGTAGCAGCAATAGAAGTACAGAATTACTTAAAAATAGAGAAACTCTAAAAAGATCTATAAAGATAAAGAATTATAAAACTATATATACAATAAATTGCTATCTTAGTGACCACAGTGCAGTTGGATGGTGATGCAAATGGTAATCAAGGGGTGTCCCATTTCTTAGGGGAACATTCGTACCCCGAGCCCTCTCAGCTCAATATCAAGGGGCAAGACAAAGATGTAGATAAAGGGGTAGGGGAAGGGGTAGGACAGAGCATTGGGATGCAGCCTTAGTCTGAACCACGGTCACCCTTATGGGAAATGATAGACTGATTGGGGAACATTCCAGGCAACACAATAATAACTCTGGAAATAAGGATTGAGGCCTGCTACTTTAAGAAAACACAACTTATGTTTATGACCTATGACCTTCACAAACCTGCATACACACTAGGGCCCGACCTATATATCGGTTGGCCGATATTGTAGGCCGACATGGGCTCTTGGAAACATATCAGCTATTGGCCAAGATCTTGCCGATATGGGCGATATTCCACGTGGACATGTTTTACCTTGTTCTAAAGGTCATTTTCTCTATATTCTTCCCATTTAATCCAGTTTACAAACAGATAAATATCCTGATCTGTGGCGCCGCATCAGTATTTATCTGCAGAGTCATTTGTCTGTGACTGTCCTGCCCCTGAACGCATCTCCATGTGCTCTTGTTTACACTCACAGATCCATGTGCGCAACACTGAGACTATATTCTTTTTAGGGACGATTAGTTTGAGTCTGGATTAAAAGGACAGTTCTTAGTGCAGACTTGTGATCTGAGAGGAGCCTGTGTGAGGCTGAGTGTTGAAATGTGTCAGTTTTGAAGCTCATTTTGGTTCTTTGTCATTGGTTAGCGATTAGCTGCTGTAGCTCGCACACATAAACAGGCTGTTTTCTCTTCTATTAGCGACTGTAAAGTGACTATAGTGGCTGTATATATGTTACTGGACACGCACTGATATGTAAATGAGCTGTGAATAGAGGTGTGAATTATCGTCATTTAGCAGATCATTAATTACTGCGGTGCGCACGCATTTACAGCTAAAAGCTAACAGCGGTAGTTTACTTACAGCACTTTCTTTACTGGCTAGAATATCATACAAAAACACCATTAGGCCGACCGACTGTCTTTAAATATGACATAAAGAGGCAGAATAACAATAAATGTTGCCTAAACAAACCCAATTGAAAATTCAATAGAGCCAAACCTAAGTTTAATAAACAACTGAAGATTTACAGTTAATTTTTACGTCATAAATATATTGGCGATTAAATCGGCAGCTCCAACTCCCATTTTATCGGTATCATATTGGCTGCAACAAAATCCATATCGGTCGGGCCCTAATACACACTGATACCACACAGAGGATTTGAATATTTTTATGAGCTCCATGTTTTCTTCTCTAACTCTTTAATCCTAAAGTGTGCTGCTGCTGTACCTTCTTGTGCTCGGGGCTGGTGGGGCTCCTGGCGGTGCCTCCGTGCTGGCCAGAGGTCGACATGCCTGAGCAGGTGCCTGGTTCCTCGGTGCTGTCTGCGCTCTGCGGTCGTGGAGGCGTGGAGCTGCTCGGTCAGAGGAGAGGTCCGGTCCGTCTGTGGAGCCCTGTGGAGCAAAGGGGGTTTTAAGGACCTAAGGACCAGCCCCTGATCCTGATCCTGATCCGGGCTCAGGTCAGGATCAGGGGCCTTTCACAACACAAACAGAACACACTCGCTCGGGAGGGGCCCGGGGTACAAGTCCACAACTCAAGAAATATTAGACTGGTTGTTTGTAGTGGTTTATTTCCTTGAGGTTGAGTAAACAGGCGTCTAAAGATGTCGAGGGCCCGTACTACGCACACTTCTGATCTGCGTTAGAATTTTCTCATCACAAACAGACCTGGAATTGCGTTTTGTTTCCTTCAAACATGTTTAATACAGAAACTCTGCACATTTAGTTCTTCTCTCAAATGGAAAACGCACCGCTCCACCTTGTGATGTCATGTGTTAATACAGGAAGTGCTCCGCTGTGTTTTTAAACTCCACACACCTTCACTAGAATGAACATCTGTCATCATCATCCATGCGTTTCAGGATGATGAAAAATTAGGACTGTCCCCGTTGCAAATGACAAAACAAAATATATCTTTTGAAAGGTCAGATGTCCTCAAAATGGTGCATATAACACAAAGCTGAAAGTCATGAACTGAAAACATGAAAACCTTAAAATCAAAATCGATTCAAATGAAATAACTTGCATTTCATCCACTAAATCTTTGGGAAAGAAATTAAAACGAACAGAGACAAACTATGTCTATGCCTTTACTTTTTATTTAAATACATTTAGTTACTATTTGTTGTAATTTTGCGCTAAACTTGTGCACAGTGATCTTTGCTTTGTGCAGCCTCTAAATATTGTTTGATTTAGCTGAATTTTTAATGCAAACATTAAATCAATAGTCATTTCTTAATGCTGGGTTCAAATCTAGAGAAAAGAGAGAAAAAAAAAATTTGGACCACCCTAATGGAGATGTCATTACTTTGCACGGAATGTTCCACAGTGCATCATGTAGCGTACCTACGGGTGTTGTTATGATACTAAAAGTTCAAACTTGATTTGAGCACTAAGGAATAGACTCGATGATACTCCCACGATTATACTAAAAACACTCTTTATTTAGACAATAGTTCAGCATTAAATAGCAGTACTTTCTTTTCTATTCCCATGTGTCCTTATATGTGTGTAATCCTCAGTGGTGCAGGTAGGTTCCAGAGTGTTCCATGGGTGTACACTAGTCTTTGTGCTCTTATACTTGTTCTGATACAGCTCCAGATCATTCTAAAGACATTCAGGAAAGCTGCTGCTCTGTCCTGTCAGTGGGACTTTTGTAGAATCGATACCCGTTCAAAGACGTATCTAGTTTCAGTGTAAGAGTTTCGATACTTTTGACAGCCTCAGTACTGCACTTGGCCTGAGTTCATCTGCAGTGTGACAACAGCATCTCCGTGGAGACAAGCAGCTGAAGAGTCCCACAAAAGTGCCACAGAGTAAACAAAACACAACTTTGGGTATGTATTTAAAGAGGAACCCTTTGAAGATTGTCAGAAGAAAACAGCTGAAGCATTATGGGATGTCTGAGGCGGATGTGGCTGTGGCGGGAAGTGACAGGAAAAACAGCAGCAGAGTCGACTCAGATAAAACACACGCAATACAGCTGAAGGTTATTCAAGAATATTGTAGAGTAACTGTTTGATCGAAGCTAAAAATAGCAGTTAACTTTCAAACTACCGCTTCATGACATCACAAGGTGGAGCAGAGCATTTGGAGCTTTGGAGATGTAGATGGATGAATAATAAATTTACTCAAACATGTGAATGAAACAAAACACGACTCCAGGTGTTTTTGAGGAGGAAACAGCATTAGAACATAATAAAATGGATCTCAGTTGGGATTTTGAAATGCTTAGTGAAAAGTGCACTATGGAACTTTTCTGGTAGAACGTCCATCACCTCCTTGTCTCCATGGAGATGTTCAAACTCACCTATCCTGCATTATTTAAGTGTAGGTGAGGTTCAGAAGTTCAGGTGGAGCAGAGGAGAGGTTCAGAGGTTCAGGTGGAGCAGAGGAGAGGTTCAGAGGTTCAGGTGGAGCAGAGGAGAGGTTCAGAAGGTCAGAGGAGCAGAGGAGAGGTTCAGAAGGTCAGAGGAGCAGAGGAGAGGTTCAGAAGGTCAGATGGAGCAGAGGAGAGGTTCAGATGGAGCAGAGGAGAGGTTCAGAAGGTCACATGAAGTAGAGGAGAGGTTCAGAAGGTCACATGAAGTAGAGGAGAGGTTCAGAGGGTCAGATGGAGCAGAGGAGAGGTTCAGAGGGTCATTTAGAGCAGAGGAGAGGTTCAGGAGGTCAGATGGAGCAGAGGAGAGGTTCAGAGGGTCATTTAGAGCAGAGGAGAGGTTCAGAAGGTCACATGAAGCAGAGGAGAGGTTCAGAGGGTCATTTAGAGCAGAGGAGAGGTTCAGAGGGTCAGATGGAGCAGACGAGAGGGTGAGGTGGAGCAGAGGAGCACATCAGACGATGCAGATGACATGAGTGTGCAGCCTTTGCATGTCCCGGTGACGTCACATGTAAATGAGGAGCTGATTTGTTTGAGGCACAGGGAAGTGCCTCCTCTGTTGTTCCTCTTGCATAAGTCCACTCAGGAATCATCTTTCACTGTGCTTTACTCTGCTCTGCTTTCACACACAGCGCGTTTCACACACACAATCAAAAACCACAAAATTAGGGCAATTTTCTTTAGTCCTTTCCTTCTTCTCATATGACCTCAACCTGGGTCAACACATTTCCACTGTAACGACTATTTATTATAGTGTTTGCAGTCGCAACCTGAAAAATCTGAATACAGTGGAGGAACATAACTTAAAATGAGTTAAAGATTTTATTTTATTCATTTATTTATTTTAAAAAAATTTTGGTCAGACCTGCATAATGTGTGTGTGTGTTTTAAGAATTATGCTTTATAATCATGGTTTCAGTCTCTTTTCTTTTAATTTTAAGCAGAAATTAGTTTGAATATTTGAACTAAATGAGAAAATAATAATAACGATTAAAAACAACAACAACATTACATTAAAAACGGCTGTGTTAAGACATTTTGAAATCCAGTCATTATAATTAGTCATGGTTTAGAGTATACTGTATAGGCAAAACATTTCTGAAGACTGGACTACAAGAAAATTGCGCTTATATAAATAAGTAAATAAATAATAAATAGATAATAAATACACAATAAAATAATCAATACATGATAAATAAAAAAATGAAATAATAAATAAATAAAAATAAATGGCATTACTGGATGACAAGAAAATTGTGCCACTTAAAATGTTAGGTTAATATTAACTAACTATTAATATAACTTTATTAGGCTAATAAATGTTGTAATAAAATAACTACATGAGAAAAAAATGGATATAAATAGTACAATACTAAATAGAAAATAAATAACAAAATATTAAATACATGATAAATAAAAAAAAATTATAATAAATAAATAAATAAAAATAAAATAAATCACTTAAAAAGGGATAAATAAATAATAAAATAGTAAATAAATAAAAATAAATTACTTTAAAAAAGGGTTGTGTTAAGACATTTTGAAATCCAGTCATTATAAATAGTCATGTTTTTGAGTACATAGACACAAGTTTTCTAAAAACTAAAACAGCTGTTATCTTGGACTTACTAGAAGTACTTTCTTCTTGAGGTTTTCTTTTCATATTCCAAATTCAAAGGTTAAAGCCATGAAGCGTAGACAGTGTATCACCAGTTCACACATTTATAATAAAGTCCAAAGTGAAAGTGGGTTCTTACCGTCCGGGTCCATGCTGCAAACGCACACTGCTGCTGCAAATGCTCCGGCTCACACACCAACACACATCCTCCTCTGCACTTCCTGACTCTGACTCCGCCCCTTTAGCTAACATGGAAACACACACTCACAGGCACAGGCACACTCACAGGCACACTCACACTCAGACACACACTCACAGGCACACTCACACTCAGACACACACTCACATTCACATTCACACTCAGACGCACACATAAATTAAAGCTGCAGTCAGAATGTCTCTTTTTCTAGGCATTTCTGAGCTCTAAAACCACCTATAATAGAATAAATGTAAAGTAGAGCTGTTTAATGTCACACTGTGGAACATTCCAGGCAGAGCAATGGCGTATCCATCACCGAAACAAGCAGGTGATGGACCCCCAACCAAAAAGTTACACAGTGCACCTTTAAATCACACGCATGTGAGGGATGGTATATGGTGTCGGTGATACTGGAGGACTTCCCCAGATATCGGTATCAGAACAATATCGAAAATGTAGCCGATGTTTAGCACAGATATGTGTCCTGCTCTGCCCCAGTCCATGTGTGCCCACGTGCCAGTCCCAGTCTGTATGTGCCCGTGTGCCAGTCCCAGTCTGTATGTGCCCATGTGCCAGTCCCGGTCTGTATGTGCCCATGTGCCAGTCCCAGTCTGTATGTGCCCATGTGCCAGTCCCGGTCTGTATGTGCCCATGTGCCAGTCCCGGTCTGTATGTGCCCGTGTGCCAGTCCCAGTCTGTGTGCCCATGTGCCAGTCCCAGTCTGTATGTGTCCATGTGCCAGTCCCAGTCTGTATGTGTCCATGTGCCAGTCCCAGTCTGTATGTGCCCGTGTGCCAGTCCCAGTCTGTATGTGCCCGTGTGCCAGTCCCAGTATGTGTGTGTCCATGTGCCAGTCCCAGTCTGTATGTGCCCGTGTGCCAGTCCCAGTCTGTATGTGCCCGTGTGCCAGTCCCAGTATGTGTGTGTCCATGTGCCAGTCCCAGTCTGTATGTGCCCGTGTGCCAGTCCCAGTCTGTATGTGCCCATGTGCCAGTCCCAGTCTGTATGTGCCCGTGTGCCAGTCCCAGTCTGTATGTGCCCGTGTGCCAGTCCCAGTCTGTATGTGTCATATTCCAGATCAGTACATTTTGTTATGTTTTCTCAAAGCAATAGGATCATTTGTAAACTCCACTCAAACATAAATGTTCTCTGCTCTATAGATTTTTAAAGCGTAATATCGGTATAAGCAATAAAAGTTCCACTGTAAGGCATTAAACGTATCTATCTCCATGGAGACAAGCCCCTGTGGTCAGGATACAGAGATAAGCCCTCTCACAGTAAGAAGGCGTGTTTATGCAGATAGAGCTGAAAGAAAAATCAAATGAAACAAATCATTGCACAAATGTGAGTTAAAGCCATGCTGTGGAACATTCCAGGCAAAGCAATGACATTTCCATAGAGACACACAGGTGGTAGAAATGTTGTATAATGCGGCTTTAAAGAAAGTTTTAGCAGCCCTTCCTTCCTGTGAGAAAACACGGCTTATAGTTTCTGTTTCTCTGTTCACGTCTGACCCTCTTCCTCAGACACACTCGTTTCTTTCAGCGTGTAGTCATAAAGAAACACTCATTTCTGCACTGCATTACAACAACCCACCTCTTTACAAACGTGTTCTGTTCAATTGGACGATTATTTCGATTTAAAACCAGCTGAATTGTCCTTACAAAAACACCAGAACATGATTTCGTATGTTAGAATGAAACAGGAAGCAGAATGCGCCTCACATAACTCTCATTTCAGTTGCCAGTTTCAAAGCTGAAATCCAGGTGGTTTAAACCTAAAACGTTTCTCTCTGATCTGAACGGCCGCTCCCCAAACCCCAGAACCTGCACCAATCCTGGATCAGTGCTAGTGCAGCCTCTACAGTTCAGGAAGGGAATTCTGGTGTTTTCTATCTTCAGGTTCAGGTTCTGGCAACACAGGTTCAGATGTGGCTGTAATTTCTTAACAAATGAAGTGTAGCCCGCATAGACGCATACAGTTCCTTTAAGTTATCATGTGCTAAATGGAGACTTCTTTGTAGAGAATCTTTTTAATTAAATGTACTTTTTTCATTCAAAATAAAAAAAATTAAAAAATCTCCAGTAACGGTGCTGTCTGTGCCTTTTATTCTCTGTTTATGATCCACATAACACTTTTTAACAAATAATGTCAACAAAAAATACTTTAGTAGTCAATTGGCCATGACCATTTGTTGCAGCCTCAACTTCATATAACGCAATACTGCCCCCTGTGTGACTGTGGGGCTGAGGCTGGGGGTCAGAGGGGCTGTTGCTCCGTTACATACGAGTATACTTTTCAATACACTTGTACTTCTCACATCGCACTGTGACAAAAGCTTTATGTGACCAAATGAAATGATTTGAATATTTGTGTTTCTTGCAGCTCCTTTACATCTGATTTTGTTACTTTTGTGATCTACTCCAGATTCTGTGTACAATGTAACGACCATCCAGTCACATTCACCTCAAATTATAAATCCAACCAGATGCCCCGTCCACAGACTTGACCTTACAGTTACCCCCGTAGCACATGCTTCACAGACTCACAGCGAGAGGATTCCCGGTTCCACCCTCGGGGTCCGTGTTGTTCCTCATGTCTGAGTGGGTTTCATGAGGTCAGATCCTCCGGTTAAGGTGGTCCTGACCCGGCTCTTCCTGCTCCCGGCCCCATTCAGATACAGGGCCCGTCTCATTCAGATACAGGGCCCGTCTCATTCAGATACAGGGCCCGTCTCATTCAGATACAGGGCCCGTCTCATCATTCAGATACAGGGCCCGTCTCATTCAGATACAGGGCCCGTCTCATCATTCAGATACAGGGCCCGTCTCATTCAGATACAGGGCCCGTCTCATTCAGATACAGGGCCCGTCTCATTCAGATACAGGGCCCGTCTCATCATTCAGATACAGGGCCCGTCTCATTCAGATACAGGGCTTGTCTCATTCAGATACAGGGCCCATCTCATTCAGATACAGGGCCCGTCTCATTCAGATACAGGGCTTGTCTCATTCAGATACAGGGCCCATCTCATTCAGATACAGGGCCCGTCTCATCATTCAGATACAGGGCTTGTCTCATTCAGATACAGGGCTTGTCTCATTCAGATACAGGGCTCGTCTCATTCAGATACAGGGCCCGTCTCATTCAGATACAGGGCCCGTCTCATTCAGATACAGGGCCCGTCTCATCATTCAGATACAGGGCCCGTCTCATTCAGATACAGGGCTAGTCTCATTCAGATACAGGGCCCATCTCATTCAGATACAGGGCCCGTCTCATCATTCAGATACAGGGCTTGTCTCATTCAGATACAGGGCCCATCTCATTCAGATACAGGGCCCGTCTCATCATTCAGATACAGGGCTTGTCTCATTCAGATACAGGGCTTGTCTCATTCAGATACAGGGCTCGTCTCATTCAGATACAGGGCCCGTCTCATTCAGATACAGGGCCCGTCTCATTCAGATACTGGGCCCGTTTCATGCTCCAGCTGTGTGAAGCAGAAGAAACAAACATCACAACCTAAACCATATGAACTGAGCACATTTACTGTTTTTAGAAGTGGTATTAGGTCTACTGAGTTCATAATTCAACTTGAACTATGTAACTTTTCTGGAACAGATAATACTCCCTACAACTGTACAATAACTCACCCTTATGGAACAGATAATACTCCCTACAACTTACATAACAGATAACCCTACATCCTGTCAGTCATCATATCATCTTTGCTCTGTCTTTCTATGACCTCTTGTATAAAGCTGTGATTTTATATTTTATTACTTATTTTTTTATTTTATTTTAACTTGTACATTTACATTTCTATACTCATGTCTTATTTGACACCTGTCTCTTGCTCTTTTGTGCTACTTATTTAGAATTTATCACAACCATTTATATTTTTGCTCTTTGTTATTCTATTCTATTCTATTCTATTATATTATATTGTGATGTGTGAGCTCCTGTGTCTAAGTCTAAGTAACATGGGGTGACTTAATGAAATGTTCTACCTACCTCTGCGGAGACAGAGGAGACAAAGCAGGTGGTGGACCCCGCACCAGAAAAGTTACAGAAAGCAGCTTTAAAGCATGCAGAAGTAAAACAGCTCATTCTATCCAGCGAAGCATCAGGTGTGAGCGCTACAGCAAATATTTGAACAGTTTTAGATCTATAAGATAAGATAACAGTAACATTCCTCCTCATAACACCTCCTAATTACACAATGTAGCCACAGGCCCATGTCATTCCCGAACACAACTTACGCCTGTTAGGATCAGGAAAAGAGGAATTCAGGCCTATGTTCACACAGACATACGGGGCAGCTCTGACCTGTATTTGTCTTTTTGTGAATCAACATATGGTAGCGACAACATGATTGATTTGATTTATTTCGAGTTTGTGCCTAGACAGAAACAAAAATCATACACATACTACACACATTTTATAAACAACAGAAAAGCACATTTCTCGAAAAGGAGCGGGAAGAAGAAAACCTTAAATTAACCCGCCCCTGTTCATGACATATTTTCAAAAATGCTGTGTTTTCTTACGTACACCGATCAGGGAAGATTTACATATATTTACATAAAGCAAAATAAATGACATATTATGGTCGTATGAACTGACAACAACGTTAACAAAGACACAAATGTTTATTGTTTATGATCGTACAAAATAAACCACAATGAGAATGAAAAAATGATTTTTTTTTTGTTTATAGCTGTACAAACTAATAATTTTGATAAAGAAGGCACAAAATGTATCGTTGATGAAGGTATCAAAATAAAAAAGCAATGTTAAAGACAATGTTAAAGAAAAGGATGTGTTTAGTTCATAGTCGCATTTTACTTGTGATGACCGTGTGTTTAGTCTTCTACGTATTTCTGTAAGATTTGATTTTGATTTAGTTTTTTGAAGTGCACCAAGTTAGTAGCAGCTTTGATTTGGTCGTCTAAGACTGGTAACACACAGGCTTTTGAGGTGGTTCACGAGAATTGTTTTTCTAAATTCATTTGACTGCTCAGGCTGTGTTTGAATTCATTTGTGCAGAACAGTGTTGAATGTTATGGGAGCAGGATGAGTTTTGAGGTTTAAATAAGATTTGGCATGTTAGAAATTTTATCAGCTCCCCAAATTTCAGTATCTTTGGCAAAAAAGTGCATTTGTATCATCTCTATATCTGACCGAGTGAGTTATTCAAATTGCTTCTTTTTTTTTTTGTAATTTAAACAACACAGACTTTTACTTTTTACTTTTGTAAGAATTTCCCCAAACCTCTACACAGATGAATTAAAACAGCTGTTGTAGTGGTTTATGTTAATGTTTGATGCACACACACACATACACACACACACGCGTGCACACACACACACACACACACACACACACACACACAGACACACACACACACAGACACACACACACACATGCACACACACACACGCACACACGCACACACACACACGCACACACATGCACACACACACACAGACACGCACGCACACACATGCACACACACACACACACACACGCACACACACACACACACTCATGCACACACACACACACATGCACACACACACACTCATGCACACACACACACACACACACACAGACACACACACACACACACACCCACACACACAGACACACACACACAGACACACACACACACACACAGACACACACACACACACATGCACACACACACAAACGCACAAACAGACACGCACACACACACATGCACACACACACACACACGTGCACACGCACACACATGCACACACACACGCACACACACACACACACACACGTGCACACGCACACACACACACTCATGCACACACACATGCACACACACACGCACACACACACACACACACACACAGACACGCACAGAGACACACACGTGCACACGCACACACACATGCACACACACACACACACACTGGACTTGAGACTTTGAGCTGAGACAGAGATTAAGAGACACACTATGAATCGCTTTTGTACTTCGCTTTGCCATGTTGTTAACAGCCTATTGTTATTATCCATCCATCCATCCATCCATCTTCTCCCGCTTAATCCGGCTGGGTCGCGGGGGCAGCTTGCTGCCCAATACTCATAGCACCTGACCCCCCCTATGAACCCCTCTGCAGGTGGTGAGCCCACAGGAGGGTGGACAACATGGTCCTTGATGTTAGTTCATAGGGGTGCTGCATGTTTTAGGTTGATGGGGAAACCGGAGTACCCGGAGGAAACCCATCCAGACATGGGGAGGAACATGCAAACTCCACACAGAAAGGCCGGGCGACCCGGGCGACCCGAGATCGAACTCGCAACCTTCCTGTGAGGCCTGAGTGTTGCCACTCAGCCACCGTGCCGCCATTTATTATTATTATTATGTGTGTGTGTGTGTGTGTGTTATTATAATACATACATACACACACATACATACAAACATACACACACACACAAACACACACACACATACATACACACATACATACACACATACATATATACACCCACACACACATACAAACACACACACATACACACACAAATAAACACATACAAATACACACACATACACACATACATATATACACACATACACACATACATACACACATACACATACATACACACATACATACACACATACATATACACATACACATACACACACACACACAAACGCACACGCACACACGCACACAGACACACACACGCACACACGCACACAGACACACACACGTGCACACACACACACACACTGGACTTGAGACTTTGAGCTGAGACAGAGATTAAGAGACACACTATGAATCGCTTTTGTACTTCGCTTTGCCATGTTGTTAACAGCCTATTATTATTATTATTATTATTATTATTATTATTATTATTATTATTATTATTATACATACATACACACACACACACACATACATGCAAACACACACACATACATACATACATATTCACTACTTTGCACCTGTGATTTGTTTTTCCATCCATCGATCTTCTCCCGCTTAATCCGGCTGGTTCGCAGCGGCAGCTTGCTGCCCAATACCCATAGCACCTGACCCCCTATGAACCCCTCTGCAGGTGGTGAGCCCACAGGAGGGTGGACAACATGGTCCTTGATGTTAGTTCATAGGGGTGCTGCATGTTTTAGGTTGATGGGGGAAACCGGAGTACCCGGAGGAAACCCATCCAGACGGGCGACCCGGGGATCGAACCCGTAACCTTCTTGCTGTGAGGCCTAAGTGTTGCCACTCAGCCACCGTGCCACGTGATTTGTTTTTTCGACTATATAATAATAATAATGCATCAGTTTTATATAGCGCTTTTCTGGACACTCAAAGACGCTTTACAGAGCATTATTCATTCACTCCAGACCCGGTGGTGGTAAACTACTATTGTAGCCACAGCTGCCCTGGGGCAGACTGACGGAAGCGAGGCTGCCAATCTGCGCCATCGGCCCCTCCGACCACCACCAACACTCACGCACACACCACTTTCATACTAGGCAATGTGGGTGCTGTGCCTTGCCTAAGGACACAATGACAGTTTTTGTGACTGGCGCCCCCTGTGGCACCTGGAATTCCTTGTGGTCTCCCATCCAAGTACTAACCAGGCCCGGCCCTGCTTAGTTTCTGAGATCTGACGGGTTCAGGCTTTGACGAGCCGGTATGGCCACATATATAATTGTGTGTGAGTTATTCCTGTTTTCCTTTCACAATAAAAGCACAGTAGCCTTAGAAAGCTGAGGTCGGAGTCTGTGTTTTATTTTGTAACCGGATATAAACCTTCATGTGTGATCTGCATTGACGGTATAAGAGCAGGAGAAGGCGCTGGCGCAATGGCTGACAGCAGTAAGTGCGACTTTTCCCTGCTTTAAGTCTTACGCAGGCTTCTCTTCAGTCTGCATGAAACGATTTACACAACGTGTATTCGAACAAATGCGCGTTACAGTCCTGCATTTTGTTCAATTAACTCATTCTGATACCCATTGTTTTTACTTTCACTTTTGAAATCCAGCTTTATCTCTATTTTTCCACTGTGATTCTTGTACTTTCGAGCTGCAAAGTGCGTATGTCCGGAGCTAAAAGGCGCAAGAAACGCTTCAGAGGAGCAGAGGAGGGGCTCAGAGGGTCAGAGGAGCAGAAAAGAGGTTCAGAGGAGCAGAGGAGAGGGTCAGAGGATCAGAAGAGAGGAGCAGAGGAGAGGGTCAGAGGGCAGAGGAGAGGGTCAGAGAGCAGAGGAGAGGGGCAGAGGGGCAGAGGAGAGGGTCAGAGGAGAGGGTCAGAGGAGCAGAAGAGAGGGTCAGAGGAGCAGAAGAGAGGGTCAAAGGATGCAGAGGAGAGGTCAGCAGTAGAGGAGAGGGTCAGAGGAGCAGAGGATGCAGAGGAGAGGGTCAGAGGGCAGAGGAGAGGGTCAGAGAGCAGAGGAGAGGGTCAGAGGAGCAGAGGAGAGGGTCAGAAGAGAGGTTCAGAGAAGAGGGTCAGAGGAGCAGAAGAGAGGGTTAGAGGAGCAGAAGAGAGGGTCAGAGGAGAGGCTCAGAGGGACAGAGGAGATGGTCAGAGGGGCAGAGGAGAGGGTCAGAGGAGCAGAGGAGAGGGGCAGAGGAGAGGGTCAGAGGAGCAGAGGAGAGGGGCAGAGGGGCAGAGGAGAGGGTCAGAGGAGAGGGTCAGAGGGGCAGAGGAGAGGGTCAGAGGAGCAGAGGAGAGGGTCAGAGGGGCAGAGGAGAGGGTCAGAGGAGCAGAGGAGAGGGGCAGAGGGGCAGAGGAGATGGTCAGAGGGGCAGAGGAGAGGGTCAGAGGAGCAGAGGAGAGGGTCAGAGGAGCAGAGGAGAGGGGCAGAGGAGAGGGGCAGAGGAGAGGGTCAGAGGAGCAGAGGAGAGGGGCAGAGGGGCAGAGGAGAGGGGCAGAGGGGCAGAGGAGAGGGTCAGAGGAGCAGAGGAGAGGGGCAGAGGGGCAGAGGAGAGGGTCAGAGGAGCAGAGGAGAGGAGCAGAGGACAGAGTATGTCTGACATGTTTCTTGTGCGCAGAGCCGAGGAGGAGGTGGAGCATGGATCATGGAGGTGAGAGTCCACACACAGTCACCAAACATCTCATCAGTTTGAAGGTCTGGTTCACATCGTTCTATACTGTAGAGGGTAGAGCTGGAGGAGGCAGGTGACATTTCTGTGGTACAATAGCTTTTTGCTCTAACTGTTTCACATGAAACAACAGCAGGACCAAAGTTCTCAGATAAAGCAGACACAGCCTGGTGGACTTGGTCAGGTTTCATGGTCACCAGCCCTGCATGTCATCCTACTGCCCCGTATAAAGCATTCACTCAAGTACCTGTGGCATTTCCAAGGCATTACATCATTTATTAAGACTTTTACTTTACTTTATACACATGGTTTATTTAGTCTTGACAGGCTACCATCATGTTGTACTGAGTATATGTATTCTGGGCTTGTTATTTGAATCCCATGTGAAGACAAACAAGGATCATTATTGCAGACAGATTAAATCAAATCGAGACCAGACGTCCTTGCCAAAGCCTGAGCTGCTCAGATCTCAGAAGAGAAGCAGGGCCTAGTTTGTACTGGGATGGGAGACCTCCGGGAATATCAGTGATCCAGTGTCTGTATAATAATACAAAGTAGTTACTATAAGGTTTAAAATGTCTCACTGGTGCCATTATAGACTTAGTGACAGTGTTAAGAGTCTTGTTAAAGAGTACGGTGTGATGAAAAGAATCATAACAGTAGATTCTCTCCTCCTCAGTCGAGTTTCGCCTGGTGCTGGTGGGCAGGACCGGGGTGGGGAAGAGCTCCAGTGGTAACACCATCCTGGGGGAGCAGGCCTTCACCTCCTCCGTCAGCGCAGCATCAGGTACACACAGAGTTTCCCAGTAACAGAGCAGACTATGGTGGCCCCATAGTGTACAAATAATCTGAACAAAACTATGGTCAAACTAATTATGCTTTATGCCTGTAGTATTGTTTAAACAAAGTAACTGTAGTTTATCTGTATTTAGTATTTTTTATCAGCAAAGCCAAAATTATTATCATATACATTTACTCTCCAAATATGGATGTCTGGCACCATATTCAAGTGAATGAAACAGTGGGTATGCAGCACCCTCTAGTGGACAGGACAGCATAACTGGACTAGTGGGGCAAGTTGTGATTTGGAGTTTGGTTCAGCTGATCACAGAAGGATGGAGCATCAGAGTAGATTGTTTATTTAATCCAGTGCGGTTTGGCTTTATTCAGGCCGTGTGTCTGTCATAGATGTAAAAATAATGCCTATTTATTTACCTGCAGAATCCCCTTCCTAAACTGCAGAGGCTGCACTAGCACTGACTCATGACTGGCTGTAGGTTCTGGGGTTTGCTCTCAGGATCTGTGGGCCGTTGCACCAAAGTCAGTCTTAAGAAATGTTTTATTGACATGTTAGCTCCATAACCAGGCTCTGACTTTTGGAGTGAGCCACTTCTGAGGGGAAGCTCACTCTGCTCTGATAACTATTGTAATATTGATGTATTTTTGGACAAGTTTTACATGTAATAATTTGGTGTTTTTGTTCTAAAGATGGTTCTCCAATCAGGAAGCAGAATCATTTGTGTTGCCAGGTTCACTGCTGAAATCCAGCTGGTTTAAACCTAAAATGTCTCTGATCTGAAAGGTCACTTCCTCAACCCCTGCACCTGCACCAGTCATGAGTCAGTGCTAGTGCAGCCTCTGCAGCTCAGGGAGGGAATTCTGGAGGTTCTGAGTTTCACATGTGGTCTGTCCATAAATTGAGATAGAGACACTTGGACGCAGTGCTGTTATATGAGTTTGTCTTTGTCCGTTTCTACAGCAGTGAGGCAGCCATGCATTAGGATTAGGATTGGGAGAGTACTCAGTAAATAAATCAAAATGTTATGTAAAATTACAATGAAATGGTAACGTTATTCTGATCCAAAAATGTGAGTGTTTATAATGAGTTACTTTCCACCGCTGCTATTAGCCAAATAATATTGACATCTCTGTGCGCCACCTTATTGTTGAATGTTGTAGAAAACAATCTAAACATCCCACAACAAAGGAAAAAACGTGACAGCTCCTGTGAATGAGATGAGAGAGCTCAGTCTGCTCTGTGACCACTGCAGAGACTCACAGTCAAATAACAATGACAGTATGATGATAACTGCATTACTGCAGAGGAAAGAGTCATTAGTGAGACGGCTTGTTACTGGTAAAAGTCACGGCATTGTATTTAAACAGCATTAATCCCAACACTGTGTGTGTTTGCAGTGACCCGTCAGTGCGAAAAGAAACGTGGTCGTGTGGGGAAACATCATGTGACTGTGGTGGACACTCCAGGTCTGTTTGACACGTCCCTGAGCCAGGAGGAAGTGGACCGAGAGGTGTCCAAGTGTGTGAACATGTCTTGCCCCGGGCCCCACGCCCTGCTGCTGGTGCTGCGTGTGGACCGCTTCACCCCAGAGGAGCGCGCCGCTGTGGACGGCCTGGAGAGGATATTCGGCCCCGGAGCCTGGAGGTACACCCTGGTCCTGTTCACACACGCAGACCCCAGCTCCCTGCAGCAGGCCCTCACAGACTCGGGGCCCGAGCTGAAGAATGTGCTGAGGCGCGCAGGAAATCGGTACCACCCACTGGACAACCAGAGGGCCGATGAGCGCTCCCAAGTTCTGCAGCTGCTGGAGAAGGTGGAGAGCCTGGTCCAAGCCAACGGAGGAGAGTGCTACAGCAACCCCACCTATGTGGAGGTAGGAACCAGAGCACACCTTAGCACGCCTGAGCACACCTTAGCACGCCTGAGCACACCTTAGCACGCCTGAGCACACCTTAGCACATCTAAGCACACCTTAGCACGTCTAAGCACACCTTAGCACATCTGGGCACACCCTAGCACACCTGGGCACACCCTAGCACACCTGGGCACACCCTAGCACACCTGGCAGAGGGACATTATGTTCTGTCTGGAAACAGGTTTACAGAAGTGGAAGAGTCTTAGTTTTATACTTGTACTTGACTTTTGAACATGCAGTAGAAGGTCTATGAAGACATTTTTCACAATAATAATTTCTAAAATTGGGATTATGCTTTACAAGTTTGACTCTGAAGTCATTGTTTATTCATGTAACCCTCCCGGGGTGTGGTAGTAATGACTGTTACTGTTACTGCTGTTACCACAGCTGCCCTGGGGCAGACAGACTGAAGCAAGACCATCAGTCTTTGCCATTGGCTCCTCTGAGCATTAATTATACATAGAGGGGTGTCTTGCTCAAGGACACATGGACAGAATGGTGTGAGTCTGTCTGAATAAGTGCATTTAGTTCATTCTAAGAGACAGAATATGGACACAAGATGAGGTTTTTGCTAGTACCATAGAGCTGAGTTAAACCTTTGTGTTAAACCCTGCTGTGTTCTTGTCCAGATGACTGTACTGTTACAAGAGAGGGAGGAGAAGCTGAGGGAGCGCTACGAACAGGAGCTGAAGGAGAAGGAGAGGGCTGTGGAGCAGATGTACCAGGAGAAGCTCAACAAGGCCCTCAATGATGTGAACGAGCAGAGGACGCTGCTGAAGAGGAAGGAGGACGAGATGGAGGAGCTGAGGAGGTTCTACGAGGGTGTGCAGGCTCAGAGTCGCAGAATGGCAGAGGAGATGACCAAGAACGACACTCTGGACAACATGAGCTACCACCGCACCCTCTCCTACCGCCCTCAGGCCCACCGCTAATGTAGGACACACCTTCTCCTCCTGCTCAGCTCCCCTCTTCAGGCTCAGGATTTACCCAGTCACAGAAGAAGAAACTTTCAGAAACAGCCAATGGCTTTAGTTACCTCTTCAAAACTGTATAAAAATACTAAGAAAACATGAATCGTGATCAAATGGAATTTATGCTACAGTATGTATTTTTGGCACATCACTCACCAGTGTAATGGTCCAGGCAGACACAGTTCTAAATGTTGCACCAAACCACTGTGATGATTGTGATCTACAGCCGTCCTCAGGCAGTGGGGTGGATCCCAAAGACTATTATTGACTTCTATGAAGTGTATTGCCTGCGGGCACGTGACCATGGGTTACACGGTCACTGCTGGAGATGTAATTGCTTTGTCTGGAATGTTCCGCAGTATAGCATTACACATGAGTCAAACAGGTGGTGGAGCCTCCAACCACAAAATGTACATAGTGAACTTTAAAATCTGTCATTGTCCTAATTATTTATATTTTAAATGTAAATCTGAGAGAAAACACAATGTATGTAGTGTTTAAAGGTGCTGGACCTGATTTCTATGCAAGTAAAAGTGAAAGAACAAATCGAGTTCATTGTTAACAGTGGTCCAAAGTTCTTCCTCATTACCTTACGCATTCTGAGGATCCTAATTCTTCACCACTATTATAAGAACTTTTCACAACTTCTATTGACGACTTTTTCCATCATGGTATAGTGTAAGAAGATTGTCCTATGAATCTGCCATTTCTACAATGGCCACTGTTATCTCCCTTTGGAATTTGGGAGGCTCCGCTGACCGGAGCAAACCCCCACTCTAGGCTAAGCTTCCTCTAGCCTGGACCTGGGACCTGTCAGAAATTAAGACAAATTCCCTGTGCTCTACAAACACGGGACATTTTCTTAATAACTGACCCAAAGACAAGAGACTCAAAAGACTTCTATGTTCCCTTTTCCAAAGAAATCACACTGACTGAAGTAATTTAATAAAAATATATTAAACAAATAACTAAGACAGATAAAAAGACACTTTTGTTTGTCTATCTCTACATTTCAAGTCAATGAAAGATGGAATTAACATTCTGCGGACTATTCAGATATTCTGAATCACTGATTGTGTTCTAATATCAATTTGTAAATGTGAATGTAAATGTGAATACTTCATGTGGTTAATGGTTCATGTATAACATAAGAAGGTAACCTATCATTCATCTGCCTTCCTGCCAAGAGTCAAAGGGGGAAGGGAAAGAACAGACTCTTATCAGCAGATAGACTGCTGCTTCTCCACCAGTTTTTCTCCAGTTCTTCTCCAGCTGCCAAGGAGCGACAACGCTAAATTTCTCTCTCCTCCTTTCAGACAAAGCAGCTGCCAGGGGACAACGCCTAGTTCTCCCCAGGGTCTTCTCCGACTTCTCCAAAGAGGACAACGCTTAGTTCTCCTCTAAGTTCTGCCCGTCTTTTTGACGCGTTTTTACAGCTGTAGCTTAATCTGACCATTTTTCCAAAATCCGAATAACTGCATTTTATAGTCAACGTATTTTTGACTCATTGCCTTATTTTTGTCAGAGCTACTCAAACCTCACAAGACACTAAGTGTCCCTGCTCCTCTTCCGAGGATAAAGCGTTTTCAGACTGTCTTGTTCCGTGGCCTCCATGTCAACAAGTTTGATTCTTCAGATCCAATGCCCTGAGGACTTCGAACTACAGAGAATCCACCAGAAGGACCACACTGAACGGACATCTCCTCTACTGGTCATATGCGCATGTCACAGAAAGGCTTACTTATCAATGCAAACTCAACACACAGCTTTAAATAATTCCTAAGACTTTTGTACAATTCCTTTGTCCACATCAGCCTCATTTTACTCATTCTAAACTCATTTGCATAATTTAATATCTAAATGCTGTTTAACTTGGTCAATAAATATTCATAAACCACAGTTTTACTCGATCAATGTGATGTTTTTACTCCAGATTCTCGTCCCTGTCATGTCAAAGAACTTAACGAACCTTCAGATCAAAAACTTTAATTAATAATTAATTAATTAATTAAAATAGGTAATTGATTATATTGTACTGGTAATATTTTCTCAACACTAGTTGAGTGGTGCCCCAAACTCTTAATTCTAGTAAAGTCAGAACCACAAAGGCCACGTGGTGCTGCTGAGCTCAGAATAATCAAATTCCGATCAACCCAATTCAGTTACCACATTCTTTAAGTATAGGAACCATCCAACACTTAAAGAATAACCCACATGAAAACACTACATATTTTAGTGTGACTCATGTGACGCTATATATATTTTTCCTTACAATAGCGCACAACAACTAGCATGATAATGCGCACTTCACAATGACTGCAGATAGAACTGTTCATAAATATATGCAGACAGCAGCAGACTTATTTGGACCTCAAGAGCTGCTTATACAATATAGCAGTAGTACAGTAGTACTGGGGCACATGATCACAGACATGAACAAACTGTGGTACAGGTGCTTTAAGTCCTCTGCATTTGGCAGGAGGCTGAGGCACTGCACACTCAGGGACTGACCACACCAGGGCTTTGTCTTTACAGTTCAAACAGTTGGATGTTACGTCAGTCAGTAATGGTTGAGCCGTAGCTACACAGGGGTCAGTATTTGGTTTTGTTCCTTCTCTGCTGTGATCTTTGTACTAGTAATGTTAATATTATGTGAATTCCTGTATATTTTGATTTGAACTTTTATATTTCACAAATTATTATAATGGAATGTGTGTGTTGGAAAGGTGTTCCGAATAAAATTAGACTTCTCTGGGTGTATTTGCATGTACAGGTTTAGAATGACGTCCTCTGTAAAAGTTTGTAAATTAGAATAACTAAACTCTGGATTGGAGGCCAAAGTGAGGTGGAACAGAAGGGGAATGTGGGATTAGCCAGGATATCACAACATACAAGAAATGAATAGTTCAATAGTTTGACATTTTAACTATTGCCTATAAAACATTCTTTTATCAGAAATGCTACTTTTGTCAAGTTCAAATACTATTTTGAGAATACAAATATTTTTACATTTTTTGTCATAGAAAAGCAGACTGATTTATACCCTGGAAATCTAAAACTGCTGATTATTTTTGTGTCTTGCTGCAGTACAAATATGAGTGTATAAGCAGCTCTTGAGATCAAAATAAGCCCACTGAGTTCTTTATTTGATTCTCAGGAAGTGAGTGTTTGCATACTAGTTGTTGTTAGCTATGGCAGAACGCTGAGAGTTGTTAAAGTGCTCATAAACTTGTCGTGGTGAATAATTAGGCTGCTCAGAATTGACAGCGATGTTGAGCAGCCTATAATTCTTATTATTAGATCAGTAAACAAGCATTTTGTCTTTTTGAATAACTTTTTTTTGTTTGTTTAAATAAAAATCTTTAACGTCAGCTTCCTTCCACAATTCTGATGGCACCGCACTGTAAATGGTCTAGAATGTAAATGGTCTAGAATGTGTCACAGATATTAAAAGTACTTCTATTTTGAGTTCTGTGGTCGTTTGGACATCTGGACGTTTGCACAGTCTGCTCGTGCGTGTGCTGCTGTGTCCTGCTCACACGAGGCGCTCACTATTTTTAGACTGAGACAAATGGGCCGTGCTTCCTCGTGGCACTGAACAGGAAATGGCTCTTCTGTAATTATCCTCCAAGAACATCTGTCTGTGTCTGTCACTGTACAGCCTGTGGCACGCCGCCTCATAACCACAAGATCACTGGTTAGATTCCCAGACAGTGAGGATTTCTGTGGGGTTTGCATGTTCTGCCTGTGGTTCCTCTAGCCTGACCTGTGTCCCAGTGTAGTGTGAGTGTTTACCAGCAGAGGGGGCCATGGTGCTGTCTGTGGTGAGCGGCTCACTCTGGCAAAGCAGCACACAACTGTACTCAAGTAAAAATATACTTACATGTTGATAATGTACTCAACTGCAAGAACTGCACACACGTTTGTATTTAAAGGAGCTGTATGTAACTTCTGCTTTTAGAAAAGGTTCCACAATCACAACTGACCCTGTGTCCAGAAACACATCCAGGTTTGTCTCATTCTCAGTTTATGGACAGACCTCATGTGAAGCTCAGAACCTCCAGAATTCCCTCCCTGAGCTGCAGAGGCTGCACTAGCACTGACTCATGACTGGTGCAGGTGCTGGAAGTGGAGGAACAAGTCACATTTTTAAAGTGTTTTGGTTTTATTGTCTGTTTTGACCAGTTAAGCAACATTACAATTATTATCAGTAAAAACTAGGGACATAACAAGAACCCAAATATGGTGATATTGTATCATCAAAGGTCTCACAATAATATCGTGGACCATCACAATATATCGAATCCCAACTCTCTCTGCTTAAATGAATAGTTCTGATGCAGAAATAGCTAAAAAAAAAAAAAAAAAAACAGAGGGAACTACATAGACCATGATCCTTTTCTCCATTTCAGTGCAGAAGACATGAAGAAATAACTGTTTTAAGCACTTTGAAATCTTTCATTTTTATTCTTTGGATTAAGTCTTGTGAAGCATTTTTAGAGGAAAAAGGAGCAGATTCACAGTTTTGTTTTTGCCTCCACAAAATATTGCAATAAATCTGGTACAGTGAGATGTATATGGTGAAAATCTGGTACTGGATATCGTTCCATCCCTAATGACAATAAATGTTGTATCAAATGACTGGTCAAAGCATTTTGGAATGTCAGTCTTGTTATTATGTAGAGTATCGTAATATCGTGAACTTTCCCACCATATTGCAATAAATATCGTACCGTGAGGTTCAGACAGTGATGATATTGAATCATGAGACTTGGATATCATTAGTAGTAAAAACTATATCTAATTTGAAAATGTTTACCTCAGTTCTGGGGACACAGATGGGTCAGGTTTATTCATTTTTTATGAAATTTAAAATCTAAATCTTACATAGAGTTTAAGTAAAAGCACATTCAATTTGAGAAAGAGTGAATTTTCCATTAATTTTTCTCATAGACCTTTCCAAAAATTCTAATATTAAGAGGGCGGAGGCAAACTCATCTCCATAAGCCGTAGTTTTGAGTCCAAAAGGTACATTTAAAACAAAATTCTGTGAAATGTCTTAATAACTTATCAGTTTATAGAGTTTAGGGGGGTATGTAATACAGAACATATTTAGCTCATCATGTTTTGAGTTAATTGTTTTGAAAATGCTATATTCACAACGTATTAACATGCTTAATGAGTTTCACTTTGGTTTTTGATGAAATAATACATTTTGCATAACACCCCCTCTTTAAATCAAATTAGTTTTACAGATATTATTTACCTCTTTTTTTTTTTTTTGGAAGCTTTTTTTTTTTTATGTTTGAATTCTCTCTCTAATCTTCTCATGTGTTTTGTCCCTGGGGGCCACCGTAGTGACTGCACGCCCTGTCACTCTACCTGAGCCTAATGCGTCCTGACCGCATTAACCAGAGACACTTGTGAGAATGACCCCGGAGCCCTGACCCTGGCTCTGACCTCTGACCTCTGGGCTCACACTCACACTGTGGGTCAAAGTGGACATCGCTTTTTGTTTTTGTTTTTAGCCAGTGACTTTTTCCCACCACACGAGTCCAAATTAAAGCAGCACATGTCTGAGAGGGTCTGTCTGAGGTGCTGTGTGACAGGGTCAGACGTGTGCTCCTGTTTATCAGTAAAACCTGTTCCTGTTCATCTGAATGTGACGATGATGAACTAAAATCATCCCTCCCACCACTGCAGAAACAAGGCGTGCAGGTTACAGGCGCTATACCTCACTTTTACTGGTTTCAGAATTTAAAGAGGGAATATCAAACTGTGGGATATTAACTGTAACACATCACATCTTTAGATCACTGTGTTATCTTTTATTGTTTTGAAAATGCAGTTTTTGAGTCTCTCCTCCCTCTCCGCACTAAGTCACTAAATCAGTGTGTATTCTGTGTGGAGGATGGAGGCTTGTGGGTGGAGCATTGTACAGAAGCTTACAGCTAACTAGCTAACTATAAGAAGGGTTTGAATAGGGCCTGGGAGAGATCACTAGATTACTCAAACCTCTTCAGACATGTTTTTATGAGGGAACAATGTTATAACATGGGTGAAAGCTCTAAAAAGACACAGCACCTCTTCTTAAAACCGTTTGCAGTGGGATATTCTGCTTTCCCAGCATTCGAATGAGTCACCAGCAGAACACGCACGCGTGTACTTGTGCAAGACACTTTTGCTCAAACACACAAGAAAAGCAGACACACAGACTTTAACGCCATCAAACCACCGTGAAATCTGACTGGAGCTACAACACGTACATGTAATTCAGACGCCATACTTTGAGCACTATACAGTACAGTGTAACAGTACTCTGACTTGAGTCTTATTTGAGTAAAAGTAGTACTTCCTCTTCCCACTGTGAGTGAGTCTAAAGAGACAAACTCTTTATGTCCATCCACCCATCTTCTCCCGCTTAATCCAGCTGGGTTGCGGGGGCAGCTTGCTGCCCAATACTCATAGCACCTGACCCCCCCTATGAACCCCTCTGCAGGTGATGAGCCCACAGGAGGGTGGACAACATGGTCCTTGATGTTAGTTCATAGGGGTGCGGGCATGTTTTGGGTTGATGGGGGAAACCGGAAACTCTTTATGTGACAATCTAAAATAATCTGAACATTTGTGTTTCTTGCACTTCCTTCAGATGTGATTTTTTAGTTTGTCTCAATTTGAAAAATCACCGATTTGATCCACTTGAGTCGTGTGTCAGATGTTACATCCAGACAGTTCCTCTTACACTTCCAGTTTTTGAAGATGAAGTACACTTTTGTAGCACAGGTGTGATGTGATTATAAAATACAATAGTGCAAATACACTAGTGCATGTTAGTAGAATGATGTGTAATGTAGTGCAGTGTGGAGGCTAATGCTAATGTGCACGGCTGCTTTCATGGCTGAGCCACACCTGCTTATGTGCTCAGACTCGCAGAGTCCAGTAAAGTAAAGGAGTTTGTAAGTGGTGATGTTTCCGGGAGAATGTGACAGTGTGTGTGGGGCTGGAGGAAGCAGCTAATGACCCCCCACAGAGGCCGCTCATGAGAGCCATATGGAAACAATAAGAGGGTGGGGGAAGGGTGCAAATGAGGACAGGTTTACACAGTTTACATGTGCTGCTAAGAATGTGTTTTTGAATCCTTCTCAGGTCTTTGGCAGCCTTTCTCTGATGGAGTGGAACTGCAGTGTCACAGTAGGCAACTTAAAGCTACAGTATGTCACTTTCTGGAAGCACACCATCTGCATTATTCTGTGCAAAGAGAAAGTTCAAATCATACTTCAGAACATTCTACATGGAGATAGATGGGTTTGTGGAGATGCAAGTCCGATCACTGTAAGGATCAATTCAATCCAACAAATGCAAGCAAAGTGAAAAAAGCCTGAACAAGAAATGCAGTTCCACTCAGTCCAGTCTCATATAAAAGAATCTGATGAGAGAAAAACAGCTGAAAAACAGCTGTAAAACAAGTGTACTACACGTCCCTTAATGATGTCATTACATTAATGATGTAAAACACACTGTGAGTGCACCATAGAGCTGAGCGCCACCATCAGGAATTTATTTTAAATAGTACACAGTTGTCCAAAGGTATTCCTCACTAGTGCTGTCACAATACTTAATACTCAATACTCAATACCTGTTCTGATACCACAATGATAAAAAAAATAAATCTCACGTCCTTAGATCTGTGTATCCCTCAGTGGTGCAGGTAGGTTCCAGAGTTCCATGGGTGTACACTAGTCTATGTGCTCTAAGACTTGTACTGATCCAGCTCCAGATCATTCTAAAGACATTCAGGAGCTGCTTCTACAGTTTATTTGTACTGAGGTCAAACACCTGGGATAAACCAAGCCCTTTAACTCTGTCTTTTTCTTTGTGGATTTGAACATTTGTCTGTGATTTGCTGAAGCCCTCTGGATGTCATGGTGATATGTGACATTCTTCTTCTCTTTTGGTCTATTGTCTCCTCAAAGTTAATTATTCCCCCTGCCTGGGGCTCCCAGCATGCCTCTGTGCCTCACCGGGCTGTACCTGCTGTGGGACTCTGTTCCAAAGATCTGAGCTCAAGTGTCCTCCATCACTAATTGCAAACGTGTGCCAGATGTGATGGAGGTGAGGAGATAGTGTGGCTTTATGAAACTTCTGCATATTGTTCACTTTATCACTTAAAGATAAGCTGTGGAACTTTTCTGGTGTATGTGCTTGTCTTCAGTGGATTGTTAATGCTTTGTGGAATTATCTATCTCAATGGAGTCAAGAAAGTGACTCCAACAGGTCAAGTTACAGGTCAGATCTGTGGAGAGGTAGCACCCGCTCACAATAAGAACCCATGTGCTTCAAGGTCATTTGGAGCAATAAAAACACTTGTAATTGAATAAATGCATGATAGATATATGTAATATAAAACAAAACAATATCTTGTTTAGACCCCCACAAGAAAAGGTGGTCAGGACTTTAGCTTGAGGATTTCACCTGTTGTGTAGGTTTTGAGTTGATGGGGAAACTGGAGTGCTCCTAAAGAAACCCACTCAGACACAGGGAGAACATGCAAATGCCACTCAGAGGCCCAGGAGACACTGTACCAAAGGTGAGTCACATGTCGGTCCTTCAGTCACACTCAGCAGTAGCAGAGCAGATTCAGACACACTTAGCATGCGCAGCACATGCAAACCCCTGCAGTCTGTGACAGCACAAATGACACATTCGCATGGCTAATTCAGATGATATAACACAAAGAGCCTCATGTTTCTTTTGCTCTGTCCCTGTGTCACTGCCGTGTTCATCCTCTCAGGAGCTCACATGTTTGGAAGTGCAGGAAGCAGATCAGCATCACACACCTTCCTGTGGGGAAAGATCAGCTGTGGCTCACCTGCTTTGTTAACTGCCCTTAGTGTTCCATATGGTCCTTTCAGTCACACTGTTGTTGTGTCCTTATGCAAGACACTTGCCTGTATATCCATGTGCCTGGGATGAGGTTGATCGGGACCATAGGCACAAAATGGCAGCCATGTCTCCTTCATCCAGGTGTGGCACAGCTGCAGCTACAGTCCAACATGCAGCAGAGCAACTGTGTCTAAGTATGTGATGTGCTGTGCCCCCCCCTTCAGGAGCAAATGAGAATGACATGTGCTCTGCTTTCTACATGAACTGTGTTAAGGTGCATGAGGACATCTGTGACATGACCTCTGCAGCTCCAGGACCCACTGAGCACGACTAAAGCCTGTCCGCTCTGTACACTGACGAGGTGAGACCCCAACCGGACCCTCCTGGACTGGGTCTAAGTCGGGTCTGGGTCCGGTCTGGACTAAAGGTTTCCGCTCATTAGCAGCAGAATCATGGACATTTCACAGGCCTTCTCCCTGAGGACTCATTCACATAAACTGTACAGGACCAACACAAGGACCATGTGGAGCTGTGTCCTCCAGGTGGGTACTTCTCCATCCACATAAAACACACACACACACACACACACCTATTTATGGTTCATATCTCTGTAAAGGGCATATCCGTGTGAAACAAAAACTGACACAAAGTTTACTACAACTACACTACACTCACTTTCACTCTAAATAAAGAAAAGTCTGATGATTTTTTCACATTTGCTTCAGAAAGAGGTGCCATCATTCAACCCCAAAGACATGAGTGCTGTTAGTAGAAAAACGTTTAAGCCAGTGGTATCCAAACTTTTTTCACAAGGGCCACATATTAAAACACAGACCAGTGTGAGGGAAGTTCGAGGGTCATAGACTGAGGGTCAAAACAGTGAGTAATTAAAATCTGTGCATTTATAACAGGTTTGAATGACCCTCCAGACCCTCAAAAGGACACACGGAATTTGCTTGATCAAGGCAGATTTTTAAACAGTGCAGTTAAAAAGTACGACTTGTGGTGGTATGGGCCAATTCACCTGGAAGCCTGAGGGCCAAAAGAATTTGGTCTGAGGGCCACATTCGGCCCCCGGGCCATAGTTTGGACAGGCCTGATTTAAGCCATAAGATTAATATGGAGCTGATCTCAAACAGCTCCACACACATAAGACATTTCGGGGTCTTATCCCCAGTCGTGTCTGCTGTATGTGAATGGTGAGAGGTTCCTTGTTGTAGTTAGTGCTTTGAAGATACAAAAACCCCTTTGAATATGAGCATTTACTTTGTTTTATCTGATCAAAGTTGACACATACATAGATGTAATACGACCTTTTGGACATAGTTGGTCCAAAAATTTGCATAATGTTTGGACTTTTGTTTATTCAAAATGGTCCTGTCATTGAGGGATAAATAACAGCTCTATAACACATTTGGATCGGTTTTGTCATTTTATTTTAGTATAAACTAAATGCTGCTCTGCCTTTGTATCTGCCCTTGTCCAGATAATATCAGAATCAGAATTACTTTTTTTCATCCCCAAGGAGAAATTTTCTTCATTACAGATGCAACTGACCAAGAACATGTAGTAAGAATCAAATTTTCAAAAATACAATAAGATAAATACAATAAGATAAAAGATAAAAATAGTTCTCTCTCAAAAATTATTTACATCAAGCAACATATTTACATCTATATACATGTGTGAGCAGGGAATTGGATATTACAGTAGTTTGTCAGTGATTTAAAGTACAGATCATATCGGCAGATACTTAAAGCTATAATATCGAGATCGATATCAAAACTGAAGAAGATGGATCTTCTTATCCCTAACTCTGATTACTGTTTTTGGCTGAAGTGGGACCAAGGCGTTGTTTTGCAAGTCTCAAGTCTCTGACTTCAAGTCCGAGTCAAGTCCCAAGTCAAAGACAAAAAAGTCCAAGTCGAGTCTTGAATCACTGGACCATAAAGTCCAAGTCAAGTCCAAGTCGTCTGCTTTGAGCTTCAAGTCATTTCAAGTCTTTAAAATAGCTTAGATTTTTGCAATCTATATTACTTTTAAACTAAATGAAATAAATGAAATATAATATAATAAAAAATTATATAAGAGTTGTAGAAATGCTACTTTTTCCTTTTTAAATGTCTTGACAGGATGTTAGTGCGAATCATTACAATCAGAATAGAAAAAATTCAGATTTAAAAATGCAGTAAGTAAGTTGTGTATTCTGCACTGAAATGTGAAATGGATCTATGTAGTTCCCTCTGTTTTGTACTGTATATTACTGTAGTACATTTCAGGATATACAGACTTCACAGTTGTATATCCTGAAAATACATGACAAACAGAGAAGTGGGAGGGACATATTCCAGTTTGTTCCTGTAAAATTAAAGCGACAGTTTTGAATTTTGGACACAGGGCCTCATTTCCTCATTTCCTCATTTCCTCATGAGAGTGTTGGAGACGTATGGAGACACTTTTTTAAATCTTCCATCCAGTCCTTGTATTTGCAGAGGTTGCTGGTGCTAGGCTAGTAAGAAAGTCTCTCCACGTGTTTCCAACACTCTGGCTCATGAGGAAATGAGGCCCTATGTCCAAAATTCTGAACTGTCCCTTTAAGAACAACATGTATTAACTGTAAAGAGAAAAGTATTTTCTAAAAACATATATTTCAAGTCTCAAGTCACAGGGCAAGTCCCAATCAAGTCCCAAGTCACTGAGCTTCAAGTCCAAGCTGAGTCTCAAGTCTTAGTCTGTTTTATTAAGTCTCAAGTCCTAAAAATAGTGACTCAAGTCTGACTCGAGTCCAAGTCAACGACTTGCAAGCCCCGCCTTGGGTTTTTGGAGTATACAAAGCATAACATAAAATACAAAAGATCATAATTATTGCATAACCTCATATTAGACCACATATAAGACCTTTTTGTAAGTGCCATCTCTGTAAGTGGGTCAAATATCTCATGCTTGTTAATGAGTTTCGGCGCAATTTTAGCTTATGATTTCAGATTTCAATAAGCGCTGTGTGGTCAGAGAATGTTTGATTGTGATAAGAGAATGACTGACAGCTCAAATGGCCGTAAGCTGAGGGGCCTCTTGCACTGTGTGACAGGCTCCGGTTCATAATCCTGTGTTCATTTCCCTGATTCACGAGGCTGTCATCTGCAGAGCTGTTAATGATGTGTGCACCCCAACCTCCTCCCGCTCCTGCTCATCCCGATGGCAGCAGGCGCGTCCAGGCTTCTCAGGAACATCTCTCACCATATGATGTAACCTGCCTCCTGTGCATCTGACGGAGCAGGGAGGGAGAGGCTTAAGGTTCTATGCCCGTTTTGTGTGGTCAGAGGAGCCCTATTAGCATGTACCCTTCTTACATTTACTTCAGTAACTAATACAGTTGTACTTCTCAGAGTAGTTCTCAAAGCACTTACTTTAAATATGTTGTGTAACAGTCTTACCTGAGTAAAAGTTGTGCCTCCTCTTCCCACTGTGAGTAAGAGACAAAAGCTTTATGCTGACAGTATTTCTCAGTTTTGTGTTATGCTGAGAGTACATGAACAAAACCTTTTCCTGGAGCTGTCGAAGTACCTCAGCTGAGCAGAAGGGTGTGTTTTACCTCACACACCAGGGGGCGCAATTCCACTGTTTATCAGAGGCCAGAGTCAGTGTGAATGTAAATTTATGACTTGACCTATGTGTTTATAGAGGACATTTGCTGACAAACCTACTAAGAAGTTTCTTTTTTTGTTTTGCTGAAGTTCAGGTAATGCCATAACTGTTTTCTAAAGCAGCCACAATGTAAACCAGGACCAAAACCCAAATGACACAATAGTCTGGATTAGACTAAAAACACATGACAACACCTTTAATTAGTCAAATTAAAGTTTAAAGTGTCATAAAAATACCTTCCTCTTGTGTCTGCATCTTATATGGAGCTTCTGTGTTGATGACAAAGGCAGAGGGATTCTGTTTTAGGACTCAATACTTTTATTAGATTATATATAATATTAAATTATATATATTTATTTTTGTACTTTTCTTTTCAAACTGCCACTTCGCCGAATTACAAATGTGATAAACCACAGGTCCCATCACCATGCAGGGAAGAGACAGTGTAGAGAGCAGAGCTTTATTATCACAACATGTACATGGAGACAGCAGAGAAGACTTTATTTTCTCATTTTTTTTATTTATATGGATCCCAAGAGCTGAACTATGGACTAATTCAGTCAGTTAGATACATGTGTCATGTGTACAGCTGTGTAAACCTGAGCCTCCTCCAGCTCCTGCTCATCACAATGGAAGCAGGAACATCTCATCTCAGGAACATCTCATCTCAGGAACATCTCATCCCAGGAACATCTCATCTCAGGAACATCTCATCTCAGGAATATCTCATCCCAGGAACATCTCATCTCAGGAACATCTCATCCCAGGAACATCTCATCTCAGGAACATCTCATCTCAGGAACATCTCTCACCATAAATACGCTGTAACTGGATTAATATAAGGAGGAAAAACAAACATTCTCAAATCAAATCCCAGATAAAACCAAAGAGGAAAGACACAAATGGTGGACACGAGGAGTCAGCCACACGAGTGAGACCGGTGTGGACATCCCTGACCAACACTGATGCCCATCAAACCTATTAAACTGATCTAACAGACATTTGTTCAGTTACAGGTGCTTTAATGTTCAAAAAATACTTTGTATAACATTCATCCTCACTGTGAGTGGCTCGCCTCTCCACAGAGCTGACATGTACGATGGCCCGGTGTGTCATGTGATTGTCTGCCGGGAAACAGATAATAATGAGCAGGTTTATTTTGGGTCTAGACTCTGGTGGTGGTGGTGAAGAGGAGGAGATGAAGGCTGAAGAGGCTGCTGGTTCTGCTGCTGTGGAGAGGGCGGAGCCGAGGGGGGCGGGTACATGAGGGTGCAGGGTGATGGAGGGGAGAGAGAGTGCATTTATAAAGAACAGGAAGTAGTTACTGACCGGCTTCCTCTGAACCTGATAGTGTCTACAGTGATAAGACGCTGCGATCATGAGAAGTCCAGACGGGGACATTTCCCACAATGCACCTCCACACATTCTGTATGAGTCGTGTTCACAGACTGAGAACCGTTATTCTGAAGCTACTGGACAGGAGAAAGAGCACTCAGTTACATTTACTCAAGTACATTTCCATTTCTCAGAGTAGTTTTCAGACATTTTCAAACACCACTGTCTACGTTTCCATAAGTCACTATTTTACTCTTGTGTAATTTCTTGGTCTACTACTTTACACTTCTGCAGTACTTGAGTAATATTATGTATGTATATAAGATTTGCATTTTAAATTACAAAATTTCTCTTCCATGTCTGTGTCCTGACATGATGATACAGTAAACACGTTCAAATCCAATATACTGACAATTCTAATAAAGATTTATTCTCAATTACACAAACATTAGACCTAAAATGTGAGAATCTGAGAATGAGACAAACTTGGATGTGTCTCTGTCTGCTGATGTAAGTCTCCTCAAAGTCCTGTATAAAGCAAAGTGCAGAGTGTTTCCTGTAAATATTCAAAGTCTGTTTGAGACGAGAACGAGCCGCTACAATTTAAAAGGAACCGAGATGTTTAAAAAACCCAGACTCAGAACCAAGGTTATGGAGCGAAGCGTCGCTGTGAAAGGAGCTCATTTATGAAGAGTCTTGACAAAGATATAAAAGGATCCAGTACAATGACGGCATTTAAAAAAACACATAAAATCCAGTGCAATGTGTTTGTATACAAAGAAAACTAATTTGTTGCGCATAAAAGTGAAGATTTCTGTTTGCAACCGATTAATAATTGTGACTGAAATGAAACGTACTGATTTGAAATGTTTGAACGTAACTATCGGCATTGTCTGGAAAAGGGAAAACGGGGCAGAGAACATAAGGTGACTTCTTTCTGCTCCTTTTCATTCATTTCTTGTATGTTTGATGTTGTGACACTGTTATGTCTTTTTATACTTAATGAATGAAACAAAGAAAACAAATCCATCTGCAGGTGAAGGCTTTGGAGACACAGGGTCGGATGTGACTTTAGAACCTTTTAAGAACAGTAAGAGTACTCCTGCTTAACTTGTCTAAATGATTTTAGTGTATTCTGCATTACTCCGCTAATTTAAATGTCATATAATTCCACATATAACTTCACAATATTCTGTGAAAAAGAGTGAAGCAGTTTGAACACACACAGGCTCCGGTCACATCCCTGAACAGTAGAAACTTTATGTACAACAGTGTGTTATGACAGTGCTCCTACGCCGTGGTCACAGATCCACAACAACAAGTATCTTCATCATATCTTCATCACATCAGCAACACTCAAACCACATGAGCGAGTCTGTTACAGTAACACGAAGCGCTCTCATCCCTGATATACAACGCTCTTCTGTAAAATCCACCAGTCACTTTAATGTGATTGTATTAAACACGTCGGGAGGTGCAGAGACGGGTCATTCCAATGTCCACAATCTGAGATCTAGTCCTCTGGGTTTCAGAATGATGTATGGGAAAAGTCCTCCAAAAAATGCCGAAAACAATCAATTTGACCCGTATCAGCAGAAGGATTCATAACAGATTAGAGACAGTAAAATGTGCATTATTGTGTAACTTTGCCCGAAATGTTCCGCAGTATGGCATTAAACGTATCCATCTCCATAGGGACGAAAAGCAGGGGGGTCCAGAATGCAGCGACCCGCCTTTTAACTGGAAAGAAGCGGCGGGACAACATCGCTGCCCTTCTTTAATCCCTGCCTGTACATTTTAGAAGCACCGCGTCCCATCCAGAGGACCAGCACCTCCAGGACCAGGCTGAGGACCAGAGGAGATGGACCTTCTCTGTGGAAAACACTTTGCCTTTGCACATCAGAACTGCACACGTCACTGGAGCATGTTAAATCCGTCCTCAAAACGCACCTTTTCTCCTTAGAGTTTGCAAAAAAAAACACCTTGACACCTACTGTTATTACTATTTTCTGATTATAATTCTGCTTGTTTTGCTTATTGTATGTTTTATTTCACTGTAAATGTTCTTCAGCTGTTTCATTTGATTTGAAATTAGATTTGAAGTTACAGTTCAGATCTGAGGCGTGTGTGGATTTTACCAATGAAACACCTGTAATTGAATGTTAGATATGTTTAATGCCATAGTGCGGAACAGTCAAGGCAAAGCAATAACATCGCCATGGAGACCAGAGCAGTCACATAGTGCACAAAACTCTAACAAGGCTGTATTCACGTTTTACAATTTGATGATAATAGTTTCAGATGTTGTGCAGGGGTCTGTACAACTCTACGGGAAATTCACTGTTTTTGAAAGAAATGTTCAAACTTCAGATGCACAAATGTTGAACCTTCTCATTATCTGTTTGGGTTCAGCTCCGCAAACTTGCAATTGGATTAGAATTGAGTAATGACACCACGTTCTGAAGCTGTTGTGAAAAAAAAATTGACTTTTGTATTTCTACTGACAGAGAAGATGTCGAAGTTTGTGTGCGTTTTTGTTTCATGTGGATCGGCCCAGGAATCGCAGAGATATGAACCAGAAACCAGCTCACGTGAACACAACCTTTTGGTGTCATATTTGATTACGTGCAACTCTTAAAGGTGCCGTGTGTAACTTGTTGCCTGGAATGTTCCACAGTATGACATTAAACAGCTCTACTTTACATATGGTGGTTTCATTGCTCAAAAGCACGTAGAAAAACAAACATTCTGACTGTGAGCGGGGTCGCCTCTCCACAGATCGGACCCGTAAAGTGCTCTGGTTTGGTCTCCGTGAAATAGAACGGTTTAATGCCACACTAAGGAACACGTTTGTCTAAAGTCTAAAGCTTATTCCAGAAAAGGCAATAACAGCTCCATAAAGAAAAGCATTTGCTGGACCCTCCAACAGAAAAGTTACACAATACACCTTTAAAAATGAAACTGCAGGCTGACAACTACAAATCAGCATCATGTTGGAAATGAAACGCGTTGAATACGAAGATTTGAACCTCGCCAAAACGTAAATCAAGTATTGCACTACGACAATACAACACTAGATTTATCCAATTAAACTTTGCTGCTGGTTCAACATTCACTTAAATCTGGGCTTTGTTTTGTTTGTTTTAAGCAAGTCCTTCTCAAATAATATTACAGTCTGAAGCTATCTAGCATTATCCAACAGTTTTTCAGTTTGACATTCACCTTTCTGTTGAAAATCAAACTCCTAAACCGGGCCATGAACGCTCCGACTGATCCCAAACTCCCGAAAATGTGCTCTTTACATCCATTTTGTATTTTTGCATGAGTTTTTCAGAAAAAAAATCTTAACAGGCTGGGTTTGCTAATGTGTAATCGTGTCACTATGGTAACTGCTGAACATTCCTCCATAGACATACATGCAAACCCCCCCTAACCAAGTATCAATATGACCTGCAGCCGCTCCCGCACAGTGTGTAGAAAAACATGACACAGTAAGATTCTTATTGCATTCCTAAGTGTGTGAGGCTACAACCCAAATGGCACAACACAATAAATAAAAAAACAACACAACATTCTAGTTTTCTGTACAACAAAATGGCTGCTACTTTCCCCCACACTGGACCCTGAGTACAGTCCACCAATAGTCCGTGCTTTCATGGCAGTCCCACTTTTCAACACTCTTCAGGTTAAAACGTAAAAAAAAAAACACGTGGTTAACAGTCTGTAAACTTCCAACATGTTAGTGTGCTTCTTAGTGGACAAAAATGAGTGATTGTGACGTGTGGTTTAATATCGAAAAGTTCTCAAAATGGCGACCGGTCAGTTCACTTCCATTGCTACAAAAAAAGTTATGTTTTTTTTTTTTTTCTTGCTTCGTCATAGAAGTCCTTTGCTTTGCCTCTGCGTTTCCAGAGACAAAAGCGTGTGTTTAAAAAAGTG